>OZ019973.1:30925808-32130808 GCA_963970395.1 Ephialtes manifestator | reverse complement strand
GACCGACAAGCGAACCCTCTTAATTGCTCATCCTGGTGAGCTCGGTCTCGCGACTGCCGGGGCTGAACTTGCAGTGAAGCGCGACTGAACTCAACTCTCTCTCCCTCCCTCAGACATTGAACGTACGAGAGGTGAAACGATTACGTGGTCAGCCGCTAATGCTCCCCACGCTCTTCTCTCTCCTCTCCTTCACTCGCCCTTCTCTCGCTTTTCTCTCAACGAATAAAGCTCTTTGAAAACATTTTTCAAACATTTTCTTTGAAAACTCCTGGGGCGTCCAAAAGAGAACTCGTTATACCAGTGGCAAAGCCAACTTTTCGCGTAACGAGTGAAGAAAGAAAAAATTTGGCTTGATGAGAGATTCGTCGCGGAATTGTCGATGGTTATGTTCGTATTATCATTCCTTTCAATCCATTTTTGAGAAGTCTTAATGGCAATGAAGTACAATTTCTTGACGGGTTTGGAATTATCGATTTTTTAACGAATTTGGGCTTCTGAACTTCATGACGAATTTGGGATTCTCGATTTCTTGATATATTTGGAGTTCTTGATGTCTTGATGAATATAGAGTCCTTGATTCTTTGATGAATTTAGAGTTCTTGATATCTTGATGAATTTAGAGTCCTTGATTTCTTGATGAATTTAGAGTTCTTGATTTCTTGATGAATTTAGAGTACTTGATTTCTTGATGAATTTAGAGTTCTTGATTTCTTGATGAATTTAGAATACTTGATTTCTTGATGAATTTAGGGTTTTTGATTTCTTGATGAATTTAGAGTTCTTGATTTCTTGATGAATTTAGAGTTCTTGATTTCTTGATGAATTTAGAGTACTTGATTTCTTTATGAATTTAGAGATCTTGATTTCTTGATGAATTTAGAGTACTTGATTTCTTGATGAATTTAGAGTACTTGATTTCTTGATGAATTTAGAGTACTTGATTTCTTTATGAATTTAGAGTTCTTGATTTTTTTATGAATTTATAGTTCTTAATTTCTTGGTGAATTTAGAGTTCTTGATTTCTTGATGAATTTAGAGTTCTTGATTTCTTGATGAATTTAGAGTACTTGATTTCTTGATGAATTTAGAGTTCTTGATTTCTTGATGAATTTAGAGTACTTGATTTCTTGATGAATTTAGAGTTCTTGATTTCTTGATGAATTTAGAGTACTTGATTTCTTGACGAATTTAGAGTTCTTGATTTCTTTATGAATTTAGAGTTCTTGATTTCTTTATGAATTTAGAGTTCTTGATTTCTTAATGAATTTGGGATTTTCGATGTTTTTACGAATTTGACGTTCTCGATTTCTTGACGAATTTGGAGTTCTCGATTTCTTGACGAATTTGGAGATCTCCATTTCATGAAGAATTTGGAGTTCTTGATTTCTTGATGAATTTGGAGTTCTTGATTTCTTGATGAATTTGGAGTTCTTGATTTTCTTATGAATTTGGAGTTCTTGATTTCTTGACGAATTTGAGATTCCCGATTTCTGGACGAATCTGTGTTTCTCGATTTCTGGATGAATTTGTGTTTGTCGATTTTTTCACGAATTTGAAGTTCTCGATTTTTTACGAATTTGACGTTCCCGATTTCTTGATTACATTTCAAAAATGTTTTTCTACACAAACTGTGCAACAATAACTTTATCTACTCATACACTTCCGCCAAATTTCTTCCCCCAGAAAAAATCTCTCTCTTTAAGAAACGCTATGTTCTTCACAATTGCTGTTTTTATTCTTTACATAGGGTAAAAGTACCTTTTTTGGCCATATTAGTACCTAATACAGTAAATGACGAGATGGCCACAAATGGTGCCAAAAGGCTTGGAACATAATTTATTAAACAATTAGGTATTTCAAGCATCGCATATTTAATGTAAAGTTTGCTTTGATTCATATACAATAATTTCATTCAGTAATTTGTAAATAAATAGGGTACGTTTACCCTATTATTAAAAAAGTTTATAGTATTGTCATGCTCATCTGCAATAGAATTTTATTTCCTCTTTGAAAATCAAAAAACTATTTTATTTCTAAACTCTACTTTTCATTCAGTTTTCATTAAATATATTAAACCTGAACCACTGGTCAATGGTTTGAGGATGGGGATGAATGCTTCTTACATTACGTTAGAGGTTTATTTTATGCTCTAACGCAGAGAGTGTTTTTCCTTCACGAAATGCTCTCTTTTCAAGGAGCCGACGAGATCCAACAACCATTTACTACGCTTCATGCCCACGAGGGTAAAAATAAGAGGTCCAGTTTTCCGAAGACTGTGCATGTATACGGTCCGAATCTCTGGTCAAACATTTCCACCATTCTGAGTTCACCATATCGTCTACAAAATGGTGAAACTTCGGTTAAACAGAAAGACTATAAAAAGCGAATGTCGACGGTTTTGCGCTTGGAACTACTGTTGCCGTGGGACGGAAAAGGTCGAGAAGAAATGCTTACCATCACTAGCATGTTGGCCGCCGTTGGAGTGACGTGAGTTCGAAAGAAGTTGTGGTAGAGAACGATCTTCCGTTGAACTTTTTTGTTACTTGGCGTTAAGACCCTTGTGGGAATTCTGTCGCCATACAATCGAGGCACTGGAAACAGAAAAAAGAAATACTTACACTATACTTACAACTACTACAGTTTTTTATAGCCTCGTCCTATAAGAATTTCTGTCTCTTTCTCTGCATTATGTCTGGTAAAGACACGATAAAAAGATTATGACTATCCTATAAATGCAAAATAATACATAATAAAAAATAAATATAATCATTTTGCATAAATAAAAATGTAAATTTATATATTTTTTGTTATTATTCGAATGTAAAATTTTGTATATTCATGAATCGTTTATAGAAGATTTTATTTACTCGTGAATTTACATCCAGAGAAATTTGGTTGATGAGTTTATCTGAATAAAATACGGGATATATTATAAATGAATAAAATTTTATTTTGATCAAATAAAAATTCTTTGAAAATTGAAATCAATATGATTTATTTGAATGAAAATTCTATTGTGCTAAAATTTGAAGAAAAAAATTATTTAATGGCCTAATAGAATTTTATTGCGATCAAATAGAATTTATTACATACAAATATATCGTATTAATTTTTTATAAAACTTATGTGATTCAAATAAAAATTACTTGAAAACAATACGATTTATTTGAATGAAAATTCTATGTGCTAAAATTTGAAGAAGAAAATGAATTAATGGCCTAACAGAATTTTATTGCGATCAAGTAGAATTTATTGCATACAAATAAATCGTATTAATTTTTTATAAAATTTATTTGATTCAAATAAAAATTACTTGAAATCAATACGATTTATTTGAATGATAATTCTATTGTGATAAAATTTGAAGAAGAAAATTAATTAATGGCCTAATAGAATTTTATTGCGATCAAATAGAATTTATTGCATACAAATAAATCGTATTAATTTTTTATAAAATTTATTTGATTCAAATAAAAATTACTTGAAATCAATACGATTTATTTGAATGATAATTCTATTGTGATAAAATTTGAAGAAGAAAATTAATTAATGGCCTAATAGAATTTTATTGCGATCAAATAGAATTTATTGCATACAAATAAATCGTATTAATTTTTAATAAAATTTATTTGATTGAAATAACAATTACTTGAAATCAATACGATTTATTTGAATGATAATTCTATTGTGCTAAAATTTGAAGAAGAAAATTATTCAATGGCCTAATAGAATTTTATTGCGATCAAATAGAATTTATTGCATACAAATAAATCGTATTAATTTTTTATAAAATTTATTTGATTCAAATAAAAATTACTTGAAATCAATACGATTTATTTGAATGATAATTCTATTGTGATAAAATTTGAAGAAGAAAATTAATTAATGGCCTAATAGAATTTTATTGCGATCAAATAGAATTTATTGCATACAAATAAATCGTATTAATTTTTAATAAAATTTATTTGATTGAAATAACAATTACTTGAAATCAATACGATTTATTTGAATGATAATTCTATTGTGCTAAAATTTGAAGAAGAAAATTATTCAATGGCCTAATAGAATTTTATTGCGATCAAATAGAATTTATTGCATACAAATAAATCGTACTAATTTTTTATAAAATTTATTTGATTCAAATAAAAATTACTTGAAATCAATACGATTTATTTGAATGAAAATTCTATGTGCTAAAATTTGAAGAAGAAAATTAATTAATGGCCTAACAGAATTTTATTGCGATCAAGTAGAATTTATTGCATAACAATAAATCGTATTAATTTTTTATAAAATTTATTTGATTCAAATAAAAATTACTTGAAATCAATACGATTTATTTGAATGATAATTCTATTGTGATAAAATTTGAAGAAGAAAATTAATTAATGGCCTAATAGAATTTTATTGCGATCAAATAGAATTTATTGCATACAAATAATCGTATTAATTTTTTATAAAATTTATTTGATTCAAATAAAAATTACTTATAATCAATACGATTTATTTGAATGATAATTCTATTGTGCTAAAATTTGAAGAAGAAAATTATTCAATGGCCTAATAGAATTTTATTGCGATCAAATAGAATTTATTGCATACAAATAAATCGTACTAATTTTTTATAAAATTTATTTGATTCAAATAAAAATTACTTGAAATCGATACGATTTATTTGAATAAAAATTCTATTGTGCTAAAATTTGAAGAAGAAAATAATTTAATGGCCTAATAGAATTTTATTGCGATCAAATAGAAATTATTGCATACAAATAAATCGTATTAATTTTTAATAAAATTTATTTTATTCAAATAAAATTTTATTTGTTTTAAATAAAGCCCATACTTGATTTAAATAAACCCATGGGATAAATTTCTCTGGGTGTAATAACAACATTTTCATTACATTCCTGAATCGCGGGAACAACGTTGGACAAACTCCGGCGCATCATACGTATACCTATATCACTGAATGAACGAAATCTTCGCCTCAGTGACGACAAGATCACGAAAGATTGGCGGAAGATATGATGCAGGTCGCGTCTTTCACGTCGTCTAGTGGTTTGCCCTCGTCAGACTGGTTTTCGTCGACGAAAGGGGAGAAAAAAGTTTTCGAGGGTTCCACGTACTTGTCAGCTATATCCACTCCGCGCTTTTCATATCATCGCTGTAGATCCTTTTGCAGATGAATCATGACACTTTCTTTTTTTGTGTCCATGTTATCTTCACGATAAAAAAAAGAGAGTCGGACTACACGAAGTTGATGAAATACAAAAAAAAAAAAAATACAATAATCTAGAAACGAAAAAATTAAAAAACGGGAGGTCCATTTAATGAAATATAAAAAATTAAACATTTATGGGAGTTAGTTAATAAATCTTATAAAACCAATAAGAATAGCTTGATAAAGATGATAATAATAACTCATTTTACGTCGAAATTTATTTTCCAATATACCCGAGATTGCTATAATTTTTTTAATTTTATTTAATTTTGCAATTTTTCTTTCTTTATTCATTTATATTCTAGTTACGAAAGAGGAGAAATTTTTTTTGGTGGGTTCCACGTATTTGTCAATTATATCCACTTCGCGCTTTTCATATCATCGCTGTAGATCCTTTTGCAGATGAATCATGACACTTTCTTTTTTTGTGTCCATATTATCTTCACGATAAAAAAAAAGACTCGGACTACACGAGGTTGATGAAATACAAACAAAAAAACAATAATCTTGAAACGAAAAAAATTAAAATATTAAAAAATGGGAGGTCCCATTTACTAAAATATACAAAATAAAAAAATTATGAGAGTTAAGTCATAAATCTTATAAAACCAATAAGAGGCGGTCGACTCATTTTACGTCGAAATCTATTTTCTAGTACACCGAAGTTTGCTATGATTTTTTAAATTTTATTTAATTTTGTAATTTTTTTTTTCTGAATTAATTTATATTCTAGGTTATTAATTTTGTAATTTTTTTTTCTGTATTAATTTATATTCTAGGTTATGGTGTTAGTAGGTAAAAGATACTCTACTGGGCTTACTGCGATCCGTCTGCCATGGAGCTGCGGCAGGTAGTGCCACGGCGATAACGATACACATCCACAGGCACCTCATCATTATTCTCTTCTCTCGCACTGAAACAAAAAAATAAATTCCGTTCATCAGTATAACGTTATATTTTTCTCCATGGTTATTTAAAACACAAAAATATATATTTATATTATTCGTTATTTCAGAGATACACAGCTTGATATATTGGTAAAAAAAAAATACAGTAGAATAATGTTTGGTGAAATATTTTCAAAATTTTAAAAATAACTTTTTGCATCTGACACGTTGGAAAAAAAGTGATAGCCTAGAATTTCCGAGCGAATACGACGTGTGCTACGATACCATATAATATAAACTTCGCAAGGAAATAACTCGATATCTCGTCGAGCCCATACAGTTCTCTTTTAGTGGGAACTACAACGCGGCAAAATTTTTCCTCGTCTATCCGAATCGTCCATGCGAAACTTTATGTCTGTGCATTGCATGCATTTGCGTGAAAGTTTAGCAAAAGGACCGAAAACCCGAAGAAGTATATTAAGAAGAAATAAAGTTTAGAAGGTGGAAAAATGTTCTTTCGCGTGACAAAGCTTTCCCACCTGCAGTATGAGAAATAATAAATTGCTTCGGAATTGGGATGGGACGTTGAAACGATTTGTGGAAGATCGAGACTCAAACTCGGATATAGTATCGATTAAATGCGTCGTAGGAAAGGAAGTATTGGAAAAAAAGTGACTTTTAACTTTCGTGCAATAAATCTAGATTTTATTTCTTTCCTATAGCAATAAATGATTCTGTGGAAGTTCAAGTAATCTCAATGAAAATACAATTTAACTGCAAAGTGATCAACGAAGCTTTGGTAGATTCATATTTTATCACCAACGTAAGCAGAAGATGGTATAAAATCGGTTCGTTCTCGATTTTTTTACTAATTTCGAGTTCTCGATTTCTTGACGAATTTGAAGTTCTCGATTTCTTGACGAATTTAGAGTTCTCGATTTCTTGACGAATTTGGAGTTCTCGATTTCTTAATGAATTTGGAGTTCTCGAGTTCTTGACGAATTTGGAGTTCTCGAGTTCTTGACGAATTTGGAGTTCTTGATTTCTTGACGAATTTGAAGTTCTCGATTTCTTTACGAATTTGGAGTTCTCGATTTCTTGACCAATTTGAAGTTCTCGATTTTTTTACGAATTTAGAGTTCTCGATTTCTTGACGAATTTGGAGTTCTCGATTTCTTGACGAATCTGGAGTTCTCGATTTCTTGACGAATTTGGAGTTCTCAATTTCTTGACGAATTTGGAGTTTTCGATTTCTTGGCGAATTTGGAATTCTCGATTTCTTGACGAATTTGGAGTTCTTGATTTCCTGACGAATTTGGAGTTCTCGATTTCTTGACGAATTTGGAGCTCTCGATTTCCTGACGAATTTGGAGTTTTCGATTTCCTGACGAATTTGGAGTTCTCGATTTCCTGACGAATTTGGAGTTCTCAATTTCTTGACGAATTTGGAGTTCTCAATTTCTTGACGAATTTGGAGTTCTCAATTTCTTGACGAATTTGGAGTTTTCGATTTCTTGACTAATTTCGAGTTTTCGATTTCTTGGCGAATTTGGAGTTCTTGATTTCTTGACGAATTTGGAGTTCTCGATTTCTTTATGAATTTGGAGTTCTGGATTTCTTTACGAATTTAGAGTTCTCTATTTATTGACGAATTTGAGGTTTTCGATTTCTTGGCGAATTTGGAGTTCTCGATTTCTTGACGAATTTGGAGTTCTCGATTTCTTTACGAATTTGGAGTTCTTGATTTCGTGACGAATTTGGAGTTCTCGACTTTTTGATTAAATTTCAAAAAAAAATTTCTACACAAACTGTGTAAGAATGACTTCATCTACTTGCACACCTCTGCAAAATTTCTTCTATACAGAAAAAAGAAATCTCTCTCTTTAAGAAACGATATGTTCTTTGCAAATGGTGCTTTTATTCTTTATATATATATATATTTTAAATGAGTATAGCATTGTCATATTCATCTGTGCACTTTTAGCTCTCGTGCAATAAATCTAGATTTTATTTCTTTCCTATAGCAATAAATAATTCTGTGGAAGTTCAAGTAATCTCAATGAAAATACAATTTGACCGTAAAGTGATCGGTGAGGCTTTGGTGGATTCATATTTTACCACGAACGTAAGCAGAAGATGGTATAAAACCGGATGGTATATAATGTACTGAGAGTGGAACTTGGAGATTTCCACAGACGATTCGGCCGAAACAGCAACAGCCGTCGTCTCTTCCAGGGAGTTTCTTGCTTCCTAGGCGATGACTTGACTGAACAGCTTGTAGCGCTGTATAGCATCCAGAGCGTTTTCCAATATACACCGGAACGCGCTCGTCGACCCGAGTGAAGAGAGGAAGGAGAGTTCGCCGTGCGAGTCTCACCGCAATGGAACACGCTGCTTCGACCGCAATAATGTCGCATCTTGTACTACATTCGAGAGTCTACGATGCTGCTGTGTTCACGTTATTCTCCAGTTGGGTCATGCTCACTCGGTATCGGATTTCAGGACCTTACGATATCAGCTTTCCCCTCCAAATCTGATGTACTGGATTTATGTTCATGTATGAGTTTGTTTTAATATTAAAACATCTAATTTCTACACTGAGAAAAATTAATGTGACGGATTTGCTGAATCTAGTGAATTCTACTATAAAAATAATTACTTGTGGCAAAATTTAGTTGTACTGGATTTAAGGTCATCTATGCGTTTATTTTAATATTAAAATATCTAATTACTACACTGAGAAAAATAAATGTGACAGATTTGCTGAATATAGAGAATTCAAAAATATGTTAAAATTTTATTTAACTTTGCAATTTTTAAAAAATGTCTGATAATAAATATGGAGCTAAATATTAGTTTATAAATAAAGCTAAAGGAAAATCGGTATTGAATTTTGAACGAATCTATCAAAATCTTCAGTTTTTATGTAATTCTGAAATTTATAAATACTTAAGTTTTACTCTAACTCACGTAAAAATAACATTCAGCGCTGCTACGTATTGGAAATCGAATCAAGTAATTCTGCATAATTGCAGATGCTGCAACATCCTCAGGAAAATATGCGCCACATTTTTTTCCCCGGTGTGTATTTAGATTTTTCAGTATTTTTTTTGTTCAGTATTTGTATTAATTATTAACTAACCATCTCCGTCGCTTCATCGATAAAATGTAAATAGGTATTCATAGCAGTATCTGAAAAATTCTGTGTTCGTTATAAAATGAACAGTTTGCTTGATTAGAGACCACTTAACTTTAAACTTTGACGGTCATAATTTTTCTCGTTATCGATACAAAAAATCTAGAGAAAAAAAAAGCAGGCGAGTTCCTCAAAAGTTATAGAATACGCGTCCCCATCGATAAAGTCCAATTACAGTTTATCCATTCAAGTACCCTGGCAAGTTACCTACTTGTTGCCTGGTTACTTTCCTGGCTGGATGAGCGAAGCGTCGAGCCACCGGAAAATTATATTCAAAAGATTAATGCTCAGTTACGTGAAGTAGCGAGTTTAATCTCGGCATGGAGTGAGCTTGAATGGAAAATGAATATCTTTCTTGGTGCAGAGCGAGAAGAAACTGCGAATGCTGCGAAGTAAACGAGGCGACGGGAAGAATGGTAAAATCCAGCGAATTGTCTTTGGAAACTAAGATAAATTTGTCCGTTCATCTTTAAACTGATTTCTGCACTGGAAGAAATAGAAATGGGCTTGGCAATTATTAATTGTTTGTCCACGAGACTTTTTGTACTTACCGTGACCATTTCCATCGTAACCATAAACTAGATATTTATGTTACAATTTTTCTAGAAAATTTTAATTAAAGAAATATTAACAGGGATGGATTCGCAAAAATGTTAGTAGTGGATAAGTGCAATTTTTTAACCTTTTTCCGATTGTTAATGTGCCATATATAAATTGTTTTGTTTCTTAAAAATTACTCTACAAACTAATTATGTGTATTTTGTTTACTAAATACAATTAATCAATTATAAGTCATTAATTAAAAAACGTAATAACCACTTCATAAATATATTGTAAAAATAATTTGTCAAATTAAAAAAAAAATTAGTAGCTCTCAAATATATTATTTATTAATAAATAATAAAAATATATTAATTATTAATAAATAATATATTATTACTATATTATTTATTAATAAAAATATTATTTAAATATTATTTATTCATAAATAATATATTTGAGAGCTACAAATTTTTTTTTAATTTGACAAATTATTTTTACAATATATTTATGAAGTGGTACTCATTTTTTTATTATTTTGGCTCTTTGTTATTATTATTATTTATTATTTAATAAATAATAATAATAATAAAGAGCCAAAATAATTTGTCAGATTTCTAATTTTAATACTAATTTTTTTTTTTAACTTGCCAAATTACTTCGGCTCTTCTAATAAAAAAAAATATATCACTTTATCAAGTTTGCAAAATAATTTCATGCCATAAAATCTAATTTAAAAATCTATTTTTACAACAAGAACAATTGTCGGATTTACAAAAACGGGCACTGTTATTTAAATATATATATATATCTCTTCATGATCTTCCGCACTTTCGCTTTAAACTTGTGCAAATGCGATACTAGAAGTGCATTAAGAAAGAATGCCTGCGGATAACACTTTGGGGATGGGGAGCGAAGCGAAGGGGGTGGATACAATGGTAAAGAAATTGAATGGAAAGAGGTCAAAGGGAAAAATTACGAAAAAACTGAGAAAAACTTTAGATACCATGGAAAAAGAAAATAAAATTTTTAACAAAAAACAGGTTACACCGAAATTTTTTGTTGTTTTAAAAAAATGATTGAGTTCCAAGGTATGGATAATCGCAAATTTAGTTAAAGTATATGGTTACTCGCTTCCTGGCTACATTTTAATCCATTTAACTCGAACTGCACTCAGAAATATCCCATAGACAGGAGCGGAAGCAGTGGCCCATGGGTAACATTTTCATACGACCCTCTAGAGGCTCTTCCGCGAGCACTCTGGATAATACCGTAGTTCTTACGTAACCGCCTAATTATCGGTAATTACTTCCTTCTAATAACCGTTAGCGGGAGCGCGATAACGATTTTCCTCGAAGCTTCCCAGTCGCTTTTTCGTCTTTTGCTCCTTTTTTCCCTTCGTCATTATCGCCCCAGGTCATAGCTGCCGCTGGGCTCCAATTACGTGCTCCAAGAATATTCGTAAATTTATTTATTTTCTCTAACAAAAAATGTCAAACGACTTCAAAGCTCACGATATTTGCAACGTATACTGGTTTTTTAAACAGCCGCTAATTAAGAATGTATCAAATTATCGAATAGTTTCGATGTCATAAACAAAAACTTGAAACCAACGGCGAAAAGCCATTTTCTAATATAATCACGTCCAGTGAATTTCGAGGGCCTCCAAATGCATTTAATTCCTGTCTAAATATCTCTCCAAGAATATTCGTAAATTTATTAATTTTTTCCAACAAAAAATGTCCAAAGACGTCAAATTCACTTTTTGGTTTTAAAAAAATCGCTAATTAAAAATGTATAAAAATATCGAACTTTTTCGATGACATAAAAAAAAAATTTTGAAACCGATGGCGAAAAGTCGTTTTCCAATACAATCAAGTCCAGTGAATTTCGAGGGCCTCCAAATGCATTTAATTCCTGTCTAAATATCTCTCCAAGAATATTCGTAAATATATTAATTTTTTCCAACAACAAATGTCCAAAGACGTCAAATTCACTTTTTGGTTTTAAAAAAATCGCTAATTAAAAATGTATAAAAATAACGAACTTTTTCGATGTCATAAAACAAACTTTTCAAACCGATGGTGAAAAGTTGTTTTCCAATACAATGAAGTCTAGTGAATTTCGAGGGCCTCCAAATGCATTTAATTCCTGTCTAAATATCTCTCCAAGAATATTCGTAAATTTATTATTTTTTTCCAACAAAAAATGTCCAAAGACGTCAAATTCACTTTTTAGTTTTAAAAAAATCGCTAATTAAAAATGTATAAAAATATCGAACTTTTTCGATGACATAAAAAAAAAAATTTGAATCCGATGGCGAAAAGTCATTTTCCAATACAATCAAGTCCAGTGAATTTCGAGGGCCTTCAAATGCATTTAATTCCTGTCTAAATATCTCTCCAAGAATATTCGTAAATTTATTAATTTTTTGCAACAACAAATGTCCAAAGACGTCAAATTCACTTTTTGGCTTTAAAAAAATCGCTAATTAAAAATGTATAAAAATATCGAGCATTTTCGATGTCATAAAAAAAAATTTTGAAACCGATGGCGAAAAGTCGTTTTCCAATACAATCAAGTCCAGTGAATTTCGAGGGCCTCCAAATGCATTTAATTCCTGTCTAAATATCTCTCCAAGAATATTCGTAAATTTATTAATTTTTTCCAACAACAAATGTCCAAAGACGTCAAATTCACTTTTTGACTTAAAAAAAATCGTTAATTAAAAATGTATAAAAATACCGAACTTTTTCGATGACATAAAAAAAAAATTTTGAAACCGATGGCGAAAAGTCGTTTTCCAATACAATCAAGTCCAGTGAATTTCGAGGGCCTCCAAATGCATTTAATTCCTGTCTAAATATCTCTCCAAGAATATTCGTAAATTTATTAATTTTTTCCAACAAAAAATGTCCAAAGACGTCAAATTCACTTTTTGATTTAAAAAAAATCGCTAATTAAAAATGTATAAAAATATCGAACTTTTTCGATGACATAAAAAAAAAATTTTGAAACCGATGGCGAAAAGTCGTTTTCCAATACAATCAAGTCCAGTGAATTTCGAGGGCCTCCAAATGCATTTAATTCCTGTCTAAATATCTCTCCAAGAATATTCGTAAATTTATCAATTTTTTCCAACAAAAAATGTCCAAAGACGTCAAATTCACTTTTTGGTTTTAAAAAAATCGCTAATTAAAAATGTATAAAAATATCGAACTTTTTCGATGTCATAAAAAAAAAATTTGAAACCGATGGCGAAAAGTCGATTTCCAATACAATCAAGTCCAGTGAATTTCGAGGGCCTCCAAATGCATTTAATTCCTGTCTAAATATCTCTCCAAGAATATTCGTAAATTTATTAATTTTTTCCAACAAAAAATGTCCAAAGACGTCAAATTCACTTTTTGGTTTTAAAAAAATTGCTAATTAAAAATGTATAAAAATATCGAACTTTTTCGATGACATAAAAAAAAAATTTTGAAACCGATGGCGAAAAGTCGTTTTCCAATACAATCAAGTCCAGTGAATTTCGAGGGCCTCCAAATGCATTTAATTCCTGTCTAAATATCTCTCCAAGAATATTCGTAAATATATTAATTTTTTCCAACAACAAATGTCCAAAGACGTCAAATTCACTTTTTGGTTTTAAAAAAATCGCTAATTAAAAATGTATAAAAATAACGAACTTTTTCGATGTCATAAAACAAACTTTTCAAACCGATGGTGAAAAGTTGTTTTCCAATACAATCAAGTCCAGTGAATTTCGAGGGCCTCCAAATGAATTTAATTCCTGTCTAAATATCTCTCCAAGAATGTTCGTAAATTTATTAATTTTTTCCAACAAAAAATGTCCAAAGACGTCAAATTCACTTTTTGGTTTTAAAAAAATCGCTAATTAAAAATGTATAAAAATATCGAACTTTTTCGATGACATAAAAAAAAATTTTGAAACCGATGGCGAAAAGTCGTTTTCCAATACAATCAAGTCCAGTGAATTTCGAGGGCCTCCAAATGCATTTAATTCCTGTCTAAATATCTCTCCAAGAATATTCGTAAATTTATTAATTTTTTCCAACAACAAATGTCAAAAGACGTCAAATCCAGTGAATTTCGAGGACCTCCAAATGCATTTAATTCCTGTCTAAATATCTCTCCAAGAATATTCGTAAATTTATTAATTTTTTTCAACAACAAATGTCAAAAGACGTCAAATTCACTTTTTGGCTTTAAAAAAATCGCTAATTAAAAATGTATAAAAATAACGAACTTTTTCGATGTCATAAAACAAACTTTTGAAACCGATGGTGAAAAGTTGTTTTCCAATACAATCAAGTCCAGTGAATTTCGAGGACCTCCAAATGCATTTAATTCCTGTCTAAATATCTCTCCAAGAATATTCGTAAATTTATTAATTTTTTCCAACAACAAATGTCCAAAGACGTCAAATTCACTTTTTGACTTTAAAAAAAAATCGTTAATTAAAAATGTATTAAAACATCGAGCATTTCCGATGTCATAAAAAAAACTTTTGAAACCTATGGTGAAAAGCCATTTTCCAATACGATCAAGTTCAGTCAATTTCAAGGGCTTCCAAATGTATTTTATTCGGTGACTTTGTGTGTGCAAAAAGCGTATCAGTCCCAGTTTAGTCTGTGAACAAATGTCTGGTCGACGCACAATAGCTATAAATAAATTTTCTACGAACAGGAGACTGAAAAGGTCTTTGTATAAGCGGGGAGTGAAATCTATTCGTACGCAGGAATTCCCTCTGCTACATACGTATACACGATTGTGTATGTAATTGCACTAGTATTTCCACTTGTGCTAGATTGAGTCGGCTTTGAAGTTTACGCGTTCGCATGGTTTCAATCAATGTCACAGAATCACAGAATTTTCTAAGCACTTTGGAAAGTAAAGCACAATTTTTTTTCGAAATTTTTTTTTTTCGAAAAGAAAAAAAATGTAACATTTTATTGACGGCGAATAAAAAATAAAGGCAAGCTGAAAATTTGAAGACGGTTTTGGAACATATTGAACAATGATTCGTCAAATTTTCAACAACAAAAAAATTGGCCGTACGCGTAGAAATAAAATTTTTATAAAATTTTCAGCTTTATTGCCATAGATTTTTTTTGCAAATGTGATTACCATTATAATTGCATAATTGGAAAAAACACTTCCGTCCGTTTAAAAAGCACTAGTGACATTTTATTTTTACCCTATTTACACCTCAGATATAGGCGAAATTTTATTTCACACAGAAAAAGTTTTACAGCACTAGTAGCGTAAAGTACCATTTTATGTATTCAGTTTTAATATTACAAATACATTTCTCTCAGAGCCAACAAATATTTACTAATTAAACATTGATTACTCAATGAAATAAGATAGCAAAATGATTGCGTTTCCAACGAAATCTGAACGTAAATACAACAATAGGAATAGACGGGAGGTAACAAATACCGCAGTGGCATTAGTGCAACGAATTTTCACGCTCTGTAGCGCATTAATCACGATCGGACGCGACGATGCGTTAACGATGAATTCGATCAGGTGGCCGAGTGCGTTCGTTCGCTTCGACTGGACCTGAACACTAGCCAGACTATGATCAAACGTGTATCGCGACGAAACTACTGTGGTATTCGCAGCGCTGTATATATACACACATATGGGATGCACAAGTGAATAGTACAAATGAAGACAGATTACGTTAACGCCGGATCGCGATTTGCCTTTCAATGTTCCGTCGAGTTCCACGTGCATCAACATCCCCTTCCACTATCTTTCACTCACACATCAGCAACTGCTGTGAAATCCACATTGCACCGTGTCAATTTCGAGGGAAATGTATAGCCGAAACGCCGATCAATCTGAATTCTATACACACTCACAAAATATGTATACAAATACTTTAATATCGAGTACGACATTTTCATGGAGGATTCAATAATAAATAAAAAATGCTACGTATACTCCAGATGAATTGATCTAGGCTGACGAACTTCCCTGAATGGCACGTTTGAAATATGTATTCGCTTAATGCTGAAATTCAAGTGGTATCAAACGCGGTGATACGTTGCATTTTTTATGGGAATAAATCTATGAGGAAGCCAAAATTAATAAATAAGTTTAATCATATTGAGTAATCATTATTTGATACCTAAACGCGTACTAGAGAAGGAATACTACATTTTTTTTACCAAATTTTAATGATTCAATCGATTTTCACAAATTTTGATGCAAATTATCAGTCTATAATAGTCCATTCGTGGACCAAATTTGAAGCCAATATCTTAAAAAATGCGAAAGTTAGAGCGTGATAAGTGATTTTAGAAAAAATTCAAAATGTCATAATTTCATGGAGGATTCAATAATAAATAAAAAATGTTACATATACTCCAGCTGAATTGCTCTATGCTGAAGGACTTCCCTGAATGGCACGTTTGAAATATGTATTCGCTTAATGCTGAAATCCAAGTGGTGTCAAACACGGTGAGACATTGCGTTTTTTTATATGAATAAATCTTTAGCAGAACTTTCCACGCAAAAATGGACCCCAAAAGTATTATAGTCACTTTGGGTATAGAGAGAAAACTCATTGTTTCGTGTGTATAAAATCTCGCTTATCTTACAAACACTTCAAACGATGTTTTCACATGATTTACGTGGTTGTGGAAAAGTTTAGTCGTTACTTTTTGTTGAGCTCTTCACACGAGTTAGTATAGTGCTATAAAGGCATCAAATGTTTTGTATTTGTAAGAATTTCAATGTCGATAATAAATTAGTCTTCGTAAGATGAGCAAAGTGACAACTGCAATAATAGAGAATATAATATATTCTGTTATATGAGTTAAAATATATCTATTTTTTTTAGTTAAAAAAAATTATATTTTTTTAAACTCATTGTACTCCTAAATCAATATTTGATATCTAAACTCGTACTAGAACGGGAATACTAATTTTTTAGAAAATTCGAAAAATTCAAAATCCCATAAAAGTTTAATGGTTCAATCGATTTTCACAAAATTTTATGCAAATTATCAGTCTATAACATTATATTCGTGGACCAAATTTGAGCCCAATATCTTGAAAAATTCGAAAGTTCGAGTGTGATAAGTGATTTTAGAAAAAATTCAAAATGTCATAACATTCGAAATTTTTTTTTTTCACAAACACAAAACTTCCTCTATGATGAATGAAAATCTAGATACGACTTATGCTTCAATCATGTTATGCTAATAAATAGCTAGATATGGATGTAAAATTGCGTTTGAAGTGAAATAACGTCAACAGATTTATGGAATCAAATTTGTTTTTTATACTCGACTATATAAAATATGATTTCTTTATTTCCATTGCTGAAAACGTCTCTACATGATCACACATATTAATTTACATTTCCCATTCTCATTTTCGCCACTCTCATAAAATGAAATTAATGCCAGACCAGAGAAAGAATATATATATAATATAATAAATAATATTTAATTTCATTTGACAGAGCCTAGAGCAAGTTTATAGACTCGTGATATTTTAATCGTTAAATGGCCGCCTTCTGAATATTCATAATTAATTCCACGAGAACGATAATTTTCAAACAGTATCGTTCTCAAATATACAGCTATTACAGTCTGCCGCCCATTAGTATCTTCTACTTCTTCTTCTTTTTTTTGCATTTCCTCGTCGACAAAGTTTTTACGAATGAATTTGTATTCATAGTATCGTCCTTGCATGTCCTAGTTTTTCGTTGCGGCTCGAAGTACCATTAGATATTCACGAATCTATAGACGTCCTATACGAAACAGCATAATAGATTGCTCCGCTGCTGCAAATAAATGTTCATCCGATACCTGGAAACCCTGTGAATACGATGTACAATTTTCGCTCTATGGAAAAAGCAACGTCGCATTTTGAGCTCATTCACATCTCAACCACATGTAACTCTACAAAATTACAATGAAAAAAAAAAAATGCTTAGTGATTCCCGATACGACATTTCGTATTATACCCATTTTTATTTGAAGACAGACAAATCAATAATCATCTGAAACTCTAGACTGGAACTTTAAAAAAAATGCAGATAAACCATCGCATAAAACATGTAAAAAAAATTTACTAGGATTTTTATTTTATTTTTCTGTATATGAATACAATGTTATATTATTTATATATATATATATATAAATATTTTTACAAGGCGATACAATATTCCGAAAAATCTATAGATTTTCTAGATTTTTTATTTTATTTTTTATATATGAATACAGCGTTATATTATTTACTTATATATGTATATTTTTTTACAGCGTGATATAATTATTTCGAGTACAAAATCTATAACGTTATATCCAAAATTCGACCTTAAAATTGCAGAAAAACCATCGCGATAAATGCAATAATGTAAAATATAATATTAATATGCACATTTCTGCATATCACATATAATCAACTGCCAAAGCAAAGTATTTGTAAGAATTCCAATGTCGATCATAAATTAATCTTTGTAAGATGAGCAAAGCAGCAACTGCAATAATAGAAGATATAATATATTTTATGTTTATATATTTTATAAATAATAGAAAATACAAAATATTTTATAGAAATATATAAAAGTGAATCTGTCCTGAGAATTGTATAATTCGTGCCGAGTTTAACGCTACAGATTTTTTAATCGAGATGTTGAATTACTGCACATTTCAAAAATTAAAAAAAAATGCAGACAAACGATCGCAACAAACATGTGAAAAAAATTTGCTAGGATTTTTATTTTATTTTTCTATATATGAATACAATGTTATATTATTTATATATATATTTTTTTACAACGTGATATAATTATTCCGAGTACAGAATCTATAACGTTATATCCAAAATTCGATGTTAAAATTGCAGAAAAACCATCACGGCAAATGCAATAATAGAAAATATAACATATTTTATATTAATATGCACATTTCTGTATATCACATATAATCAACTGCCAAAGCAAAGTATTTGTAAGAATTCCAATGTCGATCATAAATTAATTTTTGTAAGATGAGCATAGCAGCAACTGCAATAATAGAAAATATAATATATTTTATGTTTATATATTTTATAAATAATAGAAAATACAAAATATTTTATAGAAATATATAAAAGTGAATCTGTCCTGAGACGTGCATAATTCATGCCGAGTTTAACGCTACAGATTTTTTAATCGAGATGTTGAATTACTGCACATTTCTGCATAACACATATAATCATCTGCCAAAGCAAAGTATTTATACAGGTAACGTGGTAGAGTATACACGAAGCTGTAGTAGAGACTAGGTTTGAAGGAGATACGGAGTAGTAGGTAAACCATGTTATGGTCAGCCACTAGTGGGGAATAAGCGAGCCTGGCACTACGTCCTTTCACTGAGTAAGGTGAATAGAGTTTATGCTGTGCAAGTAACGCTCTTCTCTCTCTCCGGTCCGGACAGCAGTCTGACTAGTACTCACCTTTACTACTTAACGGTCACCAAGCACGGCGTTTGCATAAATAAGCTCGTTTGCATATCACACCGAAAGTCGTTAAAGAAATTAAATATATAAAAAATAATGGTATAATAAAAAAATATTGAATTTATAAAATTTATATAATAAAAAATATATATACAGAAAAATATAAATAATAAAAACACATTTGTCAAAAAAATTTAATATATAGTAAACAAAGATATAATGAAAACTTATTGAATTTATTAAATTTATATAATACAAAATATATATATACAGAGAAATATAAATAATAAAAACACATATTCGTTAAAAAAATTAAATATATAATAAATAAAGATATTTTTTTTAAATTACTATGTTTTATAATTATATGATAATAAATTGAATTTATTGAATTTATATAATAAAAAAATATATATACAGAAAAGTATAAATAATAAAAAGACCGAAAGCTCGAAACTGTTATATTGATTAGTAGAATTTTGTGGAAAATGGAAAAAATATGAAAAAAAAATAATTAATTAATTCTGCCGGATTTTTATAATTTCCTGTTCCGTTACACTGCAGCCAATTTACGAATTCGCTTCACTTGTTGAAATAGTTTCGTAAATTGTTGTGGAATCGATGAAGAGCACGAATCCCCAAGCTTTTCAAATATATACAGTGGCAATCATAGCATAAAATTGTCTTTTAATTTAATTAAGTGGCACAACGTGGAATAATTGAAGAACGCGGCTCGACAGAGCGAATCTATTATGGAAGTGCGAGAAGTCAGCGCCGACTTTTTAATAAAGAAAACTTTCTCAACCGTGCATCATCGAATTTATTCTCGATTACCCCGCCGGCTGATTAAAAAGGACGAGAACGACGGTGTCTGCGAGAATAAAATAGAGGCAATTTATAATCCTCTGAAATGGATTTAAAAAAATACAAAACTGTTAAATAAACATATTGTTCGCCGACGATAATAATTGGATTAAAAAGATGGTTTAGAACAATTTTATTTTTGTTCATTTGATATAAAACAAATAATTGTTCAATTAAGTCAAACTACAGTTCATTACTTCATACAGTTCTTTTTATTTCTTCTTTCAGAAGAAATAAGCCGAAAAAAAAAATCAAAGACTTGATTCGGATCTAAAAATGATATCATACAATAATTCGAAGGAATATAATTAAAAGATATTTTTCACTTAAACCGCTAAAATCAATTAATAAATTTTGTGCAACATAAATTAATTTATATTTCAAAACCACAATTTCGACGCAATTGAAAACATTTTATTTTAAATTAATATATTAATATAAAAGAATTCAAAAAATTATTTAAGAAAATTTATTTATTTTGTGCAAAATAATTTTAGACACAATTGAAAATATTTTATTTTAAATTAATATTTATTATATAATATTAATTTAAAACCATTTAGACAATTATTTCGTGCAAAATGAATTATTTGAAAGAAATAAATTAGTCAGGTCGATCAGGTCGCTAAAACGCGTTTTTCTCGCACCGAGAGAAAAAGTTTCATTGACGGAAATCTTTGCCAATGGAATGAAATACTTGAATTTCAATACTATCTTTTCTTTGAACGATCTCAAACTCAATGAAAAGTAGTGACATTGATTCGAAGAAACATTTCTTTAAACCAATGAACCGTTTTCATTGATTTCAAAGATATCGTCTCTGATTCAATGAAACCTTCTTCTTACCAGCTCAAAATTTCGAAACCTATTTTTTCCTGAAGTACGCGGCAGATCAAGCTCAAATTTTGTGAGTATGTAAGGAAGTACGGCAGAAATAGGCTAAGCTTCTGACTCCTCGAAACTCGAAGCCGTTCGTTCGGGAGAACCGGAAAACAAAAAAGTGAGGTTAGGTGTGAGAGAGAGATCAATGAAAACGTTTCTTCGAACCAATGAAAACGTCTCTTTAAAACAATGAAACTGTTTCTTTATTATATGCTCACTAAGTAAATCTTTATTTACAGGCAATGAAATGTTCTCTTTGAAATTCAAATGCACTATTTCATCGAAATCAAAGAAATATTTCGTTGAAATCAATGAAAAAAAAAATTAATCCACCCATTTCTTTGGCGTCAATGAAATTTTTTCTCTCGGTGTTTTTCAAAGAAACATTTCTTCAAACCAATGAACCTTTTTCATTGATTTCAAAGATATCGTCTCTGATTCAATGAAACCTTCTTCTTACCAGCTCAAAATTTCGAAACCTATTTTTTCCTGAAGTACGCGGCAGATAAAGCTCAAATTTTGTGAGTATGTAATGAAGTACGGCAGAAATAGGCTAAGCTTCTGACTCCTCGAAACTCGAAGCCGTTCGTTCGGGAGGACCGGAAAAGAAAAAAGTGAGGTTAGGTGCGAGAGAGAGATCAATGAAAACGTTTCTTTGAACCAATGAAAACGTCTCTTTAAAACAATAAAACTATCTCTTTATTATATGCTTACTAAGTAAATCTTTATTTACAGGCAATGAAATGTTCTCTTTGAAATTCAAATCCACTATTTCATCGAAATCAAAGAAATATTTCGTTGAAATCAATGAAAAAAAAAATTAATCCACCAAATTTCTTTGGCGTCAATGAAATCTTTTCTCTCGGTGTTTTTCGAAGAAACATTTCTTTAAACCAATGAACCTTTTGCATTGATTTCAAAGATATCGTCTCTGATTCAATGAAACCTTTTTCTTACCAGCTCAAAATTTCGAAACCTATTTTTTCCTGAAGTACGCGGCAGATAAAGCTCAAATTTTGTGAGTATGTAAGGAAGTACGGCAGAAATAGGCTAAGCTTCTGACTCCTCGAAACTCGAAGCCGTTCGTTCGGGAGAACCGGAAAACAAAAAAGTGAGGTTAGGTGTGAGAGAGAGATCAATGAAAACGTTTCTTCGAACCAATGAAAACGTCTCTTTGAAACAATGAAACTGTTTCTTTATTATATGCTCACTAAGTAAATCTTTATTTACAGGCAATGAAATGTTCTCTTTGAAATTCAAATCCACTATTTCATCGAAATCAAAGAAATATTTCGTTGAAATCAATGAAAAAAAAAATTAATCCACCCATTTCTTTGGCGTCAATGAAATCTTTTCTCTCGGTGTTTTTCGAAGAAACATTTCTTTAAACCGATGAACCTTTTTCATTGATTTCAAACATATCGTCTCTGATTCAATGAAACTTTCTTCTTACCAGCTCAAAATTTCGAAACCTATTTTTTCCTGAAGTATGCGGCAGATAAAGCTCAAATTTTGTGAGTATGTAAGGAAGTACGGCAGAAATAGGCTAAGCTTCTGACTCCTCGAAACTCGAAGCCGTTCGTTCGGGAGAACCGGAAAACAAAAAAGTGAGGTTAGGTGTGAGAGAGAGATCAATGAAAACGTTTCTTCGAACCAATGAAAACGTCTCTTTGAAACAATGAAACTGTTTCTTTATTATATGCTCACTAAGTAAATCTTTATTTACAGGCAATGAAATGTTCTCTTTGAAATTCAAATGCACTATTTCATTGAAATCAAAGAAATATTTCGTTGAAATCAATGAAAAAAAATCAATCCACCCATTTCTTTGGCGTCAATGAAATCTTTCCTCTCGGTGTGTCCTGTGTTATTCTACGAAGATAAAGCCTTTCCTGTTGGTTACTCAACACATTAACCAACGCTTTAGCAACTGGATGGTGAGGTCGTTCGTGCCCCTAGACTAGCCCTCTATTACCAACAATGGGATTCAACATTCCGTGAATCTGTGAAGCATCGCTGACCCAACTTGTCCGGCAATCTCCCTCTGTCCAACTTCGAACCATCGAGGGGCTCAGACAGGCTCAGAGAATATCGATTCAACGTTGATTTCCTCAACGATGGCCATACTCATCTCCACCGAGTTCAACGTGAGGTTCTGACGCATCGCCGTCTATTTTCCAACCACGTTTGTCGCTATCCGGATCGTAAATTGAAAGCATCCATCAAAGCCAACGTCGTTGCCATGTCCTACCATCTACAGCCCATATAATAGTACGAAAGGTAGTAACAGTTTGTCGGGTCGAAAAAAAGAAAAGGATGCAAAGTAGACCTTTGCACATTGCTTCCTCATTAATTTTCATTTTTCGCACCGTCGCCTCTATCAGGAAGTTTCTTCATTTTATTTTTGGCTTCCTCATAGAGGAAGCTTTGCGAAAGATAAAAATTATTGACGTAACAATGTGCAAAGTTCTACTTTGCATCCTTATTTTAAATACAAATTAAAATAAGAATGACATTTTTTGTTTTTGATTCAAAATTCTGTAAAATCTAAACCGTTTTATGGATTTCGCTTAAATTCAATACCGATCGTCATTTTTCATTGCTTTATTCATCAAAAACTGTTTAAGCTCATTACCTAAAAAATTGTGGCAGCTAGAAAACATACAAAGATTTTTTGAAAAATTCAATCTCTTATAAAATCTGGACCATTTTACCGATCTTCACCAAATTCGGTGTCTACTACAACTGGATGTTAATTTTACCTTGCAAACGATTTGAGCAGGTTTGGTCGAACTTAACATAAATAACAACGAAAACAAAATTTTTTCGAAAATTCCAAATTTTATCAAATCGAAACTGCTTTATGGATTTCGCTCAAATTCAATACCGATCGTCTTTTTTCATTGCTTAATTCGTCAAAAACTGTTTAAGCTCATTACCTAAAAAATTGTGGCAGCTAGAAAACATACAAAGATTTTTTGAAAAATTCAATCTCTTATAAAATCTGAACCACTTTACCGATCTTCACCAAATTCGGTGTCTACTACAACTGGATGTTAATTTTACCTTGCAAACGATTTGAGCAGGTTTGATCAAACTTAACATGATTAACAACGAAAACAAAATTTTTTCGAAAATTCAAAATTTTATCAAATCTAAACTGCTTTATGGATTTCGCTCAAATTCAATACCGATCGTCTTTTTTCATTGCTTTATTCATCAAAAACTGTTTAAGCTCATTACCTAAAAAATTGTGGCAGCTAAAAAACATACAAATATTTTTTGAAAAATTCAATCTCTTATAAAATCTGAACCACTTTACCGATCTTCACCAAATTCGATATCTACTACAACTGGATGTTAATTTTACCTGGCAAAAGATTTGAGCAGGTTTGGTCGAACTTAACATGAATAACAACGAAAACAAATTTTTTTCGAAAATTCAAAATTTGATAAAATCTAAACTGCTTTATCGATTTCGCTCAAATTCGATACCGACCTTCATTTTTGATTTCTCTATTTATCCAGAATTATTTAGCTCATTAGCTGAAAAATTGCGGAAGCCAGAGAACATACAAACATTTTTCGAAAAATTGAAAGGCTTATAAAATCTGAATGTTTTCGTAAATTTTTTCAGAAATGTATGCACAGGAAGGGGCGTTGCTCCTCTACCAGCGTACCAAATTTCAGCTTGATTGTTAAAGTCGTTTTCGAGATACAGCAGTTTGAATTTTGCAAACGTGCCACACACATACAACCGGAGAAATTTTTTTTTTCACGAAAACAAAGCTTCCTCTATGAGGAAGCAGAAGTACTGCGATCAATGAATGACACTCATTAAATAATCCGCATAATTTCATTAACATTGTTCAATAAACTGTAATTGACCGAATAATTATCATTCCGCATATTCAGCATAAACCTGCTTAGTAATTCCGATCGAAACTGATAGACACCGATCAAATGGACAAAATGGAAACATTATCGGTTCTAATAGGTTTTAATCGGATTTTTGTCCGTTTCATTGGTTATAATCGGATTACCTATACTCATAAATTCCATGATATAACAAAGTGTATTTGCTTTTGCGTCAGAGATAATTACCTCAATCAGAATTCCTCATCTATATGTTGTCAATATGATTTCAGCTTAATTAATAAGATTGGACGGAAACATTTATAAATGATTTACATTGTGTGCGAATACGACACTCATAGCGGTGTAAATATTTAATTACTGTGTTAATCAAGTATATTGGTACACAAGAAATTTATACTATCCATGCATAGTATGTTTGAGCGGATATGACCTAACAATTATTGCAGGGAATTCGACAGCGTGTGCTGATTTAATTGGCAATCATTTCAGATAGATAATAAATGAACAAATGATTATCGCTGTTGGAAAATCGTCTGTATGGTGAAGCAGTACAACAAAATTGAGTAATTAGACAGAAGCCTCACTTTTGCCAATATTCCAGAACAAAGTTTTCAGTAGATCCGCGCGTGTATCCGAAACCATCTAACGAACGAATCTCGTGGTTCTGACCGGGTAGAGTCAAGAACGATAAGGACGACATCGGTAGCATTCTCTTTTCCTTCTACGTATATAACCGAAAAGTGCTCACCGCTAAACTTTTCCCGATGTCGTGAGCGAGGAACCCTTAAAATATCGGGTAAATACGTTCTCGGTAGCAAATGGCCATTAATTCGTTGGCAGAAGCGGGCTTTGGTCTATACAACATCGACGAACTTCTCGTATTTTCCGATACTCCATCCAGTCTGTACAAGCCATGACTTCTATGTCCAGCTATCCTAACGATTGGAGCCTATATACTTGGTCGATGCCGAGAGAAACTCTAAAGCGGTTGACTCTAGACCACAAATAAAACTCTAGAAGTTCTCTCTCCGAACTCTCTGTCATCATCATCCCATCCAATCAGCCTTTGCTCAGAATTTAATGTGATGTGGCTTCAAAACCATTAGCGGACAAATGCACTGAAAAAAAGACTTGGTTGGTCTTACTAAGATGTTGGTTAAGAATTTAACCAAGATAAATTTGGTAGACGCAAGCAAGGTATTGGTTAGGCGTACTAAATAGTTGGTTGTCTTACTAAATACTTGGTTGTCTTACCAAATAATTGGTTGTCTTACCAAATACTTGGTTGTCTTACCTAGTACTTGGATGTCTTTCCAAATAATTGGTTGTCGTACCAAATACTTGATTATCTTAACAAATACTTGGTTGTCTTACCAAATATTTGGTTGTCTTGCCAAATACTTGGTTGTCTTACCAAATATTTGGTTGTCTTGCCAAATACTTGGTTGTCTTACCAAATACTTGGTTGTCTTACCAAATACTTGGTTGTCTTATCAAATACTTGGTTGTCTTACCAAATATTTGGTTGTCTTGCCAAATACTTGGTTGTCTTACCAAATACTAGGTTGTCTTACAAAATACTTGGTTGTCTTACCAAATACGTGGTTGCCTTATCAAATATTTGGTTGTCTTACCAAATACTTGGTTGTCTTACGGAATATATTTGGTTGTCTTGCCAAATACTTGGTTGTCTTACCAAATACTTGGTTGTCTTACCTAATGCTTGGATGTCTTTCCAAATAATTCGTTGTCTTACCAAATACTTGATTATCTTATCAAAGACTTGGTTGTCTTACCAAATACCTATTTATCTTAACCAATAATTTGTCTGTCCCTACCAATTTTTCAGGGTTACATTTTTAACCAAGTTTTTCGTAGTTCTAACGAAGCCTTTTTCTAAATGCATCACAAACTTTTGCATTGAAACTCTCATTCGATTTCTATGATTTACTTGAGCATAAAAATAACAAGGTCCATACTTTTCTTTTAATACTAGATGTTGATACTAACTAACAACACATTGTCATGTCCGTGGATCTCACTAGCTTAAAAAAGGAAGAATAACTGTCAGAGTATTTTCATCCTTGGCCTCCTCTGTTTTGTTTTCTTCTCTACGACCGTAACTTCGTTCCAATGAGCCACGGATTGCACGAAATTTGCATGGCAAATTGTTCCTACAGCCTGTACTACCACCTGCATACACTCGCTGCTGCGATTCCGTCCCGTAAACCTGAAACTTACCATATTCTATGTACACACACCTAAACCTTCGACTTATCGTGGACAAGCCATTTGCCTTCCTTCCGTTCCATTTTACCAGACGCGACACCACGAAGAGAAACACAACCTCTTCTTGTTCCGTCGCGCAGAAGGGCAAACGCTAGATGGTATTATCGATATCGACTATCGAATGAAAACCCCTCTTGAGTATCTATCCATGGATACCTAATACCTACGACACCAAGCTCCACTCCTGCGATACACTCACTTTTCAATGAATATGCATGAGAGGTACGCGCGCCCTAGCGCCTTGCAGAACGGCTACTGCAAATGGATACTGAACAGTTATACTACCGGCTCTGCTGCTGTTGCTATCGTTGTTCTGCATATATGTGCAAATTTACAACTTCTCGAGATCGTTACACATGTACGTCCGGTTGCCACATAGAAGCTCTATATTCAGAACGTTATCACAGGGATCAGGCTTTTGTTTACGATAGATTCTATAAGCCTTGAATATATGACTTTATTCATTAGAAAGTTACCAAAGGGGAGATGCAATCAGACGCTCTTAGCCAGTTTTGTATTTACCTTGTAATTATTTAATTATAGGAAAAATTAAGGTCTACATAATTTCTTTTTGTGATTTTTGTGATTCTGATGGCCATCGCCACCTCTAAATCTAAATGACCAGAAGGCCACACAAGAATTGAACCTATGAAAAAAATATGTTGATCATTGTTGACATCCACATAGAAAAAGATGTATGGAAGACAAAGATACATGAAAAAGCAAGATATATGTGCAAATTTACAAGTTCTTGAGATTGTTACACATGTACGACCGGTTGCCACATAGAAGCTCTATATTCAGAACGTTATCACAGGGATCAGGCTTTTGTTTACGATAGATTCTATAAGCCTTGAATATATGACTTTATTCATTAGAAAGTTACCAAAGGGGAGATGCAATCAGACGCTCTTAGCCAGTTTTGTATTTACCTTTTAATTATTTAATTATAGGAAAAATGAAGGTCTACATAATTTCTTTTTGCGAATTTTGTGATTCTGATGGCCATCGCCACCTCTAAATCTAAATGACCAGAAGGCCACACAAGAATTGAACCTATGAAAAAAATATGTTGATCATTGTTGACATCCACATAGAAAAAGATGTATGGAAGACAAAGATACATGAAAAAGCAAGATATATGTGCAAATTTACAAGTTCTTGAGATTGTTACACATGTACGACCGGTTGCCACATAGAAGCTCTATATTCAGAACGCTATCACAGGGATCAGGCTTTTGTTTACGATAGACTCTATAAGCCTTGAATATATGACTTTATTCATTAGAAAGTTACCAAAGGGGAGATGCGATCAGATGCACTTGGCCAGTTTTGTATTTACCTTTTAATTATTTGATTATAGGAAAAATTAAGGTCTACATAATTTCTTTTTGTGATTTTTGTGATTCTGATGGCCATCGCCACCTTTAAATCTAAATGACCAGAAGGCCACACAAGAATTGAACCTATGAAAAAATATGTTGATCATTGTTGACATCCACATAGAAAAAGATGTATGGAAGACAAAGATACATGAAACAGCAAGATATATGTGCAAATTTGCAAGTTCTTGAGATTGTTACACATGTACGTCCGGTTGCCACATAGAAGCTCTATATTCCGAACGCTATCACAGGGATCAGACTTTTGTTTACGATAGATTCTATAAGCCTTGAATACATGACTTTATTCATGGGGAAGTTACCAAAGGGGAGATGCAATCAGACGCACTTGGCCAGTTTTGTATTTACCTTGTAATTATTTAATTATAGAAAAAATTAAGGTCTACATAATTTATTTTGTGATTTTTGTGATTCTGATGTCCACCGCCACCTTCAAATCTATATGACCAGAAGGCTACACGAGAATTATCACCCTGGATATGCTAAAAGAGTCTCCAAATTAGAATCTATGAAAAAATATGTTGATCATTGTTGACATCCACATAGAAAAAGATATATGGAAGACAAACATTCATGAAAAAGCAAGATATATGTGCAAATTTACAACTTCTTGAGATTGTTACACATGTACGTCCGGTTGCCACATAGAAGCTCTATATTCAGAACGTTATCACAGGAATCAGGCTTTTGTTTACGATAGATTCTATAAGCCTTGAATATATGACTTTATTCATTAGAAAGTTACCAAAAGGGAGATGCGATCAGATGCACTTGGCCAGTTTTGTATTTACCTTTTAATTATTTGATTATAGGACAAATTAAGGTCTACATAATTTCTTTTTGTGATTTTTGTGATTCTGGTGGCCACCGTCACCTCTAAATCTATATAACCAGAAGGCTACACGAGAATTGTCACCCTGTATACGCTAAAAGAGCCTTCAAATTAGAACCTATGAGAAAATAAACCTTGAATACATGACTTTATTCATTGGAAAGTTACCAAAGGGGAGATGCGATCAGATGCACTTGGCCAGTTTTGTATTTACCTTGTAATTATTTAATTATAGGAAAAATTAAAGTCGACATCATTTCTTTTTGTGATTTTTGTGATTCTGATGTTTACCGCCACCTCTAAATCTAAATGAGCAGAGGACCACACGAGAATTGTCATAGAAAAACATAGAAAAAGATGTATTGAAGACAAACATTCATGAAAAAGCAAGATATACGTGCAAATTTACAACTTCTTGAGATTGTTACGCATGTACGTCCGGTTGCCACATAGAAGCTCTATATTCAGAACGCTATCACAGCGATCAGGCTTTTGTTTACAATAGATTCTATAAGCCTTGAATACATGAGTTTATTCATGGAAAAGTTACCAAAGGGGAGATGCAATTAGATGCACTGGTCGAGTTTTTTTATTTATCTTTTAATTATATAATTATAGGTAAATTCAAGGTCTACGTAATTTCTGTTTTTCATTATGTTTACCAGCAGACTCTTAAGTAGAGTATTTATGAAGGTTTATAGACTTAAGTGCATATGTGTATACTAAAAGAGTCTCCAAATTAGAACCTATGAAAAAATAATTTGCTAATTGTTGACATATATATAGAGAAAGATATGTGGAAAACCAATATTTGTGAAAAAGCACGATTCTACATTACATGTTTGTCTTTGTAAAAAGTATGTCTTCTTTAAATTTACAAAAGTTAGTGACTTGATATTTTTTTTACAAATTTTTTTTACGAATATTCGAATATCTGAAATACCGAATAATTTCGTCTACTGAAAAGAATTCTTATTATTGATCTTAAGCGGATTCCAATGTTGAATTTAAAAAATTACATATGGAAGACAGATGTAAAGTTGAGGTTACAAAGACACTTATAGTTTTCATCGCTAGTATCACATTTTATACGAATCCCAAATAATTTTGTCCTACGAAGTGTTTGGCAGATCATAATTTCTGATAACGTTGATTTTATTTAAGATGTGAGTTGTTAAAGTCTATAATTAGAATATAAAAACGCGATGTCAACAAATTAAAGCGAGAAACGCAAATTGCAATTAATGTACGAAATTATAAAATTCAGGTATTCAGAATACGTCAGTAGCAATACTTTTTTACTCCATTGAGCGAAATACACTCAATGGAGCTGCGAGTTCGTGATAAGCGGAAGTCTTAGGATTAAAAAAGTCTGCAGAAATATAAAAAGGATACCGTGTGAAATGAAGTGCGAAAATCCACCAAGAATTTCTTTATTTTCTTTTACTGGCTCTTAACACCCCCTGGAATATATAATTTGTAGAATGTAAGCAACGGGACTGAGAATGGTTGTGGGAGGAGACGAGAGCAAAAAGAAATTGGCTAATTTCAGCGGATTCGCGAGACGCACCCCGGGGATTTTCCTGCCACGCGGAAAATCGGTACATCTACCCTCAGCCCGGTTCCATAAATTCTATGCTGTTGGAAAGAGCTATATCTATACATATATATATGGACTTGTAAAAAGTACGCTGATACTCTGGCTTCGAAGTTGCCTCAGTTGGGCGCACTCCGATTAACGAGTGCTGGTCGTGAATCACCGTTTACCATGCTACACACTTTTCTAAAATGTAGATTGTACTTTTACACATCCAGAATTTTATTGCCTATACTCGTAGTAATTGCTGCAATATTTAAGCCCAAGTAAAAAAAAATCTATATATTAGGGCGTCCCAAAAAAATTTATACTCTTTTATCAAATTTGTAAATTTGTAAATTTGTGGGTGTCTGGAACTCCATATTATACCTTTTCACATAAAATCCGCCGGCAAATTTTTATCGCTAAAACTAGATGTCTAATGAGCGACCTCTAAGGATAATTTGGTGGCACTTATCTTTTGCACAGTTTAGTGTGTGGTTAACACCTCGAACTTAAGCCTTGGGGACCATAAAAAATGCAATATTAAGTCAATGAAAAATAAATTGCAACGAAAAGTAATTTGGAATTAAATAAATTAAAAAATATGTGAATATGTAAATTAAAAAAAATCTCGAAGACGTTTGCTTTATTATAATGGCGTTTAGTTAGGTCGTTGGTGGTCCAGTTTTCGTTCCAATTTTTTATGTAATTAAATTATTACAAATATTCAAAAACTCCCGACAGAAAAAAGAATTGGATGAATTAAAAGTTATGAAATAATAATCATTTGCATATTATATCCAGGAAATGCCCACATCCTTACAGAATTAAAAGACGAATTAAGAGACTCAAATTTCACCTTTACATTACCTAATCTTCATCTACAAATTCCTACGAGTGTATTTCTAATTTAAGAATTCATGTTATAGTACAAATTTGCCATCATCAGTTTCCAATAAATTCAGGAGAAATTGTGGTGAGAATTTAGCAGACAATTTAACTTGTGTCAAGTCATGTAAAATTTCTAAGCTATTTTCATCCAACTCGAATAGCTTTTTCTTAAAACACGAAGTTTCGCGCTTCACGTACACGATATCGAAATATACGTGAAGCGTACATATTCCTATTTCTTCAGCGTCGTGGCTCTCTATCCATTTTATTGTTATGATGATCATATGGTATATATAGAGTGACGATTGCATAAGTCGAATATTCGATTTTCGATAAACGAAATAGAAACATGCCCAAGCATCCAACAATGCTGCCTCGGTATATTTTAGAGAACAGTCACGGAGGGAAATTCAACATTTCACTTGTTTCCTTCATATCCAGGTCTATAGCCTCGAGTGTGGAATACAATCGGCACAGAATATAGACACCGTCGTCGCGCAGTAGTAACTATACTGAAGCGGAAGTCGTACTCTCAATCATCCAACGGAATCCATATTCGCGTTTTCATGCTTCGCGAATATATATCTTCAATGTGCATCATATTATAATAATACACGCACGTTATGCCATTCTCTTATTTCACATCTCACATTATACTAAAGATAATTAAATAGTTTGGACTAAAAGTCATATAGCGCTATTAGCGCGTTTTTTTAAATCCAAGCCAGAAAATGTTCAGAAGCTAAATCTGAAAATAAAGAAAGAATTATTTTTTATTAAGGGGAGAGAGTCAGGTAAAAAAAATTGATTTTGGAAATTCAATATCATCCAAATCCTATTGCATATAAAAATGCCCAACGCACTATATTGTTGGTACTCGATTAAAGGATTTTTTACTGTCATCTGACTTGCATATGCTTTTCAATATTATCTTAAGCAAAGTTCTTAGGTTTTCCATTATGCGCATGATTCAGATCAAACTACTAGGCAGATTGGAATGGTTGACGTCTAATTTTCTTCTTCATGAAAAGATACACCGGCTAAATGGAGCAAATGTTAATAAAACGTAATAATTTTTAAGTGACATAATTATTAACAAATAAATTTTATGCTATTTTCTAAATCAGTGATTAACTTTGCTTTCAGAATGAAAAAAAATTGTTTGCTCCATTTAGCCGGTGTATCTTTTCATGAAGTAGAAAATGAGACGTCAGCCATTTCAATCTGCCTAGTAGTTTGATCTGAATCATGCGCAGAATGGAAAACCTAAGAACTTTGCTTAAGATAATATTGAAAAGCATATGCAAGTCAGACGACAGTAAAAAATCCTGTCATCGCGCACCAACAATATAGAGCATTGGGCATTTTTATATGCAATAGAATTTCGATGATATTGAATTTCCAAAATCAATTTTTTTGACCTGACTCTCTCCCCTTAATGGATTATCTATTTTTTATTAGAAAATAACTTTGTAACTATTACCATGGCGTTAACAGCGCGTTTTTTTCAAATCAACATATTTTCAAAAGCAAAATAAGAAAAAAGGATGCAAAGTAGAACCTTGCACATTGCTTCCTCATTATTTTTCGCGTTTTACAAAGCTACCTCTATGGGGAAGTATGTTATACAATTTTTGGCTTCCTCATAGAGGAAGCTTTGTAAAACGCGAAAAATAATGAGGAAGCAATGTGCAAGGTTCTACTTTGCATCCTTGTTTTAATTAGATAAATATACATGTTGTGGATTCGCGTTTTCTATTTCCTTATTACGTTATTTCGTGATTATTAGAGCGTTTCCGAAAGAGAATGTGATAATGTATATTTTAAAAAATAATTCAACATTCCATAAAATCAAAAATTTCATACCGTTCGTCACTAAATTATACATATATAATGGCTGAATATTGTTTCATTTATATACAAAATTTAAGCTCGCTATCTTATGTTTTGCAAAAGTTACAATAGAGCGATAATGTCAATTTTTTTGAAAAATTCAAAACATCATAAAATTTTAACGGTTCAACCGATCTTAACCAAATTCAATAGCGATCACCGGAGTATGAAAGCTCACATTCGTACCAATTTTAAGATCAATATCTCGAAAATTGAAAGAGTTATCGCGTAAACAGACATTTTTCAAAAAATTAAAAAACGCGTAATAATTTAACGATGAAGTGGATTTTAACAAAAATCTGTATGAACGATGAGGCTTGATCCCTCTATCTATGGTCCAAATTTCAGCTTGATATCTCAAGGCATTCCCGAGTTATAAAGGTTTACATTTTTCGATCGTGTAACATACACACATACATACACACACACACACACACACACACACACATACAGACATTTTTTCTAAATCACTTTTCTCGACGTTTTGGCCCATTCTGAGTGTACTGACATGAAAATCTCGAAAAAAAAATTTTCATGAAAACAAAGCTTCCTCTGTGAGGAAGCAAAAAAGATCGAATTGTTTTTTATTAATTCGTCGGATAACATAATAAAATGGACAATGCGATAACGAGCAACCGAGAATAACTTTTATAACTATTATCGTGGCTCGCATGAAAAAAAAAGAATCTATTGTATTATATTCAATTAACCGAATTCAACCGAACATCCGTAATTGCAACTGATATGTTTTTCTCTGCGGAAGGTAGATTTAAAGTTACATTGTTTAATTTATTTGAAACATCACATATATGGTTGGCAAACTAAAATAATATCGGGTATTCATAAAATATGGTTAAAATACCGGAAATCGTGAAAGTACGTCGATGGTATTCGCGTCATCGTTTTATTGATTCAACTGTGCTTGGAATATTCATAATAATGGGTCTATAGATTATGAATCTGTAGATATACGTAATTCATTTCTAATGTTCCTTTCAATTACTATTGAATGAAGAACTGAATTGATCTTGTTCAGTCTCAAAACTCATCAAAGAGTTATAAAATTATGCTGAAGGCAGAAGATAGATGGTCATAAATGATTCACATATGGTAATATGGATCTATGTCATATTTCAATCTCGACACGTCTACACTAATTATCCTGAGCCTTCGAACATGTCTTAAGTAAGAAAATATGGCAACTTTATTAGTATGGCAGGTGGGACAAGGTATAACTTTACAATTCGTTATTGAATTCTCTGATGGAAGATGTTTTTAAATTTACCTTAAGCCGAAATTACGGATGTTGTTCTTCTATTAGAAATACCGAATTATAACTTTTACTATCGTTCTCAAGTGGCATATTCCATCACTGAAAACGCCCGTTTCGAACCTTCTTACTGCGTTTTTGAAAAAAAGTGACTTTTATCCGTTTCTGATTCCAGAATTCAAAGATCCGAATTCCGGTCGGAAAATCCAATTATAATTTTTTTCTCTTCGAGATATCGAATTAAAATCTTTACTATCATTCTCAAGTGGCATATTCCATCACTGAAAACGCCCTTTTCGAACCTTTTTACTACGATTTAAAAATAAAATGAATTTTGCCCGTTTCTGATTCCAGAATTCACAGATCTGACTTCCGGCCGGAAAATCCAACCCTAATTTTTTTCTCTTCGAGATATCGAATTATAACCTTTACTGTCGTTCTCAAGTGGCATATTCCATCACTGAAACAGCCCGTTTCGAAGCTGCTTACTGCGTTTTTGAAAAAAAAGTGACTTTTGTCTGTTTCTGATTCCAGAATTCGCAGATCTGACTTCCGGTCAGAAAATCCAACCCTAATTTTTTTCTCTTCGAGATATCAAATTATAACCTTTACTATCGTTCTCAAGTGGCATATTCCATCACTGAAACAGCCCGTTTCGAAGCTTCTTACTGCGTTTTTGAAAAAAAGTGACTTTTGTCCGTTTCTGATTCCAGAATTCACAGATCCGACTTCCGGTCGGAAAATCCAACCCTAATTTTTTTCTCTTCGAGATATCAAATAACCTTTACTGTCGTTCTCAAGTGGCATATTCTATCACTGAAAACGCCCTTTTCGAACCTTTTTACTACGATTTAAAAATAAAATGAATTTTGCCCGTTTCTGATTCCAGAATTCACAGATCTGACTTCCGGCCGGAAAATCCAACCCTAATTTTTTTCTCTTCGAGATATCGAATTATAACCTTTACTGTCGTTCTCAAGTGGAATATTCCATCACTGAAACAGCCCGTTTCGAAGCTGCTTACTGCGTTTTTGAAAAAAAGTGACTTTTGTCCGTTTCTGATTCCAGAATTCACAGATCTGACTTCCGGTCAGAAAATCCAACCCTAATTTTTTTTCTCTGCGAGATATCGCATTATAACCTTTACTATCGCTCTCAAATCGCATATTCCATCGCTGAAAACGCCTGTTTCGAACCTTCTTACTACGATTTACAAAAAAAGTGTCTTTTGTCCGTTTCTGATTCCAGAATTCACAGATCCGACTTCCGGTCGGAAGATCCACACCAAAACCATAATTATTCATCTACATCCATCATAATTTCCATTAATCACTGTCCAAGACCCCGAAAATTATTCAATCTAAAAAAAAAAACCTTTTTCCTTAAAACAAAAAAAAGGAGTCCCCAAGGTCCAGTAATTTCAGACGAGAGAGTATAAAACGACCCAGGAGTCATATATCATTGCCGTCGATAGATCGTACCACCTTTGCCAACGAAGGTGGCCAGATGTTTGCCGTGATCCACTATCCAATACCTTTTCCATCTAGCCTATAGATGTGGGTTTAGTAACGTGGGTATATAGACACCATGTGCCGATTCAATTCCCAGGATACGCGTCCCATTAGTTTCTTGCTATCGAGTTCGGTGGGGCCTTTGCGTCGTACATCGTGTCACTGTGGCGAGTTACGTTGGATGGTGTCGTTGATTCGATGGGTTGGCCAGCGTTATAGGGTCACGCGGTTGTGGTGACGCTTAAGCGGTGGGCAGAGTCCATGGGCGCAAAACCACGCAGCGTTCGACAGTGGGCGTTGAATTCCAAGCGAAACGAAGACCCTTTAGAGCAACATAGCGGTTCTCTCTGGCTCCATACACTCCTGTAGGTCAGTGAGTATAGTAACAGTGTACTTTGGTTGGTCCAACGACGCGTTTAGCTATACCTATATGGACAGCATGTATGAACTAAACGTTCTATAGGTGGTAGGTACGTCCCAAATCCCGAGGGATCGCGTGGTAAACGTTGTTGTGCGTGTTTCTAGCTCGCGCTGTGCAAGCTTGATATAGCTATTGTTACTAGTACACCTGCAGTACACCATCTACCCGCCACTTGTGCGCTTCGCAGTTTACTCTGCCTCAAGCTTGCCGAGACTTTCGGTCCGGAAGGGGCGAAAGCGTAGCCCGTTAATCTTGCTGCAGTAGTTCTAATGTCTTCTTGGGCCCTGTTCCAAAAACCCTCTTCCACCTGATATTCCCTTTTTTCTTCTTTTAATCTCATGATCGAAGAAGGAAATTGTTTTTGGTAGTGATGAATGTCGGTTGTCCATTTTCCAAGTGATTTTTAATAAGATATTTTTGCAGCTGGGTATAGACAGTTTCATTGTTGTATTTTGGCTAATTTAGTGTTTGGCGAAAGAAAACTATAGTCATGTTTATGGTATATTCACATTTAGAGGAATCGTGGTAAAATGTAGATTATTTCATATTTGTAATTGTAATAAACCAATAAATTTTTATTTTCATAAAATATGAGTCAAACTGATATTATGTAATAATAATATTGTGGAAATAATACTTAGACTGTTGTTGTATTAATATGAATAGTAATCTCGGCAATTATTGAAACACAATGACGTAGATAAATAATAAATAAACAATGCAAAAAAATCAACCCAAAAACCGGTATATTAAAAGAAATCATGATGCGAGAAAATAAAAAATAGATATATATAAAACATACAAAACGAATAAAAACAAGGCTTTTGTGCTTTTTATTTTCACAATATTACTGAAATAATATAATATAGATATACATAAAAATTCTAAATGTGTTTTCTTTGTTGATTAAATTTTTTTTAAATATCGCCTTTTGTATTAAATTATATCCTTAAATTAAATATACATTCATACATACATTCATACAACATGAACGGTCAAAAATTTCATTTCCTTATAGATTTACCGACCCGTCATATCCGTTTGTCATTTTCTGTCTTATTATTTATTGTGAACAGTGATATAATTTCATAATAATATACAATAATTTTTACTCATGTATTTTAAATTTTCTGGCATTCCCACTTTCGATGATAATATTCCAGGCCTGGATATGGGATTCTTCCTTTTCCTGATAAGAAGTCCTATTTTTACAATATATTTGACGTATATATATATATATATATATATATATATATATATATATATATATATATATACTATACGGTAGGTGTTATCACTACGACGGTCGGATGATCAGTGATCAATCTCATCGATTTTCGGGGGTCCTTTTACCAGGATCGGCTTTCAAAATTGGCGAGTCATTATTGCCTCGTTCAACGCAGCATTCCCATAGCGGGAAATGCAAATGTCCAAAATTTCTCTGCGTAGTTTGACTAATTTAGTGTTTGGAGAGAGAAACTTAGGATCACGTTGATGGTTAATTTATATTTCGAGAAATCGTCGTAATTTTTTGCGACCATTAAATGGCAATAATTGATTACTAGATCAAATGAACCGTCGTTTCTAATAAGATATTGTTGCAGATGGATAGACAATTTCATTATTGTATTTTGACTAATTTAGTGTTTGGCGAAAGAAACATATTTTTGAACTGATGGCAAATTTACATTTAGAGGAATCGTGGTAATTTCTTGCGACCATTAAATCGCAACAATTAATCGTTAGATTAGATTAAACGTCGTAATCGCTAACTCCGCGAAAAGTTCATTTTTCGATTGGCTATTACAAAAAGTACTGTTTATTATCATATACTAATTAACTCCAAAAAACTTTAATGTACATCGCACGACAAAAGTCAGTGTCAAAGAATTAAACACGCAAACTGTCATGCACGCTATCCGACTACTTTCAACTCAATTGGTACGCCTCTACTTCGCTAGATTAGTCTTGATGTAGTCGCCACAAGTTTCACGGGTTACGTGTCTGTATTAGATGGTTCACGGCGTCACTGACGCACGGCACTCGCTAAGTTCTTGACTAAAAGTAGATTCACAATAATAGCGTGACGAGGGTAATAATCTTGATGAGGAAGTTACCGGTTCCGATTACGCCAGTTGCTGTTTTTTTAATATTTTCATTATACGTTCACGACAAATCTACGAAGGATAAAGAAAAGTATGTAAAATACTTCCTCGAATGAATTATCTTAGATTCTTACGCCCACGAAATATTATTATTCTTTATAAAAGAATAATTACACCGAGAGAAAAAGTTTCATTGATTGACGAAAATCTTTGCCAATGAACTGAAATACTTGAATTTCAATACTATCTTTTCTTTGAATGATCCCAAACTCTATGAAAAGTAGTGACATTGATTCGAAGAAACATTTTTTTAAACCAATAAACCTTTTTCATTGATTACAAAGATATCGTCTCTGATTCAATGAAACCTTCTTCTTACCAGCTCAAAATTTCGAAACCTATTTTTTCCTGAAGTACGCGGCAAATAAAGCTCAAATTTTGTGAGTATGTAAGGAAGTACGGCAGAAATAGGCTAAGCTTCTGGCTCCTCGAAACTCGAAGCCGTTCGTTCGGGAGAACTGGAAAACAAAAAAAGTGAGGTTAGGTGCGAGAGAGAGATCAATGAAAACGTTTCTTTGAACCAATGAAAACGTCTCTTTAAAACAATGATACTGTTTCTTTATTATATGCTCACTAAGTAAATCTTTATTTACAGGCAATGAAATGTTCTCTTTGAAATTCAAATGCACTATTTCATTGATATCAAAGAAATATTTCGTTGAAATCAATGAAAAAAAAATCAATCCACCCATTTCTTTGGCGTCAATGAAATCTTTTCTCTCGGTGTACCTTGAGTTGTTAATAATTAGTACTAAAACGACAATATTTTTTCCTGGCAATGAATAAAGGCAAAATCTATTTTAATTCTTTAAATTTAATGAACCTTTAAATATCCCAAGTAAAAAAATTATATATAGTCCGGCATATAGAATTGGGCATATAGTCTGTACAAACTCTACATAAATCTGTATGCAATTTATATACAAGACCAACTGGGAAATTAGGATTATGTATAATTGTATATAAATTGCACATAGAGTGTATATAGACTATATATGCCCAATTCTATAATTAAAACTATATATATTTTTATATACTCTAAAGATAATTTTTTTACTTGGGATATTTCAGCGTTTAAAGCGCAAGATTATAAATATACCCGATAATTTAGTCGTTCTGTTATGCTTTAAATGCTAAAATATGTAAAAAGCTTTAACAAATTTAAAGAATCAAAATATTCGTTTTTTTTTTAATTAGTCCTGCTGTCGATTTAGATTTCAGATTTCGCCCGATTCTGTATTAAAAACTATGTATAGTTTATATTTTTACTTAAGGGTATTTAACATAGAATTTTTGTCACGTTATCGTGAATATCCGTAGATTAACGGATTGCCTAATACAAATGCAGCAGCAAAGATTTACGTGGTAACCTTCGGCAGGGAGAGAGTGTCTGCAGGTTGTAGCTATTAGAGTATATACGTACACCACGTATTCGCTGGTTGCTTGAGCATACCTCGCCTTCTCTGCTCGAGCAAACCTTGTCGCTTCTACTGAAGCTCACTGCGAGAGTTTCGCTTGGTAAAAACCCCAGCAGTAACATCGGTAAATCTTGGATGGAGCAGAGCGCACATCCGACGTCTCGTGTGCTACTCCGAAAGGTTTCGCTTTGGGTATTATCTTTTCAGCTGAATATATACGAGCGACGTTGTCGTAAGACGTTGTTTTACTTGTCGACATGAAGTAGCAATAAGAAGAAATAATAATACGATTCCATTATCTCGAAGAATTTCAAGGGAATAATCTTGAATTTAATGCTTCAGCAGACTACATTACAATTACATTAAGGGAGATCCATCGTCATTGTATTACTCAACGAAATATGCTTGAAATTGTCTTAAATAAGGTTCTGGGACACATTAGAAGAAAGATTCATTCATGAAACTCATTGATGTCGTCAATGGACCGATTTTATGAATGGGAAATCCACGTGTCATTAATGGATCATTTTATTACGCATGTTATTAATTCAAAATTTTCATTTCTTTACAATGATAGTCAGAATATTTATCGTATTTACTACGTCATTAAGACGATTAATGTTAATATAAAAATTATATATAGTTTTAAATAAACAATTAGGAATATATAGTGTATATTACGGTTTATATAAAATCTATGTACAATTTATACAAAAACCCAACTATACAGTTGGTCTTATATATAAATTGCATATAGATTGCATACAGAGTGTATATAGACTTTATGCAGACTATATATGCCCAATTCCATATGTCGGACTATATATGATTTTTCTACTTGTGAAGTTAATGCTAATGTTTCATTTGAAGTTGCTAATTACAGGGGATGAAAATTTTAACCATCGCACACTTATAAATAACTGGTTTATTTAATAGCCGGTCCATTAACAAAACCATAGGAAATTTTGAGAAAAAAAATGTCTATATCGCAGAAAAAAAATTAATATTCTCTGGGATAAAGAAGTTTACATCAATCTTATGGGTTAAGGGCTAAAATGTATCGATTCGAATTCCCCTAGGCAGATGTTTATATTTTAATATCTTAAACAAAGTTTAATCTATTTCACTGTGATTTGTCATTTGATGTTGCTAATTACAGGGCATGGAAATTTTAACCATCGCACCCTTATAAATAACTGGTTCATTCAACAGCTGGTCATTGACAAAACCATAGGAAATTTTGGAAAATAAAAAAAATTCTATATTTTCTATTTCCCAGAAAAAAAATTAATCCTATTTGGGATATAGAAATTTACATCAACCCTATGGGTTAAGGGCTAAAATGTATCGATTCGAATTCCACTAGGCAAATTTTTATATTTTGATATCTTAAACAAAGTTTAATCCATTTCACTGTGATTTGTCATTTGATGTTGCTAATTACAGGGCATTGAAATTTTAACCATCGAACCCTTATAAATAACTGGTTCATTCAACAGCTGGTCCATTGACAAAACCATAGGAAATTTTGGAAAATAAAAAAAATTCTACATTTTCTATTTCCCAGAAAAAAATTAATCCTATTTGGGATATAGAAGTTTACATCAACCCTATGGGTTAAGGGCTAAAATGTATCGATTCGAATTCCACTAGGCAAATTTTTATATTTTGATATCTTAAACAAAGTTTAATCCATTTCACTGTGATTTGTCATTTGATGTTGCTAATTACAGGGCATGGAAATTTTAACCATCGCACCCTTATAAATAACTGGTTCATTCAACAGCTGGTCATTGACAAAACCATAGGAAATTTTGGAAATTAAAAAAAAATTCTATATTTTCTATTTCCCAGAAAAAAAATTAATCCTATTTGGGATATAGAAGTTTACATCAACCCTATGGGTTAAGGGCTAAAATGTATCGATTCGAATTCCACTAGGCAGATCTTTATATTTTGATATCTTAAGCAAAGTTTAATCCATTTCACTGTGATTTGTCATTTGATGTTGCTAATTACAGGGCATGGAAATTTTAACCATCGAACCCTTATAAATAACTGGTTCATTCAACAGCTGGTCATTGACAAAACCATAGGAAATTTTGGAAATTAAAAAAAAATTCTATATTTTCTATTTCCCAGAAAAAAATTAATCCTATTTGGGATATAGAAGTTTACATCAACCCTATGGGTTAAGGGCTAAAATGTATCGATTCGAATTCCACTAGGCAAATTTTTATATTTTGATATCTTAAACAAAGTTTAATCCATTTCACTGTGATTTGTCATTTGATGTTGCTAATTACAGGGCATGGAAATTTTAACCATCGCACCCTTATAAATAACTGGTTCATTCAACAGCTGGTCATTGACAAAACCATAGGAAATTTTGGAAATTAAAAAAAAATTCTATATTTTCTATTTCCCAGAAAAAAAATTAATCCTATTTGGGATATAGAAGTTTACATCAACCCTATGGGTTAAGGGCTAAAATGTATCGATTCGAATTCCACTAGGCAGATCTTTATATTTTGATATCTTAAACAAAGTTTAATCCATTTCACTGTGATTTGTCATTTGATGTTGCTAATTACAGGGCATGGAAATTTTAACCATCGAACCCTTATAAATAACTGGTTCATTCAACAGCTGGTCATTGACAAAACCATAGGAAATTTTGGAAATTAAAAAAAAATTCTATATTTTCTATTTCCCAGAAAAAAATTAATCCTATTTGGGATATAGAAGTTTACATCAACCCTATGGGTTAAGGGCTAAAATGTATCGATTCGAATTCCACTGGGCAGATCTTTATATTTTGATATCTTAAACAACGTTTAATCCATTTCACTGTGATTTGTCATTTGATGTTGCTAATTACAGGGCATGGAAATTTTAACCATCGCACCCTTATAAATAACTGGTTCATTCAATAGCTGGTCATTGACAAAATCATAGGAAATTTTGGAAAATAAAAAAAAATTCTATATTTTCTATTTCCCAGAAAAAAAATTAATCCTATTTGGGATAAAGAAGTTTACATCAACCCTATGGGTTAAGGGCTAAAATGTATCGATTCGAATTCCACTAGGCAAATTTTTATATTTTGATATCTTAAACAAAGTTTAATCCATTTCACTGTGATTTGTCATTTGATGTTGCTAATTACAGGGCATGGAAATTTTAACCATCGCACCCTTATAAATAACTGGTTCATTCAAGAGCTGGTCCATTGACAAAACCATAGGAAATTTTGGAAATGAAAAAAAAATTCTATATTTTCTATTTCCCAGAAAAAAAAAAAATATTATTTGGGATATAGAACTTTACAACAACCGTATAGGTTAAGGGCTAAAATGTATCGATACGAATTCCACTAGGAAGATCTTTATATTTTGATATCTTAAACAAAGTTTAATCCATTTCACTGTAATTTGTCATTGAATTATTGATAAATGGTCTATTGATGCAACTGGTCCAATGACGCAGCTTCTCCGTTATAGTATCCTGAAAGGGCTAAATTCCTGGCAAATAATTGAATGAGGATGCTTACTATGTACATGTCAACAGTGGCGAACCATGTAACAAGATTACATCCCCGAACGTATTCGTGGAAGCAGTACTAAAGGCTAAATTTCCGTTGAATTTAGGTCATCGTCTTAATTAATCAGTGTAGATCATTGTTACAGTCAGCATGTATTAGACAGATAATTACACGCTAAAGCAGACGAGTTAACAGTTCTATTACATTCAACAACCACACACACCGCATTAGTGTCAACGAAAGATAGTACGAGATTTAATCGTATAGCTTAGGACATGGTGCACCGGAAATAGACAAACTTGCACAGTTGATGTTACGACAATTCACTAACCTATTTGATTTTACGAACTACGACTTTATTGTTACTATCAAACTATTCATATAAACTGCGTCACTGGTTGTACTAAAAGCACAACAGTTTCTAGTTTCATATCACTATTCATATCACTTCTCAATTCCCCGAGAACCATTAGTTGAATAGTAACTAGTTTTAGTCACGACAATTTGTTTTATCACTTCTCGTGAATGGAATGCTAAGCGTTGATTTTACGTTGGTAATCGACGTATTGTCACCAAGTAACGTTGGTGCACTAATGAAGAGCTTTCGTCGGGAAAGGGACGAAACCACCAAGTGAACTGAAGGACAATATCAACTTGGGTGGCAGAATTGTGGGTAATACAGTGGAAGTTCTCACGCTTTACATTCACGCAGCTTAGGAAATCAAATGGTGGAGATATTTCGAGAATTCGCATTGGAAGTTGTCGGGCAAAAACGGAAGTATGAAAACAGTATTTTTTAAATATTGAATAGAGTCTTGGATTATGTTTTCCAAGGTGGGCGTATTGGAATTAGACATACCAAATAATATCCCGCCCAAATAAAGAAAGTATGAAAACATAATTGAAAATAGTGCGAAAAGTTAAAAGCTTCAAGATCTATTGAACTGAATAATCCTAAAGGATATTAGACCGAATTATTAATTTTCGGCGTCTAAGTCGAAATTTCCATTGTTTTCGGTGTCGATGTCGAAATTTACATGGTTTTCGGTATCCAGTTCGTAATTTCCATGGTTTTCGGTATCCAGTTCGTAATTTCCATGGTTTTCGGTATCCAGTTCGTAATTTCCATGGTTTTCGGTATCCAGTTCGTAATTTCCATGGTTTTCGGTATCCAGTTCGTAATTTCTATGGTTTTCGGTACCCAATTCGTAATTTCCATGGTTTTCGATGTCCAATTCGTAATTTCCATGATTTTCGATGTCCAATTCGTAATTTCCATAGTTTTCGATGTCGAGGTCGAAGTTTCCATGGTTTTCGGTATCCAGTTCGTAATTTCCATGGTTTTCGGTGTCCAATTCGTAATTTCCATAGTTTTCGATGTCCAATTCGTAATTTCCATAGTTTTCGATGTCCAATTCGTAATTTCCATAGTTTTCGATGTCCAATTCGTAATTTCCATAGTTTTCGATGTCGAGGTCGAAGTTTCCATGGCTTTCAGTGTCTAGGTCGAAATTTCCATGGTTTTCGGTGTCCAGGTTAATATCTTCATGGTTTTCGGTGTCCAGTTCAATATTTTAATAGTTTTCAGTATCCAGGTCGAAATTTCCATGTTTTTTATGTCCAATGTGTTTTGACCAATTTAGACAATTAATATATTTTAAACTAATTGACTAATTTGACCAACTTAACTTAAACAAAAAACAAGTGGCAATAAGTAATTTACATATACTATACATCCTATAGATTATTCAACAAGAAGCGCAATAAAGCCCCTTACGACAACAATAACGTAAGTTACCCCGACCTGCACAATGTATTTACGGGCTGTATAGTACACTGCTTTCTGACGAGAGAATATCAAGATCAGTGGCGGAGTATGTGGCAAATAGAACACTCTCGTTGGTGATATCACACAGAAGCAGCACCAGCGGAGACCACAGAGATGCCACAATGTATTTGACTAATTTGGACAATTAATTTAATTTAAACTAATTAACTAATTTGATCAATTGTAACTACTTAACGTAGTTACGTCCGGAAAGGAAATCAAACTGATGTTCATGAACTTTACTTCTCCAAAATTTGGATGGTTCTTACCGATAAATTGAATAAATAATGAATACCTGAAAATCGATCGTTTTGCACGGCGCTTACGGGAGTGTTATCGAAATTAATCTATAAATCGAGAATTAACATACTTGGATCAAAGGTAGAGTAAAGACAAAAAGTACCGCGAATTCGAAAGTTATTTGCGAATTTTTGCGTGTCGTAAAAAAATGGAGTCGCCGGACATATATTAAAGTAAATTAATATTAAAGTGCCTTTACCATTCCGACTTAGTTGACTTAAATAAGTCACACAACGAATTTTATCCGTGTTCCAACTAAGTAAGATAGTTGGGGCCAAAATAGTAGCAAACTATTTAGTTCGAGCAACAAAAGACCTAACCAAGAAATCGTCTGTCTCTCAGAGCACTCAATCGCTTCGTTGGGTCCAACTACTTTTTTCGTTAACCTAACAAAGTCGTTTTTTCCGTGTACCTTAAGGTATTCCGAGCGTGATAGTCTTCAGAATTCTATAATTTTCGGCTATACTATAGTTGTATTACGTAGAATTGTGTAAAAAAATCCCAGGCGTGGTAGCCACCCATTTGATGATTATTTATCCCTTCAAAAAGTCCAATATTAGCACAGACAGATATGGGAAAAGCTCCTGTCCGCGTTTCAATTGGAGATTTGATTAGTCAAACATCCCGACATCGGAAAAGTAAAATATGCAATGGACACAGCGGATGTCAAAATTACAAAATTGCAGAATTATAATGCTTGGTATGTACTTAATGAGGTTTAAATGTAAACTATTTTTAAAGAACGGTATCATTTCTAGTTTCTTGTTTCTTATGACTTTTTTTAGGTGACTTGGTCTCCTTAAAAAGATTATCAAGCAATTTCACGGTGGTACTGCGTTACATGTTCCAGGATATTAAGGGCCCAGGACGGGCACTCGGAATACCATAAACAAAAAATAACTGGCACTAAGTCATCCACATCTAATACATATACTATAGATTATTCAACAAGAAGCGCAATAAAGCCCCTTACGACAACAATAACGTAAGTTATCCCCGACCTGCACAATGTATTTACGGGCTGTATAGTACACTGCTTTCTGACAACAGAGAATACCAAGATCGGTGGCGGAGTATGTGGCAAATAGAACAGTCTCGTTGGTGGTATCACACAGAAGCAGCACCAGCGAAGACCACAGAGATGCCACAGGCCAAAGCTGAGCCCGATAATCTCGCATCGACATCTGGGTTATCCTGCATTCAATTCAATCCCTAGCACGTATCGATACCTCGTGGGATATCCTGTCCACTATAGTATGGCGCTATACGTTTTGGCGAATTCCTCGTGTTTCTCCTCGCCACCCGGATTCACAGCTTTCCTGCTACGCCCTGAATCCCACGTACATCCATATCTCTTAAGTGTACTATACATCTAGCTCCACATTCCAGACCTTAGCTTCCTGTATCGTACTATTCCCGATCAAACATTCACATTCTGCGCCTTACTAGATTCTACACACATTGAAACTAACATACGTCTTTGCTTAAGCTTGTCTTGGGTGGTGGTACAACTGTTGGTTACGGGTTTCCAGTGGGTTAGGTCTTCGTCGATTCCCCAGGCGTATTTCGATGCAACTGGAGAAGTCAAAGTTGCTTGCTCACCCGAGAGACTACGTTCCGACGAAAGACTTAGATATACAGACTGGAGACAGGACATTGAAGGAACTCGAAACTTTGCAAACTCAAATACGCAGATCTTAGAGAAAACGAGAGATGAAACTTAGGATTAACACCGAAAACCAATGGCCTATCGTTGAAATTTCTCCTGCACTCGATTAATCTTTCAAGACTAATTTATAGATCCAGAATTCGAACATTGATATCATCCGGTACACATTCAACTTTGTTTTGATGGATGGTTTTATGGAAGGATTTTTATGTATGTATATAAAAATTATAAAAAGTGGCTCTTTTTTTGCAAAACGATATATTGTTGTTTAACGTCATATAACAAAATTTTAGGAAAATGGAAATAACATTTTTAATATACATTATGTAGCTCTTTGCAAACTGAAATTTTTTTTATCTTGGACATTTATCGACAGGACTGTTCATTTTCAAGATATTAACGTTTAAAAATATATAAATCCCGAAAAATAGAAATTTTTACAAAAATTCGTGTGTCGGAAATATTGATGGTAGTGCCAAACAAAAAAATACGTTTCTTTTCTTTTTCCAAATACTAGTTGCTAAAAAATTGTCAAAATATTCTTTGATAAAAAAATGTCGAAATATTATTTGATCAAAAATTGTCAAAATATTCTTTGACAACAAATTGTCAAAATACTGTTTGCTAAAAAAATTTCAAAACATTTTTTGATAAAAAATTATCAAAATATTCTTTGATAAAAAAATGTCGAAATATTATTTGATAAAAAATTGTCAAAATATTCTTTGACAGTAAATTATCAAAATATTATTTCATAAAAAATTGTCAAAATCCTATTTTCTAAAAAATTGTCAAAATATTCTTTGATAAAAAATTGTCAAAATACTATTTGATAAAAAATTGTCGAAATCCTATTTGATAAAAACTTGTCAAAATATTATTTGACAAAAAATTGTCAAAATACTATTTGATAAAAAATTGTCACAACACTATTTAACAAAAAAATGTCAAAATACTATTTGATACAAATTTGTCAAAATCCTATTTGACAAAAAATTGTCAAAACACTATTTGATACAAATTTGTCAAAATCCTACTTGACAAAAAATTGTCAAAACACTATTTGACAAAAAATTGTCAAAACACTATTTGACAAAAAATTGTCAAAATACTATTTGATAAAAAATGGTCAAAATCCTATTCAACAAAAAATTGTCAAAATACTATTCAACAAAAAATTGTCAGAACACGATTTGACAAAAAACTGTCAAAATTATTGAAGGAGGTCAGGATCAGAGGGTGAAAAGTTCAGCTGAAAACCTTCATACATAAAGAGGTTGAAGGTGCGGTGGAGGATGAGAAATAGGTGGCAGTGAAACCGGCAACTACACTGTAGTGTAGTTGTAGGTCCCTTTATCTCAAACAGCACAAGAAGAGGAAGATTCTGTGAATACTGAGAGACATAGAACGCCCAGAAGGTTTACGATGACCTGTCCCTTGTGAACACTACAAGAACCAGGCAATCTTGGACGAAACTTCCACGCTAGTAGCTACATCCTACCATAGTACATCTGTCCTTTATCCGCTGGATACCATGTTGCTAACGTCATCCTTCATTTGCATAAGTGCACACGAGACTTGTAGCTACGTTAGCCTGAAGCAACAATGAACGAGGAGCTGCAACGCTTTGCTCGGTTGCGGTTTCCCACCATAGAGACAAGCTAATGCAGCGCATCGACAACTTTCCACGACAAGACGCTATTTCGATTCGAAAGCTACTTCAATACTTTACACACAGTCGAACTCAGTCTGCACCACACCGTGACATATTCATTGCGTGAAGCTTTTAGCAGACATTATCCAACTTTAGAAATTGAATTTCTAATCTTCCAATAGCATCCTTGAAAATGATGAAACAAATAGAAACATCCACGTGCATTATCAATTCTTAAAACGTTAGCTTCAGATCAAAAGCCTGTGTGTTCTAAGTCTTTGGTTGTCAATCAATTTGTCTATGAGAGAAACGAATAGATGATTTTTTCCACGTGGAAAAATAATCTATAAGGCAGTTTATATAATCTTTGTAAAAAATTGGACATCTAGAATTTCTATATTTCTATGATGAATTTAGTACACATAGAGTTTATATAATCATAAGATTATTTTTATTAATAAGCAAAAAATTTTAAATATGTAAAATTTAAATAAATTCTATTTAATCTATAGATAATTAAAAATAATTTTTCTAAAATCTATCGTTTGCAATATGAGATCCTTTTTCATGCTTTGCTTACAAAAATAAAAATATCTTATAAAGTATTCCAGGCAATTAGCCTTCTGTCCCGAATTTTTTAAATTTTCCTTCTTTAGGTTTTCAGCTTCGATAGGTAAACGTTAATTGATGCAATTGAAGCCTTTAGGTACTTTAATCGTTAGACTGGATGCAATTTGTAATTAAACGATCGGAACCCAGTCCCAAATCTCAGTCTGATTACGAGAAACTTTTTTTATTTCGTTCGCAGTTAAAATCCGCTAGTGTAACACTTACAACACTAAATTCTACGTGGAAACGTCATTTGAAATTCTCTTCGTGTGTGAAAATGAGAGAAGCAATCGAGTATAACAATTGTGCTTAATACCCTTGAGGCATCACAAGCTTGAGACTAAACTCAACGATTGTAACTAAGGGTACAACCCTCGTAAATGAGTCGGTGCTAGTGCTGCTGGCAAGCGATTCGGGTATTTTATGGACAATGGAAGAACTGAATGGAGCGAGTCGAGTCGATCTTCTCACTGGCTCACGTACCAACTGCGGTGGAAAGAGGTAAAACGGTGAGGGGTGAGAATTAGTGGATAGAACGCGGAGAAAGCGGGAACAAATTGTAAGGACCCTTGCCAGTTCCTAATATGTAAGGTACCTTACCAGTTCCATGAAGGTTCAAGGCAGAATTATGTATTGTGAACAATTCCTCTGCGGAATCTTGCAAACCCAAATTTAAAAAATTATATATAGGGCATTCCATCGGTTATCGACAGGGTTGCGACCTTCATATATCTCTCTATATTATAAAAAGATCTCGCCGCCAGCGCCGTGTCAAGAATCGAGGGAAAAATTCGGACCGTCAAAAGCCCGAATTTAGGGACGTAGAAAAATTCGGACCGTCAAAAGCCCGAATTTAGGGACTTAGAAAAATTCGGACCGTCAAAAGCCCGAATTTAGGGATTTAGAAAAATTCGGACCGTCAAAAGCCCGAATTTAGGGACTTTAAAAGATTCGGACCGTCAAAAGCCCGAATTTAGGGACTTAGAAAAATTGGAGCAATATTTTTAAAAAACTCTAGTATTTTTTTTTAGATTTTTTAAAAATGTGTGTTTTTTTAATTACCTAAAATTTGATTTTCTCAAAAAGTTCTTTTTACAGTAAATTCTGTGTCTAAAAACAAAATTGTTGAGCCTAGGCCCAGAGTGGGGCGAGGCCTAGATTAGCAGCTAAAAATAAAACAACATTTTAAAAAGCGTAAAATAATTTTTATTTATTTTTGTAGTAAATTCCAAATGTCCAAATGTCCAAAAGCACAATTTTTTAGCGCAAATTGTGACTTCATTTTAACGATTTTTTAAGACAATTTATGGTTGATCGAAAACCTTACGATTTGACTAATATGAGCGTGGATTTTATTTTTATTTTTTTTTAGACGACTTTATGACATTTCTCTGAACATTTCTTCATACGATTCAATAAGATATACAATGAGTTTTAGATATACACGGACAGAAATTTATGTGTTGTGACAACATAAAACGAGGACAACAAAAATCATTACGTTAAGCTAACAAAAAAATTGCTCAGCCCAGCAAAAAGATTTGTCAGCTGAACAAAAGATTTGGCAGCATAGCAAAACTGATTTGTCAGCCGAACAAAAGATTTGCCAGCCTAACTTAACGATTTTTGTTGTCCTCGTTTTATGTCTAATTTAGTGTTAATGGAGTACATTAAAAAGTTGCTAAAACTAAGTCACAAATTGCGATCAAATTAGTCCAAAAACTTGGTATCATATAGATATCAAAATCGTTTTGAACTTTTTTGATTTAACGTGTCTCAAAAATGGCACTTTTTGAGATATCAATTTATAATCACAATTTGACATAATTATTGATTATGACATTAATATAATCATATATGATATGATTATATTAAAATGTATATATATGCTTAAGTATTTCCATGGATAGGGTTATAGTAGATTCACTGCCTTCCATTTTCCTTGAACTAAAACATTTGTTCGTCGAGATCCGCCTTACCACAGGCTCGTTTTAGATGCGGCGTGCGAGCAATTCAAAGTGGCGTCTCGGCATGCCGCCTGACCTCGTGCAATATTCACCGTAGAACGAGCGGAGCTCCGTGTGTTGTGTGGTATGCCGTTTTGAGAGCGTTGCTCAGGACGTCGGAGGTATTCTCCATGTTTCATACATGCATGTATGTATGTGATTGCTATGGTAAATCTTGGTGGTATGTAAACAGACTTTTGCATGGAATTTTATATATTCCAAGCAAGTGTAATTCTCAAATGTGTAAAACTCGTTGCCAATTTTTTCTGTCACTCATCTCACTAAATCAATAGTGAGTTACGAAAAAAATAACACTGAGAGAAAATTATGGTATTACTAACTATAAATTGACAACTGTTCCTTTTTAGTTTGTACGACCAATTTTTTAATAGTTGCTACAACTATGAAATAGTTACCATAACTAAAACAATAGTTGCATGGACTAAAAATTAATAGTTGTCACTTTATGGTTGACCAAACTATAAATATCGCAATACCGATAGCAAAATTAATTTTTTTAAAATCGTTCGTAAAAAAGGACATCACTGAAATCGCCATTTGTAAAAATACATCAAAATAATAGGAACAAAAACATTATATAATTCCAAATTCATAATTTATAATTCCATATTTGGAAAAAAAAATTGCATATGCGGTTACTCGGATAATGTAATCTAATCGAAGCAATGCAGAGAACGAAAGATCAAATTCTAATGGTAATGAAATGCAACGTCGGTTAATGAAAGTCAGAATCAACAGTCAAACACATTTGGGTCGAGTTTATCGTACCAGGGTTGAATTTATAGTCCTAAGTTTGAACTTAAGTACAAACTTGAGTTGAAACCTGGGGAAATAAATTGAACCCTTCGTGGCCCAAGGTAAAATGTACCGTATTATCATGCATTATACTAGACGCCGTTATTCTTTCTCTTTCTTTTCTTCGAGTTTTCCAACCTCCTTCTTTTCTTGATTTCTTTCTCTCTACGACCGGGCAATTTCAATCTGAAGTACCCCAGCTATAGAGGAACCGCGCTTCTTTACTCTGTGAAGAAAAAAATTTAGCTGCTCGACTTGTGTCAGAGAACAAAGATTCGCCCCGAAAAACTTTATTGGATTTCAGCTCCGGTCCGTTCCCTCTACCAAAGTCCGGAGGAAATGGTTCTCGAGAATAGGATGATATTCAAAGCGCATTTCCATCCAGGCAATGCGGCACACAAACGATTCGCCTATATGTCATATACTGTTCTGCCTCATTCGCAAACGTTCAACAGTTGCAACAGAACGACAGACAGACTGAAGGCTAACATTGAAATTTCGTTCATATGAAACGATGTCTAATACCACACAACGCGAGTTCGCTGCTTTTTCTAAAGTCAATTTCACATCAAATTACTTTGCTTATTAAAAGCATGAATTTTAATAACTAAAGTATTATTATTTTTTTTTATTATTCTCAATAGTATGTCGAGCATTTGGGACCTATTGGATCAAGGACTAGTAGAAATAAAAACTCATAGTTCTTATATACGATCAGGGATAGGCAATATACGATAAAGAATGTTTGTATTATTATTTTTATTGGATACACTTCGGGGCCGTCCATAAATGACGTCACCACGGATCTGATCTTTTTGTACCCCCCCCCCCCCCCCTCCCCCTGGTCGCGTTTCGTCACAATTGCAAAGAAGGGCTAAAAACGAAGATTACAAATGAAATAATCGGAAGAGATCATTTCGTTCAGAATTCACAAATCCGACTTTTGGTTGGAAAATCCAACCTAAAGAACCTAAATTTTTTCTTCTTCAAGATATCGAATTTTGGCCTTCATTAATGTTCTTAAGTCGCATATTGTACCTCAGAAAGAACCCTTTACATGCCTTTTTTCCACGATTTTTGAAAAAGTCACTTTTGGTCGGTTTTGATGTCAGAATTTACAGATCCGACTTTTGGTCGGAAAATCCAACCTAAAGAACCTAAATTTTTTCTTCTTCAAGATATCGAATTTTGGCCTTCACCATCGTTCTTAAGTCGCATATTGTACCTCAGAAAGTACCCGTTACATGCCTGTTTTCGATGATTTAAAAAAAAATTCACTTTTGGTCGGTTTTGATGTCAGAATTCACAGATCCGACTTTTGGTTGGAAAATCCAACCTAAAGAACCTAAATTTTTTCTTCTTCAAGATATCGAATTTTGGCCTTCACTATCGTTCTTAAGTCGCATATTGTACCTCAGAAAGTACCCGTTACATGCCTTTTTTCGATGATTTTTGAAAAAGTCACTTTTGGTCGGTTTGGTCAGAATTCACAGATCCGACTTTTGGTTGGAAAATCCAACCTAAAGAACCTAAATTTTTTCTTCTTCAAGATATCGAATTTTGGCCTTCACTAATGTTCTTAAGTCGCATATTGTACCTCAGAAAGTACCCGTTACATGCCTTTTTTCGACGATTTTTGAAAAAGTCACTTTTGGTCGGTTTTAATGTCAGAATTCACAGATCCGACTTTTGGTCGGAAAATCCAACCTAAAGAACCTAAATTTTTTCTTCTTCAAGATATCGAATTTTGGCCTTCACTATCGTTCTTAAGTCGCATATTGTACCTCAGAAAGTACCCGTTACATGCCTTTTTTCGATGATTTTTGAAAAAGTCACTTTTGGTCGGTTTGGTCAGAATTCACAGATCCGACTTTTGGTCGGAAAATCCAACCTAAAGAACCTAAATTTTTTCTTCTTCAAGATATCGAATTTTGGCCTTCACTATCGTTCTTAAGTCGCATATTGTACCTCAGAAAGTACCCGTTACATGCCTTTTTTCGATGATTTTTGAAAAAGTCACTTTTGGTCGGTTTGGTCAGAATTCACAGATCCGACTTTTGGTCGGAAAATCCAACCTAAAGAACCTAAATTTTTTCTTCTTCAAGATATCGAATTTTAACCTTCACTATCGTTCTTAAGTCGCATATTGTACCTCAGAAAGTACCCGTTACATGCCTTTTTACGATGATTTTTGAAAAAGTCACTTTTGGTCGGTTTTGATGTCAGAATTTACAGATCCGACTTTTGGTCGGAAAATCCAACCTAAAGAACCTAAATTTTTTCTTCTTCAAGATATCGAATTTTGGCCTTCACCATCGTTCTTAAGTCGCATATTGCACCTCAGAAAGTACCCGTTACATGCCTGTTTTCGATGATTTAAAAAAAAAGTCACTTTTGGTCGGTTTTGATGTCAGAATTCACAGATCCGACTTTTGGTCGGAAAATCCAACCTAAAGAAGCTAAATTTTTTCTTCTTCAAGATATCGAATTTTGGCCTTCACTAATGTTCTTAAGTCGCATATTGTACCTCAGAAAGTACCCGTTACATGCCTTTTTTCGACGATTTTTGAAAAAGTCACTTTTGGTCGGTTTTGATGTCAGAATTCACAGATCCGACTTTTGGTCGGAAAATCCAACCTAAAGAACCTAAATTTTTTCTTCTTCAAGATATCGAATTTTGGCCTTCACTATCGTTCTTAAGTCGCATATTGTACCTCAGAAAGTACCCGTTACATGCCTTTTTTCGATGATTTTTGAAAAAGTCACTTTTGGTCGGTTTGGTCAGAATTCACAGATCCGACTTTTGGTCGGAAAATCCAACCTAAAGAACCTAAATTTTTTCTTCTTCAAGATATCGAATTTTGGCCTTCACTATCGTTCTTAAGTCGCATATTGTACCTCAGAAAGTACCCGTTACATGCCTTTTTTCGATGATTTTTGAAAAAGTCACTTTTGGTCGGTTTGGTCAGAATTCACAGATCCGACTTTTGGTCGGAAAATCCAACCTAAAGAACCTAAATTTTTTCTTCTTCAAGATATCGAATTTTAACCTTCACTATCGTTCTTAAGTCGCATATTGTACCTCAGAAAGTACCCGTTACATGCCTTTTTACGATGATTTTTGAAAAAGTCACTTTTGGTCGGTTTTGATGTCAGAATTTACAGATCCGACTTTTGGTCGGAAAATCCAACCTAAAGAACCTAAATTTTTTCTTCTTCAAGATATCGAATTTTGGCCTTCACCATCGTTCTTAAGTCGCATATTGTACCTCAGAAAGTACCCGTTACATGCCTGTTTTCGATGATTTAAAAAAAAAGTCACTTTTGGTCGGTTTTGATGTCAGAATTCACAGATCCGACTTTTGGTCGGAAAATCCAACCTAAAGAAGCTAAATTTTTTCTTCTTCAAGATATCGAATTTTGGCCTTCACTAATGTTCTTAAGTCGCATATTGTACCTCAGAAAGTACCCGTTACATGCCTTTTTTCGACGATTTTTGAAAAAGTCACTTTTGGTCGGTTTTGATGTCAGAATTCACAGATCCGACTTTTGGTCGGAAAATCCAACCTAAAGAACCTAAATTTTTTCTTCTTCAAGATATCGAATTTTAACCTTCACTATCGTTCTTAAGTCGCATATTGTACCTCAGAAAGTACCCGTTACATGCCTTTTTACGATGATTTTTGAAAAAGTCACTTTTGGTCGGTTTTGATGTCAGAATTTACAGATCCGACTTTTGGTCGGAAAATCCAACCTAAAGAACCTAAATTTTTTCTTCTTCAAGATATCGAATTTTGGCCTTCACCATCGTTCTTAAGTCGCATATTGTACCTCAGAAAGTACCCGTTACATGCCTGTTTTCGATGATTTAAAAAAAAAGTCACTTTTGGTTGGTTTTGATGTCAGAATTCACAGATCCGACTTTTGGTCGGAAAATCCAACCTAAAGAAGCTAAATTTTTTCTTCTTCAAGATATCGAATTTTGGCCTTCACTAATGTTCTTAAGTCGCATATTGTACTTCAGAAAGTACCCGTTACATGCCTTTTTTCGACGATTTTTGAAAAAGTCACTTTTGGTCGGTTTTGATGTCAGAATTCACAGATCCGACTTTTGGTCGGAAAATCCAACCTAAAGAACCTAAATTTTTTCTTCGTCAAGATATCGAATTTTGGCCTTCACTATCGTTCTTAAGTCACATATTGTACCTCAGAAAGTACCCGTTACATGCCTTTTTTCGATGATTTTTGAAAAAGTCACTTTTGGTCGGTTTGGTCAGAATTCACAGATCCGACTTTTGGTCGGAAAATCCAACCTAAAGAACCTAAATTTTTTCTTCTTCAAGATATCGAATTTTGGCCTTCACTATCGTTCTTAAGTCGCATATTGTACCTCAGAAAGTACCCGTTACATGCCTTTTTTCGATGATTTTTGAAAAAGTCACTTTTGGTCGGTTTGGTCAGAATTCACAGATCCGACTTTTGGTCGGAAAATCCAACCTAAAGAACCTAAATTTTTTCTTCTTCAAGATATCGAATTTTAACCTTCACTATCGTTCTTAAGTCGCATATTGTACCTCAGAAAGTACCCGTTACATGCCTTTTTACGATGATTTTTGAAAAAGTCACTTTTGGTCGGTTTTGATGTCAGAATTTACAGATCCGACTTTTGGTCGGAAAATCCAACCTAAAGAACCTAAATTTTTTCTTCTTCAAGATATCGAATTTTGGCCTTCACCATCGTTCTTAAGTCGCATATTGTACCTCAGAAAGTACCCGTTACATGCCTGTTTTCGATGATTTAAAAAAAAAGTCACTTTTGGTCGGTTTTGATGTCAGAATTCACAGATCCGACTTTTGGTCGGAAAATCCAACCTAAAGAAGCTAAATTTTTTCTTCTTCAAGATATCGAATTTTGGCCTTCACTAATGTTCTTAAGTCGCATATTGTACCTCAGAAAGTACCCGTTACATGCCTTTTTTCGACGATTTTTGAAAAAGTCACTTTTGGTCGGTTTTGATGTCAGAATTCACAGATCCGACTTTTGGTCGGAAAATCCAACCTAAAGAACCTAAATTTTTTCTTCTTCAAGATATCGAATTTTAACCTTCACTATCGTTCTTAAGTCGCATATTGTACCTCAGAAAGTACCCGTTACATGCCTTTTTACGATGATTTTTGAAAAAGTCACTTTTGGTCGGTTTTGATGTCAGAATTTACAGATCCGACTTTTGGTCGGAAAATCCAACCTAAAGAACCTAAATTTTTTCTTCTTCAAGATATCGAATTTTGGCCTTCACCATCGTTCTTAAGTCGCATATTGTACCTCAGAAAGTACCCGTTACATGCCTGTTTTCGATGATTTAAAAAAAAAGTCACTTTTGGTTGGTTTTGATGTCAGAATTCACAGATCCGACTTTTGGTCGGAAAATCCAACCTAAAGAAGCTAAATTTTTTCTTCTTCAAGATATCGAATTTTGGCCTTCACTAATGTTCTTAAGTCGCATATTGTACTTCAGAAAGTACCCGTTACATGCCTTTTTTCGACGATTTTTGAAAAAGTCACTTTTGGTCGGTTTTGATGTCAGAATTCACAGATCCGACTTTTGGTCGGAAAATCCAACCTAAAGAACCTAAATTTTTTCTTCGTCAAGATATCGAATTTTGGCCTTCACTATCGTTCTTAAGTCACATATTGTACCTCAGAAAGTACCCGTTACATGCCTTTTTTCGATGATTTTTGAAAAAGTCACTTTTGGTCGGTTTGGTCAGAATTCACAAATCCGACTTTTGGTCGGAAAATCCAACCTAAAGAACCTAAATTTTTTCTTCTTCAAGATATCGAATTTTGGCCTTCACTATCGTTCTTAAGTCACATATTGTACCTCAGAAAGTACCCGTTACATGCCTTTTTTCGATGATTTTTGAAAAAGTCACTTTTGGTCGGTTTGGTCAGAATTCACAAATCCGACTTTTGGTCGGAAAATCCAACCTAAAGAACCTAAATTTTTTCTTCTTCAAGATATCGAATTTTGGCCTTCACTAATGTTCTTAAGTCGCATATTGTACCTCAGAAAGTACCCGTTACATGCCTTTTTTCGACGATTTTTGAAAAAGTCACTTTTGGTCGGTTTTGATGTCAGAATTCACAGATCCGACTTTTGGTCGGAAAATCCAACCTAAAGAACCTAAATTTTTTCTTCTTCAAGATATCGAATTTTAACCTTCACTATCGTTCTTAAGTCGCATATTGTACCTCAGAAAGTACCCGTTACATGCCTTTTTACGATGATTTTTGAAAAAGTCACTTTTGGTCGGTTTTGATGTCAGAATTTACAGATCCGACTTTTGGTCGGAAAATCCAACCTAAAGAACCTAAATTTTTTCTTCTTCAAGATATCGAATTTTGGCCTTCACCATCGTTCTTAAGTCGCATATTGTACCTCAGAAAGTACCCGTTACATGCCTGTTTTCGATGATTTAAAAAAAAAGTCACTTTTGGTCGGTTTTGATGTCAGAATTCACAGATCCGACTTTTGGTCGGAAAATCCAACCTAAAGAACCTAAATTTTTTCTTCTTCAAGATATCGAATTTTGGCCTTCACTATCGTTCTTAAGTCGCATATTGTACCTCAGAAAGTACCCGTTACATGCCTTTTTTCGATGATTTTTGAAAAAGTCACTTTTGGTCGGTTTGGTCAGAATTCACAGATCCGACTTTTGGTCGGAAAATCCAACCTAAAGAACCTAAATTTTTTCTTCTTCAAGATATCGAATTTTGGCCTTCACTATCGTTCTTAAGTCACATATTGTACCTCAGAAAGTACCCGTTACATGCCTTTTTTCGATGATTTTTGAAAAAGTCACTTTTGGTCGGTTTGGTCAGAATTCACAAATCCGACTTTTGGTCGGAAAATCCAACCTAAAGAACCTAAATTTTTTCTTCTTCAAGATATCGAATTTTGACCTTCACTATCGTTCTTAAGTCGTATATTGTACCTCAGAAAGTACCCGTTACATGCCTTTTTTCGATGATTTTTGAAAAAGTCACTTTTGGTCGGTTTTGATGTCAGAATTTACAGATCCGACTTTTGGTCGGAAAATCCAACCTAAAGAACCTAAATTTTTTCTTCTTCAAGGTATCGAATTTTAACCTTCACTATCGTTCTTAAGTCGCATATTGTACCTCAGAAAGTACCCGTTACATGCCTTTTTTCGACGATTTTTGAAAAAGTCACTTTTGGTCGGTTTTGATGTCAGAATTCACAGATCCGACTTTTGGTCGGAAAATCCAACCTAAAGAACCTAAATTTTTTCTTCTTCAAGATATCGAATTTTAACCTTCACTATCGTTCTTAAGTCGCATATTGTACCTCAGAAAGTACCCGTTACATGCCTTTTTACGATGATTTTTGAAAAAGTCACTTTTGGTCGGTTTTGATGTCAGAATTTACAGATCCGACTTTTGGTCGGAAAATCCAACCTAAAGAACCTAAATTTTTTCTTCTTCAAGATATCGAATTTTGGCCTTCACCATCGTTCTTAAGTCGCATATTGTACCTCAGAAAGTACCCGTTACATGCCTGTTTTCGATGATTTAAAAAAAAAGTCACTTTTGGTCGGTTTTGATGTCAGAATTCACAGATCCGACTTTTGGTCGGAAAATCCAACCTAAAGAAGCTAAATTTTTTCTTCTTCAAGATATCGAATTTTGGCCTTCACTAATGTTCTTAAGTCGCATATTGTACCTCAGAAAGTACCCGTTACATGCCTTTTTTCGACGATTTTTGAAAAAGTCACTTTTGGTCGGTTTTGATGTCAGAATTCACAGATCCGACTTTTGGTCGGAAAATCCAACCTAAAGAACCTAAATTTTTTCTTCGTCAAGATATCGAATTTTGGCCTTCACTATCGTTCTTAAGTCACATATTGTACCTCAGAAAGTACCCGTTACATGCCTTTTTTCGATGATTTTTGAAAAAGTCACTTTTGGTCGGTTTGGTCAGAATTCACAAATCCGACTTTTGGTCGGAAAATCCAACCTAAAGAACCTAAATTTTTTCTTCTTCAAGATATCGAATTTTGGCCTTCACTATCGTTCTTAAGTCACATATTGTACCTCAGAAAGTACCCGTTACATGCCTTTTTTCGATGATTTTTGAAAAAGTCACTTTTGGTCGGTTTGGTCAGAATTCACAAATCCGACTTTTGGTCGGAAAATCCAACCTAAAGAACCTAAATTTTTTCTTCTTCAAGATATCGAATTTTGGCCTTCACTAATGTTCTTAAGTCGCATATTGTACCTCAGAAAGTACCCGTTACATGCCTTTTTTCGACGATTTTTGAAAAAGTCACTTTTGGTCGGTTTTGATGTCAGAATTCACAGATCCGACTTTTGGTCGGAAAATCCAACCTAAAGAACCTAAATTTTTTCTTCTTCAAGATATCGAATTTTAACCTTCACTATCGTTCTTAAGTCGCATATTGTACCTCAGAAAGTACCCGTTACATGCCTTTTTACGATGATTTTTGAAAAAGTCACTTTTGGTCGGTTTTGATGTCAGAATTTACAGATCCGACTTTTGGTCGGAAAATCCAACCTAAAGAACCTAAATTTTTTCTTCTTCAAGATATCGAATTTTGGCCTTCACCATCGTTCTTAAGTCGCATATTGTACCTCAGAAAGTACCCGTTACATGCCTGTTTTCGATGATTTAAAAAAAAAGTCACTTTTGGTCGGTTTTGATGTCAGAATTCACAGATCCGACTTTTGGTCGGAAAATCCAACCTAAAGAACCTAAATTTTTTCTTCTTCAAGATATCGAATTTTGGCCTTCACTATCGTTCTTAAGTCGCATATTGTACCTCAGAAAGTACCCGTTACATGCCTTTTTTCGATGATTTTTGAAAAAGTCACTTTTGGTCGGTTTGGTCAGAATTCACAGATCCGACTTTTGGTCGGAAAATCCAACCTAAAGAACCTAAATTTTTTCTTCTTCAAGATATCGAATTTTGGCCTTCACTATCGTTCTTAAGTCACATATTGTACCTCAGAAAGTACCCGTTACATGCCTTTTTTCGATGATTTTTGAAAAAGTCACTTTTGGTCGGTTTGGTCAGAATTCACAAATCCGACTTTTGGTCGGAAAATCCAACCTAAAGAACCTAAATTTTTTCTTCTTCAAGATATCGAATTTTGACCTTCACTATCGTTCTTAAGTCGTATATTGTACCTCAGAAAGTACCCGTTACATGCCTTTTTTCGATGATTTTTGAAAAAGTCACTTTTGGTCGGTTTTGATGTCAGAATTTACAGATCCGACTTTTGGTCGGAAAATCCAACCTAAAGAACCTAAATTTTTTCTTCTTCAAGGTATCGAATTTTAACCTTCACTATCGTTCTTAAGTCGCATATTGTACCTCAGAAAGTACCCGTTACATGCCTTTTTTCGACGATTTTTGAAAAAGTCACTTTTGGTCGGTTTTGATGTCAGAATTCACAGATCCGACTTTTGGTCGGAAAATCCAACCTAAAGAACCTAAATTTTTTCTTCTTCAAGATATCGAATTTTAACCTTCACTATCGTTCTTAAGTCGCATATTGTACCTCAGAAAGTACCCGTTACATGCCTTTTTACGATGATTTTTGAAAAAGTCACTTTTGGTCGGTTTTGATGTCAGAATTTACAGATCCGACTTTTGGTCGGAAAATCCAACCTAAAGAACCTAAATTTTTTCTTCTTCAAGATATCGAATTTTGGCCTTCACCATCGTTCTTAAGTCGCATATTGTACCTCAGAAAGTACCCGTTACATGCCTGTTTTCGATGATTTAAAAAAAAAGTCACTTTTGGTCGGTTTTGATGTCAGAATTCACAGATCCGACTTTTGGTCGGAAAATCCAACCTAAAGAAGCTAAATTTTTTCTTCTTCAAGATATCGAATTTTGGCCTTCACTAATGTTCTTAAGTCGCATATTGTACCTCAGAAAGTACCCGTTACATGCCTTTTTTCGACGATTTTTGAAAAAGTCACTTTTGGTCGGTTTTGATGTCAGAATTCACAGATCCGACTTTTGGTCGGAAAATCCAACCTAAAGAACCTAAATTTTTTCTTCTTCAAGATATCGAATTTTAACCTTCACTATCGTTCTTAAGTCGCATATTGTACCTCAGAAAGTACCCGTTACATGCCTTTTTACGATGATTTTTGAAAAAGTCACTTTTGGTCGGTTTTGATGTCAGAATTTACAGATCCGACTTTTGGTCGGAAAATCCAACCTAAAGAACCTAAATTTTTTCTTCTTCAAGATATCGAATTTTGGCCTTCACCATCGTTCTTAAGTCGCATATTGTACCTCAGAAAGTACCCGTTACATGCCTGTTTTCGATGATTTAAAAAAAAAGTCACTTTTGGTTGGTTTTGATGTCAGAATTCACAGATCCGACTTTTGGTCGGAAAATCCAACCTAAAGAAGCTAAATTTTTTCTTCTTCAAGATATCGAATTTTGGCCTTCACTAATGTTCTTAAGTCGCATATTGTACTTCAGAAAGTACCCGTTACATGCCTTTTTTCGACGATTTTTGAAAAAGTCACTTTTGGTCGGTTTTGATGTCAGAATTCACAGATCCGACTTTTGGTCGGAAAATCCAACCTAAAGAACCTAAATTTTTTCTTCGTCAAGATATCGAATTTTGGCCTTCACTATCGTTCTTAAGTCACATATTGTACCTCAGAAAGTACCCGTTACATGCCTTTTTTCGATGATTTTTGAAAAAGTCACTTTTGGTCGGTTTGGTCAGAATTCACAGATCCGACTTTTGGTCGGAAAATCCAACCTAAAGAACCTAAATTTTTTCTTCTTCAAGATATCGAATTTTGGCCTTCACTATCGTTCTTAAGTCGCATATTGTACCTCAGAAAGTACCCGTTACATGCCTTTTTTCGATGATTTTTGAAAAAGTCACTTTTGGTCGGTTTGGTCAGAATTCACAGATCCGACTTTTGGTCGGAAAATCCAACCTAAAGAACCTAAATTTTTTCTTCTTCAAGATATCGAATTTTAACCTTCACTATCGTTCTTAAGTCGCATATTGTACCTCAGAAAGTACCCGTTACATGCCTTTTTACGATGATTTTTGAAAAAGTCACTTTTGGTCGGTTTTGATGTCAGAATTTACAGATCCGACTTTTGGTCGGAAAATCCAACCTAAAGAACCTAAATTTTTTCTTCTTCAAGATATCGAATTTTGGCCTTCACCATCGTTCTTAAGTCGCATATTGTACCTCAGAAAGTACCCGTTACATGCCTGTTTTCGATGATTTAAAAAAAAAGTCACTTTTGGTCGGTTTTGATGTCAGAATTCACAGATCCGACTTTTGGTCGGAAAATCCAACCTAAAGAAGCTAAATTTTTTCTTCTTCAAGATATCGAATTTTGGCCTTCACTAATGTTCTTAAGTCGCATATTGTACCTCAGAAAGTACCCGTTACATGCCTTTTTTCGACGATTTTTGAAAAAGTCACTTTTGGTCGGTTTTGATGTCAGAATTCACAGATCCGACTTTTGGTCGGAAAATCCAACCTAAAGAACCTAAATTTTTTCTTCTTCAAGATATCGAATTTTAACCTTCACTATCGTTCTTAAGTCGCATATTGTACCTCAGAAAGTACCCGTTACATGCCTTTTTACGATGATTTTTGAAAAAGTCACTTTTGGTCGGTTTTGATGTCAGAATTTACAGATCCGACTTTTGGTCGGAAAATCCAACCTAAAGAACCTAAATTTTTTCTTCTTCAAGATATCGAATTTTGGCCTTCACCATCGTTCTTAAGTCGCATATTGTACCTCAGAAAGTACCCGTTACATGCCTGTTTTCGATGATTTAAAAAAAAAGTCACTTTTGGTTGGTTTTGATGTCAGAATTCACAGATCCGACTTTTGGTCGGAAAATCCAACCTAAAGAAGCTAAATTTTTTCTTCTTCAAGATATCGAATTTTGGCCTTCACTAATGTTCTTAAGTCGCATATTGTACTTCAGAAAGTACCCGTTACATGCCTTTTTTCGACGATTTTTGAAAAAGTCACTTTTGGTCGGTTTTGATGTCAGAATTCACAGATCCGACTTTTGGTCGGAAAATCCAACCTAAAGAACCTAAATTTTTTCTTCGTCAAGATATCGAATTTTGGCCTTCACTATCGTTCTTAAGTCACATATTGTACCTCAGAAAGTACCCGTTACATGCCTTTTTTCGATGATTTTTGAAAAAGTCACTTTTGGTCGGTTTGGTCAGAATTCACAAATCCGACTTTTGGTCGGAAAATCCAACCTAAAGAACCTAAATTTTTTCTTCTTCAAGATATCGAATTTTGGCCTTCACTATCGTTCTTAAGTCACATATTGTACCTCAGAAAGTACCCGTTACATGCCTTTTTTCGATGATTTTTGAAAAAGTCACTTTTGGTCGGTTTGGTCAGAATTCACAAATCCGACTTTTGGTCGGAAAATCCAACCTAAAGAACCTAAATTTTTTCTTCTTCAAGATATCGAATTTTGGCCTTCACTAATGTTCTTAAGTCGCATATTGTACCTCAGAAAGTACCCGTTACATGCCTTTTTTCGACGATTTTTGAAAAAGTCACTTTTGGTCGGTTTTGATGTCAGAATTCACAGATCCGACTTTTGGTCGGAAAATCCAACCTAAAGAACCTAAATTTTTTCTTCTTCAAGATATCGAATTTTAACCTTCACTATCGTTCTTAAGTCGCATATTGTACCTCAGAAAGTACCCGTTACATGCCTTTTTACGATGATTTTTGAAAAAGTCACTTTTGGTCGGTTTTGATGTCAGAATTTACAGATCCGACTTTTGGTCGGAAAATCCAACCTAAAGAACCTAAATTTTTTCTTCTTCAAGATATCGAATTTTGGCCTTCACCATCGTTCTTAAGTCGCATATTGTACCTCAGAAAGTACCCGTTACATGCCTGTTTTCGATGATTTAAAAAAAAAGTCACTTTTGGTCGGTTTTGATGTCAGAATTCACAGATCCGACTTTTGGTCGGAAAATCCAACCTAAAGAACCTAAATTTTTTCTTCTTCAAGATATCGAATTTTGGCCTTCACTATCGTTCTTAAGTCGCATATTGTACCTCAGAAAGTACCCGTTACATGCCTTTTTTCGATGATTTTTGAAAAAGTCACTTTTGGTCGGTTTGGTCAGAATTCACAGATCCGACTTTTGGTCGGAAAATCCAACCTAAAGAACCTAAATTTTTTCTTCTTCAAGATATCGAATTTTGGCCTTCACTATCGTTCTTAAGTCACATATTGTACCTCAGAAAGTACCCGTTACATGCCTTTTTTCGATGATTTTTGAAAAAGTCACTTTTGGTCGGTTTGGTCAGAATTCACAAATCCGACTTTTGGTCGGAAAATCCAACCTAAAGAACCTAAATTTTTTCTTCTTCAAGATATCGAATTTTGACCTTCACTATCGTTCTTAAGTCGTATATTGTACCTCAGAAAGTACCCGTTACATGCCTTTTTTCGATGATTTTTGAAAAAGTCACTTTTGGTCGGTTTTGATGTCAGAATTTACAGATCCGACTTTTGGTCGGAAAATCCAACCTAAAGAACCTAAATTTTTTCTTCTTCAAGGTATCGAATTTTAACCTTCACTATCGTTCTTAAGTCGCATATTGTACCTCAGAAAGTACCCGTTACATGCCTTTTTTCGACGATTTTTGAAAAAGTCACTTTTGGTCGGTTTTGATGTCAGAATTCACAGATCCGACTTTTGGTCGGAAAATCCAACCTAAAGAACCTAAATTTTTTCTTCTTCAAGATATCGAATTTTAACCTTCACTATCGTTCTTAAGTCGCATATTGTACCTCAGAAAGTACCCGTTACATGCCTTTTTACGATGATTTTTGAAAAAGTCACTTTTGGTCGGTTTTGATGTCAGAATTTACAGATCCGACTTTTGGTCGGAAAATCCAACCTAAAGAACCTAAATTTTTTCTTCTTCAAGATATCGAATTTTGGCCTTCACCATCGTTCTTAAGTCGCATATTGTACCTCAGAAAGTACCCGTTACATGCCTGTTTTCGATGATTTAAAAAAAAAGTCACTTTTGGTCGGTTTTGATGTCAGAATTCACAGATCCGACTTTTGGTCGGAAAATCCAACCTAAAGAAGCTAAATTTTTTCTTCTTCAAGATATCGAATTTTGGCCTTCACTAATGTTCTTAAGTCGCATATTGTACCTCAGAAAGTACCCGTTACATGCCTTTTTTCGACGATTTTTGAAAAAGTCACTTTTGGTCGGTTTTGATGTCAGAATTCACAGATCCGACTTTTGGTCGGAAAATCCAACCTAAAGAACCTAAATTTTTTCTTCGTCAAGATATCGAATTTTGGCCTTCACTATCGTTCTTAAGTCACATATTGTACCTCAGAAAGTACCCGTTACATGCCTTTTTTCGATGATTTTTGAAAAAGTCACTTTTGGTCGGTTTGGTCAGAATTCACAAATCCGACTTTTGGTCGGAAAATCCAACCTAAAGAACCTAAATTTTTTCTTCTTCAAGATATCGAATTTTGGCCTTCACTATCGTTCTTAAGTCACATATTGTACCTCAGAAAGTACCCGTTACATGCCTTTTTTCGATGATTTTTGAAAAAGTCACTTTTGGTCGGTTTGGTCAGAATTCACAAATCCGACTTTTGGTCGGAAAATCCAACCTAAAGAACCTAAATTTTTTCTTCTTCAAGATATCGAATTTTGGCCTTCACTAATGTTCTTAAGTCGCATATTGTACCTCAGAAAGTACCCGTTACATGCCTTTTTTCGACGATTTTTGAAAAAGTCACTTTTGGTCGGTTTTGATGTCAGAATTCACAGATCCGACTTTTGGTCGGAAAATCCAACCTAAAGAACCTAAATTTTTTCTTCTTCAAGATATCGAATTTTAACCTTCACTATCGTTCTTAAGTCGCATATTGTACCTCAGAAAGTACCCGTTACATGCCTTTTTACGATGATTTTTGAAAAAGTCACTTTTGGTCGGTTTTGATGTCAGAATTTACAGATCCGACTTTTGGTCGGAAAATCCAACCTAAAGAACCTAAATTTTTTCTTCTTCAAGATATCGAATTTTGGCCTTCACCATCGTTCTTAAGTCGCATATTGTACCTCAGAAAGTACCCGTTACATGCCTGTTTTCGATGATTTAAAAAAAAAGTCACTTTTGGTCGGTTTTGATGTCAGAATTCACAGATCCGACTTTTGGTCGGAAAATCCAACCTAAAGAACCTAAATTTTTTCTTCTTCAAGATATCGAATTTTGGCCTTCACTATCGTTCTTAAGTCGCATATTGTACCTCAGAAAGTACCCGTTACATGCCTTTTTTCGATGATTTTTGAAAAAGTCACTTTTGGTCGGTTTGGTCAGAATTCACAGATCCGACTTTTGGTCGGAAAATCCAACCTAAAGAACCTAAATTTTTTCTTCTTCAAGATATCGAATTTTGGCCTTCACTATCGTTCTTAAGTCACATATTGTACCTCAGAAAGTACCCGTTACATGCCTTTTTTCGATGATTTTTGAAAAAGTCACTTTTGGTCGGTTTGGTCAGAATTCACAAATCCGACTTTTGGTCGGAAAATCCAACCTAAAGAACCTAAATTTTTTCTTCTTCAAGATATCGAATTTTGACCTTCACTATCGTTCTTAAGTCGTATATTGTACCTCAGAAAGTACCCGTTACATGCCTTTTTTCGATGATTTTTGAAAAAGTCACTTTTGGTCGGTTTTGATGTCAGAATTTACAGATCCGACTTTTGGTCGGAAAATCCAACCTAAAGAACCTAAATTTTTTCTTCTTCAAGGTATCGAATTTTAACCTTCACTATCGTTCTTAAGTCGCATATTGTACCTCAGAAAGTACCCGTTACATGCCTTTTTTCGACGATTTTTGAAAAAGTCACTTTTGGTCGGTTTTGATGTCAGAATTCACAGATCCGACTTTTGGTCGGAAAATCCAACCTAAAGAACCTAAATTTTTTCTTCTTCAAGATATCGAATTTTAACCTTCACTATCGTTCTTAAGTCGCATATTGTACCTCAGAAAGTACCCGTTACATGCCTTTTTACGATGATTTTTGAAAAAGTCACTTTTGGTCGGTTTTGATGTCAGAATTTACAGATCCGACTTTTGGTCGGAAAATCCAACCTAAAGAACCTAAATTTTTTCTTCTTCAAGATATCGAATTTTGGCCTTCACCATCGTTCTTAAGTCGCATATTGTACCTCAGAAAGTACCCGTTACATGCCTGTTTTCGATGATTTAAAAAAAAAGTCACTTTTGGTCGGTTTTGATGTCAGAATTCACAGATCCGACTTTTGGTCGGAAAATCCAACCTAAAGAAGCTAAATTTTTTCTTCTTCAAGATATCGAATTTTGGCCTTCACTAATGTTCTTAAGTCGCATATTGTACCTCAGAAAGTACCCGTTACATGCCTTTTTTCGACGATTTTTGAAAAAGTCACTTTTGGTCGGTTTTGATGTCAGAATTCACAGATCCGACTTTTGGTCGGAAAATCCAACCTAAAGAACCTAAATTTTTTCTTCTTCAAGATATCGAATTTTAACCTTCACTATCGTTCTTAAGTCGCATATTGTACCTCAGAAAGTACCCGTTACATGCCTTTTTACGATGATTTTTGAAAAAGTCACTTTTGGTCGGTTTTGATGTCAGAATTTACAGATCCGACTTTTGGTCGGAAAATCCAACCTAAAGAACCTAAATTTTTTCTTCTTCAAGATATCGAATTTTGGCCTTCACCATCGTTCTTAAGTCGCATATTGTACCTCAGAAAGTACCCGTTACATGCCTGTTTTCGATGATTTAAAAAAAAAGTCACTTTTGGTTGGTTTTGATGTCAGAATTCACAGATCCGACTTTTGGTCGGAAAATCCAACCTAAAGAAGCTAAATTTTTTCTTCTTCAAGATATCGAATTTTGGCCTTCACTAATGTTCTTAAGTCGCATATTGTACTTCAGAAAGTACCCGTTACATGCCTTTTTTCGACGATTTTTGAAAAAGTCACTTTTGGTCGGTTTTGATGTCAGAATTCACAGATCCGACTTTTGGTCGGAAAATCCAACCTAAAGAACCTAAATTTTTTCTTCGTCAAGATATCGAATTTTGGCCTTCACTATCGTTCTTAAGTCACATATTGTACCTCAGAAAGTACCCGTTACATGCCTTTTTTCGATGATTTTTGAAAAAGTCACTTTTGGTCGGTTTGGTCAGAATTCACAGATCCGACTTTTGGTCGGAAAATCCAACCTAAAGAACCTAAATTTTTTCTTCTTCAAGATATCGAATTTTGGCCTTCACTATCGTTCTTAAGTCGCATATTGTACCTCAGAAAGTACCCGTTACATGCCTTTTTTCGATGATTTTTGAAAAAGTCACTTTTGGTCGGTTTGGTCAGAATTCACAGATCCGACTTTTGGTCGGAAAATCCAACCTAAAGAACCTAAATTTTTTCTTCTTCAAGATATCGAATTTTAACCTTCACTATCGTTCTTAAGTCGCATATTGTACCTCAGAAAGTACCCGTTACATGCCTTTTTACGATGATTTTTGAAAAAGTCACTTTTGGTCGGTTTTGATGTCAGAATTTACAGATCCGACTTTTGGTCGGAAAATCCAACCTAAAGAACCTAAATTTTTTCTTCTTCAAGATATCGAATTTTGGCCTTCACCATCGTTCTTAAGTCGCATATTGTACCTCAGAAAGTACCCGTTACATGCCTGTTTTCGATGATTTAAAAAAAAAGTCACTTTTGGTCGGTTTTGATGTCAGAATTCACAGATCCGACTTTTGGTCGGAAAATCCAACCTAAAGAAGCTAAATTTTTTCTTCTTCAAGATATCGAATTTTGGCCTTCACTAATGTTCTTAAGTCGCATATTGTACCTCAGAAAGTACCCGTTACATGCCTTTTTTCGACGATTTTTGAAAAAGTCACTTTTGGTCGGTTTTGATGTCAGAATTCACAGATCCGACTTTTGGTCGGAAAATCCAACCTAAAGAACCTAAATTTTTTCTTCTTCAAGATATCGAATTTTAACCTTCACTATCGTTCTTAAGTCGCATATTGTACCTCAGAAAGTACCCGTTACATGCCTTTTTACGATGATTTTTGAAAAAGTCACTTTTGGTCGGTTTTGATGTCAGAATTTACAGATCCGACTTTTGGTCGGAAAATCCAACCTAAAGAACCTAAATTTTTTCTTCTTCAAGATATCGAATTTTGGCCTTCACCATCGTTCTTAAGTCGCATATTGTACCTCAGAAAGTACCCGTTACATGCCTGTTTTCGATGATTTAAAAAAAAAGTCACTTTTGGTTGGTTTTGATGTCAGAATTCACAGATCCGACTTTTGGTCGGAAAATCCAACCTAAAGAAGCTAAATTTTTTCTTCTTCAAGATATCGAATTTTGGCCTTCACTAATGTTCTTAAGTCGCATATTGTACTTCAGAAAGTACCCGTTACATGCCTTTTTTCGACGATTTTTGAAAAAGTCACTTTTGGTCGGTTTTGATGTCAGAATTCACAGATCCGACTTTTGGTCGGAAAATCCAACCTAAAGAACCTAAATTTTTTCTTCGTCAAGATATCGAATTTTGGCCTTCACTATCGTTCTTAAGTCACATATTGTACCTCAGAAAGTACCCGTTACATGCCTTTTTTCGATGATTTTTGAAAAAGTCACTTTTGGTCGGTTTGGTCAGAATTCACAAATCCGACTTTTGGTCGGAAAATCCAACCTAAAGAACCTAAATTTTTTCTTCTTCAAGATATCGAATTTTGGCCTTCACTATCGTTCTTAAGTCACATATTGTACCTCAGAAAGTACCCGTTACATGCCTTTTTTCGATGATTTTTGAAAAAGTCACTTTTGGTCGGTTTGGTCAGAATTCACAAATCCGACTTTTGGTCGGAAAATCCAACCTAAAGAACCTAAATTTTTTCTTCTTCAAGATATCGAATTTTGGCCTTCACTAATGTTCTTAAGTCGCATATTGTACCTCAGAAAGTACCCGTTACATGCCTTTTTTCGACGATTTTTGAAAAAGTCACTTTTGGTCGGTTTTGATGTCAGAATTCACAGATCCGACTTTTGGTCGGAAAATCCAACCTAAAGAACCTAAATTTTTTCTTCTTCAAGATATCGAATTTTAACCTTCACTATCGTTCTTAAGTCGCATATTGTACCTCAGAAAGTACCCGTTACATGCCTTTTTACGATGATTTTTGAAAAAGTCACTTTTGGTCGGTTTTGATGTCAGAATTTACAGATCCGACTTTTGGTCGGAAAATCCAACCTAAAGAACCTAAATTTTTTCTTCTTCAAGATATCGAATTTTGGCCTTCACCATCGTTCTTAAGTCGCATATTGTACCTCAGAAAGTACCCGTTACATGCCTGTTTTCGATGATTTAAAAAAAAAGTCACTTTTGGTCGGTTTTGATGTCAGAATTCACAGATCCGACTTTTGGTCGGAAAATCCAACCTAAAGAACCTAAATTTTTTCTTCTTCAAGATATCGAATTTTGGCCTTCACTATCGTTCTTAAGTCGCATATTGTACCTCAGAAAGTACCCGTTACATGCCTTTTTTCGATGATTTTTGAAAAAGTCACTTTTGGTCGGTTTGGTCAGAATTCACAGATCCGACTTTTGGTCGGAAAATCCAACCTAAAGAACCTAAATTTTTTCTTCTTCAAGATATCGAATTTTGGCCTTCACTATCGTTCTTAAGTCACATATTGTACCTCAGAAAGTACCCGTTACATGCCTTTTTTCGATGATTTTTGAAAAAGTCACTTTTGGTCGGTTTGGTCAGAATTCACAAATCCGACTTTTGGTCGGAAAATCCAACCTAAAGAACCTAAATTTTTTCTTCTTCAAGATATCGAATTTTGACCTTCACTATCGTTCTTAAGTCGTATATTGTACCTCAGAAAGTACCCGTTACATGCCTTTTTTCGATGATTTTTGAAAAAGTCACTTTTGGTCGGTTTTGATGTCAGAATTTACAGATCCGACTTTTGGTCGGAAAATCCAACCTAAAGAACCTAAATTTTTTCTTCTTCAAGGTATCGAATTTTAACCTTCACTATCGTTCTTAAGTCGCATATTGTACCTCAGAAAGTACCCGTTACATGCCTTTTTTCGACGATTTTTGAAAAAGTCACTTTTGGTCGGTTTTGATGTCAGAATTCACAGATCCGACTTTTGGTCGGAAAATCCAACCTAAAGAACCTAAATTTTTTCTTCTTCAAGATATCGAATTTTAACCTTCACTATCGTTCTTAAGTCGCATATTGTACCTCAGAAAGTACCCGTTACATGCCTTTTTACGATGATTTTTGAAAAAGTCACTTTTGGTCGGTTTTGATGTCAGAATTTACAGATCCGACTTTTGGTCGGAAAATCCAACCTAAAGAACCTAAATTTTTTCTTCTTCAAGATATCGAATTTTGGCCTTCACCATCGTTCTTAAGTCGCATATTGTACCTCAGAAAGTACCCGTTACATGCCTGTTTTCGATGATTTAAAAAAAAAGTCACTTTTGGTCGGTTTTGATGTCAGAATTCACAGATCCGACTTTTGGTCGGAAAATCCAACCTAAAGAAGCTAAATTTTTTCTTCTTCAAGATATCGAATTTTGGCCTTCACTAATGTTCTTAAGTCGCATATTGTACCTCAGAAAGTACCCGTTACATGCCTTTTTTCGACGATTTTTGAAAAAGTCACTTTTGGTCGGTTTTGATGTCAGAATTCACAGATCCGACTTTTGGTCGGAAAATCCAACCTAAAGAACCTAAATTTTTTCTTCGTCAAGATATCGAATTTTGGCCTTCACTATCGTTCTTAAGTCACATATTGTACCTCAGAAAGTACCCGTTACATGCCTTTTTTCGATGATTTTTGAAAAAGTCACTTTTGGTCGGTTTGGTCAGAATTCACAAATCCGACTTTTGGTCGGAAAATCCAACCTAAAGAACCTAAATTTTTTCTTCTTCAAGATATCGAATTTTGGCCTTCACTATCGTTCTTAAGTCACATATTGTACCTCAGAAAGTACCCGTTACATGCCTTTTTTCGATGATTTTTGAAAAAGTCACTTTTGGTCGGTTTGGTCAGAATTCACAAATCCGACTTTTGGTCGGAAAATCCAACCTAAAGAACCTAAATTTTTTCTTCTTCAAGATATCGAATTTTGGCCTTCACTAATGTTCTTAAGTCGCATATTGTACCTCAGAAAGTACCCGTTACATGCCTTTTTTCGACGATTTTTGAAAAAGTCACTTTTGGTCGGTTTTGATGTCAGAATTCACAGATCCGACTTTTGGTCGGAAAATCCAACCTAAAGAACCTAAATTTTTTCTTCTTCAAGATATCGAATTTTAACCTTCACTATCGTTCTTAAGTCGCATATTGTACCTCAGAAAGTACCCGTTACATGCCTTTTTACGATGATTTTTGAAAAAGTCACTTTTGGTCGGTTTTGATGTCAGAATTTACAGATCCGACTTTTGGTCGGAAAATCCAACCTAAAGAACCTAAATTTTTTCTTCTTCAAGATATCGAATTTTGGCCTTCACCATCGTTCTTAAGTCGCATATTGTACCTCAGAAAGTACCCGTTACATGCCTGTTTTCGATGATTTAAAAAAAAAGTCACTTTTGGTCGGTTTTGATGTCAGAATTCACAGATCCGACTTTTGGTCGGAAAATCCAACCTAAAGAACCTAAATTTTTTCTTCTTCAAGATATCGAATTTTGGCCTTCACTATCGTTCTTAAGTCGCATATTGTACCTCAGAAAGTACCCGTTACATGCCTTTTTTCGATGATTTTTGAAAAAGTCACTTTTGGTCGGTTTGGTCAGAATTCACAGATCCGACTTTTGGTCGGAAAATCCAACCTAAAGAACCTAAATTTTTTCTTCTTCAAGATATCGAATTTTGGCCTTCACTATCGTTCTTAAGTCACATATTGTACCTCAGAAAGTACCCGTTACATGCCTTTTTTCGATGATTTTTGAAAAAGTCACTTTTGGTCGGTTTGGTCAGAATTCACAAATCCGACTTTTGGTCGGAAAATCCAACCTAAAGAACCTAAATTTTTTCTTCTTCAAGATATCGAATTTTGACCTTCACTATCGTTCTTAAGTCGTATATTGTACCTCAGAAAGTACCCGTTACATGCCTTTTTTCGATGATTTTTGAAAAAGTCACTTTTGGTCGGTTTTGATGTCAGAATTTACAGATCCGACTTTTGGTCGGAAAATCCAACCTAAAGAACCTAAATTTTTTCTTCTTCAAGGTATCGAATTTTAACCTTCACTATCGTTCTTAAGTCGCATATTGTACCTCAGAAAGTACCCGTTACATGCCTTTTTTCGACGATTTTTGAAAAAGTCACTTTTGGTCGGTTTTGATGTCAGAATTCACAGATCCGACTTTTGGTCGGAAAATCCAACCTAAAGAACCTAAATTTTTTCTTCTTCAAGATATCGAATTTTAACCTTCACTATCGTTCTTAAGTCGCATATTGTACCTCAGAAAGTACCCGTTACATGCCTTTTTACGATGATTTTTGAAAAAGTCACTTTTGGTCGGTTTTGATGTCAGAATTTACAGATCCGACTTTTGGTCGGAAAATCCAACCTAAAGAACCTAAATTTTTTCTTCTTCAAGATATCGAATTTTGGCCTTCACCATCGTTCTTAAGTCGCATATTGTACCTCAGAAAGTACCCGTTACATGCCTGTTTTCGATGATTTAAAAAAAAAGTCACTTTTGGTCGGTTTTGATGTCAGAATTCACAGATCCGACTTTTGGTCGGAAAATCCAACCTAAAGAAGCTAAATTTTTTCTTCTTCAAGATATCGAATTTTGGCCTTCACTAATGTTCTTAAGTCGCATATTGTACCTCAGAAAGTACCCGTTACATGCCTTTTTTCGACGATTTTTGAAAAAGTCACTTTTGGTCGGTTTTGATGTCAGAATTCACAGATCCGACTTTTGGTCGGAAAATCCAACCTAAAGAACCTAAATTTTTTCTTCGTCAAGATATCGAATTTTGGCCTTCACTATCGTTCTTAAGTCACATATTGTACCTCAGAAAGTACCCGTTACATGCCTTTTTTCGATGATTTTTGAAAAAGTCACTTTTGGTCGGTTTGGTCAGAATTCACAAATCCGACTTTTGGTCGGAAAATCCAACCTAAAGAACCTAAATTTTTTCTTCTTCAAGATATCGAATTTTGGCCTTCACTATCGTTCTTAAGTCACATATTGTACCTCAGAAAGTACCCGTTACATGCCTTTTTTCGATGATTTTTGAAAAAGTCACTTTTGGTCGGTTTGGTCAGAATTCACAAATCCGACTTTTGGTCGGAAAATCCAACCTAAAGAACCTAAATTTTTTCTTCTTCAAGATATCGAATTTTGGCCTTCACTAATGTTCTTAAGTCGCATATTGTACCTCAGAAAGTACCCGTTACATGCCTTTTTTCGACGATTTTTGAAAAAGTCACTTTTGGTCGGTTTTGATGTCAGAATTCACAGATCCGACTTTTCGTCGGAAAATCCAACCTAAAGAACCTAAATTTTTTCTTCTTCAAGATATCGAATTTTAACCTTCACTATCGTTCTTAAGTCGCATATTGTACCTCAGAAAGTACCCGTTACATGCCTTTTTACGATGATTTTTGAAAAAGTCACTTTTGGTCGGTTTTGATGTCAGAATTTACAGATCCGACTTTTGGTCGGAAAATCCAACCTAAAGAACCTAAATTTTTTCTTCTTCAAGATATCGAATTTTGGCCTTCACCATCGTTCTTAAGTCGCATATTGTACCTCAGAAAGTACCCGTTACATGCCTGTTTTCGATGATTTAAAAAAAAAGTCACTTTTGGTCGGTTTTGATGTCAGAATTCACAGATCCGACTTTTGGTCGGAAAATCCAACCTAAAGAAGCTAAATTTTTTCTTCTTCAAGATATCGAATTTTGGCCTTCACTAATGTTCTTAAGTCGCATATTGTACCTCAGAAAGTACCCGTTACATGCCTTTTTTCGACGATTTTTGAAAAAGTCACTTTTGGTCGGTTTTGATGTCAGAATTCACAGATCCGACTTTTGGTCGGAAAATCCAACCTAAAGAACCTAAATTTTTTCTTCGTCAAGATATCGAATTTTGGCCTTCACTATCGTTCTTAAGTCACATATTGTACCTCAGAAAGTACCCGTTACATGCCTTTTTTCGATGATTTTTGAAAAAGTCACTTTTGGTCGGTTTGGTCAGAATTCACAAATCCGACTTTTGGTCGGAAAATCCAACCTAAAGAACCTAAATTTTTTCTTCTTCAAGATATCGAATTTTGGCCTTCACTATCGTTCTTAAGTCACATATTGTACCTCAGAAAGTACCCGTTACATGCCTTTTTTCGATGATTTTTGAAAAAGTCACTTTTGGTCGGTTTGGTCAGAATTCACAAATCCGACTTTTGGTCGGAAAATCCAACCTAAAGAACCTAAATTTTTTCTTCTTCAAGATATCGAATTTTGACCTTCACTATCGTTCTTAAGTCGTATATTGTACCTCAGAAAGTACCCGTTACATGCCTTTTTTCGATGATTTTTGAAAAAGTCACTTTTGGTCGGTTTTGATGTCAGAATTTACAGATCCGACTTTTGGTCGGAAAATCCAACCTAAAGAACCTAAATTTTTTCTTCTTCAAGGTATCGAATTTTAACCTTCACTATCGTTCTTAAGTCGCATATTGTACCTCAGAAAGTACCCGTTACATGCCTTTTTACGATGATTTTTGAAAAAGTCACTTTTGGTCGGTTTTGATGTCAGAATTTACAGATCCGACTTTTGGTCGGAAAATCGAACCTAAAGAACCTAAATTTTTTCTTCTTCAAGATATCGAATTTTGGCCTTCACTATCGTTCTTAAGTCGCATATTGTACCTCAGAAAGTACCCGTTACATGCCTTTTTTCGATGATTTTTTTTAAATCGAGCCTTTTTTCTATTTCTAATTTCAGAATTCACGAAACTAATAAAATGGCACGTGTTTTTACATCGAAAATTCAAGTTATTTCAGACACAATAATCTGTAAAAGTCACAGTACACTAATAAAAATTTTAATACCGAGATTCGATGGTGAGCGCGCGAAGCGCGCATCCGCTGCCAGTTTTCTTAAAATAACATAATAGATGACAATCTAGATGATCTTAAGCAGACGTAGGGGAGTTCTGAACGCTCACGGTGTATCCTTATAGAAGAGAGGAACGAAGAACGACCCCATCAAGACTCTCTGGCGGTAGTTACGCATATCAATAATGTTGACAGCTACCCAAGTAGCACAAAGACAAAGGATATCTATTTGGTATACGAAAAGGTATATTAATTTCCGCCCAAATGATATCTTTTTGGATTTGGATATCTTAAGAACGTCTAAAAGATCCGAGATAATGTCGTTGTGGACATCCTAGGGGTCGCAATTTGATCTAAAAAAAAACCCAAAGGATTATTAATTAGTATGCGATTGGCAATCGCGCTATAGAGGCTTTTTTTAATCAAAATTCACAAAATGGCGGCGGTTTGAATAAAAAGTACCGATTTTAGCCGTTTTTTTCGACAGTTTTTCTTTTAAAAAAATGGGAAGATTTAAAAAAAACGCTTCCATAGCACGATAGAGAGTAGCGTGAAGAATGTTCTCCTAAAATTTAAAAACGATCGCTTGAAAAATGTTCCCTGGAGAATGTCCACCGTTTTGAAAAATGTCGTTTCGAGAAAAACGCGTTTAAAGTTTCTAGTGTAGAAATTTCATATACCTAAATTGTGTACTTACGACTAATCGGCGATGCCAGGTCCATAAAGTATGCGAGCGAAGTATTTCGAATTTCGCTTTAAAAATTTAAGAGGATATTTTTAACCGTATATACTAATGGATAAGACGAAAAAAAAATCGATTTTCTTTGCACACTGGAAAGATCCCTTAAAGTTTCCCTAGAGTGTTGTCCGCAGCTACTATTTTTTCAAAGTACCATTATATTAGCACCATTATAGTATTGCACTCCTTGTCTGTTTCATTTACAATTCCAGCCAAGTGAATTCGTGATCGTAATTCTTCTGTGAAACTCATAAGAAAAAAATGACTATCACGAAACTCAAAGTGTATTTTTACTGTTATTCACTGAAAAAAATCGATTCCAATAATCAATTTTGAACGTCGGCAAAAAAAAGATTTGGTGGTACAAAGTGAAACACTCCGACATTGTATTAAAAATGCATTTCAACAATACACTTCAGCTGTGTTATTCAGAATACAATGTTTTTAAAATCAATATGAGTGTTTAAACCAATAAAATTTACGCAAAAGATTCATGTAGATCATCTCTTGGTCCTAGAATCTATCTGTTCTTTCAAGATTTACGGACAAAAGCCTCGCAACGATCCCTTTTGTAGCTGTTTCTGATACAGATTCGTGACATGCAAATTTTCCGCATAAAAAATGGTGGATGACACAGCCTTGAACAAGGTCATATTGAAGTGCCAACTGTCGATAAAATTTATTGTTAAGTCTGAAAATGCATTTCGTATTTTATGTGTTGGCTGGAAAAATATCGGTTACAGGAAACTTTTATTACATATCTTGCGATGAAAAAATAAAAAGTCATAACAAGAATATTTTTTCAGGGCGATTTGGATTTCCTCGCGGAAGCTGCTATATGTGGTTGCTGACAGTGAATTCTATATCTGAATATTATTGACATATTGTAGAGTCAGAGAACGTAAAGACCGGATTGATCAAGGATTATACATACGAGGACGAACTTTGTGGTATTCTACATGTCGAGTTTATAATCCTTGCAACTGAGTGGAATTGAACTGAAATTGACTATCGTATTGCAGGTTCAATTGCATTTAGTCAATGCCGAGAATACCTAATTGATGCGAAACTACCGTAACTTGTTAGGCACAAATGATGTCATTTCCCATGTAAAGGCCGCGGGCAATACCTCATTACCTGCGTCCACTTGACATATATATGGGAATATATATTGGAATGTCTCATATGGGACATTTACTGTCAATTCATTTAATTTTCTTCCAAAAATTCCTTCATAAAATATTATACTACTACTGAATCTCACGATTTTTATCTTTTCGTCAATTTTTTAGATGCCTTGTCATTAAAATTTAGGAGATACATTTTTCCATCCATATATGATTAAAAAGTCTATCTCTTCAATTAGAATTAATTAAGTAAATGAAAATGTTCAAATCTTAGAAGCTAGAAGTTTGAGAATAATATAAAGTGAAAATATGTATATTTTCTGGACATTTTTGAATGTGCAGATCAAGATCGATTTCTTATGACATTCTGACATTCTTATAACGAGATATTGTATTTCCAGCTACGATATATAGAGCATACAAATTAAGGTGGCCAGACACAGAACATCATGCATTGTCAATAAATTTCACGTTGCGAGGTCAAGCCTCCAGTTTCGTTCCCAATAGAGGGTCACGTTCTTCTTGCTTGGCTGGTTGCTTGTATATCCAGCGCCACAATTACGGTTAAATAATTAGCACTTTATCCACACTCCTAGGTCGACATGCGTAGTTCGGTATATATAACCCGGGGTAGAATAGACATTATGCACAGTGTTCTCCATGTTATTCCGCGGCGAAGTCTCTAATGCATTGTTTGCTCCGTCCCGGCTATTCGAAATGTGGGCGCTTTGAGATTGCCAAGTTTCGCGTGGATATTTACCGCATTAAAATCACGCTTGAACAACGTTACTAAGTCCAGTCACTTCCTCTTCGTAGCTATGGTTGTAGCTATTAAAACGCATTAAAACAACACTTTACCAGCTGAATTCGTTATGAACAAATTTTCAGAATACTTCATCTAACTTTTTCCTTACAATATTTTGTGCAGAAAGATTCTGGAATTTTAAATGTTATTCGTTAATCAACTTTTAACATCTTAGGCACAGATATATACATATTCCTTTATATATATTCAGTATGCACACACGATTTAAGTGTCCTTCGAGAATTCTGGTAATATTAGCTTAGGAATTTATTGAACCATTTAGTAATGGTTCAATAAATTCCACAAACGTCAAGCTTCATTAAAGGATCGCTCTATATTATAAAAAGATCTCGCCGCGGTATCAAGAATTGAACCATATACAGGACATTCCATGTCAAATCTCCGCCATGTATGGTCTAATTGGCCCGAATTTTTCAAAGACCCTCAAGGGTCCCCGAAGCCCGGATTTTTTAGAGTCCCCCACCAAGGACTCAGGAAGCCCGGATTTTTTAGAGTCCCCCAAGGACCCCCGAAGCCAGGATTTTTTAAAGTTCCTAAAGGCCCTCGAAGCCTGGATTTTTTAAAGTCCCTAAAGGCCCTCGAAGCCTGGATTTTACTACGTCCCCCAAGGGCCCCCGAAACCCGGATTTTTTAAAGTCCCTAAAGGCCCTGGAAGCCTGGATTTTACTAAGTCCCCCAAGGGCCCCCGAAACCCGGATTTTTTAAAGTACCTACAGGCCCTGGAAACCTGGATTTTACTAAGTCCCCCAAGGGCCCCCGAAACCCGGATTTTTTAGAGTCCCCCAACGATCCCCGAAACCCGAATTTTTTTAAATCCCTAAGGGCCCTCGAAACCTGAATTTTACTAAGTCCTCCAAGGGCCCCCGAAACCCGGATATTTTAAAGTCTCTACAGGCCCTGGAAGCCTGGAATTTACTAAGTCCCCCAAGAGCCCCCGAAACCCGGATTTTTTAAAGTCCCTAAAGGCCCTGGAAGCCTGGATTTTACTAAGTCCCCCAAGGGCCCCCGAAACCCGGATTTTTTTTAAGTCCCTAAAGGCCCTGGAAGCCTGGATTTTTCTAAGTTCCCCAAGGGCCCCCAAAACCCGGATTTTTTTAAAGTCCCTGAAGGCCCTGGAAGCCTAGATTTTTCTAAGTTCCTTATGTGGCCCCATGGCCCGATTTTTCTAATTCCCCAAACGCCCCGGAATTTGTAGAGTCCCCCAAGAACTCCCGAAGCTCGGATTTTTTAAAGTCCCTACGTGCCCTCGAAGCCTGGATTTTACTAAGTCCCCAAGGGTCCCTGAAACCCGGATTTTTTTAAGTCCCTAAAGGCCCTGGAAGCCCGGATTTTACTAAGTCTTCCAAGGGCCCCCGAAACCCGGATTTTTCTAAGTTCCCCAAGGGCCACCGAAGTCCGGATTTTTCTAAATCTCTAAGAAGTGCCAAACCTCGAATCTTTCCAACTCCTTTACGAGACCAATATAAAAAAAAGTCAAGCGCTCGAGTCACAATAATCTAGCTTTACAATATTTAACAAATTCCCTTAGCAACATTCTTTGGCATAAACCCTTTGAGAAAGAGTAGGAGACTGTATCCAATGGAATTCGATCCACTTCTATTGAGTCGACGGACAGAATCTACAATAACCTCGGAATGGTGGTTTTCGATGCTTCCATTGAAGCACGTTGAACCAATAATAACGCGAGTTCATGAAGTTGCTAGAGGCGCGTCGTTACACCATCGAAATGTTCGCTACCCGGAAGGTGCTGGGGAGTCCTTGGATTGCAACATAGCCAAGCGGTAGTACATAACCATTGCTCGGGGTCGGACCAAATCCAACGAACCAACGGCCCGTGGTTAAGCGAGTATGCTGATTTAGGAATTGCGATGAATTTACGGAACGTCGACCCGTCATCATGCACATCAGCACACGTTGCACTATAGTCTATAGTGCTTTAATAGCCATCCGACTAACCACTATGCGCTTTCATGCTGGCTTTCACTTAAGCTCACTCCCAGTCTTTTGGGATTTCGTACGAGTAGTACATCAGCTTTCAATAAAACAGACAGGTGCTATAAAAGCCATACGCTATAGTCCTAGTTATATATCCACTGTAAAGAGTACACGCAAACTGAATATAGCATCAAGGAATTTCAAGCAGTATTCTAAGGTCTATAGGTATGTGGAAATATCGTTGATTGAAAACAAGACTAGCCTTTCATTCGCTGATACACGAATATAAAATATTTGTAAATGCGCAATGTTCATTTCTACAGAGTTTAAACCTACATATACATGAATATGAACAGCTTTTTGCCCAACGTCACTAATTAAAAATTATGCATACAATTCTAAGCATTACGAACTCGACATGCCAATATTGCTGATACACTGAGAGATAAATTTAATAATTAAAAAAAATATATAGGTAGTCCGACGATAATCTAACTATACACTGTAATTCTCACGAGGAACGTCTCTTTTTGCTTCCTCATAGAGGAAGCTTTGTTTTCGTGAAAAAAAATTTTTCCGAGATTTCCATGTCAGTACACTCAGAATGGTCCAAAACATCGAGAAAAGTGATTTAGAAAAAATGTCTGTATGTTTGTGTGTGTGTGTGTGTGTGTGTGTGTGTGTGTGTGTGTGTGTGTGTGTGTGTGTGTGTGTGTGTGTGTGTGTGTGTGTGTGTGTGTGTGTGTGTGTGTGTGTGTGTGTGTGTGTGTGTGTGTGTGTGTGTGTGTGTGTGTGTGTGTGTGTGTGTGTGTGTGTGTGTGTGTGTGTGTGTGTGTGTGTGTGTGTGTGTGTGTGTGTGTGTGTGTGTGTGTGTGTGTGTGTGTGTGTGTGTGTGTATGTGTGTGTGTGTGTGTATGTTACACAATCGAAAAATGTAAACCTTTATAACTCAAGAAGGCCTTGAGATATCAAGCTGAAATTTGGACCATAGATAGAGGGATCAAGCCTCATCGTTCATATAAATTTTTGTTAAAATCCACTTCATCGTTAAATTATTACGCGTTTTTTAATTTTTTGAAAAATGTCTGTTTACGCGATAACTCTTTCAATTTTCGAGATATTGATCTTAAAATTGGTATGAATGTGAGCTTTCATACGCCGGTGATCGCTATTGAATTTGGTTAAGATCGCTTGAACCGTTAAAATTTTATGATGTTTTGAATTTTTCAAAAAATTGACATTATCGCTGTATTGTAACTTTTGCAAAACGTAAGATAGCGAGCTCAAATTTTGTATATAAATGAAACAATATTCAGCCATTATATATGTATAAATTTAGTGACGAACGGTATGAAATTTTTGATTTTATGGAATGTTGAATTATTTTTTAAAATATACATTATCACATTCACTTTCGGAAACGCTCTAATAATCACGAAATAACGTAATAACGAAATAGAAAAAGCGAATCCACAACATGTATATTTATCTAATTAAAACAAGGATGCAAAGTAGAACCTTGCACATTGCTTCCTCATTATTTTTCGCGTTTTACAAAGCTTCCTCTATGAGGAAGCCAAAAATTGAATAACATACTTCCTCATAGAGGTAGCTTGGTAAAATGCGAAAAATAATGAGGAAGCAATGTGCAAGGTTCTACTTTGCATCCTTGTTTATGGTTATAGCAAAAAATAGGAAAATAATTGGATTAACCATAAATATAATTTTCATTGCCTCTGTTTTATGGTTATAGCAAAAAATGATTATAGTAGCAATCATCAAGATAATAATAGTTTCTTATATACCGTTTCATTGCATATAGAGTTTCAAGGTTTGTTTCCAATAACTTTGCAAGTATAGTTTGTTGAACTATATTATCATCGCTTCAATATATACTACAACTCTAAAAAAAATTTACTTAAAATTTAATGTACGAGTACTGTAAATTTCTATGCAAAAGCTCACATACTAAATTTAATATACTATGAATAATGCACTTAAATTTTACTGTAAAGATACATTAATTTGATATCACAATTGGCCATTGAATCCTTCTCTAATAAGGAATGTGCATGAAAAGATTTAGTCAACCAGTTCGTATGAGCCAATTGTTCTCTTAGCTACTGTAGTTTATCCGATAGACACGAACAAGGTGACGAATACCTTCAAGAATGAAAGATTCGTGATTCAGTATTCGTATGGTAGGAGACGTTGAACGGCATCTTCGTCTTCGTGTCCGTTATCGCAACGTAAACTTCAGCCTAACAAACGTACGTCATTCATCCTGTAGAACTGAGGACAGTCGGTGTATAGTGCCCGCGGCTTTGCTAGAATAGTACCCCACCTATACTATCGACGTTGTACAACGCGCTTGTTCACTTCTATTTACCATGCGAGTATACATAGTTATACCGGTACGTTATATCCGGAAATACATGCAAAGATAATACCTATGTCTACTGGAGCTGTGCATGAACATGGAGCAGCGTGAGGACAGAAGACGAAGACGAAGTTGAAGGAGGCAAAGCACGCGTAGTGACGAGAGAGAAACCCTGGTGTCTAAAGCTTAATTGGAAGCATTAATATGGATAAACTCGAGCGTCTCTAGTACTTCTCCTTACCCCACCAACGCAGCTAGTGCCACCCAAGGATTTGCATGTTGGCCGAGTGTCGACGGTTTTGAGACACCTCTACATCGGATTTTCACCCAGTCGGGCGTACTTGCCTGGTGTACTGCTTTCTAGCAGACGATCTAGCGGGACATAGAGGTACTATCCCTGTGCGTCGACATCTGACTCACCAAGAACCTCGGTTTAGCTCCGAGTCACGACTATAGTGGGCCCTATGGGCGTTTCATTCTATTCCCACTGCGAAACTATCTACCACAGTCACATTTACATAGATAAAGTCGGCAAATGACCCGTCTTCATTTGTAAGATTCGTAATAGACTAATAAAGCCATGGAGAGTTTGCAAAGTCAAGCGCAGCGACTTTTTCAGAGACCTTTCACAATTTCTGTGTGAAACTATAGGACCCAAAACTTTTTATCGAAGAAATGCGAATATCTATCAAGTAAAATATAGCATATTATACCAGAAGTGTGTAAAACGTACGAAAATGTCACATACGATATTTTTTACATTGTATGTGTAAAATACGCGGCCCCAAACAGAAACCTACTATCAAAATGTAATTTACGTTATGGGGACATGTAATGAAGTAGTTGGGCAGACGTTTTTAAAAATGATTCTCGATCTTGATTTATTTTTCGATTTATACTCAGTATGACCTTTATTTGTGAAAATACTTTCATAAATAAGAAGAAACGTACAAATATTCACAAAATCTTACAAAATGCTTTCATGAATTAGAAGAAAATAATAAATATTCAAAGTATCAATAGTAAATACAACTTCAAAAAATAGTATAAATCGAGATCGAAAATAATGTGTTAAGTAGAATAGTGCCCTTTGACGACATATCATAGAGTTCTCTACACATGTATGTATGAATGTATCATCGGAAGGTCATAGAACATATTTCCCAATCAAATATAACGATTTTCAACTTTTTTTATTCTACTCATACTGTGTGTAAAATAGTGTATTATGCTACAAGGGAGAAAAGTGCGTGACAATTTAATAAAATATTATTATACCTGCAACGGCGCAACAGCACAAATAGATAAAAATATTAAATAATCAAATTTCGCCCCGTTCCACTCCACCAGGTCGAAAAGTACAGCAGCGGCCAAAAAAGTGGTCGCAGCACTTTTCTGCCCGCTGTAGCACTTTTCTTCCCGCTGCGATCCTTTTCCTCCCGCCGGTCAAGAATCGACAACTTTCCACGCGTGTTTCACGCCTGGAATGTAGTCTTTTTAGCCTAGTCGGGAAAAAATTCATTTTACGCACCGCAAACATTGCGTAAAATTGAATTTTACGCATACTACGTAAAAAATTATATATAGTCCAAAATATGGAATTGGAAAATACACTCGGAGAACCGTTGACAATTTAGTCCCAATGTACTTGTAGCGTTGCAGTTACTTTCGCAACAGTTATCTTTTTTTTTTGGAATGTAGTCTTTTTAGCCTAGTCGGGAAAAAATTCATTTTACGCACCGCAAACATTGTGTAAAATTGAATTTTACGCATACTACGTAAAAAATTATATATAGTCCAAAATATGGAATTGGAAAATACACTCGGAGAACCGTTGACAATTTAGTCCCAATGTACTTGTAGCGTTGCAGTTACTTTCGCAACAGTTATCATTTTTTTTTCCTCAACCACAAATTCGTTGTATGCGAAATGATGGAATGGAGAAATCGATAGATTAAGGAAAATCGGTCTGCTGGAGTTTCCAGAGGCACGCATTGGTGTTCGTTAATCAAATTGCTTCTCCACTTCACTCTTTGTGCAATCAAGCCGAACTCGGAAAGCTCTTTCCACATCTAGACTCGGTACTACTGAATCCTCGACAGCTACGCCACTTTCAAGAGGCATTGCAATCTCGAACGCTGACCACTCGGTAACAGGCGCAACTGGCTTCACCTGGCACTATTTCTGGCGCGTCTGACAACTGCCCCTGCCACACCTACTTACTTAACTCAACGTGCCAAAACTTGCAAGCGGGCGTTCGATTTTGTTACCCTTATTCTCTGGCAGTGGTTACGAAACCACTCGAGAGGAAGTTTTCCCGTGGTCGTGAGTGACAATCACTCGATACTTTCTTCAGATTTTTCTACAGTCTCCAGCAAACGAATTCAATTCACTCTCGCTTACTATTTGTGTTTCAGAATTTTTTTTTTAACCAACGTTTTATTTTCACCTCCAAGTTCTAAGTCATTTTGATTCATGTACTAAAATATTTCATATCAACAAGGAAATATAATTACGGCTAATATTAGAGTACGAGATGTTCTCAAGTTTCTCCAACTTTTCCGTGAAAATGTAATAATATACATTTAGCAAATCGATTGATCGTCTCAACTTGTTATTAGATTGTGTGGCTCATTTCTTTTCTCTGTGTAACCACGTTATTTATCTATCAAGTCAGTTGCTCTTCTTGCATTATCTAGTAGTAATGTCTGAGCGAGGTAATCCAATTAGAAACTATTCGACCGCAGTGTAAAAAAAGAAATAATTCCGTTGGCTTAATATTGTTGTCGCAAAAAGGAACGAGCACAAAATGAAGAAAAACGTAGATAAGGGTAAATCCAAAAATCTATATTTGACATCTTTCTTTTCTGTGGCTTAGTGTCTTAACTCTCTCGTCGTGTGCCAACGGTAGTTGAGATGAAGAGAAGAAAAAAAGCGAAAAATAAAAAAAGACAAGTCAGCTCGGATGCCCAAGCGGGTAAGAGACTAACGAAGCTCCAACGAAGGTTCGAACGTGTCTCAAGAGCTTTAAGAAACTGGCGAACCTAGTACTTATTCGTTGTGGATTACTTCGAGCGAATGAGATAGAGGCTTCACTGGTGTACTATATGGCATATAATATACCTAATACTGTTGCAAAAGTCGAGAGTACATAGGTAACTCTATAAGGTATACTTATGGTACACCAAGGGGATGCAGCTTTGCTCACCCTTACACAGTTAAACCAACGCCGGATTTTACACTACATTCACGGTCTGTGTGGTTTACTCGTGGTCTTATACCGAACTCGTGATTGGAAAGAGCGGATTAAACGACTAATACAACGAAAACTAATATATTTGTCCATTTTCTTTGGATTCAGAAAAAAAAGCTTATTGGACACGAAGGTTTGGTTGGGTTTACTAAGATCTTGGTTAAAAATTTTACCAAGAAAAATTTGATAGTCGCAAACAATATTTATATAATATAATATAAAATAAATATATATTATATTATATTATATTATATTATATTATATTATATTATATTATATTAGTTAGGGGTATTAAATACTTAATTGGCCAAATCTTTGATTGTGGCTACCAAGTTTTCTTGGTAAAATTTTTTTTTTTTTAGTAGTCGCAACCAATATTTATATTATATAATTTTTATAATAATATAAATATTATTATATAATGTATAAATTATTATTAATTATATATTATATAATTTAATAATATAATATAAATATTGGTTGCGACTACCCAATTTTTCTTGGTAAATTTTTTATTATGTAATATAAATTTATATTATATAATATATTATTAGTTAGGCGTATTAAATAATTTGTTGTCTTACCAAATCTTTGGTTATATTAACCAATAACTTGGTTGTACCTACGAAATTTTCTTGGTAAAATTTTTAACCAATTTTTTGGTTATTCCAGCAAAGCCTTTTTCTGAGTGAATATATGAAATATTTGTATACGATTAATGGATAATGTAGATACATTTTATTATTATCCAAGTCGTTATAAAATGTGGCATTTATAGATATAGAAAAATGTACAATAGGAGAAAATAATTTTTTTTAATCTTAACTTCGATATGGAAGGAGTAATTGGTTCGTCACATCGATTCTTCTACATCGACGCTTCTCTCGCACACCCCTTGGGGGCTACGATCCTATTACTGCCACTGATCCTCCTTCCTCTTGAGATCTTGAAGTGCAACTACGATTCGAAAAGCCCAGTTACTGGTATACTACGTGTGACACGATGTGGATACTGAACGACCCAACAAACTTAGAGAAATCGTAGTAACCTGGAGAGTATCAGTGGCAACTATTAATTGGTTCGTTCACGTGACTATACTGCAGTTATATCCACTTTATCCAACAGTTAAATAGTTACGGTAACTACCAGATGATGTCCATCGAAATGTCCTTACAAACTACTACGATATTTCCAAAATTATTCCAAGTTATTCTATCATATACGCAATTTTAAAAAAATTGCACCAAATTGTTGCGAAAGACAAGTATTTTCAAATGAACTTGAAACAATAAAATATTGTTCTGTCCATTTGAGAATTATTGTTTCAATCTGTTATGGAATTGTAAAAATTAGAAGAAAAATTAACATTAAATTAAAACAAATAGTTTTTTAATCAATTGCATTTTTTATTTGGTTTTTTTTTAATGCGTAAAAAGTAAAGAGGGTGAAATATTATTTTGTCCATTTGAAAATTATTGTTTCAATCTGTTATGAAATTTTAGAAGTTGGAAGAAAAATTAACATTAAATTGAAACAAATAGTTTTTTTAATCAATTGCATTTTTTTATTTGGTTTTTTTAATGCGTAAAAAGTAAAGAGTGTGAAATATTATTTTGTCCATTTGAGAATTATTGTTTCAATCTGTTATGAAATTGTAGAAATTAGAAGAAAAATTAACATTAAATTAAAACAAATAGTTTTTTTAATCAATTGCATTTTTTTATTTGGTTTTTTTAATGCGTAAAAAGTAAAGAGGGTGAAATATTATTTTGTCCATTTGAGAATTATTGTTTCAATCTGTTATGAAATTGTAGAAATTAGAAGAAAAATTAACATTAAATTGAAACAAATAGGTTTTTAATCAATTGCATTTTTTTATTTGGTTTTTTAATGTGTAAAAAGTAAAGAGGGTGAAATATTATTTTGTCCATTTGAGAATTATTGTTTCAATCTGTTATGAAATTTTAGAAGTTAGAAGAAAAATTAACATTAAATTAAAACAAATAGTTTTTTTAATCAACTACATTTTTTAATTTGTTTTTTTTTAATGCGTAAAAAGTAAAGAGGGTGAAATATTATTTTGTCCATTTGAGAATTATTGTTTCAATCTGTTACGAAATTGTAGAAATTAGAAGAAAAACTAACATTAAATTGAAACAAATAGGTTTTTAATCAATTGCATTTTTTTATTTGGTTTTTTTAATGTGTAAAAAGTAAAGAGGGTGAAATATTATTTTGTCCATTTGAGAATTGTTGTTTCAATCTGTTATGAAATTGTAGAAATTAGAAGAAAAACTAACATTAAATTAAAACAAATAGTTTTTTTAATCAATTGCATTTTTTATTTGGTTTTTTTAATGCGTAAAAAGTAAAGAGGGTGAAATATTATTTTGTCCATTTGTGAATTATTGTTTCAATCTGTTATGAAATTTTAGCAATCTAGAAGAAAAATTAATATTAAATTAAAACAAATAGTTTTTTAAATCAATTGCATTTTTTATTTGTTTTTTTTTCATGCGTAAAAAGTAAAGAGGGTGAAATATTATTTTGTCCATTTGAGAATTATTGTTTCAATCTGTTATGAAATTTTAGAAGTTAGAAGAAAAATTAACATTAAATTAAAACAAATAGTTTTTTTAATCAATTGCATTTTTTTATTTTGTTTTTTTAATGCGTAAAAAGTAAAGAGGGTGAAATATTATTTTGTCCATTTGAGAATTATTGTTTCAATCTGTTACGAAATTGTAGAAATTAGAAGAAAAATTAATATTAAATTAAAACAAATAGTTTTTTTAATCAATTGCATTTTTTTATTCGGTTTTTTTAATGCGTAAAAAGTAAAGAGGGTGAAATATTATTTTGTCCATTTGAGAATTATTGTTTCAATCTGTTATGAAATTGTAGAAATTAGAAGAAAAATTAACATTAAATTGAAACAAATAGGTTTTTAATCAATTGCATTTTTTTATTTGGTTTTTTTAATGTGTAAAAAGTAAAGAGGGTGAAATATTATTTTGTCCATTTGAGAATTATTGTTTCAATCTGTTATGAAATTTTAGAAGTTAGAAGAAAAATTAACATTAAATTAAAACAAATAGTTTTTTTAATCAATTGCATTTTTTTATTTGGTTTTTTTAATGCGTAAAAAGTAAAGAGGGTGAAATATTATTTTGTCCATTTGAGAATTATTGTTTCAATCTGTTACGAAATTGTAGAAATTAGAAGAAAAATTAACATTAAATTGAAACGAATAGGTTTTTAATCAATTGCATTTTTTTATTTGGTTTTTTTAATGTGTAAAAAGTAAAGAGGGTGAAATATTATTTTGTCCATTTGAGAATTATTGTTTCAATCTGTTATGAAATTTTAGAAGGCTAGAAGAAAAATTAATATTAAATTAAAACAAATAGTTTTTTAAATCAATTGCATTTTTTATTTGGTGTTTTTAATGCGTAAAAAGTAAAGAGGGTGAAATATTATTTTGTCCATTTGAGAATTATTGCTTCAATCTGTTACGAAATTGTAGAAATTAGAAGAAAAATTAACATTAAATTAAAACAAATAGTTTTTTTAATCAACTGCATTTTTTTATTTGTTTTTTTTAATGCGTAAAAAGTATGAGGGTGAAATATTATTTTGTCCATTTGAGAATTATTGTTTCAATCTGTTATAAAATTTTAGAAGTTAGAAGAAAAATTAACATTAAATTGAAACAAATAGTTTTTTTAATCAACTGCATTTTTTTATTTGGTTTTTTTAATGCGTAAAAAGTAAAGAGGGTGATAATTTTATATACAACGCTGTGTATTTCTCTATTTATATATAATCATCCTAATCCTAATCACTTTTCGACTAACTAAACCTACTGAAACTATCAAGGGAAGTATTCAAGAACACATCTTCGAGAATGAGAAAAAGAGAAAAGTTAATACGATCGTGAGCCTGACAACCATTGGTAAAGAGGGTGAAATCTCAGTGAATAGATAAAAGTGTCAGGGGCGAAAGAGCGGCAGAGCTTTCGTTTCGTGTTGTCAATTCAGGCCCGGTTAGATTCTTATCGTGAGAAACGCGAGGGTTGGTATATGCGCCATCACCAACGCGTTCACTCATTTCCGGTGAGCTCGTCGAGCGAGTTATACCCTTCCCAGGGGGGTTGGTAGCTTCCACGATAAATATATATATATACACACATACTGTGCTGTACATATCGAGTTGATAAGATCCAGCACATTGAGCCCATGACTACTCCCTTTGAGAAAAGTTGAGAAGAAACGATCGCACGACATTCGTGCAGCGGATTCAAAGGGAGAGAGGCGAAGGCAACGGGGAGATTCGAGAAAAGTTTGTTTACCTCGACGGCCCCCGGGGGATAGCGAGGAGTAAAGTCGCTGTGCAAGAGCAAAATAATAAAAATAAAAATAAAAAACTTTGGCGTACAAACGTTACAAAATACGTGTTAACTTTCAAGTTTACCTGTTAATGTTTTAGGACCGTTTTGCTTCTGCTAAAATTGATAGATACTGCCAATTGTGAAAGTTGTGACAGGATAATAAATTCCATCAGTAAAATACTCGACGTCACACGCTCAAATGACTCCTCGAGCGCTCGTAGGGTTCGATATTTTGTCAATTTCAATCACATGTATAACTACTTTAATTTATTTAAACAAATTCTCGTGTGGAAATCTGTTGGGGATAAACTGGTTTGAACCTCGCGTCTAGCTAGTTTTTTCTATCAAGTTTTTCTGTAGTGGGACTAGATATAATCTAGCCAGAATGCACTGACAGATAGCATATCTATCTAGGATCTGTCTAGCTTTCATGGCACAGCTTACCTGACCAGAGACTAGACATAATATATCTAGCATACCCGTATAGATGCCCAGGCCATCTACACGGAGAAAACAGGTTAGTTGAGAAAACTAAACTTTAAACGCTTGGAGCGTTAGATGTAGTTTGGTTGGCATTACCAATCGGTTGGTTGGCACTACCAATCGGTTGATTGGCGCCACCAATCGGATGATTGGCGCCACCAATCGGTTGGTTGGCGCCACCAATCGGTTGGTTGGCATTACCAATCGGTTGGTTGGCACTACCAATCGGTTGATTGGCGCCACCAATCGGTTGCTTGGCATTACCAATCGGTTGGATGGCACTACCAATCGGTTGATTGGCATTACCAATCGGTTGGTTGGCGCCACCAATCGGTTGATTAGCGCCACCAATCGGTTGATTGGCGCCACCAATCGGTTGATTGGCATTACCAATCGGTTGATTGGCGCCACCAATCGGTTGATTGGCATTACCAATCGGTTGATTGGCATTACCAATCGGTTGATTGGCGCCACCAATCGGTTGATTGGCATTACCAATCGGTTGATTGGCGCCACCAATCGGTTGATTGGCGCCACCAATCGGTTGGTTGGCATTACCAATCGGTTGGTTACCACTACCAATCGGTTGATTGGCGCTACCAATCGGTTGATTGGCGCTACCAATCGGTTGATTGGCGCTACCAATCGGTTGGTTGGCGCCACCAATCGGTTGGTTACCACTACCAATCGGTCGATTGGCGCTACCAATCGGTTGGTTGGCGTTACCAATCGGTTGGTTGACATCAATCGGTTAGTGGGCGTTACCAATCGGTTAGTTGACATCAATCGGTTAGTTGGCATTACCAATCGGTTGGTTCTGACACGCAATAACTTGCTAATGCCATATTTTACCATGCATGTTGGTTGGCACGTATCAATTCCGTAGTTCCTACAACTACACCCTTTTCTCCGTGTAGGATCTATCTAGCTTTCATGGCACCGCTTACCTGACCAGAGGCTAGACATAATATATACGTTAACGAAGTTAACGCCGCAATGCGCGTCGTATACGCGGCACCGTGTGTGTTTTCGGCGGAAACGCGGGCGTTTTCCGATACAGGGAGATTCCGATACAGGGTCTAGTCGTGACACGCTGCGCAGCGAGTTATTATTATGTAGAGTGGCACGTGCATGTTCGTGAAAGTTACCAAAAAATACGTTCTAGAGGACTACGATTTTTTTGTTGTTTTGTACGACGCGAAAGAATTTATATTTTTTTGTTTTTTTCCGATAGGCCTTATCGAGATATTTGATTATTAATGAAAAAGTGATTACGTACGTTATTAAATAGTGTTCCCTGTTTAAATAGTGTTAAACAGCTTTCCTGTTACGTGCTGCTGCAATAAATGACGGTTTATATTAATTCGGTTTTTTATTTATCCTAGGCTATTTATCCGGTATCTGGATTTAATAGAGAAATCCGGTTTAGTACGTATTTAGCACCTATTTAGCACATATGTATTTGCTGTATCTGATTTGCTACAGTAGCAATAGCAATTTTCTATTGCAGCACGGAAAAAAAAGTTTGGTTGTCGCAACTACGTTTTCGATTTGCTGTACACAGTGTCTAAAAAATTAGTTGCCTCAACCATATCGAATAGTAACCTCAACTATTCACGATTAGTTCTCGTTTGGATTAGTTAGGTTAATTTTTTTGCTTCTGCTAAATTTGATAAATACTGCCAATGGTCACAGTGAATATCAGACATGCACTGTATATATGTTCTTGACAAAATCTCAAGCTAAACCCAATGACTGAATTTCAAATTAATCAAAGACGTAAAACAGCAATTTTTTAGTAAAGTCGATGTGCAGGAGCAAATAAAAAAAAGAAAATATGTTTTAGCTTTACAAGTTTACCTGTTAATATTTTAAGACTTTTCCGCTTCTGTTAAAATTCTCTCTACATTCATTCTTCATAAATTCTAAACCCAACGACTGAATTTCAAATTACTCAAAGACGTAAAAAATCAATTGCGGTTTTAAAGCAGCGTAGATAGACAATGTGAAACCGAATTTACTCTTGTCTCAAATATTAACGTTCTCTGTGTAGATTGAATGAGTTTCTGTTACTGACCTCGATGTCAGATGGACTAAAGTTAATTTAATGTTATCTATACTCGATTGCCCCATTTCTTCCGAAATACTTGGATCTCATGTCTAAATCCAAATGTCACAGTATGTCATATGTAACATCTTGGCATATCCGAAAATTAGAGCACCAAAAATAATGCAAATTGAAACTTTCAACGATAGTATAATTATATGCTGCCACTTTTGTGCAAACAAAGATGGCCATAATTGAAGTGAAAGATATTATTATCATTACGAGTGAAATGTTTGAACTAAGAGTAATTTTCTCAAGCAAAACAGACTGATGAGAATTATTTGGATTCAAAATTTCTTCACGAACTTTGAACGGAGACGAGAAATTTACTCGGAGCAATGAAAGAAAAGGAAAAAAAGTTAAGTTAACTAATTTATACCTACATAATCTTTTAATCTCCACATAGCAAAAAAAAGGTAAAAAAAATTGTGGCATCGGAAAGTAATTCTTTCTCTGAAGACACATCAACTAATGTTAAACAAATAATTGAAAATCTCTTTTATAGCCTTAGGTGGTATTAAGAAAAGCCGGATTAACTCGTGACGAACATCTTCCTATACAGAATAGACTTTTGCAAGTCTGAAAAAGCTAAAGATACTCAGGTAAAAGGGAACAGAAAATAAGGTATGGAGAAAGTCTCACCAAGTTTGCAATCCTGTCGCTCGGTACTATGAAAACGTCGTTTCTCCCAGAACATTTTGTGAATACAAATTAACATCTCGATAGAGATTCCACGGACATATTATTAAAATGAATTCGCGAGAAACCGCAAGCCCCTCGGCTTCATTTGTTTTTTTTTTTTCTTTTTTTTTTTACAAACTTTTTAATCTTCCAGTCTTGCAATCAAGAGCTTGACAAATTATACTTTTATGTATATTTTATGTTTATCTTTCGGAAACAAATACTTGCACTTTTACGTATATGTTTCAGAACAAAGTTTTGTATTATAGATTTGATCCGAATTATTGTATTTTACGTTCTAATTCACGGACACATAATTATTTAATACGATTGAACATCAAATGTATATATTTTATTTAATGTATAAAATTTAATTCTGTACATTTCTCAAAAATGGACTTCAAATCATTTCACCCTCATGAAAAAAAAATTATTCTAGAATATACACATTTTTTAATATAAGCGGCGAAAAGTTTTAAACAATTGTTATTTCGACCGGATATTACAAAATCTTGTTTTTGCAGATTGCAACTAAATACAAACTCAACTAGATATGCACAACGACACTTGGTTGAATTTGACAGTGATGCCCCAAAATAGAAAAAAAATATATGTATCATATATGCTTATATATGGTGCCAAAAATTTCTATGGTTTCCCATGGAAAATGGAATGAATCCAAAAATATATTTGATATAGCGAACTTTTCGGCAAATAATAATTTTTTTTGTATATTTTGCATATACCCCAGATATATTTTTCGCTTGAATATATTTCGCATATATCCTACATTGTAAAAAAAATCTACTTGAAATTTAATGTGCAAGTGTAATATAAAATTAATGTATGGTACAGCAAATTCAATGATTTACTTAAATGTTACAGTAAAAGTACTTGAATTTTTTAATTTTGCTTTAATTTTGACACGAAAGTACATTAATTTTATTACACAATTGCACAATAAATTTAAATCACGATTTTATGCATAAAAACTTCCTATCGTTTCTAACAGTGCAAATATTTAGTTATTATAACTACACTGTTGAAAACATTTTGAAAATGAATATATGTATTGGAAGTTTTTTTGAAGATACGGTATATTATATGTCATTTAATATACGAATATGTTGTAAGATTTCGATAATTATATTGTAAACACAACTTTTATGAAATTTTTAGTATACTGGATATTAATTATACAAAAATTTTTTTGTATATTAATTAACATTTGTAAAAAAACTTCCAATACTTTATATTAATATTCATACAAAAATGTCTAACAGTGTAGAACAGTGTAGAATTTCTAACAAGACACTATCTACTGGATATATCGTAAACAGACATATCTCAAGTATGTAGAATACTAGAAATCATGCATCTCAGAAGCTACGTACTCTCGCATCCGTATGATTCAAGCACTTCACTCTGTACTTGACGTTGACTTGTGTGGGAATTGGAATAATCACAATCTCGGAGAGACTCAGGATAATTTGCAGCAATATATACACCGGGACAAAATCTATGTAGTTGCGTCGACTGAATCAGCGTTCACGGGTATTCGACCATGCTTAAAATTAGAACCACAAAAGAATTAGTTTATCAGACAAATATTCACTTCAGCCGAATATAATATTTTTTAGTCAAAGTTCGTTTTTTTTTAATTTTCCCGATGCAAATTTAATTTTTATCTAATTTTTTACCTACTCATCACATACGAAGTATCCCAAGTAAAAAAATGATATATAGAGTATATAAAATATGTATATAGTGTTAAATAAATCCAACTTGGCAATTGGTCCTATCTATAAATTTCATACAAAATTTATACATACTGTATATGTCTAATTCCGTATTTCGGACTATATATGATTTTTTTAACTTGGGATGAAAAAAGAGAAAGTATTTTCCCTTCGTTCCCTTTCCCTTTTTTTCAATTTGGTCGACGTAAATTTAATTTTTATCTAATTTAATATAATTTTTTACCTACTCATCACATACAAAGTATCCCAAGTAAAAAATTGATATATAGAGTATAGAAGATATATATATATACTAGGATTTTATTGTGGGTCGCGCGCTGCGCGCGCTCGCAATCGTCCCCACCATGGGTGCCCCCCCCCCGCAAGGGTGCCCCCCCCCCGCAAGGTGCCGCCCGCAACGGTGCCCCCCCCCGCAAGGGTGCCGCCCGCAACGGTGCCCCCCCCCGCGAGGGTGCCCCCCCCCCCCCCCCCTCAAACGAGCCCGCCGCAAGGGTGCCCCCCCTCAAAGGAGCCCGCCGCAAGGGTGCCCCCTCGCAAGGGTGCCCCCCGCAAGGGTGCCCCCCGCAAGGGTGCCCCCGCAAGGGTGCCCCCCCGCAAGGGTGCCCCCCGCAAGGGTGCCCCCCGCAAGGGTGCCCCCCCGCAAAGGTGCCCCCCCGCAAGGGTGGTCCCCGCAAGAGTGGTTCCCGCAAGAGTGGTTCCCGCAAGAGTGGTTCCCGCAAGAGTGCCGCCCCCCCCCCCCCCCGCAAGGGTGCGTCCCCCGCAAGGGTGCCCCCACCCTTGGGGGAGCTATGTTTTTGGAAAAAGACTTAGAATAATTCGGGCTCGGGGCTAGCCCCAGCGGCTGAGGTTAGCCCCGAGCCTTTAGCCCCACCCCCCTCCGTCAAGCCCCGAGCCCGAATTATTCTAAGTCCCAAGATTCTTGACACGGCAGCGGCGGCGGCGAGATCTTTTTATAATACAGAGATAGTGTTGAATAAACCCAACTTGGTAGTTGGTCTCATATGTATATAAATTGAATATAAATTGCATATAGAATTTATACAGATTGTATATGTCCAATTCCATATATCGGATTATATATAACTTTTTTTTACTTGGAACGTAAAAAGAGAAAGCATTTTTCCTTCCTGTCAGCGAAAAGACTTGTATCTTCATCTATTGTTTCGAACATACCTCTTTTCTAAAGGAGACAATACGTTATCGTTCGCGACACAAAGAAACCCGCAGCCAGCGAGACCTTCAACAAGACTGACACATTTTACGCAAAACCTTTCCGCCGAAGAACGGAAGATACTCACAAATTTCGTGAGCTCTTCCGGCGTTGCAATTTCCGTTATGGATGTATGGAGCCCTATCGTGACACGTGACGCAACGCTCACGCTACGTCAAGCGTAAGACGCGGCCAGACAACGAATTGATTGAGACTGTTCGCTCGTACCTAAAAAGTTAGAAGTTTTTTTCAAACTTTGAACTTCCATAAATCTAACTTAAATGGAGTTGTAAGTAATAGTAATGTAGCATTAAAAAGAAACCATAAATAAACTATTGATCCTAATTTTGCAAACACGAAAAGACATTTGGTTTTGACAGTTACGTTTTGCTGTGCATAATTTTCAATTGTTTCAATTTAAAAATTTCAATTTTCAACCGTACCTAATTCTCATTCAGAACCTAATTTTTTAATCAATAATTAGTAACATGATTTTAGAAATTACTTTTAGATTATTTTAACATTAAGATAATTAAATTAGGTTAGATTAAGATTTTATAAATCAGAAAATAAGGTCATCGGGTGAAACTTAGACAAGATCTCAAAAATTAATTGCCCTAATCATATCGAATAGTAACCTCAACTTTTCGCAACATTAGTTTTTGCGAGATTAATAAGCATAACCAATCAAATTGTTAGCGCTACAATTTGAATTGTAAGGAAAATAAAATAATCGATTTGTTGTGTCAATTCATTTTTTGGTTATGGCAGATAATCTTTTATTTTCCAAATTTACGAGGGTGAATATCATATTAATGCAACGTCAGGTCGCAAGTGAATTGGGTATACAGACTTAAGTCTCAAACGTAGAATTGGAAATCAGAAGAAAAAGATTGTCGCATTATTTGAAATATTCAGTTCCTTTGGGTAAGCAGAATTCAACAACTGCGGAAGTTTAACTCCAGTAAGAACCCAGTGGTTAGATAGGGAAAGCAGAACCCTCGCTCGTATAGTGCTTAAAGTGCAGCTGTAGAGCAGGGGATAAAGCCCAATGAACTGTTCACCCCTGTGCTGTAAAGTTCTTCAAGGCAGGTTTATCGATTTCCGTAGGTGGTAAATTTGTCATGCCATTGAGGGATGGTGATCTTTAGATACTCTTTTAGTCGATCATTAATAATATAAGGACAACCCCTGCCGCCTATGCGACAAGATCGGATCCAAGGAAAAAGAAATTATATATAATCCCACGTAAAAAATGTATATATAGAGTATATAAAAAGTATATATAGTTCTAAACATAGAATTGGTCATATAGTATAGTCTATGTACGCTCTATATACAATTTATACATAAACACACCTACACAGTTGGTCTTATATATATATAAATTGAATATAGAGTGTATATGGGGCATTCCATCCTGAATCCACCTGGGTCTGACCCTCCACCTCCCCGATTTGGCTCGTAATTTTTTTATAGGATTTGTTAGACCCTCAAATGCACCAGATTTTTATTTTTTATTTTTTCCATGCGAATTTGTGTTTTAATATGTTTTTTAAGTGACATATCGAAAGCCATAATTTAAAAATCTGTAAAAATTCTGAAAAATACACCGTTGAATATTAAAATTTTCTAGCTTAGAGCCAAATTGGGCACGATTTTTCTTCTTGTAGTTTTTAAGCTTTTTTGATTTTGTGAATTATAAAAAAATAGAAAAAAAATCAATTTACTATGGACAACTTGTCAATCATTTCTGTATATGAAACAATATTTTTCAGAATTTTTTTTAGATTTTTTACACTTAACTATAGGATTGAACAATTTATAAATCGCATTATAGGATATTTCAAAAGCTCACAATAAGCTGATGCATCAGACAAAAGTTACGTAACTCTTGTTAACTTTCTTTGGCGGATTAGGTTAGGCAGGATATGCCAATACCAGCTTAAATTTAAATGAAGAGAGTTTGAAGCTGATTTATCACAGAACTTTTTTTAAGGATCGTGTAGTATAATCCGCCACAAGTAAGAGATGGAAACAGTCTGAAGAAAAATCACTCGGAAATGGTGAAGATTCCGCGCAGAAATTGTAAAGTATATTAGGCTATGGAGAATTGGAAGATTCAAATCCTAAAGATTTACATTTTTCGAGATTTTAATCGATAAACCGATTTCGTGGGTCTGATCTGAAAATTTGGGTCTATAAAACACATCTTCAACCTGCTTTCAAAACGAGCTAACTATTTTTTTTGGCAACATTGAAACAAGCAAAGACCTCATGCAAGCTCTTTTGATTTTTCGACTCTCTTGAAAAAATGATATTTTGCATCGTAGAGCCAAAAATTCAGCTTATTTCTACCACAATTCCATGTATTTTCTTAAAATTTTAGCTCCATTCATCAAATCGTTTGGAAAAAAAAAGTTTTCTAAATTTTGAAAATAGTGAGGGTCTCTTAAGACATACACCCAGAGAAAAGATCTTGTTAACGGGACTAGAATCTATGCATCGGAAATAAAATTTCATATTTGGATGCCGACCTACTAGACTTCCATTCACGTCAAATAAATTTTTTTATTTGTAATTAATATACTTGTTGAATAGTAAATATATTCAAATCTAAGAAATATTTATTTGGGTCGCCATTTATATAAATTTTGATTTAAAAAAAAAAATTATTGTGATATTCCTCACTGTCCCTTAGAAGCTCAGAAACTGCCTCCCGCTCAGCAATTGGCGCGCAAACCAGTCCGCGACTAAGCGGTCACCCATCCAAGTTATGACCGCAAATAATGCTGCTTAACTCTGGGGACCGTCAAAATATATTTAAAAAAATATATAATTTTTATATAAATATACGACAAGAATTAAATCAAATCGATAAATGTTGCATGTTGATAATAATAAACTCCAATGATAAAAGGAAATAAATATATATTGGATTATAAGATAGTTCTAATTGATTTTATTTAAAAATATCTAATACATGTATTTGGTCATTTTAACTAGAACTTTTTTCCGGATTAAGAAAGTATTTAGTAGCAATAAATAAAATATTTTTTTAGTATCCGCTGCACAGTGAAAATTGATTCAACTAAATAAATATTTTGGAAATAAAAAAAACTGGAAAATTGAATGAAATACATATTTGTTGGAGGGAAAGTAAATTTTCGTTGATTGAAATAATTAAATGTTGAATAGATCATTTTAGTTAATATTACCAAATCTTTTTTCTGGGTGTATTCATAGTTCTCCCATATTGTGGAAAATTCATAGATCTATTAATATGCATGCAAATCCTCCTCGGATTAATCGACTGTAGCCCGTTACCACATCAGTTAGTTTCCAGATTGTAACAACCAAACTGTTAGATATCCATGAAAAGAGAATTGGAAATGGGAGGGATTAGGTCATAGAGCCAAATATCAGAGATTCAGGAGGTTTAAGCAAAACGGAATAGGGTATGAGATACGTTAAGCGCTGCTTTGAAACCCGCCAATTAGATGTGGTCGTTTGTATTGGTTAAATTGCGATGGGCTTATAATAATTTGTGCAAATCATCCTGAGTATTTACTATTGATTGCACAGGGATTTGAAATGTTGATATGGTATATAACAACAACAAAAAAAAGCCTGCAAAGTAGAACCTTGCAAATTGCTTCCTCATTATTTCTCGCTTTTTACAAAGCCACCTCTATGAGGAAGTATGTTAATTGATTTTGGCTTCCTCATAGAGGAAGCTTTCTAAAAAGCGAGAAATAATGAGGAAGCAATTTGCAAGGTTCTACCTTGCAGGCTTGTTTATGCTCTAGACTTTTTTCTAAAAATTCAAAGTGTCGAAGAATTTTAACCGTGCAACCGATTTTTTTCAAATTTGTACTAAAACCTTGTACCATAGTAGTCCATATGTGGACCAAATTAGAACCCGGTATCTCATAATTTGCACGAGCCATTGCGAGAATGAGATTTTTCGAAAAATTTAAAATGCCATAAAATTTGAATGGCTGGACAGATCTGTGTCAAATTTGTACTAAAACCTTGGTCCATGGTTATCCATATGTGAACCAAATTTGAGATAATTCTTCAAAAAATTTCAAATTCTTTTTTTCCTCACGGCATTTTTTCTTTTTTATACAGCAAAATCGAAATTTACCGACATAATGATCTTTAACTTGACGAAATTCATCACCGATAATCAATAAACGTGATGACACGTTGAAAATTGCAGTCGGATAGCTCAGAATTGACCGGAGCTGAAGTACTTACAGACATTATAAAAAAAATTGAAATTGCAATAACATTGGAACCGCTTTACCGATTTTCTCCAAATTTGGTACAGATCATGGTTTGATGGTAGTCTATTTACGTACAAAATTTCAGCCCGATATCTCTCAATTTACGGAAGTTATAGCGTGAAAACGATTTTTTCAAAATTTTCAAAATGCTGTAAAATCTAAATTTTCGAACCGATTCGCGTCAACTACAATCCCAAACAGTATTCTATGATAGCCCACTTGCGTACCAAATTTGAAGCGCATTCATCGGAAATTACGACAGTTATCGTGTAAACAAGGAAATGTGCACATACACACACACACACACACACACACACACATACAGACATTTCGCACAAACCACTTTTCTCGACGTTTTGGACCATTCTGAGTGTACTGACATGAAAATCTCGAAAAAAAATGTTTTCAGGAAAACAAAGCTTTCTCTATGAGGAAGCAAAATGAATGGTAAGAATGACCCACATGGAAATAAAAATATATGCACGATATATTCGACGTATAGAACTTTTTGGCGCTAAACGTGTATGAAATATATTTTACATATATTCCATACATATATCCCATATATTTTGAATATATTTTTTCACACATATATGCAGAATATATGCAGCATATAGAACTTTTTGGTGCCATATATTTAACGTATATGTTACATATATATTTTTCTATGTGGGGAAGAAAAAGTGTACATTTAAAAAAATTTTCCCACTTAAGCAGGAATTTTTCTGTATGATGGAAAAATAACCAGACTTTGATTTGAGAATATTCAATGTTTTTTTGCTTTTGGGTTATAAATATTAAATGCCTAATTTTGTTATACTTTTTTTATGACGCACAGACGACTTAAGCAACGTAACTTTAACCTGCCAATACAACTTTCTTGTACCTGGAACTTATAGTACCACTATAAATTTCAGCACTAGTTGTAGGACTTGACCGCGAGGTCATCAAGGAATGGAGAATGCGTCTGAGCCTCGCTCTACTCACCACGTGATATGAATATTCATTTTTCCCGATGGAGTTACAAGAAGTTACTGCAAGTGGAGCCGGAAGAACAGGCAAATGCATGTTGAAGGAGTTGGTGAAAACTCTGAAGAGGAAAGTCAGACAAGAGATGGGAAGAAAGAGCAACGGAAAAGTGTAAGAAATTCATTTTCATCGGTGTATTAAGTATTAGGAACTTAAGGCGATGTGACATCTTCGCCTGTCACTAATTTTTTAATCGGAAATTAGATACTTGCTCTCAGAAAATTAGGTACTAGGGTAAAATTTAAGGTAAGTATTGCGAATCCAATTTTCTTTGGAAAAATTCGAGCCCTCGCACAAAAGAAATTAATTAGTTGGAACATTAAAAAAAATTGCTTGAAAAAACTAGCACGAAAAAAATGAATTGGTTGGAACATTAAAAAAAATTGCTTGAAAAAACTAGCACGAAAAAAACTACCAAGCATGATACATTTTTTTTTATATATATATATATTTTAATAGCCAAAGAAAGATGAAAATAATCCCCATCATACTTTTTTTTATGATCATGTAATCCCGAGCTACCGTTATTGAAAAAAATAAGATTAGAAAAACCACCCCAATATTTTCGGAAAAAAATTACACCGTATAGTACATTTTTTTTACATTCTAATTTTTTTTATTTATTTTTTTTTAATCCCCAACGAAAAATGAGAAGAATCCCTACCGTACTTTTTTTTATGATCACGCAATCCCGAGCTATCGTTATTGAAAAAAATAAGATTAGAAAAGTCACCCCAATTCGATAATGGATATATTCGTGAAAAGTGGTTTTAAAAATCTAAAAAAAATTGAGATTCTTTTCTGAGGTCTACGATTTGTTCTAGATTGCCTTCTATGTTAATTCCAAGTTTGCCATTTTTCCATCATCACACATTATAAAATTCTACCCAGTCGTTCCATAAATATCTATTTCTTAGAAAATCATGTTCTTTTGTAAAAAAAAAATCTTTCTGAGAGATTTAAAAGGGGTTAACAAGATCCTTTTTCTGGGTGCATAAATATCTATTTTTTTAATAAAATTATGCTCTTTTGAAAAAAAAAATTTGAAAGATTTTTTTATCCAATTCGACTGTATGCCTAACAAATGGAAGCCTTTTTGATGGAAAAGAAAAAGGGTTAAGTGAAGAGCGAACCATTCCCATTTCCCTTGGGTATATTGTCTGCTCAAGGATAGTGGATATAGAGGTAGACACAGAAGATAGCTTCGATACACGAAGAATCAGGACACAATGGATGTGAGAGAAAGAGGTAAAGGCACGAAATACCCGAGGTACTCGGACATACCGGATAGCATAGTAGATTCTGTATCGTTGGGGAAGCGAAAGGTGGTGGGCGGGCTGGTGCTGGTTCTGCTGTTGCTGGCAGACGAGTAAGCGAACGAGAAAGCTTGGGAAGGAAAGAGGGATGTACTTTTGCAACGAAAGCGAGACACGTTCGCTGGATAACGAACCGACGGCCCAGAATTTAATTCCAGCTGGCGAGGATCGGACATCCAAGGTAGATACTAGCCTCTTCCAACTATATATATATGTACTATGGAGACTATGCTTGGGTACAATATACCATCGTGGCTCCGTTACGAGAAGGCTTCTCAGACTTTCATAAAATGTGTTGCTACTTCCTGCTAATGCGCCGACAGTAGGGTTTCTGGTTACTCCCGTCAGAGAAGAGGCTTTACAATGAACAGAAAAGTGAGTCCTGACGGGTGGTACTCGTTTTGAGAGACATTACCGAGGAAACTAGATTTTACCTGCATTAGCTCATCGTGAATTGAAAACACTTCGTACCGAGATAATGGTACTCGTATTTCCATGCATTTAAGATAAATCTTTTTAAATCTTGCCCAGTTCAAATATATATTCTGGGTACACTTAAAAAATTAGTATGGAACAGATGTATAAAATAAACATTTTGAAAATTGCTACTGATGTATTTGCAATACTTGACTTTTTCATTATGCTTGTTACTGGCATGAAGCTTATTACTGGCGTGAAGTTCCTGGGAGATAGTGGCGAATATTACACGAATAGAAATTTGGGAAATTTTGTATTATTGTCTCGATAATGTTTTGAGAGACATTACCAAGGAAATTAGATTTTACCTACATTAGCTCATCGTGAATTGAAAATACTTCGTACCGAGATAATGGTACTCGTATTTCCATGCATTTAAGATAAATCTTTTTAAATCTTGCCCAGTTCAAATATATATTCTGGGTACACTTAAAAAATTAGTATGGAACAGATGTATAAAATAAAAATTTTGAAAATTGCTACTGATGTATTTGCAATACTTGACTTTTTCATTATGCTTGTTACTGGCATGAAGCTTATTACTGGCGTGAAGTTCCTGGGAGATAGTGGCGAATATTACACGAATAGAAATTTGGGAAATTTTGTATTATTGTCTCGATAATGTTTTGAGAGACATTACCGAGGAAACTAGATTTTACCTGCATTAGCTCATCGTGAATTGAAAATACTTCGTACCGAGATAATGGTACTCGTATTTCCATGCATTTAAGATAAATCTTTTTAAATCTTGCCCAGTTCAAATATATATTCTGGGTACACTTAAAAAATTAGTATGGAACAGATGTATAAAATAAAAATTTTGAAAATTACTACTGATGTATTTGCAATACTTGACTTTTTCATTATGCTTGTTACTGGCATGAAGCTTATTACTGGCGTGAAGTTCCTGGGAGATAGTGGCGAATATTACACGAATAGAAATTTGGGAAATTTTGTATTATTGTCTCGATAATGTTTTGAGAGACATTACCGAGGAAACTAGATTTTACCTGCATTAGCTCATCGTGAATTGAAAATACTTCGTACCGAGATAATGGTACTCGTATTTCCATGCATTTAAGATAAATCTTTTTAAATCTTGCCCAGTTCAAATATATATTCTGGGTACACTTAAAAAATTAGTATGGAACAGATGTATAAAATAAAAATTTTGAAAATTACTACTGATGTATTTGCAATACTTGACTTTTTCATTATGCTTGTTACTGGCATGAAGCTTATTACTGGCGTGAAGTTCCTGGGAGATAGTGGCGAATATTACACGAATAGAAATTTGGGAAATTTTGTATTATTGTCTCGATAATGTTTTGAGAGACATTACCGAGGAAACTAGATTTTACCTGCATTAGCTCATCGTGAATTGAAAATACTTCGTACCGAGATAATGGTACTCGTATTTCCATGCATTTAAGATAAATCTTTTTAAATCTTGCCCAGTTCAAATATATATTCTGGGTACACTTAAAAAATTAGTATGGAACAGATGTATAAAATAAAAAATTTGAAACTTGCTACTGATGTATTTGCAATACTTGACTTTTTCATCATGCTTATATTACTGGCGTGAAGTTACTGGGAGATAGTGACGAATATTACACGAATAGAAATTTGGGAAATTTTTTATTATTGTCTCGATAATGTTTTAAGGGTCATTACCGAGGAAATTAGATTTTACCTGCATTAGCTTATCGTGAATTGAAAACACTTCGTACCGAGATAATGGTACTCGTATTTCCATGCATTAAAGATAAATCTTTTGAAAACTTGCCCACTTCAAATATATATTCTGGGTACACTTAAAAAATTAGTAACAGATGTTTAAAATACAAATTTTTTAAAGTTGCTACTGATGTATTTGCAACACTTGACTTTCTCATCATGATTGTTACTGGCGTGAAGTTACTGGGAGATAGTGACAAATATTATACGAATAGAAATTTGGGAAGTGTTATATTATTCACTGCAATAGTTTACAAGTCGGATTTACGTGTGGTACTCGTTTTGAGAGACATTATCGAGGAAAGTAGATTTTACCTATCTGCATTATAGTTCATCGTGAATTGAAAACTCTTCGTACCAAGATAATGGCACTCTCGTATTTCCATGCATAAAAGATAAATCTTTTGAACTAAGTTTGTAAGTATAATAATAGAGATTCTGTGAAATTTTGAGAAAAATCGGAATGATCTGTCTCAACGAAAAAAAAAAAAATTTATTTATTTAATCAAAAAACGGCGAACTTTTTTTGTGAGCGGCTATGGACATTTTTTATCAAAAAGTAGATTCATAAACTTAAATCTTATACAGAAACATATTTTTTATACGATCGGTAATTTTGAATATACAGGGAATTGAAAAAAAATGAAATAAAAAAAATCATTATTAAATTTTGGGAAAACCATAGATGATAAAATTCTGAAATAATTTATGGATATCCGTGATACTCTAAACAACTTTTGAAAAAATTATGAACACTTTTTGCAACCATGCTAAATTTGGGTGGCTCACTTGATACGAAATGATCCATTATCGTCACTGCAATAGTTTGACAAGTCGGATTTTCATCTCGATCATTTATTTCTTTATTTTCACCAAGATGAACAATTCCTAAGAACGTTTCCCATTTTTTTTTAAATTATGTTAATCATATTGAATAATGTAATACCCTCATTTTTAATTATTATGCATTCCTTAACAAAGTCGATAAACTATCCATATACATATAAATTGGTTAGTATATATTGATGCATCTGAGAGTATTTCATTGTTCTATATTCTCACTGAAGACATTTGTATGCGAGAGAACGTGCTCCGAATTGAGGACTGGGTAAATACAATTTATTCACTGATTTTCTTTTGTCATCTCGCCAGTACCCATCATGCTGCGATTTCATCCTAATCCTGACAGTAGACAACATATTTGTCGGCTAACGTTAACCCGAGAAATCCCACAGACTCTGTAATCTTGCCCATTCGACAAGTGACGTGCACAAATCCCACAAGTCAGATTATATTCTCTATATTGCCAGGGGACTGGTGGGTTTATGGATCTGAGATTTATCGTGTCTCTTCTTACGACAGGTTGGCCATCCAGTCACTAGAAAAAAGGAGCTCAATTTTATTCTAGGCAGGAGAGAATATATATTTCATCGTGAGCAATGCTATTAATTCGATAATCACCTAAATGCATAAACCCAAAGCATCGAAAATAAATGTCAATTTGGAACTCATCAATGTCACATATAAACTTGAGGATGCTTCAAAAAAATTCTAAAAATACAACTATGGAACAGATGCCTCGAATTATACAATAATATTTTCAGAGTAATTTCAGAAAACTCAATTTCTTGCCTTATGAAATAAATTTCTAGGTTTCTACGAATACACATAATTTTTTTTTTAGTATAAATTTATTTTCGCCTCCGTTTTTTTATATTTTTATGACTGTATTAATGAAAGTGTTAATGGCCTTAAAACTTTTTTTGTATATTATGACACTTTCGCACAAAAAATTCTCGACAGAAGAAAAGTTTGTCAAAAATCACACGGAAAAATGTATTGATTTTAGTGACAAGAAAAATAGTTGACTAACTAGTTGGGTGAAAAACTAAAGTATTCTGAAAATTTGTTTAAAAAACAATGACTGTTTTTCAGAATCAATTTGCGCAGTATCTTCAAAATATTGTTTTATTTAATTATCACAAATGTTTCAAATTCCGATCCTACCGAAAATTTCAATAGTAATATATTTGCTATCCTTTCTTGAATAAGGACTGAAATTATTGTAATATCTTCATTGTTGTTAAAATAATACAAAAATACTATCATGTGCGGTAAGTATATATATTCGGAAAGTAACTTCCACTCAGCGACAGTAGCATAACAACGAAATACTCAGTTACTAAGACTTTGTAAAGTAGACCATTTGCAAAGCGAAAAGACGAAAGCTCTAAAAGCTGGATTATATCGTTTATCTCGCGAAGACTCGCCAGACAGTTACCGAAATGAGAACCGGGGATTTTTCGCCTCTGTTCTTTTCCACAGCTTTTCCACTACGTCGGCTCACGTTCATCTTCCAGTTCTATTGTTCCTAGTCGTTTTAGCTGCAATCTTATGCAACGTCACATTACGAGACTGGCGCAGGACAAGCTGGACAGACAATGGACAATAAACGTCAAGATTCGCATTTTTTTCGTCCTCCCCAGCACAGAAAAAGAATTCCTTAAAGGAGTTAGTAAGTTTAACATAATTAACGAGTCTTCTTGATAAACAAATAACATTGGCTCGTTCGGATTTAAAATTTTGTATTTTATGCTACTTTGATTTTAAAAAAATCGTTTTCGTTACTCTCTAATTATAAGAACAGTTTTCTTTGAAGTTTTTCTAAAAATTAATTTTTATAAGTTTTTTAATATAATTTAGATTTTTTAAGTTTTTCTAAAATTGAAAATTTTTAAAGTTTTTCTAAAATTTAAATTTTTTAAGTTTTTCTAAAATTTAAATTTTTTAAGTTTTTCTAAAATTTAAATTTTTTAAGTTTTTCTAAAATTTAAATTTTTTAAGTTTTCTAAAATTTAAATTTTTTAAGTTTGCTAAAATTTAAATTTTTTAAGTTTGCTAAAATTTAAATTTTTTAAGTTTTCATAAAATGTAAATTTTTTAAGTTTTTCTAAAATTTAAATTTTTTAAGTTTTTCTAAAATTTAAATTTTTTAAGTTTTTCTAAAATTTAAATTTTTTAAGTTTTTCTAAAATTTAAATTTTTTAAGTTTTTCTAAAATTTAAATTTTTTAAGTTTTTCTAAAATTTAAATTTTTTAAGTTTTTCTAAAATTTAAATTTTTTAAGTTTTTCTAAAATTTAAATTTTTTAAGTTTTTCTAAAATTTAAATTTTTTAAGTTTTTCTAAAATTTAAATTTTTTAAGTTTTCTAAAATTCAAATTCTTGAAGTTTTTCTAAAATTCAAATTTTTTAAGTTTTTCTAAAATTCAAATTCTTGAAGTTTTTCTAAAATTTTAATTTTTGAAGTTTTTCTAAAATTTTAAATTTGTAGTGTATTAATAAAATTTAAATTGTTGAAGTTTTTATAAAATTTAAATTTCCTGCTACTTTGAGAGAAATAGAAAGCACATATTATTCTCCATGAAAATGTTTTAAAAAAAATTCCATGAAAATCTATCGAGTCCTTCTACTTTTTTTGGTTTTCCCAGATCTTTCACCAAACGTATTTTTTTTCTTTATTGCATTAATTGACATAGTATAAGTTTGTCGTTGAAGGGAGAAAAAAGTTTACTTGTCTATGGATAGAAGTTGACTTGTGCATAAAGACTGGAAAAAAAGAAGAATACGAAAGGCAAAAAAGATAAAGCGTCGAGCGGGTGTGTGTTCATTGCGCAGGATGGCCAACGTTGCGGCAGGCCGGAGTTCCCGCCCGCACCGGATTTCAAAGAGGTTTGGCCCTACGCCAGAATCCAGAATTGCCCTGGAAATAGTACTACATCGCGGCCTAATTTTCCCTATACATTTATAGAAAAAATTCGGGCCAATTTCGGTTCTCGTGGGATAGTTTGCTCTTGTTGCATCAACCACCACTGACTGTCTTCTCGTTTCGACGAATGTCCTAGATAGATAGACATTAAAAGAAGGAAACGAAGAGAAGTTTAATTTTTCAGTGGCTCTTAAATCGACCGGTGAATATTCATGGACGAATAATTTTTTTGCGTCATACAAAATATAGAAAGTTGTTCAAAAAATTAATTTGTTAAATATATTGTTAATACGTGACTTAGACATACAAATCCAAATGATGTATTATTGTTTTTAATTTTTTTTTTAAAAGTTGAAAGTTGATTTTTTTTTTAATTTTTATTTGTCGTAGTAAAATATGTCCATGTATAAATTGTGCAGATTGATATTGTCAATTTTATTCCTAAGTCTGTATAAATATAATTTTATTATTGACAGCAATATATTTTAAAGTAATCATAGCAGCTAATTTTTTTTTTCTTAGAATTTAATGTTTTTATGTACACTAAGAAGAAACAAAACTGAAATGTAGACGTATAATGCAGGTATAAATTATTTCATATTTAATGACAACTTTAATGGAATGCAGCGTTGGTTGGCTTGGTTTAATAATCCGAAATCAAATAAGTATAAGTACAGAACGTCACTAATGACGTTACTGTTGGCTAGCCACGAAATCCGCAGAGCGACTGTAGAATGACCAACCAATGAAATAGTAAAAGCAGTGTGCAGGAGTGTCAACAGAGGGAGAATGATACCAAGTGCACACGATAGAAATCAACGACCCGTTGAAACCAACAATGGGGGAACGCGCAAACGAGGGAATGCTTGCGCAAATATAATATAAATAAACAGTTTACTAGTGAAACAACCGCTTCGTTTCAATTGTTTGTCAATTCATAGGTTTAGGACTTGATTGAAAAAAATGTAAAACTGAAGGGACAAAAAAATCGGAAAATAATGTAAAACCGGAATGAAAAAGAAATCGAAAAAATATGTAAAACTGGAATGAAAAAAGAAACACGGAAAAATATGTAAAGCTGGATTGAAAAACAAAGATCAGAACAAAATTTATAACTGGGTTGAAAAAAGCCTGGAATTCCAATTAAATTTGTTAAATTGATTTTGGAAATTCAATATCATCCAAATCCTATTGCATATGAAAATGCCCAACGCACTATATTGTTGGTACTCGATGAAAGGATTTTTTACTGTCGTCTGACTTGCATATGCTTTTCAATATTATCTTAAGCAAAGTTCTTAGGTTTTCCATTCTGCGCATGATTCAGATCAAACTACTAGGCAGATTTTGATGGTTGACGTCTCATTTTCTTCTTCATGAAAAGATACACCGGCTTAATGGAGCAAATATTAATAAAAGGTAATATTTTTTAAGTGACATAATTATTAATAAATAAATTTTATGCTATTTTCTAAATCAGTGATTATCTTCGCTTTCAGAATGAAAAAAAATAGTTTGCTCCATTTAGCCGGTGTATCTTTTCATGAAGAAGAAAATGAGACGTCAACCATTCCAATCTGCCTAGTAGTTTGATATGAATCATGCGCAGAATGGAAAACCTAAGAACTTTGCTTAAGATAATATTGAAAAACATATGCAAGTCAGACGACACTAAAAAATCCTTTCATCGAGTACCAACAATATTGTGCGTTGGGCATTTTTATATGCAATAGGATTTGGATGATATTGAATTTCCAAAATCAATTTTTTTTTTACCTGACTTCCTCCCCTTAAGCTTTTAAGAAATCTTAACGCATTTTAATAATTTACACAAAATGGAAAGACAAACCTGATACGTATCAAGCACTTTCGAACTTCAAACCGAATAGCGTGTTCATAATCAAAAGGACTATGTGATACGACCCAAGTAACGTATTCCAAATCTCGTAAGGCTCTATGTCACTCCCGTTTGTCTGATTATATTACCTGTCTAGTTCCACATTAGCCTGAGCATACACAATGAATTATCATCAACAAATGTTAGCTCTAATGGTCCTTAGGACGGGAAGATAATAGATTATAGTGATTGAAAGCTTATGAACATATTTGCGTGTTCACATTCTTTGATTTTATGCACTTACAAGGAGACGGCAGATGATTCCGCATTTTTAAGTATTTATAAAACTACACCAAGAAAAATGTATGTGATAGGTTGCTAAATATTGTGAGTTCTACTATAAAAATAATGACTCGTGCCATAATTTAATTGCTAGTTACATTATTTATTGCTACAGCAACCATTACAACATTGTTGTCGTTGAATTAACCATACGTTTTTTTGGGTGTACGTTTTCTATTTTAAATCCTTGCAAAATGGACAATTACTTAAAGGGACTTATTACAATTACCCAAAAAAAATCTGAAACATCAGTTTTCAAGAATCAGATGACTTTTTTGTATTGGCAAGAAGAAGAACGGTGAAAAAGTCGAAAATTCAAGAATCAGCCGAGTGAAAGCATTGGTGATATCCTATAGGTCATTCCTCAGGAGAACACGAAGGGAAGATACTCTAAACGTCGTTTTTCTTATTTTCATGCTTCGCAGCTTTAATTTAAATTATATATTTATTTATTTGCTGATTGCATTATTTATTGTTACAGCAACCATTACAACATTGTTGTCCTGTATAGTAGAATTGACCATACATTTTTCTGGTTGTACGTTTTCTATTTGAAATCCGTGCAAAATAGACAATTACTTAAAAGAACTTATTACAATATCCCAAAAATATCTGAAGCATCAGTTTTCAAGAATCGGATGACTGTTTTGTATAGGCAAGAAGAACAGTGAAAAGGTCGAAAATTCAAGAATCAGCCGAGTTCGAATAGAAGAATGCTTCGCAGCTTTAATTTAAATTATTTATTTATTTATTTGCTGATTGCATTATTTATTGTTACAGCAACCATTAACACATTGTTGTCCTGTATAGTAGAATTGACTATACATTTTTCTGATTGTACGTTTTCTACTTGAAATCCGTGCAAAATAGACAATTACTTAAAAGAACTTATTACAATTCCCCAAAATATCTGAAACATCAGTTTTCAAGAATCAGATGACTCTTTTGTATTGAAAAGAAGAAGAATGGTGAAAAAGTCGAAAATTCAAGAATCAGCCGAGTGAAAGCATTGGTGGTATCCCATAGGTCATTCCTCAGGAGAACACAAAGGGAAGATACTCTAAACGTCGTCTTTTTATATTCATGCTTCGCAGCTTTAATTTAAATAACTTTTAAATTTATTTGCTGATTGCATTATTTATTGTTACTGCAACCATTACAACATTATTATCCTGTATAGTAGAATTGACTATACATTTTTCCCATTGTACGTTTTCTATTTGAAATCCGTGCAAAGTATACAATTACTTAAAAGAACTTATTACAATTCCTCAAAATATCTGAAGCATCAGTTTTCAAGAATCAGATGACTCTTTTGTATTGAAAAGAAGAAGAATGGTGAAAAAGTCGAAAATTCAAGAATCAGCCGAGCGAAAGCATTGGTGATATCCTATAGGTCATTCCTCAGGAGAACACGAGGGGAAGATACTCTAAACGTCGTCTTTTTATATTCATGCTTCGCAGCTTTAATTTAAATATTTTTTAAATTTATTGGCTGATTGCATTATTTATTGTTACTGCAACCATTACAACATTATTATCCTGTATAGTAGAATTGACTATACATTTTTCTGGTTGTACGTTTTCTATCTGAAATCCGTGTAAAATAGACAATTACTTAAAAGAACTTATTACAATTCCTCAAAATATCTGAAACATCAGTTTTCAAGAATCAGATGACTCTTTTGTATTGAAAAGTAGAAGAATGGTGAAAAAGTCGAAAATTCAAGAATCAGCCGAGTGAAAGCATTGGTAGTATCCTATAAGCCATTCCTCAGGAGAACACAAGGGTAAGATACTCTAAACGTCGTTTTTTTATATTCATGCTTCGCAGCTTTAATTTAAATAATTTTTAAATTTATTTGCTGATTGCATTATTTATTGTTACTGCAACCATTACAACATTATTATCCTGTATAGTAGAATTGACTATACATTTTTCCTATTATACGTTTTCTATTTGAAATCCGTGCAAAGTATACAATTACTTAAAAGAACTTATTACAATTCCCCAAAATATCTGAAACATCAGTTTTCAAGAATCAGATGACTCTTTTGTATTGAAAAGAAGAAGAATGGTGAAAAAGTCGAAAATTCAAGAATCAGCCGAGTGAAAGCATTGGTGGTATCCCATAGGTCATTCCTCAGGAGAACACAAAGGGAAGATACTCTAAACGTCGTCTTTTTATATTCATGCTTCGCAGCTTTAATTTAAATAACTTTTAAATTTATTTGCTGATTGCATTATTTATTGTTACTGCAACCATTACAACATTATTATCCTGTATAGTAGAATTGACTATACATTTTTCCTATTATACGTTTTCTATTTGAAATCCGTGCAAAGTATACAATTACTTAAAAGAACTTATTACAATTCCCCAAAATATCTGAAACATCAGTTTTCAAGAATCAGATGACTCTTTTGTATTGAAAAGAAGAAGAATGGTGAAAAAGTCGAAAATTCAAGAATCAGCCGAGTGAAAGCATTGGTGGTATCCCATAGGTCATTCCTCAGGAGAACACAAAGGGAAGATACTCTAAACGTCGTCTTTTTATATTCATGCTTCGCAGCTTTAATTTAAATAACTTTTAAATTTATTTGCTGATTGCATTATTTATTGTTACTGCAACCATTACAACATTATTATCCTGTATAGTAGAATTGACTATACATTTTTCCTATTATACGTTTTCTATTTGAAATCCGTGCAAAGTATACAATTACTTAAAAGAACTTATTACAATTCCCCAAAATATCTGAAACATCAGTTTTCAAGAATCAGATGACTCTTTTGTATTGAAAAGAAGAAGAATGGTGAAAAAGTCGAAAATTCAAGAATCAGCCGAGTGAAAGCATTGGTGGTATCCCATAGGTCATTCCTCAGGAGAACACAAAGGGAAGATACTCTAAACGTCGTCTTTTTATATTCATGCTTCGCAGCTTTAATTTAAATAACTTTTAAATTTATTTGCTGATTGCATTATTTATTGTTACTGCAACCATTACAACATTATTATCCTGTATAGTAGAATTGACTATACATTTTTCCTATTATACGTTTTCTATTTGAAATCCGTGCAAAGTATACAATTACTTAAAAGAACTTATTACAATTCCCCAAAATATCTGAAACATCAGTTTTCAAGAATCAGATGACTCTTTTGTATTGAAAAGAAGAAGAATGGTGAAAAAGTCGAAAATTCAAGAATCAGCCGAGTGAAAGCATTGGTGGTATCCTATAGGTAATTCCTCAGGAGAACACGAGGGGAAGATACTCTAAACGTCGTTTTTTTATATTCATGCTTCGCAGCTTTAGAAGTAACCGTCGGTGGTTGGCGTCTCAACTTTGCGACGAGACCTAATTAGCGAACACGCTGACGGTGAGGGCTTCGCCACAATCTCCCGTGGGCACTTTTCCCAAACGTCGCGTGACATTTACATTCCATCGTTAGAAAGACCTTTTCCTCTAGAATCTCCATTTTCTTTATTTTTCTCCTTCGCCGCTACACCTCGCCCCGTATTCCGTTTAGTTCACTCTTTTGCAGTCTCTTCTTTCCATTCTCTTATTTTTGCTTTTACTTCACTTTTCTCTTGTCCCCCGACGCTTTCTATTCGTTTCAACTAGATTCAGGCATTTCAACTTCCTTCTTTAGCTGGTGGAAGCCACAGAAAGGGCTAGTTTAAAGTCAATTTTAACTCTCACTTACAACTCTTAAAAGCGGCTTTAGTACAAATAATAGCTTCTGTCTACTTATCATCACCCAAGTGTGCGACATTATTTTTATTAGCAAAAGCACGCAATTTTTCAAATTCTGCTGGTAAAAAATGTGAATTTAATTTATTTAAAATTTAATAAGTTAATAAGAAACAGATTTAAATATGCGCCAAGAATTTGTTCAAATATTTGCCCAATTGTCTAAAACGTCAATGTCCCTAAAGGTTCCTACATAAAAGAGTTTAAAGTCAATTTTAACTCTCACTTAACTACAAATAATAGCTTCTGCCTATTTATCGTGACGATAATTCTAGTACCAGCATGCCATAATTTAACAATCTGAATAATACTCTGTTGAATATCAACATTTTCCAACTTTGAGCCAAAATGGGGAAGATTTTTCTTCATATAGTTTTCAAGCTTTTTTTATTAAAAAAATTATAAAAAATAGAAAAAAAATCAATCTACTATGGACGACTTTTCAAACATGTCTGCATATAAAACTGTATTTTTCAGATTTTTTAATTATCGCCTTCGATATGTCACTTTTAAAAAAAGATTTAAAAAAAATTTGCCTAGAAAAAACAAAAAAATTAAATCTGGTGCATTTGAGGGTCTAACCAATCCTTCAAAAAATTACGAGCCAAATCGAGGAAGTTGAGGGTCAGACTCAGCCCGAATCGGGATGAAATGCCCCATATAGAGTATATGTCGAATTCCGTATGTAGGAAAACATATTATTTTTTACTTGGTAAACTGTGGGAATTAAAATTAACGAAACTTCATGAAACCTTAAACTGGGTTATTCGCAACAAAATGATTTTATTTACCGTAGCTGAATATTTGGGTGTGAAAAAATGAAAAATATATTTTTTTTATAGTCTATAATATGTCGAATTCCATATGTAGGAAAACATATTATTTTTTTACTTGGTAAACTGTGGGAATTAAAATTAACGAAACTTCATGAAACCTTAAACTGGGTTATTCGCAACAAAATGATTTTATTTACCGTAGCTGAATATTTGGGTGTGAAAAAATAAAAAATATTACTTTTTTTACTTGTTAAACTATGGGAATTAAATTTAACGAAACTTCATGAAACCTTAAACTGGGTTATTCGCAACAAAATGACTTTATTTACCGTAGTTGAATATTTGGGTGTGAAAAAGTGAAAAATATTTTTTTTTATAGTCTATAATATGTCGAATTCCATATGTAGGAAAATATATTATTTTTTTACTTGGTAAACTGCGGGAATTAAAATTAACGAAACTTCATGAAACCTTAAACTGGGTTATTCGCAACAAAATGATTTTATTTACCGTAGCTGAATATTTGGGTGTGAAAAAATAAAAAATATTACTTTTTTTACTTGTTAAACTATGAGAATTAAATTTAACGAAACTTCATGAAACCTTAAACTGGGTTATTCGCAACAAAATGATTTTATTTACCGTAGCTGAATATTTGGGTGTGAAAAAATGAAAAATATTTTTTTTTATAGTCTATAATGTGTCGAATTCCGTATGTAGGAAAACATATTATTTTTTACCTGGTAAACTGTGGGAATTAAAATTAACGAAACTTCATGAAACCTTAGACTGGGTTATTCGCAACAAAATGATTTTATTTACCGTAGCTGAATATTTGGGTGTGAAAAAATAAAAAATATAATTTTTTTACTTGTTAAACTATGGGAATTAAAATTAACGAAACTTCATGAAACCTTAAACTGGGTTATTCGCAACAAAATCATTTTATTTACCGTAGCTGAATATTTGGGTGTGAAAAAATATATATATTATTTTTTTACTTATTAAACTATGGGAATTAAATTTAACGAAACTTCACGAGAACAGAACTTGACGGGCTTCATTATTCTTGTTTTCGCTGAACTAATGGAGTTCATCTCTGCCAACAATCTCCCAACGAAGAGTTCTCTTTCACTAAAATAGGATCACACATCCAGCATTCAACCTGCAACATTTACCAGTCTTCATTGCTTTTTACTGGTCTCCATTTGCTTCGTTTCGCATTTTCTCATCCTCCACGCTCTTATCCGGTTTCATGCGGGTCGCAAAATCGAGTCACGGCCAAACATAGCGCCTCCTGTATCATTCTCCACATTTCCAAAAGGAAATAGTAGAGTGGGTTGCTGGTTTTGTGGATATGCTAGCGTTATGTGAGATGCTTGGAAATAGCGAAGCTCTTATCTGGCGCGAAAACTTCCTGTATATACTTTTGCGCTTCATTCTATTCCATCTCTAGCACACACTGAGCCTCTCGCGCCTTCTCGACGTCCTATGAATATCACGTCTGCCAAGGCATTGTAAATCATAAACTGTACAGACATCCCAAAAAAAGTATCGGCCCCTGAATAGTCAAAATCTGCTGATTTATCGCGTCAAAAAATATATTTCTAATCCCAACATTTGTTTTCTCTGTATAATTTTTTATACATGCCAATAATAAAATGCACATCCAATACTGCACCAAAGATGCAGCATATTCTGAGTTATAGATATACTTTCTAACTCACAAAGTCTAACCAAATACAACAATAGTTTTTTTTTCAATATACGAAGACTAGTTAATATGTGAAGTCATGTCTTATCACTCGATATAATAAAAATATAGAAGGGGAGGTCCTAGGGTTTATTATCAAATATTGCGAAATTAATGGAATAAGCAAAAATGGATTATTATTTTTTACTGTTTTATTGAAGAATGATCAAAAATTATTTCTGCACTAGCACAAAAATACAGATCATGTTTGCAAATTGAGGTAGAATCGAAAAACTTCACTGTCATATTCCTGGCAAAAATAAATTTTAGAGACTGATACAGATCGATAGAATTTGAATGGGATTCTATCTATTTGGACTTTGATCAATTTATACGAATTATAATAGTTTTTAGTTTATTTAGAAAATAAATAAAAATAATAACGATTATAATTTAGAAAATTATAATAGTTATTAGTTTCCTATAGTTTTTATTTTCTATGGGTTAATTACGATAGATATGTTATCGGTATGTATAGTAGTGGGATTTATAATATTGTATATTGATTTTACGTTTCTTCACTTGTACATTTTTAATGACATGGAAGTTAACAACGTTGCTGCAACGAAAGCATTATTTAATTCAGTTTTTACAGATACAAATATAGATTTTCTTCATGTTAAGATTCGAATAAATATATACTTTTAATTAAATCATTTTGCTAAAACAGATATTTGCCTTAGTAATCTGCCAAAAATAAAGATTTCGAATATTCAGTTGATCTCTATTTTAATGTTCGCTAATTTGAAATTTCGGAATTTCAGTAGTTCTGAATTTTATCATTCGCTATTTTGAGCCACACCCAATTTAGTTACGTTAACTAGACTTTTTTCTGGGTGAGGATTTTTTATAATCGTTTTCATTTATGATTTATTTTTACCAGAGATGGTTACCCTGTATCACAAGGTTGCTGAAGCTCCCTTATACTTCACCTGTACTTGACGACCCTTTTTCCGTACTTCTATTCTATTTGGCTACTCGACAGGTACATGTGGATCAAGAAGAAGTAAAAGAGGGGTGAAACATGAAAAGAGGTGAAGCTACAGAGACAGAAGAAAAATATAGTAAAAAAAGGGAGACCTGTCAAAAATAAAAATTTCGAATATTCATCTGATCGCTATTTTAATGTTCGCTAATTTGAAATTTCGGAATTTCAGTAGTTCTGAATTTTATCATTCGCTATTTTGAGCCCCACCCAATTTAGTTACGTTAACTAGACTTTTTTCTGGGTGAGGATTTTTTAAAATCGTTTTCATTTATGATATATTTTTACCAGAGATGGTTACCCGGTATCACAAGGTTGCTGAAGATCCCTTATACTTCAGCTGTACTTGACGACCCTTTTTCCGTACTTCTATTCTACTTCGCTACTCGACAGGTTCGTTTGGATCAGGAAGAAGTAAAAGAGGGGTGAAACATGAAAAGAGGTAAAGCCACGGAGACACAAGATTTCGAATATTCATCTGATCGCTATTTTAATGTTCGCTAATTTGAAATTTCGGAATTTCAGTAGTTCTGAATTTTATCATTCGCTATTTTGAGCCCCACCCAATTTAGTTACGTTAACTAGACTTTTTTCTAGGTGAGGATTTTTAAAAATCGTTTTCATTTATCATTTATTTTTACCAGAGATGGATACCCTGTATCACAAGGTTGCTGAACCTCCCTTATACTTCAGCTGTACTTGACGACCCTTTTTCCGTAATTCTATTCTATTCGGCTACTCGACAGGTTCGTTTGGATCAAGAAGAAGTAAAAGAGGGGTGAAACATGAAAAGAGGTGAAGCCACGGAGACAGAAGATTTCGAATATTCATCTGATCGCTATTTTAATGTTCGCTAATTTGAAATTTCGGAATTTCAGTAGTTCTGAATTTTATCATTCGCTATTTTGAGCCACACCCAATTTAGTTACGTTAACTAGACTTTTTTCTGGGTGAGGATTTTTAAAAATCGTTTTCATTTATCATTTATTTTTACCAGAGATGAATACCCTGTATCACAAGGTTGCTGAACCTCCCTTATACTTCAGCTGTACTTGACGACCCTTTTTCCGTAATTCTATTCTATTCGGCTACTCGACAGGTTCGTTTGGATCAAGAAGAAGTAAAAGAGGGGTGAAACATGAAAAGAGGTGAAGCCACGGAGACAGAAGATTTCGAATATTCATCTGATCGCTATTTTAATGTTCGCTAATTTGAAATTTCGGAATTTCAGTAGTTCGGAATTTTATCATTCGCTATTTTCAGCCCCACCCAATTTAGTTACGTTAACTAGACTTTTTTCTGGGTGAGGATTTTTTAAAATCGTTTTCATTTATCATTTATTTTTACCAGAGATGGATACCCTGTATCACAAGGTTGCTGAAGATCCCTTATACTTCAGCTGTACTTGACGACCCTTTTTCCGTAATTCTATTCTATTCGGCTACTCGACAGGTACGTGTGGATCAAGAAGAAGTAAAAGAGAGGTGAAACATGAAAAGAGGTGAAGCCACGGAGACAGAAGAAAAATATAGTAAAAAAAAGGGCGACTCTGGGTGAAGTGAGATAGGACATAGGGCAAGTCATCGCGCGGGTGCGAAATGGCTTTAAATAAGACACCCTTCTTTTACAGCGTTCTGTGCAGTTCGTTGGGAGTGCTGTAACGTCGCGTGCAAAGACCGTAAAGTGACAAATTTACGAGGGTTGCCTCTCGCGTTTCTCCCACGTCTATTTCGTGCGTTCCTCAGTGCGTGGCTCTTATATCCTCCTTACTAATCTTTTTATGATGCCCGCATTTGCCCAGGCGCGAGATGACGATTTGATCCTGCGGGAAGCAGAAATACTTACATAAATGTATTATACAGTAGGTGGCCTCGTACTGATATGACCTACGTTACGTCAGTTCGTGCAAACGGCGGTCCTAACCATTCGCGGTGATGGCTGTAACGTCACGTCACGTCCTACCTTTTTTATAGATGAAATAGTAAAACAGAAATTTTTTTTCATGATCTAGGCATTAAAGTAAAAGAATTATACACTTAAGGAAGTAGGTACTTCGCCTCTGAAATCCGTCCGTGAGACCCTAAACTGAGTTATTCGCAACCAAATGATTTTATTTATCGTACACTAAGAAAAATTGAGATGGTCCTGATAACTATTCAGTGATAATTATATTTTATTAGTCCAGGTGATTATTTTCGTAGTTACATTAACAATAACGTAGTTAATGTAACTACAAAAATAGTCACCTGGACTAATAAAATATAATTATCACTGATTAGTTACCAGTACCATCTTAATTTCTCTCAGTGTAGCTGAATATTTGGTTGTAAAAAAATAAAAAATAATTAATTTTGCATTAAAGTAAAATAATTTTTGTAATAGAAATTTTCGCTTGCTGAGGTCGAGCCAATAATATTCAGTTATTCGCAACCAAATGATTTTATTCACCGAAACTGAATATTTTGTTATGAAAAACAGCAAAATTCTGTTACCATTTATTAACTTTGCATAAAAGTATAAGAATTTTTGTAATGGAATTTTTCGTATTCTAAGGTTGAGCCAATAATATTCAGTTATTTCAACCAAATGATTTTATTCACCGAAGCTGAATATTTTGTTATGAAAAAATGCAAAATTCTGTTACCATTTCAAGTTCTAATACCATTTACTAATTTTGCATAAAAATATAAAAAAATGTTGTAATGAATTTTTTCGTATTCTGAGGTCGAGCCAATAATATTCAGTTATTCACAACCAAACGATTTTATTCACCGAAGCTGAATATTTTGTTATGAAAAAATACAAAATTCTGTTACAAGTTCTAATACCATTTATTAATTTTGCATAAAACTATAAGAATCTTTGTAACGGAATTTTTCGTATTCTGAGGTCGAGCCAATAATATTCAGTTATTCGCAACCAAACGATTTTATTCACCGAAGCTGAATATTTTTTTATGAAAAAATACAAAATTCTGTTACAAGTTCTAATACCATTTATTAATTTTGCAAAAAAGTATAAGAATTTTTGTAATGGAATTTTTCGTATTCTGAGGTCAAGCCAATAATATTAAGTTATTCGCAACCAAACGATTTATTCACCATAGCTGAATATTTTGTTACGAAAAAATACAAAATTCTGTTACAAGTTCTAATACCATTTATTAATTTTGCATAAAAGTATAAGAATTTTTGTAATGGAATTTTTCGTATTCTAAGGTCGAGCCAATAATATTTAGTTATTCGCAACCAAATGATTTTATTCACCGAAGCTAAATATTCTTAACTAAATATTAGAACAATTCAAGTTCTAATACCATTTATTAATTTTGCATAAAATTATAACAATTTTGATAATAGAAATTTTCGCATTCTAAGGTTAAGCCAATAATATTCAGTTAGTTAAATTAAATTTACTTTAAGCCGATTGAATTTTAGGTGAGTTAATCTAAATTCAGTTGGCTTGAACCAAATAAGGTAAATGTCCCAGTAATCGACCATGTGCCAGTAATCGACCAGTCTGTGGTAAAAGAGCGATAAATAAGACTGTGAGTGCTTTTCGACGCTTAAATAAATTAACAACACTTCCTCCGATTTATGTACAATATTATATGAAAATTTGAGGCTTGTAAAATCACAACAGTGATAATAAGAAAATCGTAAACTTGCAGTGACCGAGCCGAGCGTGATTTCGTCGAAATCCTTGATATGGAGGTTAAGGTGCGTCTCGTGACATTTAGTTAAATTCTGCGATGCACGAAGACTTTGGCTGAGTAAGTTTAATTTGATATTACATATGAAGAATCTGGTATTACTAAATGAATATGATTTTATCGTAAAATTGTTGTTTGTGAAAAAAATCGCGGAGGTCGATAACTGGTTCAGAAAAACACATAAATGTCCGGGTAATCGACCTACTGTCGATCACTAGGACAAAATTGTGGATAGAAAATTAGTGTAAATCGCGTTTTGTTTTATGAATTAGATGATAAAACATAATGTAACAATTCATTCATCGATCGAACTGTACGAGGAGTAGTTATGGACAGGGGTATTGGGCTCTATATAAATAATTAAGCAGCAAAATAAATCATGTCGATAGCTGAGCCATGCATATGTCCATGACTGGGTCATGTCATGTCATGGGTCGATTACTGGGCAAACCGTGACTTTAGTATGTCCATGACTGGGACAATTGCACACCTCAAGGTTTATGTTAATTTTTTATTACAAGAAGATAAGGTAGACCAAAAGTTAAGCGTTCTATTTGTTGACAAGATTGTACTGATTCTTTATAACCTGCAATGACAGTTATTGACGTCTTAATTTGTGACTTTTCTTGACGTGTCGATTACTAGGACATATAACGGTCGATTACTGGACCAACTATAACTTTAGTATGTCGATGACTGGTACATTTGCACTTCTGAAGCTTTAGAATAAGTTTTCTCTACAATAAGATAAGTTACGAAAATTTTTGAGGTTGTTATTTTTTCATACGACTATTCTGATTCATTATTACCTAGAATGACCATTTTTTGTATCTTAATGTGAAAGTTAAGTTTTTATAAAGTCGGGCAATTTGGTTAACGTGTCGATCACTGGGACGTTTACCTTAAGTTTTTTTTCCTCAGTTCAGGCGTAAATTGGAAATGGTTGTTGTCACCGTTGTTCACAACTGTTCGACCACATGCAGACAGGTTGGTGGTTGATATCATGGCCCATATATTCTGTAAATTCCCCGGTGTGTCTGCCTATGGTGTCCAAAGACTTTGATCGAATCGGGAGCGATTAATTGCACTGGCAATCGAATGCCTCGTTGATTAATGATTTGCTCTTACGTTCAGCGTTGCTGGACACACCAGATGAGCGCGAGTGTCCCTACAGGCAGTGTGTACGAGGGAAGAGGAACTTATCCGATCGAAATGCGAACCGAGATGGGCTGTTACTGTTCGCTTGACAGCCTGTTAGCTCGTTTATCGATGAATTTATGCTTAGGGATCAATGAACAGCACCTGATAGCCACTCTATTCCCGAGAATTTACACCATTTCCATTCGATATTGTCATTCTTTTTTTTATACATTTCTTTTTTAATGTTATCTCACAATCAAATTTGTTTTTTCTTGTTTTTCCAGTTCAGTTGTCTTTCCTCTTTCACTTTGATTAGATTAATTTTAGCTTAAATATATATTTAGATGAATCATACACTGTCAAAAATATTTTGTAAATTAATATATGTATTGGAAGTTCTTTTGCAGATACGGTATATTAAATTTCATTTAATTATATTTAATCAATTCAATAATTATATTATAAACACAACTTTTATGAAGTGATACTGTATATTAATTTTACAACAATTTTTTTGTATATTAATTAATATTTGTATATTAAATTTAATATACGCGTATCCGCAAAAAAACTTCCAATACTTTGTATTAATTTTCATACAAAAATTTCAGTTTATATGCTTAGGCATCAATGAATCGCATTATTCTCTGAAAATAGTGGCTATTCCAGAGAATTTACACTGTTTCCATTCGATATTGTCATTCCATTTTTTATACATTTATTTTTTAATGTTATCTCATATTCAAATATTCGCTATTTGTTCTTGTTAAGTTTGGTCTTCTCTCATGGAAAAGAAATCTAACAGTTGGAAAGGACTGAGTATGGAAGGTGTGTGTGAGTAATGCGGATGGTCTGACGAATTATCGAAGAGAGAAAATATGTGGTGATCACCGGGATTCAAACCCGGATTGTTCAGGTACTGAGTAAGAGCGCTAACCACTGCGCTAATATCACCTAGTACATTTCTCTCATTCGAATCGTCTTCTTATATGCAATGTCGAGCCGTCACACACCTTCACTGACAGAATTCGACGTCCACGTCGACTGTATAGAGTTGAGAGAGTCGTGTTACATGATAGTAGAGGAGCTATCTTCTCCGGTGCTAATCTTAGTATTTGCGGGTCTGCCGCTGTGTGCGTGGGTTTACATGTCTTTGCCACTGTAGAAATATATATATATATATATATATATATATATATATGAAGAGAATGGAGGAGACTGTCTCTCCAGATGCCGTACATTTTGTGGACGTGTTTTTGGTCCGACACTTCTGACACCAATGTAACTGTCGGAAAGGATAGAGTATGGAAGGTGTGTGTGAGTAATGCGGATGGTCTGACAAATTATCGAAGAGAGAAAATATATGGTGATCACCGGGATTCGATCCGGATTGTTCAGATACTGCGTACACCGAGAGAAAAGATTTCATTGACGCCAAAGAAATGGGTGGATTGATTTTTTTTTTCATTGATTTCAATGAAACAGTGCACACGGAAAGAGAGGCTTGGTTGAAACAACCAAGTGCTATGGTTATATATGCGCCAGACAATTAATTGGTTAGACCGACCAATTTCTTGGTTAGACTAACCAAGTGTCTTGGTAAGCTAACCAAGTGACTTGGTTAGATCAACCAAGAAATTGGTAGCCTAACAAATTACTTGGTCTAACCAATTCCCATATAGCACATAATATTGCCTAAATATTGCAGGGATATTTCGAATATTTAATTGCACAGGAATATTTCCATAAGCTTCCAATAAAATATTCACAAATATTTAATTGCAATATTGTCAACTTACAGTTCAGAAATATTGTTGAAGGCAAAACAATTGCCAATCATATTTTAAATATTTCTGAACATTACTTGTGAAACAAACCATCCCATTTCTTCAACAATATTTCACTAAGTTTCGAATAAAAGACTCCAGATTAGATTTTGCAAATATTACAATGGAACTTTTCTGCAACATTCCAATACATTTCAAATGGAAATTTCTAAACAAGTTTAAGAAAGTTAAATTTGAAATGTTTTGTATTTCGTGATAAAAAGAAATTCACCTCGTTCTCTTGAGTATCATTCGATTTGAAAAAACTGAAATTTAATCGGGACGTCGCCATATGATTATTTGGAAATGGGAAAAAATTCTGTTTGATAGGTAGGTAGATGTAAGTCTTTGAAGCGAAAATCTACGTTTCTTTTAACCCCATTTACCTCTGGAACAAATATATTTAATGAAACTCTAATATTGTTATATATTTTTGAAGCAGAATCGCTTTTTAAAATTACGCATCGTTAATTCGACGTGGATATGCTATGTAGGTGAGATTGTGAGTTCGAATCCTGGATGGGATTTTTTTTTTCCAATAAATAAGATTATTAACAAGGACATCCAATAGTGTTGCATAAAAACTCGCAATCAAAAAATTATATTAAAAACAGTAGAATTTCTTACGAATTAGCCTTGTGCGGAAAATGTAATATTAACACAATATTGCTCTGCAATATTATTGAAATATTATATTTGCAACGTTTTGAGCGGACATTGCAAGATTCCTACAATATTTTAGAAATGTTTTAAACATCTTTCACAATATTTTCGCAATATTGCATTATTGTAAAGGAATGTTTTAAGAATGTTTCAGAAATATTTCGGTGCTATGTGGGTTAATTGCCTGGCGCATATATAACCATAGCACTTGGTAGTTCCAACCAAGCCTTTTTTCCGTGCATTTGAATTTCAAAGAGAACATTTCATTGCCTGTAAATAAAGATTTACTTAGTGAGAATATAATAAAGAAACAGTTTTATTGTTTTTAAGAGACGTTTTCATTGATCTCTCTCTCGCACCTAACCTCACTTTTTTATTTTCCAGTTCTCCCGAACGAACGGCTTTGAGTTTCCAGGAGCCAGAAGCTTAGCCTATTTCTGCCGTACTTCCTTACATACTCACAAAGTTTGAGCTTTATCTGCCGCGTACTTCAGGAAAAAATAGGTTTCGAAATTTTGAGCTGGTAAGAAGAAGGTTTCATTGAATCAGAGACGATATCTTTGAAATCAATGAAAAAGGTTAATTGGTTTAAAGAAATGTTTCTTCGAAACAATGTCACTACATTTCATTGAGTTTGAGATCATTCAAAGAAAAGATAGTATTGAAATTCAAGTATTTCATTTCATTGGCAAAGATGTCCGTGAATCAATGAAACTTTTTCTCTCGGTGTAAGAACGCTAACCACTGCGCTAATGTCACCTAGTATATTTCTCTCATTCGATTCGTCTTCTTATATGCAATGTAGGGCCGTCACAGAAATATATCCAAAAATATATCTGATATAACCAACCTTTCATATATTTAACGCTTGCGTATATTTTCCAATATATCCTAACGTATATCCGACATATACAATTTTTTGGCGCAAATATACATTTAGTATAAAAATTACATATTTTCGAATAAACTTTATTTCCATGGGGATTAACTTATAATGTGTTATATTTTCTACTGCATATTCGCAACTTTCTATCACTTTACTTAAGATTAATTTAGCTCAAATATATTTAACATTTTCGATAGTTTCTGTTCTTATTTATACATTTGCTCTCCCCATCACAAATCTCTGAATTATTAATTGTCGTTGAAAATGTAGTTCGTATAGTCAGAATTTTCGATACAATTATAATTACATAAGCAGCTTAGATAGTTACGATGTCCTATTTTAATACATTCTCGATATTGGATAAATAACCAGCATCTTTCACAGATTCAACTGAATAATTAAATTCCATATATTATCCATAAACCGGATAGTATTATTGTCGAAACCCGAACCCAATAATATCATAAGAGTTAAATAAATAAAAAGTAAACTATGTGTTATTCAGGAATTGTACTTATGAATAATTTTCCTTTCACACATGGGCAATCGTAATTATTAGAGTAGCGTTAAGCCATTTATATATCAGCTTTACTCACTTAAAATTGAAAATACTACCCGACACACATCTCAGAACTTCAACCGCGATAGAAGGGTTTTAAAATGTGGGTCATGGCTATAAATAGGTATTCTGCACGGTAATCGTACACCTCTATAAAGACGGCGAGAAGGTGTGAGCATGATAAATGCATCGTTCGGTTCCAAACTTGAAAAGGTCTAAATTGAAATTAAATTCATAATGAGCGGGAAAAAGTAAAAATGTTGTATGAAGAAAAAATGCGATCAGGAAAAGTCGTGTAATTTTAAAAAAAGATTACCATTGATTTTAAAGAGCTCATATGTGAAGATAATTTTTTATTCATAATAAACGGGAAAAAATAAAAATGTATAAAGAAAAAAAGAGCAATCAGGAAAATTTGTGTAATTTTTTAAAAAGATTACCATTAATTGTTTTTTTAAAAAACGCATATGTGAAAATAATTTTTTACCGTATTATTATTTTATTATATCTTCAATTAGAAATATTACTTATTTACTACTTTTACGCACAAATTCTCTCCATTATTGCCGTACTTTTTTTTTCGATGAAGAAAATATTAATAATTTTGATTCTCGTAAATAATTATTTATGATTATTCGAACCAAAACGAATTTTGAATAAAAAATTTTTTAATAATATTTTGACTCAGTTTTCCTCCAGAGAAAATTAGACTAAGTAGAACGACAGCAAATGGGATGCGAAAAATTATAAGGGCGAAATATGAACGTCATTAGCAAAGGGTTATATTGCTGACTTTTTTCAGCTATTCGAGCCGTGTAATTTTTTTGTTATTTCTCGGCATGTTGATTTATTTTTTACTTTTTGTTTTGCCCTCTCTGAGTTACGTCCTCACGTACGTTTGATTAGATTTATTATCATGAGCTCCTTATATCTTTTTCCACCTTCGTCAAAAATAAAACCAGGTCTACCGTTCCACCTGGTATTTTTTTCCACTGGGTGTATTATCCCAAACAATTAATATTAATGTCCTTCCAACCTGGGACTTGGAACTTGCAAAGACACTGGGGACTCTGAGAAAGTTGATAAAGAAAGGTCGAACTGCCGAGGCTCACTTAGATATGGGGTAATTCCGGTCAAAATTAGTCCGATAGGGCTACCACCTGCTTGTACGGAAAATAGACAGTCTTGAAACTTTTGTTTAACCCTTGTTTAAGGGGATCACCTAAAAAAAAACCATCAGAGAAAAAAATATATTGCCCATGTCCTTCTTTTTAAAAATCTTCCATTTAAACCCCATGAAGTACATATAACAAGCACTATAATTCTGCAATTTTGTAAATTTTGATAAAGGAATTTTTTTTCATGCCTTTATAACTTTTTTTAACCCTTATTTAAGGAGGTCATAAAAAAAGTCATAAGAAAAAAAATTTATCGATGATGCCCTTCTTTAAAAAAATCTTACATTTAAATCCTATTAAACACTATAGTTCTGCAATTTTGTTAATTTTTATATAGGAATTTTTTTTTCTGGCCTTTATAACTTTTTTTAACCCTTGTTTAAGGGGGTCATCTAAAAAAAAAACTATGAGAGAAAAAAATATATTGGCCATGTCCTTCTTTTTTAAAATCTTACATTTAAACCCCATGAAGTACATATAACAAGCACTATAATTCTGCAATTTTGTAAATTTTGATAAAGGAATTTTTTTTCATGCCTTTATAACTTTTTTTAACCCTTGTTTAAGGAGGTCATAAAAAAAGTCATAAGAAAAAAAATTTATCGATGATGCCCTTCTTTAAAAAAATCTTACATTTAAATCCTATTAAACACTATAATTCTGCAATTTTGTTAATTTTTATATAGGCATTTTTTTTCTGGCCTTTATAACTTTTTTTAACCCTTGCTTAAGGGGGTCATAAAAAAAAGTCATAAGAAAAAAAATTTATTGATGATGCCCTTCTTTAAAAAAATCTTGCATTTAAATCCTATCAAACACTATAATTCTGCAATTTTGTTAATTTTTATATAGGAATTTTTTTTTCTGGCCTTTATAACTTTTTTTAACCCTTCCTTAAGGGTTCACCAAAAAAAAGGTATAAGAAAAAAAATTTATTGATGATGCCCTTCGTTTAAAAAATCTTACATTTGAACTCTATCAAATACATATCAAGTACTGTAATTCTGCAAATTTGTAAATTTTGATACAGGAATTTTTTTTCAGTCCTTTATAACCTTTTTTTAATACTTTTTTAAGGGGTTCACAAAAATAAAGTAATCAGAAAAAAAAATTGTTGATGATAATCCTTTCACCGTTTTTATTCTGTAGCATTCAACAGTGACTTCCGAGGATATATTCACATCGTGAATTCCGACGTTTCCAAAGTGTATATAATTTAGGCAGGCGGAAGAAAGCGAATGCGTTAGAATGCTTTCGACACGAAACCGCACTTTGCAAGAGTGTGCATCGAGCTCTGATTCGAGTCGTACTTTATTTCCTTTAAATCGCAAGCGATTTCGTTTGTTGTTGAAATGCAAAATCAACTATCGTGAATTTTACGATACAGAAGTTTTGGACTAATCACGCTTTTTGACGACTTCTTCAAGCCATTTTATTAAATTTTCAGAAACTTGAAAAACACGTTTGGTGGAGGAGCTACTAAAAGTATTTTCACATAAACAATTGTATCATTCTGTGATTTACAGAATTATGTACAAACTGTATGCAATATAGTAACGATATATAATAAATTCATCTATAAAATAAATTTTCAGTCTGCAAAGCAGTTTTGCTCACTTTAATCATGAATAACAGTTGAAAGAACCAAACATTTTATTGCTCTATTTAGGCATTTATTTGACAGATAATTTTTCAAAATCTCAGGTAAAATAACTAATTTCATATATCTCGCTATATTATAAAAAGATCTCGCCGCCGCCGCCGTGTCAAGAATCGAGGGACTTAGAAAAATTCGGACCGTCAAAGGCCCGAATTTAGGGACTTGGAAAAATTCGGACCCTCAAAAGCCCGAATTTAGGGACTTAGAAAAATTAGGACTCTCAAAAGCCCAAATTTAGGGACTTAGAAAAATTGGGACCCTCAAAAGCCCGAATTTAGGGACTTAGAAAAATTCGAACTGTCAAAAGCCCGAATTTAGGGACCTAGAAAAATTCGGACCCTCAAAAGCCCGAATTTAGGGACTTAGAAAAATTAGGACCGTCAAAAACCCGAATTTAGGGACTTAGAAAAATTCGGACCATCAAAGGCTCGAATTTAGGAACTTAGAAAAATTCGGACCATCAAAGGCCCGAATTTAGGAATTTAGAAAAATTCGAACCGTCAAAAGCCCGAATTTAGGGACGTAGAAAAATTCGGACCCTCAAAAGCCCGAATTTAGGGACTTGGAAAAATTCGGACCCTCAAAAGCCCGAATTTAGAAACTTAGAAAAATTAGGACTCTCAAAAGCCCAAATTTAGGGACTTAGAAAAATTGGGACCCTCAAAAGCCCGAATTTAGGGACTTAGAAAAATTCGAACCGTCAAAAGCCCGAATTTAGGGACCTAGAAAAATTCGGACCCTCAAAAGCCCGAATTTAGGGACTTAGAAAAATTCGGACCGTCAAAAGCCCGAATTTAGGAACTTAGAAAAATTCGGACCCTCAAAAGCCCGAATTTAGGGACTTAGAAAAATTCGGACCATCAAAGGCTCGAATTTAGGAACTTAGAAAAATTCGACCATCAAAGGCCCGAATGTAGGAATTTAGAAAAATTCGGACCCTCAAAAGCCCGAGTTTGGGGACTTAGAAAAATTCGAACCCTCAAAAGCCCGAATTTAGGGACTTAGAAAAATTCGGGCTGTCAAAAGCCCAAATTTAGGGACCTAGAAAAATTCGGACCCTCAAAAGCCCAAATTTGGGACTTAGAAAAATTCAGGCCATCAAAAGCCCGAATTTGGGGACTTAAAAAAATTCGGACCCTCAAAAGCCCGAATTTAGGGACTTAGAAAAATTCGGGCCGTCAAAAGCCCAAATTTAAGGACTTAGAAAAATTCGGGCCGTCAAGAGCCCAAATTTAGGGATTTAGAAAAATTCGGGCCGTCAAAAGCCCAAATTTAGGGACTTAGAAAAATCGGGCCGTCAAAAGTCAAAATTTTTTATGTCAAAAGTGAAAACTTTTGACATAAAAAACGGCTAGGAGTAAGACAAAATTGATAAGAACAAAGTCGAGAAACGTCAGAATCGTAGCATATTTCGCTCAAAACATTTGTAGTCAGTTGAAACGAGGATAATCCTCATTTCGAAACATTGTATTCCTGTATTTAGACATTTATTTGACAGCTAATTTTTTAAAGTCTCAGGTAAAATAACTAATCTCTTGTATTTGCTAGGCGTAAGACAAAATTGATAAGAACAAAGTCGAGAAATGTCAGAATCGTAACACTTCGCTCACAACGTTTGTAGTCAGTTGAAACGAGGGTAATCCGGGAAGAGTGAGCAATAACTCTCTGGGCCAGAGAAGAGACCGCCCAGAGCGACCGTTAAAACGCGCGTAGTGCATCTCTACAAACTATAGTACCAGCACCAAGAACGAGGTTGCTAAATTTTACGAATGCTATGACTGATAAAGTAAACAGCTCTGGCGCTATCAACATTAGCTGGTGCAGCCCCCATAGCCAGAGAAGTTTTGACGCCTATAGAAGCGCCACCGAGTTTTATCTGATACACTGTAAGTTATGGACCAAAAATGCATCGCATATTGCACGACGCGCTGGGTTTTCGGCAGAGGCGCATGAGAAAACAAGAGCAAAGTACAATTTATATTAACTCTGAATGTTGAAATGAGTGGCCAACGTGAAGTGATACCACAAACTTTTCCTTTAATTCGGAATTACGTTGATGAAAAAGCAAAATATATGTAAAAGATAAAAAAGTATACAGCGCACAAAAAAATCTATTCGAGAGAAATATCCAGTAAATATTTATCGAGGCAGCAATTAACCAAAATTACATCATATTAAACTAGCGGACTCTGCAAGTTTAAAAAGGACTATTGATTTTAATAATACATATATGTAATTTATTATTATACTAGGATCCGTTTTAAAAAAAGTTATTAATTTTAGTTCTTATTTTTGCAATCTCATTTAACATTGTAACAATTAAATATTGTTTTGCCTATTTTTGAGTTATTATTTAAATTCCCTATAAAATTGTAGAATCTAGAAATAAAATGAAGTTGACAACGCTAGTTTTTGGCAAGTGAATTATTTTTGAATTAATGTCAAACACGCGTGAAGGACACATTTTTCGTTCCATTATCTGAACGAAATTCGAAATTGAACAAAGACAAGGATTACGTGCTTGTACTTACAATAGTATGTGTAATGAGCATGTGTTGAAAATTTAAATCGATAAGAAAACGTGTAGTGAATAGAAATTCAATTGACTAAATCGTATTCTCAAATTCTTTTTTCAAACAATTTCTATTCACAGCATTTTCATAATATATTGAAAGTCAGTGCTGTCCTTCAACAAAACAATTACTTGACATCCGATAATTTTATGACAAGCCTCGCTAAGACAGCGACTTCCAATAATTTTACGTCACGTCTCGTTAGGACTTTAAAAAAATCGCGCCTCTCATTTTTGGTCCATTTCAGTGACGTCACATCTTTTACTTATCACAAATGATTAAAGTGTTTCGACATGAACGCCAAAATGTCACTATTTCCGCCACAATTATAAATTTCAACGGATATCCCAGATAGAAAAAAATATATGTATCATATTTGGTGCCAAAAAGTTTTACATGCTGCATATATTTTATATACATGTGTGCAAAAATATATACAAAATATATGGAATATATGTAAAATATATATATATATATATACTTTTAGCTCCAAATAGTTGTATGTGTCGAATATATTGTGTATATATTTCTATTTCTATGTGGGGTGAGTGGCTCATGCATTTATAACATAATCCATTTACGCGCCCCCTGACAAAATCAAAGGGTCCATTAGTAAGCATTTAGCACACTACCGGATTTTTATTTTCAGTTTCATAATGTCCAAAAAAGCATTCCTTGTTAAATAATAACCTTAATAGTGAGCCTATAAAAATTAGATCGCTCATTTAAAGCAGTTTTTTAAATCGTGGTGAATAAGGGCCACTCAAATTTTTTGGGCTGTACTAAAAAAACGGTTGCTGTACTAAAAAAAAAGGCTGCCAAAAACAAATTTAAGTATTTTCAAATTAACTCCAGTTCTTATTTTTACAATCGCATTTAACATTGAAGCAATAAAATATTCGTTTGCCTATTTCTGAGTTATTTTTTCAATCTCATATAAAATTGTACCAATTAAGGAGTAAAATTACTGTAATAAAAATAAATGTTACTCTCCTTGAGGGAGTCCAGATATACTACCATAACATGCTGTTCTGAAATTCTCGCGAATGCATTTAATGAGCTCTAATGAGAAAGTTAAACTACATCATACATGTTACTGAAATGACCAAAAACGGAGTTTGAATGGAGAGCGAAAATGTCGCTTTTTGACTGCATATAAATGCATACGTGAAAGGCCGTTGAACCAAAAGACACGAAGCATCCAGAAAACGTACTATATCCTACTCTGGTGGATTGGTGCCGCATCCGGCAACTTGTTTGCATACCTTCTGGCTCGTAACCGTAAATGCAAACAGAAACGTCCTCGTTGTAACGCCGTAACTGCTAGGGGCTGTATGGAAGCTAGCTATACTATGTATATATATCATTCCGGAAGACCGAAAGAACGGGAAAGACCAAGAGAGAAATACCATGAACCAAATGGAAATTATTTTTGCAGCCAATTTGAAATGTATGATGGAAAACTGGAAACCCTATAGAATCGGTGCAATATGGCGTTAATAGACCATTGTATACAGTTTGTTCATGTTTTGCGGACTTAACAAAAGGATATCAACAGGATATTTTGTAGAGGCAATATCAAAATGGTCGGAACTGAATTGACCAAGTATGACATGATACTCAAGTTGATGAAAAATAATGAGAAAACAATCAGCAAATTCCTATCGTAATTTTTATTATAAAATCAATCGACAACAACTATTCTGATTGTTGCAAAGGTAACAACCATTCTGATGTTAGAAAGGCAACCCTGTCAGATTAGGCAATCGTGGCCACAACCACTTTTCTACCGCGAAACCATCGGTCGCCTTACGCCGTACAATTTACCGCTGAACGACTATGAAACAACCCTGGTCCTGGTGGAAAGACGATTGTTTTACGGTTGTTTTCGGTTGCTGCAGTCGGAAGTGTAAAAAACAGCGTTGGCAGAAACGCTGTTGCTTCGCAGTTACAATGGTAGAATCGCGGTTGCCAAGCGGTTAACTTCAAGGCGTTTTGCTACCGTCGTTTTTCGGGTAATTTTGAAGTTGCGGTGATCCGATAGGGAACAACCATTTTGATGTTGCAAAGGTAACAAACATTCTGATGTTGCAAAAGCAACAACCATTCTGATGATTCTAAAAGAACAACCATTCTGATATTGCAAAGACAACAACAATTCTGATGTTGCAAAGGCAACAACCATTCTGATGTTGCAAAGGCAACAACCATTCTGATGTTGCAAAGGCAACAACCATTCTGATGTTGCAAAGACGACAACAATTCTGAAGTTGCAAAGGCAACAAACATTCTGAAGTTGCAAAGGCAACAAACATTCTAATGTTGCAAATCCAACAAACATTCTTATTTTGCAAAGACAACAATCATTCTGATGTTGTAAAGGCAGCAATTATTCTGATGTTGCAAAGGTGACAACCATTCTGATATCGCAAAGACAACAACCATTCTGATGTTGCAAAGGCAACAACAATTCTGATGTTGCAAAGGCAACAACCATTCTGATGTTGCAAAGGCAACAACCATTCTAATGTTGCAAAGGCAACAACCATTCTGATGTTGCAAAGACAACAACAATTCTAAAGTTGCAAAGGCAACAAACATTCTGATGTTGCAAAGACAACAACAATTCTGAAGTTGCAAAGACAACAAACAATCTGATGTTTGCAAAAGCAACAAACATACTAATGTTGCAAAACCAACAACCATTCTGATGTTGCAAAGGCAGCAACAATTCTGATGTTGCAAAGGCAACAACTATTCTGAAGGTGCAAACTTAATAACCATTCTGATTTTATAAAACCAACAACCATTCTGATTTTGCAAAGACGACCATTCTGATGTTGCAAAGACAACCATTCTGATGTGGCAAAGGCAACAACCATTCTGATATTGCAAAGTCAACAACCATTCAAATGTTGCAAAGGCAACATCACTTAAAAGTGAAGACTAACGAAAAAATCAATCAGCAAATTCCTATTTTGCAGGTTTTTTTTTCTACCGCTTGCTACACTTTGTGTTTCCTTCTATGCATCGACATTGAGCGTCAACACTTTTGCCGACGTTAGCAATCCCACGACAGAAACCAACTCGTTGCACGGTCGACAAACATAAGACAACCGCCTTATTGTGTGATAGAAGTGAAGCATCAATCAACTGCTTACGCTGCATAGTTGTAACTTGATCTTGACAGTGAATATATGCATTTGTGGACTATTGTGCATCAACGTGCGTACTAAGCGAACTGAATAATACGTATATTTAAGGGTCAACGTACAGAGAGCAATACTCGACGACCCATTAAATCTACGGAAACTGGAAGGTAAAAAAGAAAGGGTTTTTTAACAGGGATGTTATTTCAGTTATTGGCGAAAATAGGAAAGGTGCAACATGCAGCAGAGTAGCGGGATGCGGGTGCGGAATTCACACGTTACGGTAGTCGGCAGTCTGCACTATTCTGCAGGCGCTACTGTTAAGAGCCCAGAAGATTAAACGCGAGGGCTTTACTACCCTGTTCTATCGATTTTTTGGCGCAAACATATAGTAACATCATTTGTAAGCGTGGAAAGATAAAAATTCCAACCACGTTTGTGCTTCATTAGTCCTTAGTTGCATTGGCGGTCGTTTCAATAATCCCACCTGTACTGCTGTTTTATTGATCACCTCCTTCGTGGAAAAGATATATATTTCTGAAAATATTCGATATACAAAACTTTTTTACCGACAATATATATTGTATATCTCAAATACGTCTTTCTATTTATTTCTATCTAATTTAACCCGCAAATTGCTGTTCCACACGGAGAGAAATAATTACTTGCCTTAAGCAACTCACACGCAAAAATAGACTTAGTTATATATGCAACAAGTAACCTAACTGGGTTAACCAATTTCTTCTTTGGCCCGATAAACTAGTTGGTTGGGACTTCCAATTCTTTAAATTTATCAACCGAATCAAATGATTTATTGCCTCGACCAACTGATCTATTTCCTTAACCAACTACTTTATTATTGGCCCAACTAATTTAATCGCTTGGATCCAATTCAACCAAGTATTTTTTTTCAGTGCATGAAAATATTACCAGTGATGATAATAGTAATCTTGAATGCTTCGCATAAACGTCAGTGAAATATATATTCGTGTATTAAAATACAAACATAACTAGAAATGAAACATAAAAGGGATTCACAAAAACATACTGTAAAACAAAAGTAATAATACTTTTTACGGGTTTTGAAGTACAGAAAAAGGATCGTAACGCGAAAGAATAGACATTAATTCGTTTATCGCCGCAGAGACGCAACATTTCTTTTGTCACGCAAGAGAAAATAACAGTCGGATGATAGTGGAGAAGAAATGGTGTCGTTTTATAAACGTCTTACTCATTTCGATGGTTAAAAAAAAAAAGAAACGTGGGAGAAACTGAGTACAGACTATATAGGTACAACGAAGAAAACGGCGGGGGCTCTTGGTCCGAACACGTGCCGCACGACACCGCGAAAGGCTTAACGGCTTGCTCTCCGGCTAGTAGCTGGCTAGCACGGACGTGTGAAACGTATGGTCACATAACTTACAAGTTCGTTACGTTTTCTCGCCATACCGTCATATACAGTATGAACCATATTTCACCCTGGCCGAATAATTCTTCCAAAAATTGCAAGTAAAAGTCAAAACTTTCACTTCTTTCGCCACTTCGCCACTTCCGAAAAGTTATTCGTTTCCTTATTGGCTGTTGGTAGGTATAAAGTTATGCAAGTCGTACTTTTGATCTAATAATGAGAAAAACGTGAAGTTTTTGCAATTTGTTGCATTGATCAATGGATTTAGTCGCTTTATTTATTATTCATGAAAATTTCCAAATCAGGGAAACACTAATACGTATGAACGATTTTTCACCCTGCACGGAAAGAAAAGCTTGGTTGAAACAACCAAGTGCTATGGTTATATATGCGCCAGACAATTAATTGGTTAGACCGACCAATTTCTTGGTTAGGCTACCAATTTCTTGGTTAGCTTACCAAGTCACTTGGTAAGCTAACGAAGAAATTGGTCACCTAACAAATTACTTGGTTGGTCTAACCAATTAATTGTCTGGCGCATATATAACCATAGCACTTGGTAGTTCCAAACAAGCCTTTTTTTCCGTGTGGCCGAATAATTCTTCCAAAAATTGCAAGTAAGAGTCAAAACTTTCACTTCTTTCGCCACTTCCGAAAAGTTATTCGTTTCCTTATTGGCTGTTCGTAGAAATAAAGGTACGCAAGTCGTACTTTTTATCTAATAATGAGAAAAACGTGAAGTTTTTACATTTGTCGCATTGATCAATGGATTTGGTCGCTTTATTTATTATCCATGGAAATTTCCAAATCAGGAAAACACTAAACTTTTTGTGAAGGTCGTCTTGACAAATAGTATGAACGATGTTTCACCCTGGCCGAATAATTCTTCCAAAAATTGCAAGTAAGAGTCAAAACTTTCTCTTCTTTCGCCACTTCACCACTTCCGAAAAGTTATTCGTTTCCTTATTAGCTGTTGGTAGAAATAAAGGTATACAAGTCGTACTTTTTATCTAATAATGAGAAAAACGTGAAGTTTTTACATTTGTCGCATTGATCAATGGATTTGGTCGCTTTATTTATTATCCATGGAAATTTCCAAATCAGGGAAACACTAAACTTTTTGTGAAGGTCGTCCTGACAAATAGTATGAATGATTTTTCACCCTGGCCGAATAATTCTTCCAAAAATTGCAAGTAAGAGTCAAAACATTCACTTCTTTCGCCACTTTCGAAAAGTTATTCGTTTTCTTATTGGCTGTTGGTAGGAATAAAGGTATGCAAGTCGTACTTTTGATCTAATAATGAGAAAAACGTGAAGTTTTTGCAATTTGTCGCATTGATCAATGGATTTGGTCGCTTTATTTATTATTCATGGAAATTTCCAAATCAGGGAAGAAACACTAAACTTTTTGTGAAGGTCGTCCTGACAAATAGTATGAACGATTTTTTACCCTGGCCGAATAATTCTTCCAACAATTGCAAGTAAGAGTCAAAACTTTCACTTCTTTCGCCACTTTCGAAAAGTTATTCGTTTTCTTATTGGCTGTTGGTAGGAATAAAGTTATGCAAGTCGTACTTTTTATCTAATAATGAGAAAAACGTGAAGTTTTCACATTTGTCGCATTGATCAATGGATTTGGTCGCCTTATTTATTATTCATGGAAATTTCCAAATCAGGGAAGAAACACTAAACTTTTTGTGAAGGTCGTCCTGACAAATAGTATGAATGATTTTCCACCCTGGCCGAATAATTCTTCCAAAAATTGCAAGTAAAAGTCAAAACTTTCACTTCTTTCGCCACTTCACCACTTCCGAAAAGTTATTCGTTTCCTTATTGGCTGTTGGTAGGTATAAAGTTATGCAAGTCGTATGTTTAACCGAATAACGGAAAAAAATGAAGTTATTGCATTTGTCGCATTGATCAATGGATTTAGTGGATGGAAATTGTCGCTTTATTTATTATCCACGGATATTTCCAAATCCGGCAAACACTAAACATTGTTAACAATGAATTTTTTAAAATGTTTTTTAATGAAGATATTTCACTATCTCGACAATAATAAAAATCCCAAACATTATTTTGTACGTCCCATATTAAATTAATGAACAGCATAAAGCTCATTGATTGTTTAAATTTAATTTCCCTTCCAATCTTTATGCTCACTAAATAAAAATGTACGCTCTGATTTTTTTTAATCAACTCCACGAGTAATTCCCTATTTACTTTTATTTTGAGTACATTCAATCTCATTAACATAAAAATGTATAAACATTTCATTGAAAGCAAAAAAGAAAAAAATTCTACGTTGAGTCATTTAAAAATGTCGTTTATAAAAAGTAAAATAATTAATTATCGCTAATGGGAAAATGTCCACTACTTGATTCATTGCTTTTATTCTTGTGGCATTTTTTAATGAATTAACGCACATATTTTATTCGTTTTTTATTGAATGTTTTTTTGTATTTAAATTAATCTTCAAATTAGTTATACAAAAAATAAAAAAATAATGAGTTATTTATTTTCTGAACCGTGTTAATTAGGACATTATTCATTCAGAAGTACTTTAGCGTTTCTATTATCTGAAATAGCAAGTGTATATCAAATCGATGAAACACGACCAGAGTTGTAAATTCCTAATACTTATAGAAATAATGATGATAATACGATCAGCTTTATAATTATGATTTTATAATAATAACATGTAGCGATTGTTAAACGATGATTAAACTTTGGAATGGCTGCAAAAATTATTATTTTTCAAAAAAAATTCACGGTAATCCTTTTGAAAAAAATGGAAAAAAATAAGTAATGCATTACTTATTTCTTTCATTTTTTCCACTATTTCTTGCAATATTAAAGCGAAAATTAGTATTTTTTTCGGCTATTCAAATGTTTACACTCTATTTTATAATCACTACATATTATTATTATGAAATCGTAATTACAAAACAAATTGTACTGTATATCTCATGAATTAATGGGGATTTACGACTCTGAACACGACAAAGTAACACTCAGCTATACCCACATCAATAGATGTTTTGTTAGTGATCGCGTAACTCACCTGATTTCCAGTAACGAGGTGTCAGGCCCAAGCGTAACACACTGTGTGCAAGTTGACCAACCGCGTGGCACTGTGAGAACGAGCTAATTAATTAGCGACAATAAAGCATACGATAAGGATAGTTAGTCATGCAACCACGCGAGGCACGAACTAAATTTTCCGAGGTCAAAGTTCGAGCTTTGACAATTGCGTTTCGGCACAATCACGAATCACTGATAAAGCAATTCGTGAAAAAAGAAAAACTTTTCTAGAATTTTATGGAAAATTGTAACGCACGTAAATGTTGTTTGCATTAAATCTCAAATGTTTGAAATTAAATGTTTTCACTGTCAATTTGTCTCACAGTTTCAAAACTTTTATATTAATTGCTCTTCGGACTCTTCACCGTCACTTTTATCGTACACGACAAGATTTTTGTTGTCCCAATGCAAAATAAATTTTCCGAAGTTTGTTGATTATTTAAACTTCAAGCTTTTTGATTGTTTGAATTTTGCTTATTTGTGCTAAGTTGTGTGCATGGAATCAAATAATTCCAGGGATGAAACTAAGTCAAGATTCTTCTTAGATTTTTGTATCCTTCTGGCAGACGAGGATATATCGTCGAATTTTGCTAACCGAAGCTTCGAATCCGTTTTCTGCTTACTTGCTGACGTAAAATTTCTTATTCCTTTTCGCCGTTTTCTCCGTCGGCGAACACTTCATCGATCGTCGAAAGGTTTACCAATTTTGCCTAAATCTCTAAGTTGGACCATAAAAATGCCAACCTTCCAGCCGAACTATCGCAACCATTGCATGAACTTGGGTAAAAACGTCAGCGACCTAAATCAAGAATCTTTTTCCATTCGTGATTAATCGACGATACGCAAGTAAAAAGATGCCTTCGAGATTTGTGCCGGAAGTGACAGCTCAATTAGCTCAAGGTACGAAGATCCACAAGAACTCAACGTTCCATAATCAATTGTCTCTTCTTTTGCATTCTCATCCAAAGGACTTTGCAATGCGTTACACGGATATACAAGCTTTACATCAATAATCCTTTTTCCGAGCAGTATTTTTTTTTACTGCTTTGTTAGGATCTTAGAATACGATCTAAACCGCAATCTTGATCATTACGAACAAAATTTGTTCCGCTTCTGTTCTCCTTTTAGATTTTCTCTCTAAGGTGTTTTTATCTTTAATCTTGTTGAGTCACAATGTTGATTATCAACACAGTACTTGAAACTGATTGATCACTTTTCAATGTCCAATTCAGTGTGACATCAATGCAAATATTTATAGAAGTAAGTTATCAAATTGATGTCATCAAAAGGTCCGATTCAAGATTATCACCTTTGTGTGGTATATTTACTAATTGAATGATATACAGTCCAAAATAGTGCTGAATTCTTTGTATACCTATGTTCACATGATAGAGAATAACATTCGATCAGAATCTGACGTTTTTGTAGCACTATAAACAAGCAGTTGGAAAAAAAATTGGGCTCTTCCAGGTGATCCAGTGAAAACAGTGTATTTCAGGATTTGCAAAGTTTAGGAACTCATTGAGATCCTGGAAAATCCACATAGACCGCACACACAGAATAGTCTAGTGTAAGTCGTTGAAACTTTTTTTTCCCCAAGTCGGGATAAACTCCAAAAGCATGAATACACTCTGAACCTCGCGGCACTCTTCCTTTCCTCAAAGATTTTGGCCTGAATGAACTTCACTCCCACAGTTCCTTATTCCACTCGACCCGTTTCTGCTTTCCTCAAGCTGTCATTTGTTGAAAAGAAACTCCAGTCCCGCGTTTCCTCGAGTCAATCATTCCTCCAGCGCCTTTCGACCGGTTTGTTGGTTTTTCTTTTCTTACAATTGTTGCACACGTCCTGATAGACTAAGCAGCACTTTTCACTCACATTTCTACAATTGTTTTTGTTTTAAAATAAAGATGAAATTATTTTATTTGAGAAAGAAAAATACATGATATTCTGCTGGAGATTTTTGTTTTTTAACGAGGAGAATCAAAGATGGATTTCATTATATGTTTACAGCATAAAAGTCTCTTGTTGGGTGGTCAAATTTCGTGTCTCGTGGCGGCAGAAGTGAATTGACGCGCGCGGTGCCGGCACGTAACGTACTGGCAGAAACTCTTCGTTCTCAGCGAGTGTACCGCGTTACCGCGCAACTCTCTGTGACGCCCGGCCTCCCCAAGTGGCGCAAGCTCTTCTCAGCGCGGCGGCCCACAAGAATTCCTCCTCCTGCCTCGCTACTCTGCTATTATAGCATATACGTACAGCAGTATGTACTGTAGCACTTACTGCACTCGCTTCGCTCAGCCCTCCCGGTTCTTTGATTCTTTCGTCTGTGTTTGGTATCCTGTTCTTTGATTGCAACATCAACGTTGATCAGTGGACAATTGTCTTTGATCGAATCCAAAGAAACACGGTAAAGCTCTGGTGAAATCCGTGAAACGCTGGAAGAAAAAAAAAGCGTTTGGTTTGAATAATGCAGAGTATAGAATAAACGATCGGAAATCAAGAATCGTTCGATTTGAAATTCAATCAAGAAATATGTTGATCAATTTGAATGATATCATTTTTAAGTGATGTCATCATTTTAAAACCTTTACCTTTTTACCTTTTAACCCAACCTTGTCGGTTCTTTGATTCTTTCGTCTGTGTTTGGTATTCTGTTTTTTGATTGCCACATCAACCTTGATCAGTGGACAATTGTCTTTGATCGAATCCAAAGAAACACGGTAAAGCTCTGGTGAAATCCGTGAAACGCTGGAAGAACAAAAAGCGTTTGGTTTGAATAATGCAAAGTATAGAATAAACGATCGGAAATCACGAATCGTTCGATTTGAAATTCAATCAAGAAATATGTTGATCAATTTGAATGATATCATTTTTAAATGATGTCATCATTTAAAGACCTTTACCTTTTTACCTTTTAACCCAACCTTGTCGGTTCTTTGATTCTTTCGTCTGTGTTTGGTATTCTGTTTTTTGATTGCCACATCAACCTTGATCAGTGGACAATTGTCTTTGATCGAATCCAAAGAAACACGGTAAAGCTCTGGTGAAATCCGAGAAACGCTGGAAGAACAAAAAGCGTTTGGTTTGAATAATGCAAAATACAGAATAAACGATCGGAAATCACGAATCGTTCGATTTGAAATTCAATCAAGAAATATGTTGATCAATTTGAATGATATCATTTTTAAATGATGTCATAATTTAAAAACCCTTTTACCTTTTAACCCAACCTTGTCGGTTCTTTGATTCTTTCGTCTTTGTTTGGTATCCTGTTCTTTGATTGCAACATCAACGTTGATCAGTGGACAATTGTCTTTGATCGAATCCAAAGAAACACGGTAAAGCTCTGGTGAAATCGGTGAAACGCTGGAAGAAAAAAAAACGTTTGGTTTGAATAATGCAGAGTATAGAATAAACGATAGGAAATCACGAATCGTTCGATTTGAAATTCAATCAAGAAATATGTTGATCAATTTGAATGATATCATTTTTAAGTGATGTCATCATTTTAAAACCTTTACCTTTTTACCTTTTAACCCAACCTTGTCGGTTCTTTGATTCTTTCGTCTTTGTTTGGTATCCTGTTCTTTGATTGCAACATCAACGTTGATCAGTGGACAATTGTCTTTGATCGAATCCAAAGAAACACGGTAAAGCTCTGGTGAAATCCGTGAAACGCTGGAAGAACAAAAAGCGTTTGGTTTGAATAATGCAAAGTACAGAATAAACGATCGGAAATCACGAATCGTTCGATTTGAAATTCAATTAAGAAATATGTTGATCAATTTGAATGATATCATTTTGAAATGTTGTCATAATTTAAAAACCCTTTTACCTATTAATCCAACCTTGTCGGTTCTTTGATTCTCTCGTCTTTGTTTGGTATCCTGTTCTTTGATTGCAACATCAACGTTGATCAGTGGACAATTGTCTTTGATCGAATCCAAAGAAAGACAGTAATGCTCTGGTGAAATCCGTGAAACGCTGGAAGAAAAAAAAGCGTTTGGTTTGAATAATGCAGAGTATAGAATAAACGATCGGAAATCACGAATCGTTCGATTTGAAATTCAATCAAGAAATATGTTGATCTATTTGAATGATATTATTTTTAAATGATGTGATCATTTAAAATCTTTACCTTTTTACCTTTTAACCCAACCTTGTCGGTTCTTTGATTCTTTCGTCTGTATTTGGTATCCTGTTCTTTGATTGCAACATCAACGTTGATCAGTGGACAATTGTCTTTGATCGAATCCAAAGAAACACGGTAAAGCTCTGGTGAAATCCGTGAAACGCTGGAAGAAAAAAAAAACGTTTGGTTTGAATAATGCAGAGTATAGAATAAACGATCGGAAATCAAGAATCGTTCGATTTGAAATTCAATCAAGAAATATGTTGATCAATTTGAATGATATCATTTTTAAATGATGTCATCATTTAAAAACCTTTACCTTTTTACCTTTTAACCCAACCTTGTCGGTTCTTTGATTCTTTCGTCTGTATTTGGTATCCTGTTCTTTGATTGCAACATCAACGTTGATCTGTGGACAATTGTCTTTGATCGAATTCAAAGAAATACGGTAAAGCTCTGGTGAAATTCGTGAAACGCTGGAAGAAAAAAAGCGTTTGGTTTGAATAATGCACAGTATAGAATAAACGATCAGAAATCACGAATCGTTCGATTTGAAATTCAATCAAGAAATATGTTGATCAATTTGAATGATATCATTTTGAAATGTTGTCATAATTTAAAAACCCTTTTACCTTTTAACCCAACCTTGTGGGTTCTTTGATTTCTTCGTCTGTGTTTGGTATCCTGTTTTTTGATTGCCATATCAAGATTGATCAGTGGACCATTGTCTTTGATCGAATCCAAAGAAACACGGTAAAGCTCTGGTGAAATTCGTGAATGGCTGGAAGAAAAAAAAAGCGTTTGGTTTGAATAATGTACAATATAGAATGAACAAGTTATGCTTCCTCATAAAGGAATCTTCGTCGCAGGTAGAAAATGATGATGCAACGAACAAGATCGTAAATAATAAGTTTCATAAGTTTTCAACTTCTTTGTCGACGCGAGTCAAATTTCCAAACAGCCTTGAGCGTAATTAAAGTTATGCACAGTATTTCATTTTAACAACTTGGAATTTGCAGGAGCTTGCTCCGAATAAATTTAAAAAAGTTCGTCTCTGATAATATTTCCGTGGCCTTATAAATTTAAATTTTTAAAAATGCATTCTCAAGTGCCAGGGGTTAAATAGAATGTTGTAATTTTTAAATGATATCATAATTTTCAAACCCTTTTGTTGATACCAGCCAAATGCAATACATACCAACCTTGTTTGGATCTACAATCAGAGGCGAGGCTTTAGTATGATTTCTGGACATTTCCACTAAATAGCTTATTTACTTAATTTGGTACTTTTCAGATATAGCCAACTGGTTGGTCAGAAAAACAACCTGGCATTAAATACTTAATGAAATGTATCAAAATATGAAAAACATACAGAATATCTTTCACAAAATAAACAGAATTTAGAATTTCTTCAGTATAAAAACAAATATTAATCATTTACAAACCTAATGTAACATTGCCACGATCAAGTCGATATTGTAAGAACGTCTACTACTGCTACTACGTTCAGCGCCCGTTGGAAAACCTGTTTGCTTAGACCCTTCACCTCGCTCACCACGAGTCGCGTGCTCCCCTCGTTATATACCAAGCGATAAGAGTTTGCCTTTTATTTGACGTTTCACTTTGATACGGAGTGAAAATGTCCAAATCGTGCGTCATGATTATTAGGACGAATATTATCGTCACTGAGGGTGAGTTTAATTCACCTTTTATTTTAATGAGAAATAATTCTTATTCTTATTAAAAACTTTTTCTTCTCCGCAAGGAAATATCTCCAAGATTTACTGTCCTCGTTGCGATCCTCAAAGAAATACAAAATTCATTGGATGTGACCATAAAAGTGAATCTTGGCAATTTAATTGAAACAAAAAGATACACCTTTTTCCTCTCTACGCTAAGAGGTTGAAGAGGTTGTGACGCGATAGAAACACTAAAGAAGAGAAGCACCCCAATGTATCAAACAACGAGGTTGAATTCACCTTTTATTACAATGAGAAATAATTCTTATTCTTATTCTTATTATGAACTTTTCCTTCTCCGCAAGGAAATATCTCCAATATTTAGTGTCCTCGTTGCGTTCATCAAAGAAATACAAAATTCATTGGATGTGACGATAGAAGAGAATCTTGGCGTCTTAATTAAAAGAAAAAGATACACCTTTTTCTCTCTACGCTAAGAGGTTGAAGAGGTTGTGACGCGATAAAAACACTAAAGAAGGGAAGCACCTCAATGTATCAAACAACGAGGTTGAATTCACCTTTTATTATAACGAGAAATATTTCTTATCCTTATTCTTATTACGAACTTTTCCTTCTCTGCAAGGAAATATCTCCAATATTTACTGTCCTCGTTGCGATCATCAAAGAAATACAAAATTCATTGAATGTGACGATAAAAGAAAACCTTGGCGATTTGATTGAAAGAAAAAGATACACCTTTTTTCTCTCTACGCTAAGAGGTTACGCAATGAGAAATAATTCTTATACCTATTCTTATTACGAACTTTTCCTTCTCTGCAAGGAAATATCTCCAATATTTACTGTCCTCGTTGCGATCATCAAAGAAATACTAAATTCATTAGATGTGACGATAAAAGAGAATTTTGGCGATTTAATTGAAAGAAAAAGATACACCTTTCTCCTCTCTACGCTAAGAGGTTGAAGAGGTTGTGACGCGATAAAAACACTAAAGAAGAGAAGCACCCCAATGTATCAAACAACGAGGTTGAATTCACCTTTTATTACAATGAGTAATAATTCTTATTCTTATTCTTATTACGAACTTTTCCTTCTCCGCAAGGAAATATCTGCAAGATTTACTGTCCTCGTTGCGATCATCAAAGAAATACAGAATTCGTTGGATATGACGATAAAAGAGAATCTTGGCGACTTAATTGAAAGAAAAAGAAACACCTTTTTCCTCTCTACGCTAAGAGGTTGAAGAGGTTGTGACGCGATAGAAACACTAAAGAAGGGAAGCACAGCAATGTATCAAACAACGAGGTTGAATTCGATTCACCTGCAGGTGAAAGCAGCGGTAGAAGAAGGTGCTTTCAGAACAAAGGCTGTTTGGGGGCGCGCACAAGGCACAAGCTTTCGAGTGGCGTGTACACCGGGGACGGAGAATTTTCAAGACAGCACACGCGAGGTAGTTCAAGTACCTCCATTAATAAGATGAAAGGAAAGGAAGCTACCCTCTCGCCCGAGTCTAGAGAATAAGTGCATCATGCTGGCGAGCTGCACTCCTCTTCAGTCCAGGCACTGCATTACGACAATCCCTGTGTTTCTTTTCAATTATTTATCAGCGTTTTCTATTTCAACACTCTTTTTCATACTCTCCCGACAAATATTTGTCATTCGTTATTTCCGTTTGTTCTCCATTCTTCTTAAGTACATATCGTAGGAAAAAAATATATTCTTCTCTACTGAAACAAAGAAAAATAATTCCAATTACTATCCTGACATATTGTTATCAAAATATAAAATTATTTATTATTACATAATTACATAATGGTAAAAAAAATTTATTATTGAATTGATATTAGTATTTGAATTTATTTTATTGTTATAAAGAATTATTTTGATCTCGCACACATTATTTTATCATGATTCGACTAAGTTAACAAAAGTTAATGGAAACATTTGAAAAATCATCTTCGATTAGATAACCGAACGAAATATCGACTGGTAATAGCGACACTTGCTCGGGTCAGCACGATATTTGTGCCCAGAGGCTGGAATAAATCAAATCATCAAATGTGCGGTATCCAAGATAACACCGCAATCACGTTCACGAATGGTATGGGAAAGGGACATCCGCTTTTTGTTCCGATGCGCTCAACCTCATCGACTAGAACTAGCCCTTCTTTTTCTGACCTCCTTCCGCCTTTCTGTCACTCGGACAGCCAAGTGTCTCTGGGATTCTCGTTTTTCGACGCTCATGCTTAACTCTGATGTAACGTGATCAGTTGAACGCTTTCTTGAAATGCTGACATCATCAAAGTTCCATGTTGCATCGAAAAAGATTTTTTTTTTTTTTACAATGGGGCAATATCAATTACCACAAATTGAGCTTTGTAACAATTCCCGAAATATGTTATTAAATATTATCTCTCTATATTTAGTCAATCGGCTAAAGTCACGGATTGGCTAACGACACGGATTGGCTAACTTCACGGAGTGGCTAACCGCACGGAGTGACTAACCTCATCGGGTTGATTAAATTTTTAAAAATTCAAGAATAAAAATTTTTTTACAAATTAAAATTTTTTAAAATTCAAGAATTTAAAATTTTAATTTAAAATTTTTTTTTTTTAAATTCAAGAATTAAAAATTTTTTTTTAAATAAAAATTTTAAAACATTCAAGACTTTAAAATTTTTTTAAAAATTCAAATTTTAAAAAATTCAAGAATTTAAATTTTTTTTAAAAATTCAAGAATTTAAAATTTTTTTAAAAAATTCAACAATTTAACATTTTTTTAAAAATTTAAAGATTCCAAACTATTTCAAAATTTCAAAATATTTCAAAATTTCAAAATTTCAAAATATTTAAAAATATTTAAAAATTACAAAATATTTCAAAATTTCAAAAAATTTCAAAATTACAAAATATTTCAAAATTTCAAAAAATTTCAAAATTTCAAAATTTCAAAAAATTTCAAAATTTCAAAATTTCATTAATAATATATTTGAAAACGATAGTGAAGACCAAAATTCGATATCTTGAAGAAAAAAAAAGTATGCAATGTAAAAGGTTCCTATTTTTTTTCCTGTTTTTATGTAAATGTGTGTAAGATCGCAGCTCCATATTGATTCGCCCTTGTGAGGAAATTGAAGCTGAGTTGGTCGAAGTTGATCTAAATTAGAACGATAACATAAATTTTTCGAAAATTCACATTTCTATAAAATCCAAACCGGTTGATAGATTTAGCTCAAATTCAATACCAACCGTCCTTGTACATTGCTTTATTTATAAAACTTTGCAAGTAATAAATAATTCATCATTTAAACGTAAAATAACTCAATTTATTATCCTTCAGTATTTTCCCGACTCAATTTGAAAATTCATAACTAAGGTCTACTGTGTATAATAAACAATCTGGAAGAAAAGACCATCATTTAGAATTGAACGATATCGTGTCGCCTGTCATTCGTACGTGTAGCAATAAATAATTGATCGCGTATGTATAATGCATATTCTGATCATCCTTTGCTCACGCGAGTTCAACGACTCTCATACCAACGATTGCTCTCTGTATATCAATTACGAGCCATCGTATAATAGCGACAAGTTGCACGAGCATAAATTCTGCACGATTCAAAGATTCGAGAGCCCAGTTCGCAGTGCAAAGTGGGTTACGGGCTCTGATGATACATTGCCGGGAATAGCCAACGATACTTCAAGCCGGGTAGTAATAATTCTTGCAATTAACGTTACCCCCTTGTTCTCTTTGCCGCTGCACCCGGGAATCGTCCCAGTTTTTAATTTCTCTTTCAATTTCACGTTACCAACAATTTAAATGCAATTAACCATTTAAGGTGAATGTTCTGTTTTCTCGTATTTCTCTCAATTCAACTCGTTGACAAGAAACCTTGATATAAAAGTTTGCATTAAAAGAAGTAGCCGATGAAAGTAAGAAATAAGCTCCACCGAGAAAAAAAAAATGGCTGTGGTAATGCGATTATTATACACAACTTTTTTTCTAAATACATTTTGCTTCTTCATTTAATAACAAGGGATTGCATCCAGTGGAATCGATTTGATAGGTTTATTTTAATCAAATACAGGATCTATTTCAAATTAATAAAATTCTGTTTGATCAAAATAAAATTCTATTATGCCAGCATTTGAAGAAGAAATTTATTTAATGTCTGGCCTAATAGGACTTTATTTCGATCATATTTATACATACATTTATTGGCCGAAATATATACATGTATGTTGGTTAACAATTATCAATCCTTAATTAATTAATTTTGGCAAATATTTATTCATTCAACCAATAGCCCATCGACCGGAGTCCTTCAGCTCGTGTTTTAGATGATTTTTGCCTATTTGCTTCCTTTTAGTGAGAAAAATAAAATTATAAAAAAATAAAAAAATAAATATAAATTATACAGTTGGCTATGTAATAAAATTTATTTGATTCGAAATAAATTTTACTTATTTGAAATATAACCCATATTTGATTTAAATAAACCCATGAGACCGATTTTTCTGGGTGTGATTTTTTTTAAATTTAATTCGCCTTGAAAAATTGTTCTGAATAGGAATAAATATTAATAAAAAATGTGATTTATTATTAAATCTGTTGAACTGGAAAAAAAATCACTGTCTTTTATTTTTTCAACCCGCCAATTTAATATTAATTTCGTAGACGGTTTAAGTACGAAAAGTCGGGCAACGTGCATAAAAAGGTCCATGAACGCCTACGTAATTAGGAAAAAAAAATAAAAATTGTGGAAATCCACGTGAGGCAAGAATCGTAGATTTTCACGACTGGGTACGGAAACCTTTTCCGCTTCAGCTTTCAAGTCGCCACGTAAAGTAAATATTTAACATCTCTCGACGAAGTCCTCGAGAGTGGGTGGCAACGTGGAAAAAGGAAAAACGTTCTCGAACTCGCTGTTAGAAGTGCACTTTTATTAATCCACTGTGTTAGTAACCACAAAATACTTTTTTTCGTTCAATATATGATGTGCCTTCCATTTCTACATTTGCGCAATTAATATTACATCAATCTACCATCATTACTTTAATTCACAACAAAATTGTAAGTGTATAATGATTCCAAACTTTATTAAACTATTATAATTAAATGATTAAATAAATTTACCCGCAAGTGAATAAACTATTTTGATTTACCGATTTTTCTCTAAATAAATTCTCTAGAATCTGGTATAGATGGTCTGGAAATTTTTAAGTACATGAATCTGAATAAATCCTTGATTTTTTCGAAATTATATGCGAGAATAATTTATATATTCAGATTTCACGCAACTGTATATTAACAGATTTTTATTATTATTTAACCTAAGAATTTTTTTTGGTAAGAATGATAAAATAATCACTTGTAATACCACAAGAGCTTTGAAATTATCGGATATTTCCTGACAGGTTCGTTGCAAACAAATGAACGAGTCAAGTTTTCCAGGTTAAAAAATCACGAGCGCGTAGCGCGAGTGATTTTTCTGGAAAACTTGACGAGTTTATTTGTTTGCAGGGAACCTGGAGGGAAATATCAGATTAATTTCGAAGCTCGAGTGGTATTCGGGGGATTATTTTTTCTATTCAAATTGCGACAAATGGAATTGCACCATGAGACAAAAATTATCATTCTGACAAGGAAATTTCATAATCAGAACAAAAACCTATGTTGCATCCAACACATATTTTCTCTCTGCACAAAATGCAGTGAATTGCGCCCAAATCGATTTTTTACTCTTTTCTGTATTTGCCGGGACATTTTGTTTTATTTTTTTAGCGATGTTCTGAAGCGATTCATCACCAAATCGCTTTTTTGACTCACTCATATTGACGACCGTTAATAGTACCTTGACGTTTTAAAGATTCGCAGAGGTTACAAGTGTCAAAAAAATTATTGTTTATCGCTTAGCAACCGAGCCGGGAAATTTTCGAAAAATTATCGATATAATTTTACCCTAGCTGTACCACGTGATGTTGAATACCGCGCTCTGATTGGTCGAAATTTGGATGGGAAAAATAATCAGAAATATACCAAAATATACAAATTTTCAATTGATGACGTAAAAGTAGCAATTAAAATTCAATTAAGTCGGTTATTGACTTTCACTTTACACCTATTTTACACATTTGCTCACTCAAATTCATTGTCACTATAAATGGAGTCTATCTATTTCGACGAATGAGTAGAAATGGCTCCGTGTTTCACTCGTCATATAAATCTCGATGCGATGACATGTATTGCACGAGTCGGTGAACTCTACTCGGGTTTTGCGTATCAAATCGCCGAGTGGGGTTCGAATTGTAGAATAATCGGGAATTCTTAGTCAAGTTCACTCATACAAATATCCACAATTGAAAGGATCACCTGCATTCAGATATTCCAACGTTTTACCATGTATTGAAAAACAGTAGTGGAAAAGCCAAACGCGGATAGAATCAACAAGAGCCAGAATAGGAAAAATTGTTGCAAAGTTAAAATAGTAAAAACTTGTGAAATATTAAACAAAAGAAACAGCGAAGAATATAAATGTGTACTTTAATAAACTGCGCTCGCAACTTTGCCCAATCCAACTGAATACGCAATTCGCACTGCACTGAGAAAAAGGCTTTGATGGGCTTACTAAAATCTTGGTTAAAAATTTAAGCAAGACACATTTTATATCCGAACCCAGAGAAATCGATTTGGTGGCTTTGTTTGAATAAAATATAGAATCGAATAAATAACATTTTATTGCGTTCAAAATAAGATCCTATTAGAAATTTATTTAATGGCTGACCTAATAGGATTTTATTTCAACGAAATAGAATTTATTGCATACAAATAAATGGTATTAATTTTTTATACAATTTATTTAACACAAACAAAATTTTATTTGTTTCAAATATTTCGCATATTTGATTCAAGTAAATCCATGAGAATTTCTCTGTTGTCTTAACAAATTTTTCCACATTTTTTTGGTAACATTTTTAACCAAGTTTTTTGTAGTTCTAATCAAGTTCTTTTTCTGAATGTGCATTTTTATTCGCGATCGCTCAGCGTTTCACTCGTCACATCAATTTATATACAATGAGTGAAGGTTGCGATGCAGTCATCGACTGTTTCTCCCACAAATTGCTAGAGTCGGTGAACTCTACACTGATTTTTGCATATCAAATCGCTGAGTGGCGTTTGAATTGTAGAATAATCGAGTATTCTTAGTCGAGTTTACTCGTACGAATATCCACAATCTGTTGAAAGGATTACCTACATCTAGATATCCCAACATTATTTTACCCTGTATACCTGTGATTCCAATGCCGTAGCAGATAAGCCAGATGCGAATAGAATCAATAAAATCCAGAAGAGATCAAATCGATTGGAAGTTAAAACAGTAAAAACAAATATTATAAAAAAGAGACCACAAATAATAAAAATTTGTACGTTCAATAAACCCGACCGTGAGTCGACTAGGAAAGCTATTCGAGCTGCGATTGTATTTAATTAATTAATTAAAATTAATTAAAAATTAATGATTTAAAATTTATACGTTTAATAAAGTCGATCCTGAGTCGACTAGGAAAGCTATTCGAACTGCGATTGTATTCATACGCATAAAAGTTAAAGCGATATTTTTTTTGTATTTTTTTTTTTAGTAAAAATGGTACAAATCTTTTTAAGGAAACTATGAATATTTGTGCAATTATGAAAACGTTTACAATCGAATACATTAGAATAAAAATTGTACCGTATTGTAATTTCAGGATAAATTATAATTATCAAACTATTGAATTAATCGCACAATCACAAAAATTTACAAATTAATTTTTTTCTATTTTTTGCTAAAGTCATCGGATTTTCCCTGAATGTTTTATCTACCGGATATTCATTACTAACTTCCTTGAAAATCACGACTTAATTCGTAGCACTCACTTTCTCAGAAAGTGTAATTAACAATTATCTATATACAACAGTTATTAAGATGGTCAATAATTGGCAGGCACTTTGCTGGACGTAATTATTCAAACTATTGAATTATTAGTCATACCATCCGCCAATCGAAAATGATTAATTATTATATCAACGCTGTCTTTATACGAAAAGATATTGAGTTAATGAGCTCTATTATAAATCACGACCTGAAGTGTAATTACATCAAATTACGTGAAATTCTGCCACTATCTTTCTCTGCATTATATAAAAAATCTGTCTGTATAAAAGAAATAACTTATATAAAATAAATTCATGATAGGTAAAAATTAATGAACATGAGACGTGAAAATGGCAGCAGTTTTTATATAAAGTTACTAGGCAATTATGTTTTTACAATTTATATCCTGGTTCTTTTTTCTCCCTATTAATTCTACTTCGTTTATTGACAATTATTGTTTGTATTATCTTTAATTTTTATATTTTTCAACTATGTTTTTATTGCTAAACGCTCGAATCTGATATATAATCAGAGGCTGTTACCAAAGTTTGTAGAAGAAGGTGAGGAGCATTTCACGACTGACAAAGTGGCATGCTTTCATCCTAGTATATGTACATAAGTACATATAATGTATTTATATAGGTCTCACGTTCCAATACTTCGTGACGTGAACGGAGTAACGCGTCCCTGCTCCTTCAATTTACATTTTCGCGCGTGCTTACCGCAGCCTTTGCAACTCTCAACAACTATGCACTTTATCTACTGACGTTCGTGATTAGTTCGTCAATGAAGTTTCAATAAAGCTTTATTTACCCTCTCTTTAACTCTAATGTGTGTGATTTCTCGCTAATGTGATATGAATTGCACACTCAAATTAAACATTATCTTCGGTAACTATTAAGTAACAGTGACAATTCATTTTAAATCTATACTAATATTTTTTATAGTTCTAATAATCATAAAATAGTTTAAATCTATGCTAATATTTTTTTTATTGTTCTAATAATCATAAAATAGTCGTCGTAACAATAAAAATATAGTTGATGCACTTTTTTTAAATACCGTAACTACAAAAAAAAAGGTTGCATGTAAAAAAATAAATATCTGTCACTTTTTAGTTGTCAGGACTATTTTTTTTCTAAGTGCACACAAAGATTTCAAAATATACGTATCATTTGTTATTTCACTTAACACGAGCCTTAATTTACTTACTTTTGTCATTACCTTAAGTTATACAATTTTTCAGTAAAGGGATGAAGCTTCATTATTATCAATAGTTTATCAAGATGTCAATTAAGCGAATATAAATATTAATGCAATCGAGATATTGATTTTTTTGCCAATACCTGTTGAATAGATATGGAATGAATTCTCTGGGTTCTATTGTTGTACTTGTGACAGACAGGTTGGATATTCTAAAGTTCTCGTATATGCCAATTTCTCTCGAACATCTATCATCAATTTGCCGAAATATTGCGGTCAAGCTATTTTTATTATTCCGAAATTGTTCAATTCACTGGTATGTCCACATTGGACATAAATGTATCAATTAAATTTGAAACACTCACGAATTCCAAACGTACTTCGGAAAATAGAACTGTAAATTCAATTTAGTGCTCGTCAAATGCAGCATCAAAATTATATCAGAGAGTGGGTTGCAGTTCAAAGCTGAGTGATTGATTGTCTCTCTGCAATAATATTCCATCAAATATACCGACTATATAAGCTTCACTAATTAGTGCTACGAGGGTGGAACAGTGATGTACGGATACAGCGTAGGAGCGACGAATAGTTTGTCCATTGGGCTGTCTCCGTCACGTTCGTAGTTAGACTAACAGGAAACAGCACTGCCTGGCTGCTATCCATATATCCAATGCTATCTGCTGTAGAAGTGATGGTCGGAAACGTATACGAACCGTTTCGAGCTCGTTTCTAACATGTCCCCATAAGATAACTGATCGCAATCTTGAATACCCCAGACTGTATCTCGCACTTATCTTCACTTTAGTCCGGGTAGTAGATGAAACAAATGGCAGGGTCCGAAGTCCTATCGCACTTGCCATAAGTAAATATCCTCTGTGTACTGATCCATATGGGTCATTCCACGGGATTTCGCACAAAAAAAAACCCGACCGACTCCAATTTTCGCCTAATTTTTTTATATTGTTGACTATGTCAAACGGTGCATCTGTGAATTTTTTGAGAATTTTATTCTTATATTTCGACGAGCCATAAAATAAAAGGTGAAAAAAATGAAAAAAAATCTGACGTCAAGTGGAATAATGATATCGACAAAAATAACTAGGTCAAAATTTTCGTAATTCAACACAGTTTACGGTAAAAATAATCAAAATAAAAAATAAACATAACTTCTATTTTATTTATGTCTTTTACCAAGAAAAGGTACCATTTCGCTAATTTGGCCCCCTCCGATTTCAATACAAAAAATCACGAATATACTACATGGAGTCCCAAACATTTTAAGCACAAGCCCAAGATGGAGAACGCATTTTACCCATTTTTAAAAAAATATTTCGGGTAATTGATTTTTTTAATCTTCTTCCAATCTTCTGCGTATTTTTTTATGTAATTGGTAATATTAAAAAGAGCTTATGTGATTTTTTTCATAATTTTATATGTAGATGTATTCGATTCATTAAATGTAATTGAATTACAAATTTAAAAAATTGTATTTTCGTTGCGTCTTTTACAAAAAAAGGTCCCATTTCACTTATATGGACCTCTCCGATTAAGTTAAAAAAATAACAAAATTACTATACGCCTCAGGCGTATCTCGCGACGCTAGCGCTCGAGCGGCCACTGCGTGCGTAACGAGACGATCAGCTGATCGCACGCCCCAGGCGTACCCCAGGCGAATCTCGCGACGCCAGCGCTCGAGCGGCCACTGAGTGAGTAAGAAAGCGATCAGCCGATGGCTTTCTTTTTTTAAAATTTTAAAAATTTGTAATTCGATTACATTTAATGAATCGAATACATCTACATATAAAATTATTTAAAAAATCACATAAGCTCCTTTTAATATTACCAATTACATAAAAAAAATACGCAGAAGATTGGAAGAAAATTAAAAAAATCAATTACCCGAAATATTTTTTTAAAAATGGGTAAAATGCGTTCTCCATCTTGGGCTTGTGCTTAAAATGTTTGGGACTCCATGTAGTATATTCGTGATTTTTTGTATTGAAATCGGAGGGGGCCAAATTAGCGAAATGGTACCTTTTCTTGGTAGAAGACAAAAAATAGAAGTTATGTTTATTTTTTATTTTGATTATTTTTACCGTAAACTGTGTTGAATTACGAAAATGTTGACCTAGTTATTTTTGTCGATATCATTATTCCACTTGACGTCAGAATTTTTTTCATTTTTTTCACCTTTTATTTTATGGCTCGTCGAAATATAAGAATAAAATTCTCAAAAAATTCACAGATGCTCCGTTTGACATAGTCAACAATATAAAAAAATTAGGCGAAAATTGGAGTCGGTCGGGTTTTTTTTTGTGCGAAATCCCGTGGAATGACCCATATATTTCCTGCAAGTTCAATCAAAGGTTACATCTTGATTTCTATCGAGACAAATAGTAATAAATATAATACTAGCAACAACGTGTTTGCTTTGCTCGCACTCCTATCTTTTCATTTGTCTTGTTACGTCATGGCTTTAATTTATTTTATTATTTTTGTGGAAAAGACGCAACAAATGAAAATTGATTTATTTGTTCTTCCATTTTTGAACGGATTGTGCCGCCTCAGGGCTTGGAGGAAGCGACTAGGTGATTGAATAATTGTATACATTTATTTTAAAAACAATTAATATAAATTTTGTTGATGGGAGTTAAATTATAATGGTTTGAGTTTTATAATGTTTAAATTTGTTAATTGTCAATGAGGGTCGACCAGCTTAATCTGCCCCCGGAGTAAGACTGACTATGTTGGAAATTACAAGTAATACAAAAGACACGGCGCATTAAGGTAGTTCTGTCGCGAAGGCAGTCTAAACTCATATGCATGAATTTTTGAGATGTTTCTGGTTTTCTTTACATGATAATTGCATGTTTATACAATTCGAGACTCTATTTCCTCCTTCAGTATTTCGATATAATCGACTCTTGATGTGCCATGACTTTTTTTTTACGGAAAGAAAAATGTATTCTATTCTACAACCGCGAAAAATACAGCTATTCAAAAAGCGCGCCATCATGATAGTCTGAAGTTGGCTTTACATCAAAGGTATCCACGACCAATCAGAATGTTTGAAAGCTGGTTCCAGATTTCGATATTTCGATTTTCGATGTGCCTTGTCTTTTTTAAGAGAGGATAATAATATAATAGTAATGCATGAAATATATATTATATAGTTATTAAAAAGTAATTATTTTTAAGTTACAATATATTAATTTATAAATTTTTCAATTCTATTTCAGTATTATTACTTCAAATATCTAATACAAATTGACAAGAAATTTATGGTACAAGTTGTGAATAAAGACTTCCAATCCGGTACTATAATTTTCGACCAAATTTTTTTAAAAGTGTACATATTACACCAGCGATTAATGCTTTTTACTGCATTACTTTTACTATAACAATTGTTTGTAGAATAAAAAAATATCGTTGGGTAACAGTATAAAAAATAGTGAGAACTCTGACAGCAAGAATACTTAAAACGGGAAAGACTTGGATGTTTGACCACACAACAAAGAATAATATTCCCATGGGCAATAGTTAAGCGGAGTCGCTTTATCTCAACGCTGGATCGCTCGTAGAGGAAAAAGGTAAAAGTAACCGAAGAACTCAGTAACACTGTGCAATCGAGATCCGCACATCACTAACTCATTTGGCTTAGTATAACTGAGGACGCGCAGAATTACCCGACAAACACGCAGGGAAGTCCTACATCACCGCTTGGGGCACACCGGCAAAAGGACTCGAGGGTTCCTTGCAAAAGCCTGGACTTTATATTCCGCGCATCCTTGCAACGACTTCAGGGACTCCGGAAATGCAGTCGTCTCGAATAAACATGAGATCCCAGGAATAATTCTCAACGTGACTGTGAAAGCTGAGCTTCCTTTCGAGACTCTGGCTCATATCTTCATTTAGGTCAATTTTCTGCGGTAAACAGACAAATGATTTTTTACGACATATAAATTATTTATGTTATTTGCTTATATCGCAAGCAGCGAAAGATAAATCAATATGGCTAAAGGACTTCAGTCCATGACTACTATAAACTATTTACATATTTACTGTAATGAAGAAAAAGAAAAAGTTAAGAAAGACGAGCACAGCAAAAATATAAAGAAATATCCATAGGGAATAAAATCCTTCCGATAAAAAATGTATTTTATTTCGATCAAATAAAACTTGAAATCAATAAGATTTATTTGAATGAAATAAAATTTAATAAAAATAAAATCCTGTTATTCTAGCATTTGATAAATAAATTTATTTAATGCCAGGCCTAATAGGATTTTATTTCGAGCAAATACAATTTATTTCATTCAAATAAATCGTATTCCATTTTTAATAAAATTTATTTGATACAAACTTTAAAAAATGGCGTTTAGAAGAAACGCAATAATTTTGAAACTTTAATTTTTTTAAATTTTGAGTAATAGTTGAATTACACAGCATCAATTTGACACATCTACACGATAGAAATGTACACACCAAGAGAAATCGGCTTGATGGGTTAAAACTTGAAATCAATACGATTTATTTGAATGAAATAAAATTTAATAAAAATAAAATCCTGTTATGCTAGCATTTGAAAAATAAATTTATTTAATGCCACGCCTAATACGATTTTATTTCGATCAAATACAATTTATTTCATTCAAATAAATCGTATTCCATTTTTAATAAAATTTATTTGATACAAACTTTAAAAAATGACGTTTAGAAGAAACGCAATAATTTTGAAACTTTAATTTTTTTAAATTTTGAGTAACAGTTGAATTACACAGCATCAATTTGACACATCTACACGATAGAAATGTACACACCAAGAGAAATCGGATTGATGGGTTAAAACTTGAAATCAACACGATTTATTTGAATGAAATAAAATTTAATAAAAATAAAGTCCTATTATGCCAGCATTTGAAAAATAAATTTATTTAATGCCAGGCCTAATAGGATTTTATTTCGATCAAATACAATTTATTTCATTCAAATAAATCGTATTCCATTTTTAACAAAATTTATTTGATACAAACTTTAAAAAATGGCGTTTAGAAGAAACGCCATAATTTTGAAACTTTAATTTTTTTAAATTTTCAGTAACAGTTGAATTACACAGCATCAATTTGACACATCTACACGATAGAAATGTACACACCAAGAGAAATCGGATTGATGGGTTAGAGCTTGAAATCAATACGATTTATTTGAATGAAATAAAATTTAATAAAAATAAAACCCTATTATGCTAGCATTTGAAAAATAAATTTATTTAATGCCAGTCCTAATAGGATTTTATTTCGATCAAATACAATTTATTTCATTCAAATAAATCGTATTCCATTTTTAACAAAATTTATTTGATACAAACTTTAAAAAATGGCGTTTAGAAGAAACGCAATAATTTTGAAACTTTGATTTTTTAAATTTTGAGTAATAGTTGAATTACACAGCATCAATTTGACACATCTACACGATAGAAATATACACACCAAGAGAAGTCGGATTGATGGGTTAAAACTTGAAATCAATACGATTTATTTGAATGAAATAAAATTTAATAAAAATAGGTATTTGATCGAAATAAAATCCTAATAGGATTTTATTTCGATCAAATACAATTTATTTCATTCAAATAAATCGTATTCCATTTTTAATAAAATTTATTTGATACAAACTTTAAAAAATGGCGTTTAGAAGAAACGCAATAATTTTGAAACTTTAATTTTTTTTTAAATTTGAGTAATAGTGAATTACACAGCATCAATTTGACACATCTACACGATAGAAATGTACACACCAAGAGAAATCGGATTGATGGGTTAAAACTTGAAATCAATACGATTTATTTGAATGAAATAAAATTTAATAAAAATAAAATCCTATTATGCTAGCATTTGAAAAATAAATTTATTTAATGCCAGTCCTAATAGGATTTTATTTCGATCAAATACAATTTATTTCATTCAAATAAATCGTATTCCATTTTTAACAAAATTTATTTGATACAAACTTTAAAAAAATGGCGTTTAGAAGAAACGCCATAATTTTGAAACTTTAATTTTTTTAAATTTTGAGTAACAGTTGAATTACACAGCATCAATTTGACACATCTACACGATAGAAATATACACACCAAGAGAAATCGGATTGATGGGTTAAAACTTGAAATCAATACGATTTATTTGAATGAAATAAAATTTAATAAAAATAAAATCCTATTATGCTAGCATTTGAAAAATAAATTTATTTAATGCCACGCCTAATAGGATTTTATTTCGATCAAATACAATTTATTTCATTCAAATAAATCGTATTCCATTTTTAATAAAATTTATTTGATACAAACTTTAAAAAATGGCGTTTAGAAGAAACGCAATAATTTTGAAACTTTGATTTTTTTAATTTTGAGTAATAGTTGAATTACACAGCATCAATTTGACACATCTACACGATAGAAATGTACACACCAAGAGAAATCGGATTGATGGGTTAAAACTTGAAATCAATACGATTTATTTGAATGAAATAAAATTTAATAAAAATAAAACCCTATTATGCTAGCATTTGAAAAATAAATTTATTTAATGCCACGCCTAATAGGATTTTATTTCGATCAAATACAATTTATTTCATTCAAATAAATCGTATTCCATTTTTAATAAAATTTATTTGATACAAACTTTAAAAAATGGCGTTTAGAAGAAACGCAATAATTTTGAAATTTTAATTTTTTTAATTTTAAGTAATAGTTGAATTACACAGCATCAATTTGACACATCTACACGATAGAAATGTACACACCAAGAGAAATCGGATTGATGGATTAAAACTTGAAATCAATACGATTTATTTGAATGAAATAAAATTTAATAAAAATAAAATCCTATTATGCTAGCATTTGAAAAATAAATTTATTTAATTCCACGCCTAATAGGATTTTATTTCGATCAAATACAATTTATTTCATTCAAATAAATCGTATTCCATTTTTAATAAAATTTATTTGATACAAACTTTAAAAAATGGCGTTTAGAAGAAACGCCATAATTTTGAAACTTTGATTTTTTTAAATTTTGAGTAACAGTTGAATTACACAGCATCAATTTGACACATCTACACGATAGAAATGTACACACCAAGAGAAATCGGATTGATGGGTTAGAACTTGAAATCAATACGATTTATTTGAATGAAATAAAATTTAATAAAAATAAAATCCTATTATGCTAGCATTTGAAAAATAAATTTATTTAATGCCAGGCCTAATAGGATTTTATTTCGATCAAATACAATTTATTTCATTCAAATAAATCGTATTCCATTTTTAATAAAATTTATTTGATTCAAACTTTAATTTATTTCAAATACCTCTCATAGTTGCACTGAAAAAAAAATCTACTTGAAATTTAGTGTACTTTTGCTGGAAGTTTTTATTCATAAACTAGTATATTAAATCTAGTATACAAGTGTAATGTAAAATTAATGTATGGTACAGCACGTGCAATAATTTACTTTAATTTTACAGTAAAAGTACTTGAATTTTAATAATTCGCTTTAATTTTACTGGAAAATTACATGAATTTTATACCACAATTGTATATTAAATTTCGATGACGAGATTATGAATAAAAACTTCCAATCTTTTCTAACAGTGTTATTTAAATAAACCCATTGGGACCAATTTCTCTGGGTGCACCGCAAAAGAATCATGCATTCTGCGAGAATAAAAATGTATTTATTGCAAAGAATAAATGAGACAGAAGGCAGTTTGAACGTCAGATGGTAGCATTGGTATTACAATCAGAGATCCAATTAGCACCTACGAATTCGCACATTGCGATATGCAACGGACGTTTTCAAGTATACTCGCGCAATATGCATATCGTAGATTCGTCTGAGTGCGGTTCGTGAGTTACGTAATGAATAATAGGAAACGCTGAGGTCGGACCTTCACCAAGAGGAGCTCGTTGCAGTCGAGAAAGGGGTCGTATTAATAAGGGTGGCTACGGTAGTCATGCCCACGCACGTATACCGTATAACATTGTTCTACACAACGGTATGTAGTCTACGATGCTGTACATAAGAGCCAACGACAAAGGAACTCACCAGAGACACAAAGGTTCTCAAGGTGTGGAGAAAATAATAAATTTTATAAGGGAAAGAACGAATACTTTGTGCTTTAAATTAAGGTCGCACTTTGTTACAACATTTTCAACAAAGTACAAATTTAATCAAGGAAATTATGATGTAAAATCTTGGGAGACTTCAAAGGAACACGACTACTTACTATACTCGGAATTTCACCTCTTTCAAGCTTTTTTCATAAAGATTGAAACTGTTTTTAGTATTTTTTTTATTCAACGTTTGTTTTAAAAGTCCAGCGTTGAAAGAAAATATTTATTTAGATTAAACAATATGTGGGTTAATTCTATTTTTTCTTTTCTATTTCAAATCAATAAAATTTTATTTCGATCAAATAAAACTTGAAATCAGTAGGATTTATTTGAATGAAATAAATTATATTTAATCAGAATAAAAGATTGAAACTGTTTTTATGTTTTTTTTTATTCAACGTTTGTTTTAAAATTCCAGCGTTGAAAGAAAATATTTATTTAGATTAAACAATATGTGGGTTAATTCTATTTTTTCTATTCTATCTATTTCAAACCAATAAAATTTTAATTCGATCAAATAAAACTTGAAATCAGTAGGATTTATTTGAATGAAATAAATTATATTTAATCAGAATAAAAGATTGAAACTGTTTTTACTGTTTTTTTTATTCAACGTTTGTTTTAAAATTCCAGCGTTGAAAGAAAATATTTATTTAGATTAAACAATGTGGGTTAATTTTATTTTTTCTATTCTATATATCTATTTCAAATCAATAAAATTTTATTTCGGTCAAATAAAACTTGAAATCAGTAGGATTTATTTGAATAAAATAAATTATATTTAATCAGAATAAAAAATTGAAACTGTTTTTACTGATTTTTTTTATTCAATGTTTGTTTTAAAATTCCAGCGTTGAAAGAAAATATTTATTTAGATTAAACAATATGTGGGTTAATTTTATTTTTTCTATTCTATCTATTTCAAATCAATAAAATTTTATTTCGATCAAATAAAACTTGAAATCAGTAGGATTTATTTGAATGAAATAAATTATATTTATTCAGAATAAAAGATTGAAACTGTTTTTACTGTTTTTTTTTATTCAACGTTTGTTTTCAAACTCCAACGTTGGAAGAAAATATTTATTTAGATTAAACTATATGTGGGTTAATTCTATTTTTTCTATCCTATCTATTTCAAACCAATAAAATTTTTATTCGATCAAATAAAACTTGAAATCAGTAGGATTTATTTGAATGAAATAAATTATATTTATTCAGAATAAAAGATTGAAACTGTTTTTACTGTTTTTTTTTTATTCAATGTTTGTTTTAAAATTCCAGCATTGAAAGAAAATATTTATTTAGATTAAACTATATGTGGGTTAATTTTATTTTTTTCTATTATATCCATTTCAAATCAATCAAATTTTATTTCGGTCAAATAAAACTTGAAATCAGTAGGATTTATTTGAATGAAATAAATTATATTTATTCAGAATAAAAGATTGAAACTGTTTTTACTGTTTTTTTTTATTCAACGTTTGTTTTAAAATTCCAGCGTTGAAAGAAAATATTTATTTAGATTAAACAATAAGTGGGTTAATTCTATTTTTTCTATTCTATCTATTTCAAACCAATAAAATTTTAATTCGATCAAATAAAACTTGAAATCAGTAGGATTTGTTTGAATGAAATAAATTATATTTATTCAGAATAAAAGATTGAAACTGTTTTTACTGTTTTTTTTTATTCAACGTTTGTTTTAAAACTCCAACGTTGGAAGAAAATATTTATTTAGATTAAACTATATGTGGGTTAATTCTATTTTTTCTATTCTATCTATTTCAAACCAATAAAATTTTTATTCGATCAAATAAAACTTGAAATCAGTAGGATTTGTTTGAATGAAATAAATTATATTTAATCAAAATAAAAGATTGAAACTGTTTTTACTGTTTTTTTTTATTCAATGTTTGTTTTAAAATTCCAGCATTGAAAGAAAATATTTATTTAGATTAAACTATATGTGGGTTAATTTTATTTTTTTCTATTATATCCATTTCAAATCAATAAAATTTTATTTCGATCAAATAAAACTTGAAATCAGTAGGATTTATTTGAATGAAATAAATTATATTTAATCAAAATAAAAGATTGAAACTGTCCTTACTATTTATTTTTATTCAACGTTTGTTTTAAAATTCCAACGTTGAAAGAAAATATTTATTTAGCTAAAACAATGTGGGTGAATTCTATTTTTTCTATTCTATCTATTTCAAATCAATAAAATTTTATTCGGTCAAATAAAACTTGAAATCAGTAGGATTTATTTTAATGAAATAAATTATATTTAATCAAAATAAAAGATTGAAACTGTCTTTACTATTTTTTTTTATTCAACGTTTGTTTAAAAATCCAACGTTGAAATAAAATATTTATTCAGCTAAAGCAATACGAGGGTTAATTCTGTTTTTTCTATCTATTCCAAATAAATAAAATTTTATTTCGATCTAATCAAACAAAATCAATAGGATTAATTTGAATGAAATAAATTGTATTTAATCAAAATAAGAGATTGAAACTGTTTTTACTATTTTTTTTTATTCAATGTTTGTTTTAAAAGTCCAACGTTGAAACGAAATATTTATGTAGCTGAAACAATATGGGGATTAATTTTTTTTTTTTGTTGCTCTCAAACAATTGCGTGACTTTGTAAGCATGAATTATGATGATCCTACTTGACGTCAATGAAGCATACATCGAGAGGCGGATCTAAATTCATCTCGATTAATCTCGCCTCTCGCGTAGAGCAGAAGTAGTTCGATATTGTGAGATACTTCAACGGCCTCGGGTATCTCCAGAGGACAAGTCATAATAATAAAGAGCCACTATATTATGTATCGGGATGTTATATTTACGAGGCGGTTGCATCCCACGTCGATTCATACCGGATTATGCAGATTTATATGCGTACAGTGAAGCTCCATGAATTTACCTCATGTTTAGGTTGATCCTACGCACAAACTCATTCCATTTTTATAACATTCTAAGCCTTTTGCTACTATCAAGATAACCTACGGGCAGGCTTTAAATTTATGTAGAAACATGGTATTATAAAAATATTAAAAAATACAATATTACTATACAAGTGAGGAATATGCTTTTTCTGACATTTTCTGACAATAATCTTTTTATTCATTATTTTCTACTTTCTTCAAAGCTTTTTTCTATAGTAAGATAAATTTGTTCAACATACTTTCTCGTGGATAAAAGTTTATACAAAATAACGCCCCTGCAATTAATATTTGTTTCACAAATTCTGCTATTGGTCGTTTGGCAATGAATGAATATGCTTTACAATAATACTGACGCTCTTGTCCATTCTTCGTTCCTCGCAATTATTGAAAAGGAACAAAAAGCCTTTTCTCCCGTTGTCATGGAAATCTATCAAAGTGGATATAAACTACGACTTTCAAATACAGAGAACAAAGCTTCCTGGAAAGCACCAAGGAGATTTCTATGAAGATTCTACCCAGAACTGCACAATTGATTTATTGTCGAGACCGAATGACTTTATGTATAATGAAACGCCGTTCTTTTACGGCGTAGGGTAAATGTGGTAAATATGGGCAACAAAAAAAGTTTTAGCCTGTATCTTCTACTTCTAGAGATCAATCTTACTTAGGTTGCAGAAATAGGTTTCCAAAAAAACAAACTATAATGTTGAAAAAAAAATTTGTAGGCAGAATTTCGATCTTCATTTTTTAATATTTATTTTTAATCATTAGTTATGTGGTTTTACCACTTAGAACCAAATTTACCATAGTACTACACATATTCACCATGTTTAACCTACACAATCAATATTATTTGTCACTGATTTGCTATTTTACAGGCATCAATCTTACTTAGGTTGCAGAAATAGGTTTCCAAAAAAACAAACTATAATGTTGAAAAAAAATTTGTAGGCAGAATTTCGATCTTCATTTTTTAATATTTATTTTTAATCATTAGTTATGTGGTTTTACCACTTAGAACCAAATTTACTATAGTACTACACATATTCACCATGTTTACCCTACACAATCAATATTATTTGTCACTGATTTGCTATTTTACAGGCATCAATCTTACTTAGGTTGCAGAAATAGGTTTCCAAAAAAACAAACTATAATGTTGAAAAAAAAATTTGTAGGCAGAATTTCGATCTTCATTTTTAAATATTTATTTTTAATCATTAGTTATGTGGTTTTACCACTTAGAATCAAATTTACTATAGTACTACACATATTCACCATGTTTACCCTACACAATCAATATTATTTGTCACTGATTTGCTATTTTAAAGGCATCAAAAAATTGGCGTTTGATTTGTTGCATCTTTTGATTGAAAAAAAAATATCTCTACAAAATAAATATGAATATATATATTGATGATTTCACATTGTATAAAATATTTCGTGGAATGGAGTTACAGGTTGTCATATATATTTGACTCTTTGCATGAAATTTATTACTTGTTTACAACTTTTGTTGTCGTTTAGGCATTCTATTAGTGTTGGAGGGAGGGCAAATTTTTGTCGGAGGGCACTGTACCCAGGGCAGATCGGTAGGAAGTGTTCAGTTCCCTAGCAGATTAGACCACGTTCGAATTACGGTGAAAATCACTCGTGATTTTTACATCGAAAAAAACGGTCGTTTCACGGTGGAAATTGTAATATTTATTTATTTTTTATTTCCTCTAATTTCGTAAAAAAAAATAGACTTTATTCGATATTATGCAGATAATATATAGTTTGAAAGAAATGAGAATTTTCATCACACAGATAAGAAACAATACAGATATGATAATAATTAGAATTGGTATTCGAATTATAACAATTTCCGGCATATCAAAATTAAGACACGTACACATAAAAATACACATATAGAAAGGATATAACACAATTATAAATTTAATATATTATTTGCTCGACTCTTCCTTTATTTGATTATCAAATGTTTTTTATATGGTTTGTTTTAAAATTTAATATTATACATATAGATTGAAATATCGACCGACGTAATTTTATAAAATATGTGAGATACTCAGCTTTGTCAAATATGGATTATCGGACGAGGTCGAAACATACCCAGGCCTGGGCTTTTGAAAGAATAAATTCGCCGTCGATATTGCCACTGAGTCTCGACAGATATTTAGACGTCTGGTCTCGAGAACGGTCCGGAAGAGAAGAGAGTGTGATTTATTGTCATACGCTCTATGTCGCGAAAATATTCGTATATATTCGGCTCACGTCGGCCTAATTCGTAAAGGGCCTTGACTTAATGTCGATATTTAGTATCGATATTGAGTCGATTTTATTTCGCGCGCGAATTATATTTAAATTTAATTTATAATTTCTACAAAATAACGGTCCCTCGTTCTAAAGCTTCTGGAGCGGTGGAGCTTTTGAGCTTTCGGTCCGTGATTTTTGCAAAATATTACCGACGAAATCACGGCTTAATTCATGGCCCAACGAATAATGAAATCTGCCGTGATTTATGCCGTGATTCTGTGAAATACCACGGCACTGTAAATTCCGTCGAGCCGTGATTTCTACCGTTCTTTATTGCAAAATCACGATCCGCAAGCCCAAAAGCTCAAACGGTATGAGTGGGTCTGTGATTTCTGCCGTGATACGACCGTGATTTTCGGTGTCGAAACTCACGCGTGATTTTCACCGTGATTCGACCGTGAACAGCGTCAATTCCAGGCGTGATTCAATCAGCTAGGGTTGAGAAGGAGCTGCCGCAGTGGTCGAACGTAGGTTTTGGGAAGAGGTCAAAGAGATGTCTGTGTGAGATGGTGGAGTGACCAATTTGGAGTCTTGTGATAGCGCTCTGATCTTTCCTGTTCTGGGCATCAGGGGGTTTTTTAAAAATGTAGGATCTTGAGTAGTGTAGTTTAGATAGATCATTTGTTGTCCAAATTTCGTTCCATTTCTTTCTTAGGGCCTTGCGAATCGAGATCTCGAATTCACGACCAGAGATCTGAATTTGTGAATAATCGTTTAAACCAATTGTAGCTGCTCTTTTTGCAACTATCCCTGTTTAAAAAATCCCATTGATTCTATTTAAACTCATAAAATCCTATTGTACATAAAGTTTTTTATCCATCCTATTGGTCTAAATAGGATTTTCTAAGCAGGGATATCTACTTTCTCGTTGCCATCGATTCCTTGCGATGAGATTGATACTAAGGATGCATCTAGGTGTTTTGCGTGGCAAGTTGTTAATTTTGTTTAATTCCATTCTTCATCCACCGTTCGAGCTTAAAATACAAACATCTAATTCGAGCAAATTGTTAACAGCACGTGAAATAATTATAATTAATTTATTAGCGCTAAAACTTGGACTACCGTACAGAATTTGATTAACTATGTGAAACGAGCAATGCAAAATAATGTTACGACATTGTCAGGGAGATTATCAGGCTGTTTACATCCAACGTTATCATTCCCGGAAACAATGACTTTCTTGAGTTCCGAATTTACTGTAACGCGAAATTCGCTACTGCCAAACTCGAGGTTAAAATACAAACATCTAATTCGAACACATTGTTAACAGCACGTGAAATAATTATAATTAATTTATTAGCGCTAAAACTTAGACTACCTTACAGCATTTGATTAACTATGTGAAACGAGCAATGCAAAATAATGTTACGACATTGTCAGGGAGATTATCAGGCTGTTTACATCCAACGTTATCATTCCCGGAAACAATGACTTTCTTGAGTTCCGAATTTATACGTAACGCGAAATTCGCTACTGCCAAACTCGAGCTTAAAATACAAACATCTAATTCGAGCAAATTGTTAACAGCACGTGAAATAATTAATATTAATTTATCAGCGCTAAAACTTGGACTACCTTACAGCATTTGATTAACTATATGAAACGAGCAATGCAAAATAATGTTACGACATTGTCAGGGAGATTATCAGGCTGTTTACATCCAACGTTATCATTCCCGGAAACAATGACTTTCTTGAGTTCCGAATTTACTGTAACGCGAAATTCGCTACTGCCAAACTCGAGCTTAAAATACAAACATCTAATTCGAGCAAATTGTTAACAGCACGTGAAATAATTATAATTAATTTATTAGCGCTAAAACTTGGACTACCTTACAGCATTTGATTAACTATGTGAAACGAGCAATGCAAAATAATGTTACGACATTGTCAGGGAGATTATCAGGCTGTTTACATCCAACGTTATCATTCCCGGAAACAATGACTTTCTTGAGTCCCGAATTTACTGTAACGCGAAATTCGCTACTGCCAAACTCGAGCTTAAAATACAAACATCTAATTCGAGCAAATTGTTAACAGCACGTGAAATAATTATAATTAATTTATTAGCGCTAAAACTTGGACTACCTTACAGCATTTGATTAACTATGTGAAACGAGCAATGCAAAATAATGTTACGACATTGTCAGGGAGATTATCAGGCTGTTTACATCCAACGTTATCATTCCCGGAAACAATGACTTTCTTGAGTCCCGAATTTACTGTAACGCGAAATTCGCTACTGCCAAACTCGAGCTTAAATTAAAATACAAACATCTAATTCGAGCAAATTGTTAACAGCACGTGAAATAATTAAAATTAATTTATCAGCGCTAAAACTTGGACTACCTTACAGAATTTGATTAACTATGTGAAACGAGCAATCCAAAATAATGTTACGACATTGTCAGGGAGATTATCAGGCTGTTTACATCCAACGTTATCATTCCCGGAAACAATGACTTTCTTGAGTTCCGAATTTACTGTAACGCGAAATTCGCTACTGCCAAAATCGAGCTTAAAATACAAACATCTAATTCGAACAAATTGTTAACAGCACGTGAAATAATTATAATTAATTTATTAGCGCTAAAACTTGGACTACCTTACAGCATTTGATTAACTATGTGAAACGAGCAATGCAAAATAATGTTACGACATTGTCAGGGAGATTATCAGGCTGTTTACATCCAACGTTATCATTCCCGGAAAAAATGACTTTCTTGAGTCCCGAATTTACTGTAACGCGGAATTCGCTACTGCCAAACTCGAGCTTAAAATACAAACATCTAATTCGAGCAAATTGTTAACAGCACGTGAAATAATTATAATTAATTTATTAGCGCTAAAACTTGGACTACCGTACAGAATTTGATTAACTATGTGAAACGAGCAATGCAAAATAATGTTACGACATTGTCAGGGAGATTATCAAGCTGTTTACATCCAACGTTATCATTCCCGGAAACAATGACTTTCTTGAGTTCCGAATTTACTGTAACGCGAAATTCGCTACTGCCAAACTCGAGCTTAAAATACAAACATCTAATTCGAGCAAAATGTTAACAGCACGTGAAATAATTATAATTAATTTATTAGCGCTAAAACTTGGATTACCTTACAGCATTTGATTAACTATGTGAAACGAGCAATGCAAAATAATGTTACGACATTGTCAGGGAAATTATCAGGCTGTTAACATCCAACGTTATCATTCCCGGAAACAATGACTTTCTTGAGTTCCGAATTTACTGTAACGCGAAATTCGCTACTGCCAAACTCGAGCTTAAAATACAAACATCTAATTCGAGCAAATTGTTAACAGTACGTGAAATAATTATAATTAATTTATTAGCGCTAAAACTTGAACTACCGTACAGAATTTGATTAACTATGTGAAACGAGCAATGCAAAATAATGTTACGACATTGTCAGGGAGATTATCAGGCTGTTTACATCCAACGTTATCATTCCCGGAAACAATGACTTTCTTGAGTTCCGAATTTACTGTAACGCGAAATTCGCTACTGCCAAACTCGAGCTTAAAATACAAACATCTAATTCGAGCAAATTGTTAACAGCACGTGAAATAATTATAATTAATTTATTAGCGCTAAAACTTGGACTACCGTACAGAATTTGATTAACTATGTGAAACGAGCAATGCAAAATAATGTTACGACATTGTCAGGGAGATTATCAGGCTGTTTACATCCAACGTTATCATTCCCGGAAACAATGACTTTCTTGAGTTCCGAATTTACTGTAACGCGAAATTCGCTACTGCCAAACTCGAGGTTAAAATACAAACATCTAATTCGAGCAAATTGTTAACAGCACGTGAAATAATTAAAATTAATTTATTAGCGCTAAAACTTGGACTACCGTACAGAATTTGATTAACTATGTGAAACGAGCAATGCAAAATAATGTTACGACATTGTCAGGGAGATTATCAGGCTGTTTACATCCAACGTTATCATTCCCGGAAACAATGACTTTCTTGAGTTCCGAGTTTACTGTAACGCGGAGTTCGCTACTGCTCAACTCTCTACTCAACTACCATTATGTCGTCTGTGGCACAGGAGCCAAGAACTGGGACTGCTTTCTATCGTGTTTTCGCCTGCTGGTAGTCTACGCTGGAAAGGACTGCTGGAGAACCAAGCGTCGCCGTATCGGGTTTGCAACGAGGAAACAAAAACTTTATTATACGACTATACGCCCCGGCCACCACATTCGAAACATCTGTGACTGCGCGTTGCTCCCTCGCTCGGTGGCGTCCTGCAAACCATCTTTTTTCCCTCCCACCACTGCGTCACAATTAACTTTTAAGACTATGGTACCGCCTGCCTAGATATCTCCATAGAAAAGCAAGAACGCAGAGAGAGAGAGAGAGACCCGGCAAAAAGAGACCCAGCTTTGACTCTCCCTATCCTCCCAGTTGCCTTTTTCCTTGCAAACCCTCGTTCCCCCCATTGCGCTACATTACAGTCAAGCAACTCAGAGGGCACTAGAGCCTTCAAAAGGAAAATAAGCTCCGCCAGTTTTGCCGACGACTTCTTCATCGCATTATCATAATTACTTCTGCAGTCGTTTCGAAAAATACAGCGAGCGACTTGAAATTCGCGCTTCGCGAGACTTCTTGGACTAGAAATAAAAGCTATGTGCACTTTCGTGAAAACCTATAAGATCATATAGTATAGCCAGCAGCAAATGTATATGAATTCGTATAATTTTCGTACGATGAAAGCGAACGAGGAAGCTAATTGGTTCAAGTTCCATTTTTTAAAACGTCATGCTTTATAAATCCAGGCGTATTTTTTTTAAAAATCTTTATAGAATGTTTTTTTATTTCATCACTAAAAGTGTATAAAAGTATTACTTTTTTCCGAGTTGGTATTGCCAATTTCTTGCTAAAGCTCTAAGTTTTTTATTTCATGGATTTTGTGGATTTAGAATCAAGAGTCCAACTGAACGTTCATAATCAAAGACATAATTACGCTAATATACCAGCTCACACTCCGCAGAGCTGGTTTACGTATTATAACTCATCGTGCAGACATTCTGAAGTCAGAAATCTACCAGCGACGTATATGCCTTGTATGTCGCATTGAATTTAATATGATTTATGTTGCGTAATTAAATTCCCGTGTTCACAGTGAGGAAGAAAGGTCGCGTTCGATTACAGCGCCATTTCCAGTGCTTCACACGCAAGCACTAACTCTTTCACGCTTCGCCGCGATGCACACTCTCCCTCTCACTCTTCTCGTTAACTTTAACGATCTTAAGTCCTAACCCAATTCGGAAGTGCGAACCGGCAGAACTTTAGGTAGTTAGTTTCCGCGTGGGATGAAGCGCTATTTTAACCTTCCGCGCCTCCACAGCACTACTAAGTAACTCTACTTGGGAAATTATGAAAAAAATGTCTCGAATCGAATGCCACATATTCCCGGACCGATATTCGGTGAGTTAGAATGGAGCGACATGTTGAGGCTTTGGATACGAATATCAAAAAAGAATTACAGAGTAAAAACTAACTGTAGTAAAGTTCGTTATTGATAGTCATGTGTTTTAAAAAAAGAAAAGTTGATTGCAGTCTGCGGTAATTTGATTTCAAAGTGAGAATGAATTCTCATTTGTTAATTGTAGCTCAACTGGACGCTATTGTAACTTTCTACACGGCGCTGAAACTTTGAAATTAATGCCCTAAGGCTTCCGGTTGCAGTGCGTTTCGCACGTCGACATTTCAACGCCTCAACACTGACATTCATCCCTCTTTTAGTATGTCCGCATTCTATTCCATATGGTTATTGGATGAATGTTGCTATATCAAATTTATATTACTATGGTTCTTATTTAGCGCATTGGGAGTTTTTTGCAAATCCTGGAAATATGTCTATAAACGCCTAATTACATAGGCTCGACACGTGATTTTCTTTCCTTTAATTTTGCACAAATAATCAGCAGGATTTTTAGGCTCTTCTCAAATTATCTCTAATGACGTAGTAAAGCATTTGACAGAGATCCTTATAAACAGCCTCGTAGGGGAGATGGAAGCAAAACGGGCAGCTTCAGTAAAAATCGGGATTAGGGGCAAAACGGGCACCGTCTCAACTTTCGTAAAAACGATTTGTCTCGGTTTTTTACGTTCCTTAGATAGTTTTATTCCTTAGATAATTTCGACTATCTAATTGGAGTGGAATCGGATTTGATTTTTCTTTATGGAACTAGATTTGAATTTTTTTTATTGTGCAACCGAAATTGTAGTCGGTAACAGAAACTGCATTGTGAATTACTGGAAACCAGCGAATATTTTAGATGAAATAAAATTTGGATTAGACTATCTATTTTTTTTTATCGTGCATAGTTTCTGAGTAAACTAGATTACAGTTATTGATATCAACGGGCATCCATTAAAAATCGGGATTGGGGGCAAAACGGGCACCGTCTCAACTTTCGTAAAAACGATTTGTCTCTGTTTTTTACGTTCCTTAGATAGGGAAAGTGCGGAAAATACGTCAAATTGGTGATGAAAAAAAATTGATAATCTTCATCAGATCAGAATTTTTTTAACCATCCGTCCAGAACTTTTTTTCGATACTTTGTTGAGCAAAGAAAAAAAATATAGTCAAATGAATTTTTCAAAAATTGTATAATCAAATTAATTCTTTGAAAAAAAAAGTCGGTATATCATAAAGAAATCAATTAGAACGAAATTCTCACTTTATGATTTGGTGCCAATTTTGACCCCGATACTTATATTTAGCTGAGATGCCTGTTTTGCCTCCCTGCCTGTTTTATTGACATCACCAATTATTTTCCGAAATTTTCAAGTAAGAAATGCCAGAAAATTGAAAAAAGTCGTGTTCGAAAAAGTTGAAACGATGTCCGTTTTGCCTCCAATTGCCATTTTCAGTCGTGATGCCCGTTTTACCCCCATCTCCCCTATTTGAGGTCTCAAGGGTTCAGCTTGAGATAGGTCTCGATAAAAACGGTGTCCCTAATCCAGAACGTTCCAAAGGAAACTGCCCATTCATAATCCATGTCCCGACCACACCGTCGAAGGGTGGTTAACGTCAGAAATTCGGTAGGCTTCAGCAGAAGGGTCTCTAATCAAGCCATGTTCCAGAAAACATAATACTAATATTCGTAGTTCCAAGCCGGTCCTAGAGACACCTTTACGGCCTCATAATGTACATAGAACCCTCTCTTTCTGTTTCCCGGGCTACGCTACATAACTGTGTGTTTCGGTGTTTGTCCTCCTTCTCTCTCCTTCGCTCTCTCTCTCTCATTTACCCTCCAGCTTTTGTTCTCTTTCATTGCTCCTTCAACGTACTTCTATGTGACCTATGACACGCTGGAGACTCCATACATTGTACAACAGGCGGGAGAGGAAATTCCAAGCGGAAGGAAAAGCAAGCAGCCCTCGGCACTGGGTCACCTTAAATATTTACGACCGTTTTCACCAAGATTTCCCCTGTTTTTCGCACGGTTACATCTACCTATCGCACGTCGGATAACATTGGCGTGACACAGGTTTTTTCTATCAGTCGGAAGTTGATCTCCACGGTCGGCAAATCCACAGGATCCTAATGCTTGCGCTTGAAATCCAGAGGGTAATCCTTCTCGTGGTCCTGTGATATCCTTAGACCTCTTCGAGACAGCCACAAGCTTTGATTCTGTAAAACCTCCTGAAGACCATCCAGCTTTCTTTTTGCCCGCTGCTACAGACTTTATGACCGGGTCGTGCTCCCGTTTCCAGCAGGTGAGTCCGCAGCGAAATAGCGCAGCGGCTACGCTTCTACGTGCTAGTTCAAATCCCGGGAAAGCTAAGTACTCTATCCACTTACAATTAGCCCTCGTTCGTACATCTAATTACCGCCTACTATACACAACCACTGCACACTATTATACATCTGTATTTCTCTCGTTTTCCTTGTCTCAGGAATAGATGTGTGTCTCTTTGGAGTGGACGTGCTGATGTAACTTATGCATCTGCTTGGACCTTGATGGAAGAAGCTAACATAACTAGCACGTGACTAGTGTCTGCGCAAACGTAGCCTGACCTTCTTGCACTCAAACTTTCTTCCTTATTTGATCTTCTCATCTGAAAACAACGAAATGTGACATTGAATTATGTAAGTACTTCTGGCAGACACGTGAAAAAAAAGAATCTCAGAGTGATATGAGGTTTAAGATTTCTGCATATTCATAATAAAATTTTGGCATGCTATATCTTTCGAATTACGATATCAAGAAAAAAACTAAAAAGTAGAAAATGTTCGTTTTCGTATTCTCTGGTGGACGATTTAAAAATTTTTTTTTAAGTCCAAAATTAAGGGAGTTGTTCTTGATTTAGTACTGTGGCAAGCTATATCTTTCGAACTATGATATCAATAAAAAACCTAAAAAGTAGAAAATGTTCGTTTTCGTATTCTCTGATGGACGTTTTTTTCATTTTTTTTAAAATATAAAATTAAGGGAGTTGTTCTTGATTTAGTACTTTGGCAAGCCATATCTTTCGAGCTATGATATCGAGAAAAAAACTGAAACGTAGTAAATTTTTGTCTTCGTATTCTCTGATGGACAATTTTTTTATTTTTTTAAGTCCAAAATTAAGGGCGTTGTTCTTGATTTAGTACTTTGGCAAGCTATATCTTTCGAACTATGATATCGAGAAAAAGACTAAAAAGTAGGAAATGTTCGTTCTCGTATTGTCTGGTGGACAATTTTTTCATTTTTTTTAAGCCCAAAAGTAAGGGAGTTGTTCTTGATTTAGTACTTTGGCAAGCCATATCTTTCGAGCTATGATATCAAGAAAAAAAACTAAAAAGTAGAAAATGTTCGTTTTCGTATTCTCTAGAGGACGATTTTTTCATTTGAAGTAGTTTACTTCGCGGATAAAAAACTCCCTTAATTTTGGACTTAATTTTTTTTAAATCGTCCATCAGAGAATCCGACAACAAACATATTCTTTTCAGTTTCTTCCGCGGAGCTTTAACTTAAAAGTTATAGCTTGCTAAAATATAAAAACCACAACAACACCCTTAATTTTGGACAAAAAAAAATTTAATCGTCTGTTAGAGAATACGACAACGAACATTTACTACTATTCAGTTTTTTCCGCGGAGCTTTTAAGAGTTGTAGCTTGCCAAAATACTAAATCAAAAACAATTTCCTTAATTCTGGACTTGAAAAGAAATAAAAAAATTGTCCATCAGAGAATACGAAAACGAACATTTTCTACTTTTTAGTTTTTTTCTCGATATTATAGTTCGAAAGATATAGCTTGCCAAAGTACTGAATCAAGAACAACTCCCTTAATTTTGGACTTAAAAAAAAATAAAAAAATCGTCCACCACAGAATACGAAAACGAACATTTTCTACTTTTTAGTTTTTTTCTCGATATTATAGTTCGAAATATATAGCTTGCCAAAGTACTGAATCAAGAACAACTCCCTTAATTTTGGACTTAAAAAAAAAATAAAAAAATCGTCCACCACAGAATACGAAAACGAACATTTTCTACTTTTTAGTTTTTTTCTCGATATTATAGTTCGAAAGATATAGCTTGCCAAAGTACTGAATCAAGAACAACTCCCTTAATTTTGGACTTAAAAAAAAAATAAAAAAATCGTCCACCAGAGAATACGAAAACGAACATTTTCTACTTTTTAGTTGTTTTCTTGATATCGTAATTTGAAAGATATAGCTTGCCAAAGTTTTATTTTGAATATGCAGAAATCTTAAACCTCATCAGAGTGATGACATATATTTTGCATCAAATATTTTCTTCTACTCAAAGCTTCTCCCTTATTTGGTCTTCCCATCAGAAAATAACGAACTGACATTGAATATAAGGGATTCTTATTACAGGGGAAAAAATTACAGAGAGAGAGAAATGACATGTTTTGCATAAAATATTTACTTACCACAGCAAAATTTATGCTGTCATTATTGTGATTCGGTTACATATATACCCATAAATATTGGACACTGTTACTTTTAATATTGAAATGTCTGAACAAAATGGGTATAACTTGTATTTGGTTTTTAAACTGATATTATTAGACAAAGACATCGAATACTAATTATGGAGCAAAAGTAACACGGAATTTTTTTAATTTCAGCCGATTGAGTAGCAATTTCAGTAAACCGTTAATGATTATAATATCTACGTGGAAAATAATGTGAGAGCAATTATGGTAATGCAGGTAGTTAACGATAACAAAGCCAAGGTGATTACAGTCTTCTGCAGAATAATTAACAAGGAGATACGTGAGAGAATAACACGGTGTTTAACTATTCTCGCAATCTGTTTCGATAATCAAACTCCTATCTGTAATATTACTAATTAAACAGGCATATAAAAAAAAATCTGACCATATAACGAAAGGAAAAGTAAAAATCACTGTGAGAATCACATGCAGCAAACGCTATAGATAACAAGCAATAATTACTTTTTCCATTAGTGATATTTATTGAAGTGATATTTTCCTCTAATCCAAAGGTTTCATAACGCTGAATTTAAATGTGCGATATTTTCCACAGTTTGTTATAAAAAATAAATAAAATAAAATGTTCAAAATATTTAAACAATTAATATACACGAATGGGACATTTTTCACTTAAATTCAACAAATTATTACGAACAAGCTACGAATACAGGCACTTCAATTAAATTTAGAAAGCACAGTTTGTAAAATATATATAAATATATACATATTTAAATATAATACAAGCAGATACAAAATGTATTTATATCCTATAAATGAAGTTATAAGTAATTAAATTACGGCCAATTTCACCGGAAACGGTTATTAAATAAAGTGTGTCCAATATAATATTCATAAATCAAAATGATAAAAAATAATAATCTATGTAAATTCGTGCAATTTCATAAAGAAAAGAGAATTTCTACTTACCAAGCTGATAAATGCCTGTGAACACATAACGTAGTGGGTGCTGAAATGCAAATTAATGCAAATATGTTAATTGATCAGTTTAATTAAATTGAAAAAAATAACGTACATGATGTGTAATTTAATATGAAATACAGGCGAATATAAAATAATATATCGATACGCTATAAATTCAGTTATATATCCCACTAAACTGTAGCTAATTTCATTACCGCTCGATTTCATACCCACAAAAAGATGGATGTTAATTGTTTAATTAATTAATCAAAATGACAAATGCATGTTATTGATGTATTTTTTATTAAAAAAAAATACTGTGCATGATGTGTAATTTAATATGCAATACAGGCGAATATAAAATAATATATCGATACGCTATAAATTCAGTTATATATCCCACTAAACTGTAGCTAATTTCATTACCACACAATTTCATACGCACAAAAAGATGGATGTTAATTGTTTAATTAATTAATAAAAATGACAAATGCATGTTATTGATGTATTTTTTATAAGGAAATGAACATTTTTACTTACTAAACTCTTGAATGCTCGTATACGCATGACGTAGTGTGGGCCTCCATAGCTCAGGGGTTAGAGCACTGGTCTTGTAAACCAGGGGTCGAGAGTTCAAATCTCTCTGGGGGCATTCCTTTTTTTTTTATTGATAAAATTAATATATGATAATTCAGCAGCGAATAAACGATAATCCAGTAATAATAAAACGTAAGAAAAAAATGAAACAGAAATAATATCGCAGTGGAAATGTTGCCCAGAGCTCTAATACGTATTCCTCCAGCCTGAATCGATAACGTGACTCTAGCTGCGGTACACAGGTGGAAATATAGCACAGTACGACGCTCTGCGAATTCAGGTGAGTGGTAGTGAGTCTCTGGCGTGTTTCAAGAGTGTCGCACCAAAAAAAAATCATTATACGTTGTTTTTATCAGTTTTAAGGTGATGTAACGTACCAACCGATATTACAGTCGGTAACGGAAACTGTAATTTGAATTACTGGAAATCAGTGAATATTTTAGAGGAAATACACTTTTTTTTCGACTATCTTTTTTGCAGTGCAACTAGATTTGAATTTTTTTTATCGTACAACCGAAATTGTAGTCGGTAACAGGAACTTTAATTTGAATTACTGGAAAACAGTGAATATTTTAGATGAAATGAAATTTGATTTCGACTATCTAATTGCAGTGGAACCGGATTTCATTTTTTTTTATCGTGCAACCGAAATTGTAGTCGCAAACAGAAACTGTAATTTAAATTACTGAAAAGCAGTGAATATTTTAGATGAAATGGAATTTGGTTTCGACTATCTATTTTGGAGTGGAACTAAATTTGAATTTTTTTTTATTGTGCAACCGAAATTGTAGTCAGTAATAGAAACTTTTATTTGAATTACTAGAAAACATTGAATATTTTAGATGAAATAAAATTTGATTTCGACTATCTAATTGGAGTGGAACCAGATTTGATTTTTTTTTATCGTGCAACCGAAATTGTAGTCAGTAATAGAAACTTTAATTTGAATTACTAGAAAACAATGAATATTTTAGATGAAATGAAATTTGGTTTCGACTATCTATTTTGGAGTGGAACTAAATTTGAATTTTTTTTTTATTGTGCAACCGAAATTGTAGTCAGTAATAGAAACTTTAATTTGAATTACTAGAAATATTGAATATTTTAGATGAAATGAAATTTGGTTTCGACTATCTAATTGGAGTGGAACAAGATTTTAATTTTCTTTTTTATCGTGCAACCGAAATTGCAGTCAATAATAGAAAGTGTAATTTGAATTACTGGAACCCAGTGAATATTTTAGATGCAATAAAATTTGATTTCGACTATCTAATTGGAGTGGAACCAGATTTGATTTTTTTATCGTGCAACCGAAATTGCAGTCAGTAATAGAAACTTTTATTTGAATTGCTGGAAAACAGTGAATATTTTAGATGAAATCAAATTTGATTTCGACTATCTAATTGGAGTGGAACAAGATTTTAATTTTCTTTTTTATCGTGCAACCGAAATTGCAGTCAATAATAGAAAGTGTAATTTGAATTACTGGAACCCAGTGAATATTTTAGATGAAACAAAATTTGATTTCGACTATCTAATTGGAGTGGAACCAGATTTGATTTTTTTTATCGTGCAACCGAAATTGTTGTCAGTAATAGAAACTTTTATTTGAATTACTAGAAAACATTGAATATTTTAGATGAAATGAAATTTGGTTTCGACTATCTATTTTGGAGTGGAACAAAATTTTAATTTTTTTTTTATCGTGCAACCAAAATTGCAGTCAGTAATAGAAACTTTTATTTGAATTACTGGAAAACAGTGAATATTTTAGATGAAATAAAATTTGATTTCGACTATCTAATTGAAGTGGAACCAGATTTGATTTTTTTTATCGTGCAACCGAAATTGTAGTCAGTAATAGAAACTTTTATTTGAATTACTGGAAAACATTGAATATTTTAGATGAAATGAAATTTGGTTTCGACTATCTAATTGGAGTGGAACAAGATTTTTATTTTCTTTTTTATCGTGCAAGCGAAATTGCAGTCAATAATAGAAAGTGTAATTTGAATTACTGGAACCCAGTGAATATTTTAGATGAAATAAAATTTGATTTCGACTATCTAATTGGAGTGGAACCAGATTTGATTTTTTTTATCGTGCAACCGAAATTGTTGTCAGTAATAGAAACTTTTATTTGAATTGCTGGAAAACAGTGAATATTTTAGATGAAATCAAATTTGATTTCGACTATCTATTTTGGAGTGGAACCAGATTTTAATTTTTTTTTTTTATCGTGCAACTGTAATTGTAGTCAGTAATAGAAACTTTTATTTGAATTACTGGAAAACAGTGAATATTTTAGATGAAATGAAATTTGATTTCGACTATCTAATTGGAGTGGAACCAGATTTGATTTTTTTTTTATCGTGCAACCGAAATTGTAGTCAGTAATAGAAACTGTAATTTGAATTATTGGAACCCAGTGAATATTTTAGATTAAATAAAATTTGATTTCGACTATCTAATTGGAGTGGAACAAGATTTTAATTTTCTTTTTTATCGTGCAACCGAAATTGCAGTCAATAATAGAAAGTGTAATTTGAATTACTGGAACCCAGTGAATATTTTAGATGCAATAAAATTTGATTTCGACTATCTAATTGGAGTGGAACCGGATTTGTTTTTTTTATCGTGCAACCGAAATTGTAGTCAGTAATAGAAACTTTTATTTGAATTACTGGAAAACAGTGAATATTTTAGATGAAATAAAATTTGATTTCGACTATCTAATTGTAGTGGAACCAGATTTGATTTTTTTTTTATCGTGCAACTGTAATTGTAGTCAGTAATAGAAACTTTTATTTGAATTACTGGAAAACAGTGAATATTTTAGATGAAATAAAATTTGATTTCGACTATCTAATTGGAGTGGAACCAGATTTGATTTTTTTATCGTGCAACCGAAATTGCAGTCAGTAATAGAAACTTTTATTTGAATTACTGGAAAACAGTGAATATTTTAGATGAAATAAAATTTGATTTCGACTATCTAATTGGAGTGGAACCAGATTTGATTTTTTTTTTATCGTGCAACCGAAATTGTAGTCAGTAATAGAAACTTTAATTTGAATTACTAGAAAACATTGAATATTTTAGATGAAATTAAATGTGGTTTCGACTATCTATTTTGGAGTGGAACCAGATTTTAATTTTTTTTTTTTTTATCGTGCAACTGTAATTGTAGTCAGTAATAGAAACTTTTATTTGAATTACTGGAAAACAGTGAATATTTTAGATGAAATAAAATTTGATTTCGACTATCTAATTGGAGTGGAACCAGATTTGATTTTTTTTTTATCGTGCAACCGAAATTGTAGTCAGTAATAGAAACTTTAATTTGAATTACTGGAAAACAGTGAATATTTTAGATGAAATGAAATTTGGTTTCGACTATCTATTTTGGAGTGGAACCAGATTTTAATTTTTTTTTTTATCGTGCAACCGAAATTGTAGTCAGTAATAGAAACGTTAATTTGAATTACTAGAAAACATTGAATATTTTAGATGAAATGAAATTTGGTTTCGACTATCTATTTTGGAGTGGAACAAAATTTTAATTTTCTTTTTTATCGTGCAACCAAAATTGCAGTCAGTAATAGAAACTGTAATTTGAATTACTGGAACCCAATGAATATTTTAGATGAAACAAAATTTGATTTCGACTATCTAATTGGAGTGGAACCGGATTTGTTTTTTTTTATCGTGCAACCGAAATTGTAGTCAGCAATAGAAACTTTAATTTGAATTACTAGAAAACATTGAATATTTTAGATGAAATAAAATTTGATTTCGACTATCTAATTGGAGTGGAACCAGATTTTAATTTTTTTTTTTTTATCGTGCAACCGTAATTGCAGTCAATAATAGAAAGTGTAATTTGAATTACTGGAGCCAAGTGAATATTTTAGATGAAATAAAATTTGATTTCGATTATCTAATTGGAGTGGAATCGGATTTGATTTTTTTTTATCGAACTAGATTTGAATTTTTTTTATTGTGCAACTGAAATTGTAGTCGGTAATAGAAACTGTAATATAAATTACTGGAAACCAGTGAATATTTTAGATGAAATAAAATTTGCACTCGAATATCTATTTTTTTTTTATCGTGCATAGTTTCTGAGTAAACTAGCTTACAGTTATTGATATCAAGTGGGAACAAACTGAGTGGCGAGGAGGGCATGTTATATAATCTTTAAAACAACGCCCACTATACTATATTCTCCGCATAATATAACCACGTTTGAAGCTTTAAGTTTTAATTGTGAAACATGCTTCAAATTTTTGCAAACTCAAACGTTCCTCTGAAAAGATGTTTGTTAATTTCAGATTCAGCCGTAAAGCTTGTACTAAATATAAGTCTCTCATATATTTTAAAGGCAAAATCACGAAAGGGCTATGCGTTAGCCCGCACGGGTGAAATATGTAAGGAGAAACGACGAGAAATGAAAATGTGGAAAGGACTCGCGTCAAAGCACAAGTTTTAATCTTCGGCAACTGGACTCGTTTCACATTTCTTTAAACGCAGCTTCACAGCATTCGAAACTAATGAATATGTACCTCCAAGTTTTTTCTACTCTCGAAAATCTTGACGTGAACTGCGAAATGATTTATATTTACATATTTTTTGTTGTATAATTTTTTCAAGATTGCTAACTATTTGCAAATTCGCTCCTGCATCCCGAAAATGTTTTAAATTAAATACTTTCTCCATCATTTTAGTAATTCATCTTACAGTGCCGGCAACATTTTTATAAATTAAAAAAAATTATCCGGCCAAGCTATTTAGACCATTTTTACCTTATTGTGAATAAACTTTCCATATAAATTCTTTTTTTTTGCTAGAAATGATATTACTATAATTATTTTGAAGAAAAACAGTGTCTAATGTTTACAGTACGCATGGAGATTTCGCCTCCCCTTAAGGGGGTTTAGTAAGTTCTCGACTGAAATCAACAAAAAGGTTTTCCTTACTTGGAAGTTCTCAGTGACACTTATTGGCAAAGTTTTGAATGCGGGAGTCAACGGTAACATGCCTACAGTTCTACACAGTGGAAACTTTAATTTAACAGGTGCAATTTGCACATTACTCTTTCTACGAATCATTCCTATCTAAGTCATAGCAAAATATGAAACTGGGAAAATTAAACAATTGAGAGTGGCAATTTACAATTTACATTAGGTCAAATAACGAGCGACCGATAAACGGCATATGACAATAACATGTGCCAAGCTAAATAAAGCATTAAAGTCTGTGCATAAAAAAAATTACAAGTCTGATCATCACACGCATTTATAGAGAAGACTTTGTGAACGAGGAAGCAATGAATAATAAATATTAAAAATTTGTCTTTAGGTCCAAAAAATTAATATCAACTTTTTGTAAAAATATTAAGTTTTAGAAAAAGAAACGTTGTACAGATGCCTTAAACCAAATGTATTGTAATACCGAAATAAATAGATCTTCTCTTTTGTCTTTTTCTTGCTCCCACTTTCTTATTACTGTTTATTTCCTTTTACTTCTCCTCTCATTTTTTCGGCCTTATTAATTCCACTTTGCACTCAACTTCGCTATAATAATACATATTATAGTGATAGTAATGAAACTAAATTATTTGATAATTATTAGAGAATAACCAACAAAACCTCTTTATTAATTGTGTAATGAATTTTATAAATATCCGGATGGAGCTCATATGTTATAAAACAGTAAGTTTATCAATCAATAATAAATGTCATTAAATATCGTCTTTAGGTTCAAAAAATTAATATCAACTTTTTGTAAAAATATTAAGTTTTAGAAAAAGAAACAGATGCCTTAAAGCAAATGTATTGTAATACCGAAATAAATAGATCTTCTCTTTTGTCTTCTTCTTGCTCCCACTTTCTTATTACCCTTTATTTCCCTTTACTTCTCCTCTCATTTCTTCGGCCTTATTAATTCCACTTTGCACTCAACTTTGCTATAATAATACCTATTATAATGATAGTAATGAAACTAAATTATTTAATAATTATTAGAGAATAGCCAACAAAACCTCTTTATTAATTGTGTAATGAATTTTATAAATATCCGGATGGAGTTCATATTTTATAAAACAGAAAGTTTATCAATCAATAATAAATGTCATTAAAAATCATCTTTAGGTTCAAAAAATTGATATCAACTTTTTGTAAAAATATTAAGTTTTAGAAAAAGAAACGTTGTACAGATGCCTTAAAGCAAATGTATTGTAAGACCGAAATAAATAGATCTTCTCTTTTCTTTTCTTCTTGCTCCCTCTTCCTTATTACCCTTTATTTCCCTTTACTTTTCCTCTCATTTCTTCAGGCTTATTAATTCCATTTTGCACTCAACTTTGCTATAATAATACCTTTTATAATGATAGTAATGAAACTAAATTATTTAATAATTATTAGAGAATAGCCAACAAAACCTCTTTATTAATTGTGTAATGAATTTTATAAATATCCGGATGGAGTTCATATTTTATAAAACAGTAAGTTTATCAATCAATAATAAATGTCATTAAAAATCATCTTTAGGTTCAAAAAATTAATATCAACTTTTTGTAAAAATATTAAGTTTTAGAAAAAGAAACGTTGTACAGATGTCTTAAAGCAAGTGTATTGTAATACCAAAATAAATAGATCTTCTCTTTTCTCTTCTTCTTGCTCCCACTTTCTTATTACCCTTTATTTCCCTTTACTTCTCCTCTCATTTCTTCAGGCTTATTAATTCCATTTTGCACTCAACTTTACTATAATACCTATTATAATGATAGTAATGAAACTAAATTATTTAATAATTATTAGAGAATAGCCAACTAAACCCCTTTATTAATTGTGTAATGAATTTTATAAATATCCGGATGGAGCATATTTTATAAAATAGTAAGTTTATCAATCAATAATAAATATCATTAAATATCGTCTTTTGGTTCAAAAAATTGATATCAACTTTTTGTAAAAATATTAAGTTTTAGAAAAAGAAACGTTGTACAGATGCCTTAAAGCAAATGTATTGTAAGACCGAAATAAATAGATCTTCTCTTTTCTCTTCTTCTTGCTCCCACTTTCTTATTACCCTTTATTTCCCTTTACTTCTCCTCTCATTTCTTCGGCCTTATTAATTCCACTTTGCACTCAACTTTGCTATAATAATACCTTTTATAATGATAGTAATGAAACTAAATTATTTAATAATTATTAGAGAATAGCCAACAAAACCTCTTTATTAATTGTGTAATGAATTTTATAAATATCCGGATGGAGTTCATATTTTATAAAACAGTAAGTTTATCAATCAATAATAAATGTCATTAAAAATCATCTTTAGGTTCAAAAAATTGATATCAAATTTTGTAAAAATATTAAGTTTTAGAAAAAGAAACGTTGTACAGATGCCTTAAACCAAATGTATTGTAAGACCGAAATAAATAGAACTTCCCTTTTCTCTTCTTCTTGCTCCCACTTTCTTATTACCCTTTATTTCCCTTTACTTTTCCTCTCATTTCTTCGGCCTTATTAATTCCGCTATGCACTCAACTTCGCTATAATAATACCTATTTTAACGATAGTAATGAAACTAAATTATTTGATAATTATTAGAGAATAGCCAACTGAACCCCTTTATTAATTGTGTAATGAATTTTATAAATATCCGGATGGAGTTCATATTTTATAAAACAGTAAGTTTATCAATCAATAATAAATGTCATTAAAAATCATCTTTAGGTTCAAAAAATTAATATCAACTTTTTGTAAAAATATTAAGTTTTAGAAAAAGAAACGTTGTACAGATGCCTTAAAGCAAATGTATTGTAATACCGAAATAAATAGATCTTCCCTTTTCTCTTCTCTTGCTCCCACTTTCTTATTACCCTTTATTTCTCTTTACTTTTCCTCTCATTTCTTCGGCCTTATTCACTCCGCTTTGCACTCAACTTCGCTATAATAATACATAGATATAGTGTGACGTTTTCTTTCTCACCCCGGCGCCTTTGCTCTCATTCTATATCCCTTTTGCCGCGTCTCGACGACCTCATCTCTCGCTCGGTGGATATATCTCCGCCACCGAGTACGAGAAAACCGTAATGGCTTCTGGAATACCATGGTGTAGTCGCGCCACTCGGAAAATTTCAACGGCAGTAAGTATACTCTCTCTTCTCCGAGTCTTTCGCACCCCGTGTGCGGCCGACTTCGGTCGGAGAGACAGAGAGTCCCGCGCGAACAAAATTGAAAAGTCCATAAACGTGACCTGTAAGTCGGCTGCGCCGAAAGACCTGTGCTGTATACGTTCCCATTCCTGGATTCCATCTGAAACAAACGTGAGGGATAATCGTCTTCAGTTCGTTATATCTGTCATTGTATTTCTAGCCGCCAGTGGAATAACGTTTACTTCATCCAAGCTAAAAGTCTAGTTAACGTGACTAACTTTATATGTATATTTTGGCTTCATTTGGATTAATTAACATTCGCTTCCCATTTCATTAAACATTTCATTGAAATGTGCAGTATATTTATCTTCATCATATTTATTCAACTAAATTAAAAAATTGAATTTGATGTTACTAGAATCTTTATTTATAAGAAAAAAATATCTAGTTGAATGGACAAAATTTGGATTCAATCCTTTTTTTTTTATCAATCAAATATAAATTTATTTGCTTCGATTATTGGAGTAAATTTGTTTGAGGTGGATTTATTTTTAAAAACTAATTATTTATTCTGAATTGTGCCTTCAAATTTGAACTCAAAAACCCCACGAATCAAGCCTCATTCAAATCAAGAAATTTGTTGTATTTTATTTGCTATTGGCACCTCGACAAATTGGTATCATGGTTTTATTAACAACGAAATATTTTTTAAACTTTAAATTAAATAATTCCTATTAGGCCATTTATTAAATAAAATTCATTGCCTCAAATATAATTAATTAATTTCCTTCAATTCCAATAATCAAATAAGATTTAATTGCTTCAAAGAAACTTATTTCTTTGAGTGCATAAAAAAATAATGGACTTATTAGCGAGTCAATTCTGAATATACAATATTTGGTATACTGTAATTGATAAAAGAAAAAACCAAAGACAGAAAAAGCAGTTTTTCACAAGAGAACTGTGATGATTTGTTATCCCAGAAATAGTAGTTTAGTTCCAAACGCCTTCAGGGTTGTCTATTTCTGTGCCGTTAGTGCAATCAATCTACGACTTTTTATTTTTTCGTTGTTTTGAATGACACATGTGGATATCTGTGTGTGATTGCATTAATTGATTAATGATTGACATGCGGAGTCGCTGGCAGCCAGATGATTGGATGAAGATGAATGAGAGTTTCCGCCACCCAGATACCAGGAAATGGAGACGATAACCGACAGAGCGTGCATTTACGCAACGACACTACACGCCGCGACGCGCACAGTTCTCTCGTTTTCCGATAATTGCGAGCTTCCCCATTCCAAGCAACAATCACGCCGACGCTTCCCGATACCAAATCAAAGGTCAGCACTATTATTCTCGATAACAATCACACGGCACCAAGATTGCAGCTGAGAAGAAGTGTGAATTATCATTGGTATTTCCTGTCCTACGTTTTAAGTGCTTTTCTACCACCTGCACAATTGCGTGATAATTTTATTTTTTTTTCGACAATAATAGGGAACGCGTTGATAAACAGCGGTAAAAAAATATATATGGGTCATTCCACGGGATTTCGCACAAAAAAAAACCCGACCGACTCCAATTTTCGCCTAATTTCTTTATATTGTTGACTATGTCAAACGGAGCATCTGTAAATTTTTTGAGAATTTTATTCTTATATTTCGACGAGCCATAAAATGGTGAAAAAAATGAAAACAATTCTGACGTCAAGTGGAATAATGATATCGACAAAAATAACTAGGTCAAAATTTTCGTAATTCAACACAGTTTACGGCAAAAATAATCAAAATAAAAAATAAACATAACTTCTATTTTATTTATGTCTTCTACCAAGAAAAGGTACCATTTCGCTAATTTGGCCCCCTCCGATTTCAATACAAAAAATCACGAATATACTACATGGAGTCCCAAACATTTTAAGCACAAGCCCAAGATGGCGAACGCATTTTAACCATTTTTAAAAAAATATTTCGGGTAATTGATTTTTTAAATTTTCTTCCAATCTTCTGCGTATTTTTTTATGTAATTGGTAATATTAAAAGGAGCTTATGTGATTTTTTTCATAATTTTATATGTAGATGTATTCGATTCATTAAATGTAATCGAATTACAAATTTTTTAAATTTTAAAAAAAGAAAGCGATCAGCTGATCGCTTTCTTACTCACTCAGTGGCCGCTCGAGCGCTGGCGTCGCGAGATTCGCCTGGGGTACGCCTGGGGCGTGCGATCAGCTGATCGTCTCGTTACGCACGCAGTGGCCGCTCGAGCGCTAGCGTCGCGAGATACGCCTGAGGCGTATAGTAATTTTGTTATTTTTTTAACTTAATCGGAGAGGTCCATATAAGTGAAATGGGACCTTTTTTTGTAAAAGACGCAACGAAAATACAATTTTTTAAATTTGTAATTCGATTACATTTAATGAATCGAATACATCTACATATAAAATTATGAAAAAAATCACATAAGCTCCTTTTAATATTACCAATTACATAAAAAAATACGCAGAAGATTGGAAGGAAATTAAAAAAATCAATTACCCGAAATATTTTTTTAAAAATGGGTAAAATGCGTTCTCCATCTTGGGCTTGTGCTTAAAATGTTTGGGACTCCTTGTAGTATATTCGTGATTTTTTGTATTGAAATCGGAGGGGGCCAAATTAGCGAAATGGTACCTTTTTTTGGTAAAAGACATAAATAAAATAGAAGTTATGTTTATTTTTTATTTTGATTATTTTTACCGTAAACTGTGTTGAATTACGAAAATGTTGACCTAGTTATTTTTGTCGATATCATTATTCGACTTGACGTCAGATTTTTTTTCATTTTTTTCACCTTTTATTTTATGGCTCGTCGAAATATAAGAATAAAATTCTCAAAAAATTGACAGATGCACCGTTTGACATAGTCAACAATATAAAAAAATTAGGCGAAAATTGGAGTCGGTCGGGTTTTTTTTTGTGCGAAATCCCGTGGAATGACCCATATACATATTGTTATGCCCGCAGGGGGGTCAATTTAACATATATTTTATTTATTGGGATCATTTGCCAATAAAGAGTTATACTCAAGTGCATAACGTAAAGTTAAGAAGATTTATTTAAACAGATAACAATATAGTGTATTACAATATCGAGCTCGTCTCGATTCCGTTACTTATGGGCGAGTCTGACCCATCCCGTATAGGAAATACCAGCAGTTACAACGGGGCCAATAATTGGGCGATTACTGGCTACCAACCGATGATAGCCAGTACTGATTGACTATCGAGCCATCGTTGGGGCCAGTAGTGGCCCGCGGCCGCGACCAAGTAAAAACTGCCAGCATTTTGTCACGTCTGGCCCATTGCTGACAACCAGTGATGGCCGATAGATTTGTACCGAGCATGGGCTGCTGCAGTTTTCCACGGCTGGGCCATTGCTGGTACCGATGATTGCGCCATCGGTACTACGAATTCCTACAATATCTTGCAAGTCGTGGTGGGCGAGAGATGGAAATTACGCGTCAAATTTTACAATCAAAATTTTACATTGTCTTAGGTCCAATACGTTTCTCACGTATGTCAGCCAGTCGTGGGCAGACATGGGCCATTACCCTCATGCCAATGATTAACATAACCTCAATATCGCGCACCGTCGGCACGTTAGCGACGACCAGCATAAAAAACATATTTCCTTCCCTACCATTTAAACAAGATTTTGCACTTGAAATTTTTTGTATCGGCCATTTTTTATCCTTTATTTTCAAGTTTAGATTAGTAATGAATTATCTGAAGAAGCCTGAGTACTCAATTTTATCAAAATGTTTCTCTGTTTCGGGTTTCATACAAATTATATAATTTATTGTCATTTGGACGGCCATATTGGATCCTCCATTTTGAATTTCTGAATTCAGATTTGAGTTTTTTAATCAGTGACTTCAAAAACATCCGTGTACCAAATTTTATCCAAATCCATCCGATGTCCCTGTGATTGTTATCCTAGATGCAACTATTATGGACTTAAAGTATAACAAAAACCCACATAGTCGGTTTGGTCTAGTGGTTAGCTTGCAGGTTAGGTAGTTATGTAGTTTCGGTAGGTCGTATAAGGTCGTAGGTTCAAATCCCGCCAACATCACTTTCCCGAAAGCTATCGAAAAAATTGTATCCGTGGACGATTTCCTTTTTTTTTCAAATCGTAATAGAATAACATGATTAAAATTGATGGAGACGGTCCGTTAGGAAATATATTTTTTAAAATTAATAATTAATTACTAAATTGATTATATTGAATATTTCCCGCCGTTACTTGCCCAATACTGGCCGTGTTTGTTACCATTCCCGGGCCGCATTGGCCCCCCGTACCCGCCCGTGCACAACTACCAGTACTGGGCCGAAGTTATCATCCAGCAGTCAAGCCAGTGCTGCACCAGTGCTGGTTACCATTGCCGCGCCGTTGCTGGAACGCTGGCCGCCAGCACCGGCCCAATACGGGATATCGAGCTCGTCTCGATTCCGTTACTTATGGGCGAGTCTGACCCATGCAAGACCGACTGGTCACTTTGATGTTCGATTGAAGACTAAACTTATTCCCGATTAACTCCCAGCAATTTGCCTAAAATCGGTGCGTATGCATTTATTGCTTCCGCGTACATTGCTTCATCGAACGATACCGACTCCGCGCTGAGTCAAAGCGCGAGCTCTTTCGAAATCGTTCGATTACCCAATTACTCCAAAAACGTCTGACGGAGTTCCGCAAAAAACGTACCCCAGAGAATAATCAGTTCCGTTGAATAAACGTGGTTTCGTATTTCTAGCTCGCTCCGTGGCGAAGTTTAAGCGGTGCACTGAACATGTTCGGTCAACGGCCGAACAATTTCCTTAAATAATTCTGGACACAACAATATGTACTGAGATGGTAATTATGAAAAAATATTGGATGATTAATCTGACTCGAAATGTGTTTCGTTAAATTATTTTAATTCTGCACGATGTGTTAAGAATCTCACGTTTCCATGTCTTTCCAAACCTTAGTAGTATTTTTTTTTGTGATTAAATTTCAAACTAAAAGTGCAATGTGAAATCGGGTGAAGTCGGATCTGTGAATTCTGGAATCGTAAACAGAGAAAAGTCACTTTTTTAAAAGTATTTAATATTTTTTAGTTATGGAGAGTTATGGAGGCAAGAGGACTATTTTTCGGATGAATTAAAAAATACCCTAATTTCTATCTGATTTCTCGTATAAATTTTTGATTTCCTTGACTTTTCCAGATTTCCTTAAACAGTATTACGATTTGAATAATTGAGTGAAGATTTGCAGCTTCCGTCGCATTAATGACCAATGACAGAAATAGTGAAGCCACTCGATGTTTAAAATAGAATCAACCCACTAGTTCAGTAAGAAAAGAAAATCTAGAAGCAGCATCGATCTTTGACCTAGTCCTTGTTTTCCGATTTCCACAACGACGACCCGACAAATCACGCAATTCTTCCTACCACTGCCGCGACTTTACGATCTCGTCTCTTAATACCAATTGATCCCTTGGAATCTGGAGTGTGTGCCGCGCGACGACGCGCCTGGGGAGATAATAAAAGTCACGAAAGCTACGAAGCGCAATATCAAAGCGCGTACCAGTCACGAGTTGGCCCTCGTTAAACAGAACCTTTTTTGTTCGTCGCACAGACCAATTGACCTACGGATCAAACCAACGCGACATTACCGGCCTCCAGACGAAGAAATCACCGCGAGCTAATTTCTGGACGCTCACAAAACACACCCTTAAAAGTCTGGAACAAAATCGACCTAATGAAAATAATAATAAATCTCATACAAATTCCTGTGTGTAGAAGAATTTGTATCCCCGACGTGATACATTTCCGTTCATGTCAATTCAATCAAAAAAAATTTGTCTCACATAATTTATAAAAACAGATATTAACGTTCTCTAGATGAAGAAATCTCCGCGAGCTAATTTCTGGACGCTCACAAAACACCCCCTCAAAAGTCTGAAACAAAATCGACCTAATTAAAAATAATAATAAATCTCATACAAATTCTTATGTGTAGAAAAATTTGTATCCCCGACGTGATACATTTTCGTTCATGTCAATTCAATAAAAAAAAATTTGTCTCCCATAATTTCTAAAAACAGATATTAACATTCTCTAGATGAAGAAATCACCGCGAGCTAATTTCTGAACGCTCACAAAACACCCCTTTAAAAAGCCCAAAATAGACCTAATAAAAAAGATAATAAATTTCATACAAACTCCTATATGTATAAGAATTTGTATCACCGAAGTGATATATTTTTAAAAAATTGAAAATATGCGAATATCCATAAAGTCTGAAGTATTTGGGATTTTGCTTAAATTCAATTTGCTCACCAAAGCACAACTCCGTTAAATTTTCATGCGAATTATCAGCCCGATTGTTAAAAGTTTCTTCGAGTCAGTGTTAACAGATATTTTTCAAAATCTTAAGAATTCCATAAAATCGAAATGCTTGAACCGATTTCAATAAAAAGCATACAAAACAAACTTTAAAAAACTGAGATGATTCCGATGACCGAGTCCTACATACAAAAAACCCAGATACTTTTTCTAAACATGTTTTTTTTTTTAACTTCTTAGATCACTTTCAATATAATCGCACGAAGATCGTTAAAACTAAAATAAGTTTTATAAAAACAAACTATATTGCTGCATGTTGAATAAACGTTAGGCGCATAGAATTCTAATAATGGCAATATTAAAATTCTGGTCGTGTTCAAGTTCGTTAGGATTTTTCATGAATAGCAAATAAGCAAGCTCGGAAAGCAGATAAATCAAATTTAGGAATATAACCGGCTACTAAATTCTGTCCATGGGCCATCACTCGAGCTATTCACCGCCGCAGGTAGTTAACAACAAAGTTGCGGTGATTGTAAGTCCTCCTCCGTGGCAGACTGCACAACCTAGGGATGCTAGCGGTTCTAGCCGTTCAAGTGCAGTCATAGCGGCTATAACGTCGGAGACGTAATAGTGACGAAACCCAACTAGCTCCCTAACTGCGGTCTTGTATGTCCCTAACAGCTACCGATACATACACAATGAGGGCGCGTTGGTTGCACCAGCGTTAATGGATGAATGGTATATGCTGTGCCGAGGAGAATGGCCGTTCCTTAGTCGAATAGCTTTGAACTGTCTACCAATTTGCATACGATCTGCACACTATCGTTCGCCGTTGATCCTGTGGGATATCCGTTAGCACCGATAACACCTTCTTCCAGCAGAAGAAGCAGGAAAAGAGGGAAGGAAAAGGTAATAACACCCCCACTTTCCATCCTCCATCTCCGCACTTACGTCTTCTAGCAGCTAATCGCGAAGCCACCGTACTTTCGCTCGTTAAAAATTCAATTTAACCTTCGGAGCCATCGGTGCACCAAAGTAATACCGCTGGACACTCTATTCGCCTACGCTTCTGACAGCTTTATAGTTGTCACTATAGTACTTCATACTTTAAAATTGAAAAAAACTTTCTCGAACCATTTTTTTTTTCAATTTTCAAACATGGAGATGAAAATTTGCTGGAATACTAAGATCAGCTTGTAATTAAATAGACCGGTAACGGAAGTTTTCGTAAATGTTGGTGATATAATGATCCTGTAAGATTTACGAAAAATTTTGAATGTCTAATCGAAATAGTTTAAACAAGTCTGCAAAGTGGAACTTTGCACATTGCTTCTTCATTATTTTTCACTTTTTACAAAGCTACTTCAATGAGGAAGTATGTTAATCGATTTTGGCTTCCTCATAGACGAAACTTTTGTTAGAAAGGAAACAGTTTATCCTTATTACCTTTAAAATCTTGTCAGGATGTGTGTATGGGGAGAGAGAATGGAACGTGTAGTTGAAAATAATGTGGCTAATATTACGTGCACCAGTAGTTTACTTATTATTATTTGTCTTAATTAATAATTATTATTTTTACTATCGCGGGATTTATCGAGTTTCAGCTCCAATCCCCGAACTCTACGTTTTTCTCTCTACTAACGTTCTCGTTCGCTCACTCGAGACGACTACTCGCCTATCTCGCTTAATCAGCGAGGATCGAGCTCCCCTCTCTTTCTCACCTGACGCGTAGTCACCGAAATTTAGATTTACAACCTGTATTTATATATAAGTGACGCTTACACTTTGTAAAAAGCGAAAAATGAATTTTCGTAAAAGGAGGAGAAATGTCGAAAATTTTATTTAAAAAAAAAGGACCTTTTAGTTTCCAAATATCCGAGTAGAAATTCGATCACGGATGCCTGAGGGCTAATCAGGCTGTGATTGGGAAATCTTAAGGCTTGCCTTTCTGTGGAATGCCTTACAGGCACCTGATTTTGTGCGGAGAGAGGTGCCTGATAATACCCAAGCGTCATCTGGTGTGCATATTTTGGTCAGGAAGCCGTACGCGGCCCTAATTAGATACACATTATCATACCGTATTAATCCCAGCCCCATATCGCGGGCCAACTTTGGTCAGGAAGTCGTACAAGGTCCTGATTAGATACGTATTATCATTCCATATTAACCCCAGCGCCATTTTGTGCACCAATTTTGATCAGAAAACCGTACGCAGCCCTTACTAGATGTATGTTCCGATTCTTTATTACTCATTTCGCGATTTTTTTAAAGGTAACATTACAATCGAGAAGTCCGAGCAATTTTGGCACACTTTCACTTAACTTTCTGTATTTCTCGCAAAATAATACGCAGGTATCATGGTCTTAAGGAGGCTGGAGCGCTCCACACTAGTGAAATCAGTGCTAAGTTTTTAAAAGCGTTTCTACAATTTCAGATGGTTTAATAATCTGTTCCAAGGTGTTAATCGCATAGCAGCATTAGTTCTTGATATTCAAATACATTCACAGCTGTGATATCAACAGTAAATCGATCAATATCTGCAAATTTCTGATGTTATGTTTTTTCATCCAGTTTTTTAAAAGGATAAATCGTAATATCAGTCCGATTATGATGACCAATAGCTCATTTTGTTTACTAAAAGATATTCTATCGATTGGCCATCTATTTTTTTATATCGTATTAGTAGTTCAAAAGATACAAGCGTTTGATTATCCTATCATAACCTAACATCAAGTATACAAATGGCTGTAACTTTTGAACGCCTGATACTATAGAAAATCCGGACGGTCAATCGATTAAGGATCTTCCACTGATCAAAATGAGCTATGTTTCGTCATAATCGGACTGATATTACGGTTTACCCTTTTACAAAACTGGATGGAAAAACATGACATCGGAAATTTGGAGATATTGATCGATTTACTGTTCATATGACAGCTGTGAATATATTTGAATATCAAGAACTAATGCTTCTATGTGATTAACACCTTGGAACAGATTATTAAGCCATCTGAAATTGTAGAAACACTTTTAAAAACTTAGCACTGATTCGACTAGTGTGGAGCGCTCCAACCTCCTTAAGGGGAGGGAGTCAGGTAAAAAAAATTGATTTTGGAAATTCAATATCGTCCAAATCCTATTGCATATAAAAATGCCCAACGCACTATATTGTTGGTACTCGATTAAAGGATTTTTTACTGTCGTCTGATTTGCATATGCTTTTAAATATTATCTTAAGCAAAGATCTTAGGTTTTCCATTCTGCGCATGATTCAGATCAAACTACAAGGCAGATTGGCATGGTTGACGTCTCATTTTCTTCTTCACGAACAGATACACCGGCTAAATGGAGCAAATGTTAATAAAATGTAATATTTTTTAAGTAACATAATTATTAATAAATAAATTTTATGCTATTTTCTAAATCAGTGATTAACTTTGCTTTCAGAATGAAAAAAAATAGTTTGCTCCATTTAGCCGGTGTATCTTTTCATGAAGAAGAAAATGAGACATCAATGATTCCAATCTGCCTAGTAGTTTGATCTGAATCATGCGCAGAATGGAAAACCTAAGAACTTTGCTTAAGATAATATTTAAAAGCATATGCAAGTCAGACGACAGTAAAAAATTCTTTCATCGAGCACCAACAATATAGTGCATTGGGCATTTTTATATGCAATAGGATTTGGATGATAGTGAATTTCCAAAATCAATTCTTTTTACCTGACTCCCTCCCCTTAACAGTCTGCCTGATCATGGCCGTATCAACCCCAACATTACGTTTTGGCAGCGGGTCCGGTCCGGTTGCCTTGACATTGCCTGATAAGGAACTACGGCCTACCTGATAATGCCCTTGTTGCGCCAGTATCAGAATTTGTACTCGGATAAAACTGCGGGAAAAATGCATTACCAGTAAATTCCATTCTGTTGGAATTGCAAAATCATTGTTCTTAATGAAGCGTCCATTAAATCTAATATACCTAAGTTTTCTGCACAAAAACTTCCGATAACAAACATTAATTAACTGAATATTTTCAACAGTATATAACTTCACAGGTTCAATTATTATTACTGTGGTATATATCGATTCATTAAATACATGTCCAAGAAAATATAGCGAACTTCAGCGAAATACAAAATGTAGTAGCATAAAATTATTTGACTGAAGTATAAGTAATCACAGTCACAGCAATCAGCCCACTATTATTTACAGTATTTGCCTTAACATTACCACTCTAGCTACTCGTTAACGTTACTGTTTTCAGTTTGTATTGCACGTTTCGAAGAACGTACTTTATTATTACGTGTAATATTATTACGTGTAACACTCCCGAGTACAAAACGTAACTACATATTTCAATGCTAACTTATAAATCTAACGAGCTTTTGTGCGAAGCTGCGAGAGCGAAACGGTTGAGTTTTCCGCGAATGCGAATCACCGGGAGGTAATAATACCAAGTGAAAAGAGAGTTGCACTGATTTGAAAAGTTTCAGACGAATGCTATACTGCGACACCGCGGGAGGGGTGAAATAGAGGATTGCCGAGAAAGATTGGGGAACTACGATCGTGAAGTAAAGATTCCACTACCTGTGGATTAATTAAAAGTCGTGTGACGTTTATTGCATGGGAACGGAACAATAATAAAAAAAACCTTCGAGCTTTGGTAAATTACTGAGAGTAGCATTTGACAACGAAGCTAAGGTGTTTACCATATGTAGCGATACAACACAAGACTTATTTTAGAATTATTGACCAAAATATTATTGGCCATATGGTGAATTATTATAATTCAACGGTGCATAAATAGTACGAGCCAAAACCGAGTGGTACTACAATGACACGAGCTAAATAAAAGTTTTTCTTTCTGGTGTTATACTAAACTTTTCAGTACGACGTCGGGAAACTGTAGTTTTGAACTGAGGACTGAATAAGACATTAAACACACTACGCAAAAACGTAAGATTTAAGGGGTTAGGCCACTCTAGAATTTTCGAAAAATCGATTGTTTTTTTCTCCTTGGAAATGACTCATTAGGGTTTCTAGAATGCTGTCCCAAAAGATTATTGCAGGCAAAAATTTGTAAATGCCCCATTTTCGATTTTTAATGGGAGTCCGCCCAGTTAGCAGCTCCAGTGGGATTAAGTCCGGCTGGTGGTTACATCCCAACACTGGCCCAAGGCTGGCCGAGCCTCGCGTATTGGCACAGTCTCGGGCCAGTACTGGGATGTAACCTCGAGCCAGTACTGGGATGTAACCTCGAGCCAGGCCTCACCTACCTGGGAGGGAACCTCTTTTGTGTGCGCTTCGGTAAAGGTACTGAGAAGGGTCAAAGCAGGTATACGGCAAATAAACGCGTTTATCTAAAAACTGCTCTTTTCAAGTTGGCCGGAAACATGTCTGAAAAAGTTTACCACCGATTTATTTGAAATTTTGGATATATCTTCAAAAATACATTATCTACAGAAGTACGTAGAATTTTTTTTTAAGTTGCATAGTTTTTTTGTTATTGACAATTTTCGAACGATTTTTAAGCCAAATTTTTGAACTTTCACTTTAGATGCTCGCCATTTTGTCAAAAATACCTGTATCGAAAAAATCCTACATACTTCTCTAGCTACTGTTATGTATAAGTGAAAACCATTAAAAAACTCATCATAATTCAAAAATTACTGAAGCTGTGTGTCTGGCCGTGGATTCCAAAAAAAAAGAGATGTCATCGCAACAACGCTATACAGCCGCCATTTTTAAATTAATGACTATGAAAAAATTACTATATATAGTTAATGATATGTACAATAAATACCCTTTCTCAAAAAATCGATGTCTCTAATAGATTTAAAAAAAAAATTCCCAAAAAAGCCTTTTTTGTGGCCCTCTAGAGTGGCCGAACCCCTTAATAGATCAGACCAGAAGAGAAAAACGCGTACCGTATGTCCTCAAAAAAAGTTTTCTTACTCCTACAAAGTGGGTTTTGTAAATTAACATTTTGCTCACACAGTGCATCTATAAATATGAACAGCAAAAAAAAATTAGATCAGATCAGTACAGAAAAATGCGTACCACATAAACTCAAAGAAAGATATTGCTACTCCTACAAAGTGAGTTTTCCAAATGAATATTTTGTCCATACAGTGTAGGATGAATAGCACAAAATGATTACACGCAGGGAAAAAATAACTCCTACAATCGTCATGAAAATTTTGGCTCAACAAATTTTTTTTGTTCGTGTCTATTCCATTATCGTTTCGGTGGAATTCATGATATCGCTGGGCGCTAGCGTTATGACAAATGGAGACCGAAACGTTGCCGTGTCACGTAGCGACTCTCGAGAGTCGGAAGAACATATATGGTTGTACATATATTGATCGAAAGAACTCTCTCAAAACGTGTGGATCAATGTATTCTAGGCCCGAACGACATATTTCTCGGTCACGGCGATGCGTGACGTTCACCACCCAATGTTCCGTGGATCGTTGGATTATTTGTCAAGCGAGACAGAAGGGGTGGAGTCTATGTACAATGTAGTACCGAGTGATATTGAAGAGGTCTTCCGTGTAGAGTATATAGAGTACTTCAGTATCCACTAAAGTTAACAGCCTTGTACTAATCTGAAGCCTGGTGGAGTACTCAACCACTTCCTAGGGATGTCTTCAATTACCCGCCTTGCGTCCTCATTCCATCAGTACAATTTCCTATTGAAGCCTTCGAAGATTCCTGGGAGTTGTTTTTTTTTGTGGGCTTCGTAAGTGGTCATTTTGTCACTTAGGAATTATCACGTATCCTGATGGTAAACCTGTAAAGCACAAAACTGAATGAAAACCATTGTTCTTTTCAATAGCAAATGTTGTTCTTTGTTTAAAATACAAAATGGAAGATGTAGATATAAATTTCACATGTATACGTAATTTATATTGATCCAATTTTTATTTCATTAATGATGGTCTCAGAATTAATGTTTATCAGGTCGTCAGTCTACACTGAGGAAAATTCATGAGTTAGAATGCTGAATATAATGAGTTATATTATACTCGTACCATCATTTAGCTGCTATTTTTATTGCTACAGTAATCATAAAAACATTATTGTCCCCTTAGGGAAAACATCTATATAATACCACTATTACTAGATAAATTAACTAAATAGGAGTAGCATCGACCATATTTTTTTTTTTGGATGTAGAAATATCGTCGGTTCATCGAAAAAAAATTGTGCTATTTTGGCGATTCAACGCAAAAGACTAATAGTTTTGAAATATTATTATGGATGCAAAGTTCAGGAAAAAACATTACAGGCAGTTATCCAACCGAAACGTATGCATAAGCTGGAAAAACAATACGGTATAATCTCAAGCGTCTAAATTACGATGATTCGATAATTTATAAATAATAACGAATGATTAACAAAAAAAAAGCACTAATCATTCGATCATTTTGATATATCTCCAACTCTTGTTAACGATAAAATTAATTTTCGTCTATATGTTCCTATCGAATCTCAAAATAGATTGTAACTTGACTCGCAAGTATTGCAAAAACCACCTTAACTTCACAAGTGGCTGTGTATTACGACGATTTCCGTCAACAGCTGCTTTTGGCCAATATGCAGCTACTAACTTCGGACATGTTATAGTTTTGCTTCGCATATTCTTCTTTTTCTTCTCCAATTTCTTTCTGTTTTCCTTGGGACTCAGTCTTGTCGCTGGTCTTTGCACGAATGCAATTCGACTATACGACCATGTGGTACAGAATGGGGTCGCCGCATCTTCGACAATAGTAAAAGTTGAACGGTCCAACGGCCCCAAGAGTATCCTGTGCAACGACAGTCACACTGTGTACCTTACAACCTTACAACCTTGTACCCCTTATGGTCACTAAGGCCGTAAGTCCGGTATTCTTATAGGTATTCTTGTCTGACAGAATGTTATCGACGATCGAGTTCGTTTAGATCATATACCCCTCATTGTCTGAATTTATATATCACGGAGTTATTTGCTCTACTTTCGCGTGTCTGTACTTTTGATCACCGTAAAATTGAGGCAGTGGGTGAAGCTGTATATAAACCATCGGTATGTATGGGGCATTCCATCCCAATTCGACCGGGGCCTGACCCTCGATCTCTCCGATTTGGCTCGTAATTTTTTGAAAGATTGGTTAGAACCTCAAATGCACCCGATTCTTATTTGTTATTTTTTCTATGCAAATTTCATTTTTTTATATATTTTTTTGAAGTGACATCGCGAATGCTATAATTTGAAAATCTGAAAAAATTCTGAAAAATACAGTTTAATATACAAAAATGTTTGACAAGTCGTCTATAATAGATTGATTTCTTAACTATTTTTTGATAATTTTTTAAATAAAAAAAGCTTAAAAACTTTATGAAGAAAAATCTTTCCCACTTTGGCTCTAAGCTAGAAAATTTTGATATTCAACAGAGTTTTTTATTATGGCATGCTGGTGCTTGAATGTGGCGTGTATGGTGTTGGAATAGTCTTAGTTCAGAAAAATCTTGAAAAATTCCTAAAAATCTGAAGAAATTCTAAAAAAAGTCCGAGTTTACATAAATAAACGTTTGTTAAAATAAAACAATTTTAAATAAAAAAAGCTTAAAAACTATAAGAAAAATCTTGTCTACTTTGGCGATAACCTACAAAATTTTGATATTCAATAAAGTATTTTTCAGAATTTTTTCAGAATTTTAAACTACGGCATTCGATGTCACTTTAAAAAAATATTTTAAAAAATTTGTATAGAAAAAATAAAAAATAAAAATCTGGTTCATTTGAGGTTCTAATCAGTCCTTCAAAAAATTACGAGCCAAATCGGGGAGGTCGAGGATTCAACCCAGATGGAATGGGGATGGAATGCCCCATATATATGTATATAAAAGCCCAGGTCTGCCAATTATCTGGGATCCAAAGAGAACCTGCCATTCTTAGAAATATGTGGGGGGTTTAAACTTCCTGGCGAAGAGTTCCTATCATAATCGTGCATTGTGAAAATCACCCTAATCATGCATCGATTTCCATGAGAGGCGACTGCAAGCTTCCCCACATTAAGGGGTAATACTACTCGTACGGCCTCATAACTTTCCAGACATTTGAGACGTGCGTGCAGCAAAAGTCGAGGGTGCGCCACATGGATTCGCAATGACCACTCATCGGGGCAAATGATGCACGTTGGGAGCTTCTCAGAACAGTTGCCTCCCTTCGTTCCTTTCCTTCGTTCCATGTCTTCGTTTACAGCGAGCGTTGGGTCTTTTATCGATTCTTCCCTCCATTTCGTATGTCCATAAATTTGCATCGTCCAATGGAAGCTCTGAAATTCATGTCAATGTAAAACACTTTGCTTTGGGACTGTCGGATAAATCTCATTTTTCCCCGGCTTCATCCTTTTGAAACTGATGTGACATTTTTAGATCAAAAGTGCTTGATGAGTCCACATTTCAAAAGGGAATATGTAGTAGTAAAACATAAGGGACGACTATTCCCTCATCGTTCCTGCCACGTCCTTGTTATTCGGCAAAACTCATCGTGTGTACAATGACACTATAGGGTATCGAATTTATACGAGGTCGCAAAAAAGATCCCAACTCGCAAATCGAATTGTATCACTCTGTGCCATCAGTTGCAGTAGATACGTCAATACAAATTGTCAGAGTTGTACACAAACGTATTAGCAGTTCAATAAAACTTTCTGATTTCAAACATTTCACATTCACGAGGCTCTGCACTGATTGCATTGCAGTTTCATGTTATACATGGAAAAATATTATTGTACCAAAATACACACAGTGGAATTAATTGAAGATATGCGTCGCAAGATTAAATGACTCTTCTCGATCGTACCGAAAAAAGCCATTAAATTTACTCCGAGGCGTTTCAGGTTGGAGAATAAAAGCAAATTCGAAAATATTTACAGTGTCTCAATGATATTGTTCACGTAATTTGGCTGTTTCGTTTGAAATTTAATTGTTTATTTGTCCTTAAGGTAGCTTAACCTTATGGCAAAGAGGGTTGACATATAAAATTGTAATATTTATTTATTTATTTTATTGAAAACGGGCTAAGCCCAATTACATGTAGATGGGAAATCCCTTAATCAATAAACCTAGTGTGGGTGACCAGACCTTGACTGATAATACTATTCGCAAATAAAGTAAATAAAGCTAACCATATGGGAAAATAGCAAGAAGACTTTTCTTATAGCGAAAAAGAGAGCCTCAGAAGAGAGGAACAAGGACACAATATTCATTCCCCAATCTGCAACAACGCGGTACCCTAGCAATCTCAACAACTACCGTTTTACCGTAAAAACGACCGGGTGGTGTTTGCGAAAAAAAAAACTGAAAGTTGGTCGTAACAACCGTGAAAACGACTTCCGTCAAAAATGCCATGCGGTCGTTTTTTCAAGTCTACCATGGAAAACCGAAAAAACGTCCGAACAACATTGTTAGGGCAGTTGTTTTCGCGGTTGTTACGACCGAATTCCGGTTTATTTTTTGCAAAAAACCACCCGGTTGTTTGACGGTGGTTTTCACGGTGAATCAGCTGGAAACGACGGTTGTCAAGATTGCTAGGGTAGTTAACTATGGAAAGCGTAGTTAACTCGGTAAAATGGAACTTCGAAAATATTGTTGTTCCGAGTTTCTCTCACGTCGCCGCGATAACAGATTAACGTACACACTGCCGCTGAGTCAAACTTACAATTTACTGTGTTAAATAAAAATAATAGATCCACCATCTCACTACGGGATTCTAACGAGTGCAACTCAAGGGCGCGCATTGTCGGTGTGTAATCGTGATCTGTGATTTCCATTGGGGAGCCCAAACGAAAAGCAGCGAAGCGCAGAAACTTGTGTTGCACTCTTTCGAACAAGTCAATCCCACAAAAAATGTTTCTTCAAAACAAAAATGTATTCTTTTAATACTTGGCGTCGAGACGCTACCGCGTCTCTTGATGAATGGGTGTTGATGAGGGGACCAAATAACAGATGCATATTCAAGTTGAGATCTTACTAAAGCGGTATACAAAACTTTTAGGGAGATCGGATTGTCAAAACTACCAGCTACACGCTTTATGTAACCCAGCATCTTTAACGCTGACGCATACATTGAGTGAAATGGCCCGAAAGTGATAATTCTTGGTCCATAATTACGTGATCTGTGATTTGCATTGGGGAGCCCAAACGAAAAGCAGCGAAGCGCAGAAACTTGTGTTGCACTCTTTCGAATAAGTCAATCCCACAAAAAATGTTTCTTCAAAACAAAAATGTATTCTTTTAATACTTGGCGTCGAGACGCTACCGCGTCTCTTGATGGATGTGCGTTGGTGGAGGGACCAAATAACAGATGCATATTCAAGTTGAGATCTTACTAAAGCGGTATACAAAACTTTTAGGGAGATCGGATTGTCAAAACTAGCAGCTACACGCTTTATGTAACCTAGAATCTTTAACGCTGACGCAATATATTGAATGAAATGGCCCGAAAATGATAATTCTTGGTACATAATTACGCCGAGGTCCCGCACAGATGTTACAAAGTCTAGGGTCATATTGTTAATACTATAACTTGAGCAAACAATTTGGGACTTAAGGTAAACGCCCCAATAGCCGGCCATCTTAGAGAACAGGAAACTGTAAAGTTATATTATACTAAAATGACCTTTCTATAATTGTAACCATAACTAATGCAAAGCTTAGCTTTTCTACTTGTCGAAAAGCATCCATTAATTCATGTCAGGGGTATAGTTTTTTGTTAAAGTTAGGAAACAATTGAGAAAGTCGATGGACTAGTACCCGACCACCGATTTCAGGTAATGTCTAAATACCCGACCAAGCATGCCCCTATACGCAACCACCCGTCGATACGAGACTATGCGATTCGTTGAAACTTCATTTTATTTCTTAAATTACACGCCACGTTTGGGATAATTTATGATAAATAATAACTAATAAAAAGGTTTACCGTGACGTGCAACCGGCATCAACTTGCCATAGAGGTTATGTTCGCTGAGTTTGTGTTGGCCGGGAATAGGCCGCGGTTGGATATCGGTACAGCATACTGCGGATGCGCCCCAATAGCCAACCATGGAAATTGACGACTTAGCAGTGGTTTTTCGCAAATTTTAATGGAAGATTTATAAAGTCTATTTATTCGCGAATACCACAAGCCACGAATTATTGTGGAAATCGTGAAAATAACAGCGTCATAAGCTTAACAACGTTACGCCAATTCTTAACGAACTGACTAAAAGATATGCGCCGATCCTCTGAGCGGCGTCTGCAGTGCACAATATCTTTAAAAAATGTCAACAAAAAAATTAATGACTATTTTTATTATTGGCCTATGCAGACATAAAGAATTGCAAAAATGGTAGCACAAGTTATTTATTTATTTCATGTTCATAATTTCTTAATTTTAGTCAATATTTGTGTCAGTGGTTGGAGACTGGTACATGGTTGGGTACCGGGGCGTTTACCTTACGAGCAAAACGCATCACGTGAATATTACTATTATTATTATTTTATTTCGTGCTCAGGGAAGGGCCCCATAAGAGCACAGTATACATTGAGAGCTACAGAGGAGTCTTACTAACTAACTAAATTATCTTAAACTATTCTAACCTAGTCTAGTCTAGTCTGGTCTAGAAACACTAATATTAGTGTAATTACATGAATATTTTTATTTTAGATTTTAGATGGACGAGCTTTTTATGTAGAACTAGATTTCAGTTAAAGACAGGTTCATCCAGTGTCGAGTATGTGATGCACAAATTAATTTACTCATTTTCACTCGGAATTATTTTATTTCGAGACAACTGGTAACAACGACCAAGTAACACCTGCAAAATATGAAGGACATTGTTATTTGGATTACTCAACGTTCATCACAATACACGCCCCGGTGCACATTGCAATGTCAGGTCATTTCAGCAATGTAGTTTTTTTATTAGGATCAACATCTACCCAGGCAGCGACTAACAAAAAAATGATCTCACCGTAGAAATGTGGAAATGCACACGAAAAAAATCCCTGGCGCATCATCGTTAATCCTCGTTTCATCGGCCGTGCTTGGCTACTACGTGAACCAGTGGCTACCAAGCCGTAGGTATGCCGAGATGAAAATAAAAATATCCGTGAAATGAAAGGAAAGGCAAAAGCAGAAAAAATAAAACAGTATGTGTAGAATAAAAATGTCCCCGGATAACGAAAAACCCTGTTGATTGAATGGAAATTTTAACGAGATACGAGGGTGAGGTACAAACGATTTGTCGTCGTCAACGGCTATATAAAATAAAAGTTGCTACTGGCGTATTCGCAACACGTGACTTTTTCATCACGTTTGTTACTGACATGAAGTTTTAATCGTAAAGTTAGAAACTTTCGAATTTTGTACATTCATTCGAATCTATATTTCCCGATATAATTAGTCAATATCGGATTTTTTTAAATTCAAGCTATCGAGTGATGGTACGAGGCTTATACACAATGTGACGCAGAGTTGGGCAGCAAAAATTACTTAGGTCAGAAATTACTGCTTTAATTACAATTACTCTCAGTAATTGTATTGGATTTCAAATTAAATACAATTACTTTCAGTAATTGTATTGGATTTCAAATTAAATACAATTACTTCCAGTAATTTGTGTTTTGTAATTTTCCATTACAATTTTGCCCAACTCTGATGTGACGCCAGAATAAGTTATGAGATCTATCTTATAATTAAGCTTATATTCTAATCTAATTTACATTCTTTCCTGAAGCACGTCTGAATTACGTGTTCCAAGCTTGAATTTGGATATGTTTCGCTAGTCTCCGCTGGGTTGTTTATTCGTTAAGCGAGAATGCTCTCAGTTTAAGGGCATTTATCACAAAGTTGTAATTTGTAGCTTCAAACTTAATAGACCAATTCATTTTGGGATCTTAACCGTTGAAGATATTCATGGGAAAGTGTGTTAATAAATGAGTCGCCATTTTGCAGTCTTAAAGCGGAAATGGGCAACGTTCGAATGAAATAGCATTTAAAATACTTTCAAGTGAATGACTATAACTATGTGAAGGAATAAAACTTCAATGGGAAGATCCCTTCTATAAAAGACAATGGAGGTATACAAAGTGTTTCGTAATAAAAAAAATTTTGCACCGTGTCACACGTAGATGAAATTCCTCTGTGCCTGCAGAAGTCTGTACATAATAAAGAATAATACAAATTTAAAGACGGCCTATGAGCATAACTATGGTGGAGTATTATCAAAAGGCACAGAACTATTGTGCAAACGCTTCATTTAACTGGAAATACGTCATAAAACTGCGCTATATCACTGTATATCTAAGGTCTGAAAATACGTCTCATCTCCTTCGGTACTTACGACCCTTAAAGTACTAGCCATCCAAAATGCCGGTAATCGGGATATAACCGTTGAGACGAGATATACAAAGTGTTTCTTAATAACAATGTCATATATTTAAAAGTAATAGTATTAACTGTAAATACAAAGAGTGGGGATCAAAATAGCGAATTTCAAAATAAGGAACGTCTAAATATAGAATGGCCATCATTATGAAATTCGCTATTTTAGGCATTCCCTAGTTTTGACCATTCGCTATTTTGTTTGCATTTTATATCAAAATAGCGAATGGCTCAAATAGCGAATTTAATAATGATGGCTATTCTAGATTCAGACGTTCCTTATTTTGAATTTCGCTATTTTAACCATGCGCTATTTTGGTCATTCGGTATTTTGACCCTCACCCTAGAAGTCTATCCATAATAGAGAATAATATATATTTAAAGACGACCTATGATCAAAACTATGGTGGAGTATTATCAAAAGGCACAGAACTATTGTGTAAACACTTCACTTAACTGGAAATACGTCATAAAACTGCGCTATATCACTGTATATCTAAGGTCTGAAAATACGTCTCATCTCCTTCGGTACTTACGACCCTTAAAGTACCAGCCATCCAAAATGCCGGTAATCGGGATATAACCGTTGAGACGAGATATACAAAGTGTTTCTTAATAACAATGTGATATATTTAAAAGTAATAGTATAAAGTGTAAATACAAGGGGTGGGGATCAAAATAGCGAATTTGAAAATAAGGAACGTCTAAATATAGAATGGCCATCATTATGAAATTCGCTATTTTAGCCATTCCTTATTTTTGACCATTCGATATTTTGATTGCATTTTATTTCAAAATAGCGGGTGGGGATCAAAATAGCGAATTTCAAAATAAAGAACGTCTAAATATAGAATGGCCATCATTATGAAATTCGCTATTTTAGCCATTCCCTATTTTTGACTATTCACTATTTTGATTGCATTTTATTTCAAAATAGCGAATGGCCCAAATAGCGAATTTCATAATGATGGCCATTCTAGATTCAGACGTTTCTTATTTTGAATTTCGCTATTTTAACCATGCGCTATTTTGGTCATTCGGTATTTTGACCCTCACCCTAGAAGTCTATCCATAATAGAGAATAATACATATTTAAAGACGGCCTATGATCAAAACTATGGTGGAGTATTATCAAAAGGCACAGGACTATTGTGTAAACACTTCACTTAACTAGAAATATGTCATAAAACTGTTCTATATCACTATATATCAAAGGTCTGAAAATACGTCTCATCTCCTTCGATGCTTACGACCCTTCAAGATGCCAGCCATCCAGAATGCCTGTGATCGGGATATAACCGTTGAGAAGAGTATCGCAACAGATTCCCGAGAGCGTCGGAGCGTGGGCAAGGACCTAGTAGTATGCGAAAGGCGGGAATGCGCCGGCAGGGTATAACATCCATGAAATAGTGACAGTATTCGTCGTCGTTTGATAACGACGAGGGAGCGGTGCCTTTCGCACCGACTCCGTCGTCTATTCACGCGATGACAATGTGCGCGGAGTTCCATTGTGGGTGCTTGGCGCCGAGTACACAAGCACGACGAGGACGCTGAGCCACGAGATTCTCACACGGACATCCCGTTGCAGCGGGCGCAAACGAAACGAACGACCAAAGAAGAACGCTGCACTCTGGTATACGAGCAGAGGTCGCCTTCCATTGTTGAGAGGAGTCGTCGAAATAAACTAAAAAAAAGAAGAAATGCGTTACAAAGAAAAAGCAAAAGAAAAAACGTTCCACTCCCTCAAGTCCACAGACACTCTGGGGCTGAATTCGCACTTGCGATTTGTCGCAATACATCAGCGCAGCTGAACATCGATGAATTGCTCTTTTATTCGTCAATCCAGCTTCTCGCACACCTGCTACTCGTTGCTGAATGGGCATCTTTGTCTGAGAAAACAGAAGTGTTGTTGTAACGAATTAGAAACTGTGCTGAGCAATTAATTGCTTAGCACTGTTTATTTTTTTCACAGTTTCTTTGGTTAAGGTAGTTGAACAGTAAACCGCAACTAACTTCGTCCTATGTTTTCTCAGATGGCATGGAAAGTGTTGGTTTTCCTTTATCTAATGAATTTAAAAAAAATACATTGTTGCAACGTCTCAACCGGCATTCTGGTGAGTTATCATAGCACTGAAAATCAGTTTTTAACCAGTTCCCCGGCCGAAAATATTTTGTTAATAAAAATAAATGGATTCTTAAGGTAAACGCCCCGGTACCCAACCATGTACCAGCCTCCAACCACTGACACAAATATTGACTAAAATTAAGAAATTATGAATATGAAATAAATAAATAACTAGTGCTACCATTTTTGCAATTCTTTATGTCTGCATAGGCCAATAATAAAAATAGTCATTAATTTTTTTGTTGACGTTTTTTAAAGATATTCTGCACTGCAGACGCCGCTCAGAGGATCGGCGCATATCTTTTAGCCAGTTCGTTAAGAATTGGCGTAACGTTGTTAAGCTTATGACGCTGTTATTTTCACGATTTCCACAATAATTCGTGGCTTGTAGTATTCGCGAATAAATAGACTTTATAAATGTTCCATTAAAATTTGCGAAAAACCACTGCTAAGTCGTCAATTTCCATGGTTGGCTATTGGGGCGCATCCGCAGTATGCTGTACCGATATCCAACCGCGGCCTATTCCCGGCCAACACAAACTCAGCGAACATAACCTCTATGGCAAGTTGATGCCGGTTGCACGTCACGGTGAACCTTTTTATTAGTTATTATTTATCATAAATTATCCCAAAGGTTGCGTGTAATTTAAGAAATAAAATGAAGTTTCAACCAATCGCATAGTCTCGTATCGACGGGTGGTTGCGTATAGGGGCATGCTTGGTCGGGTATTTAGACATTACCTGAAATCGGTGGTCGGGTACTAGTCCATCGACTTTCTCAATTGTTTCCTAACTTTAACAAAAAACTATACCCCTGACATGAATTAATGGATGCTTTTCGACAAGTAGAAAAGCTAAGCTTTGCATTAGTTATGGTTACAATTATAGAAAGGTCATTTTAGTATAAGAAATATAACTTTACAGTTTCCTGTTCTCTAACATGGCCGGCTATTGGGGCGTTTACCTTAAGTCCCAAATTGTTTGCTCAAGTTATAGTATTAACAATATGACCCTAGACTTTGTAACATCTGTGCGGGACCTTGGCGTAATTATGTACCAAGAATTATCATTTTCGGGCCATTTCACTCAATGTATTGCGCCAACGTTAAAGATGCTAGGTTACATAAAGCTGCTAGTTTTGACAATCCGATCTCTCTAAAAGTTTTGTATAAGGTAAACGCCCCGGTACCCAACCATGTATCAGTCTCCAACCACTGACACAAATATTGACTAAAATTAAGAAATTACGAATATGAAATAAATAAATAACTAGTGCTACCATTTTTGCAATTCTTTATGTCTGCATCGGCCAATATTAAAAATAGTCATTAATTTTTTTGTTGACGTTTTTAAAGATATTGTGCACTGCAGACGCCGCTCAGAGGATCGGCGCATATCTTTTAGCCAGTTCGTTAAGAATTGGCGTAACGTTGTTAAGCTTATGACGCTGTTATTTTCACGATTTCCACAATAATGCGTGGCTTGTGGTATTCGCGAATAAATAGACTTTATAAATGTTCCATTAAAATTTGCGAAAAATCACTGCTAAGTCGTCAAGTTTCCATGGTTGGCTATTGGGGCGCATCCGCAGTATGCTGTACCGATATCCAACCGCGGCCTATTCCCGGCCAACACAAACTCAGCGAACATAGCCTCTATGGCAAGTTGATGCCGGTTGCACGTCACGGTGAACCTTTTTATTAGTTATTATTTATCATAAATTATCCAAAACGTTGCGTGTAATTTAAGAAATAAAATGAAGTTTCAACGAATCGCATAGTCTCGTATCGACGGGTGGTTGCGTATAGGGGCATGCTTGGTCGGGTATTTAGACATTACGTGAAATCGGTGGTCGGGTACTAGTCCATTGACTTTCTCAATTGTTTCCTAACTTTAACAAAAAACTATACCCCTGACATGAATTAATGGATGCTTTTCGACAAGTAGAAAAGCTAAGCTTTGCATTAGTTATGGTTACAATTATAGAAAGGTCATTTTAGTATAAGAAATATAACTTTACAGTTTCCTGTTCTCTAACATGGCCGGCTATTGGGGCGTTTACCTTAAGTCCCAAATTGTTTGCTCAAGTTATAGTATTAACAATATGACTCTAGACTTTGTAACATCTGTGCGGGACCTTGGCGTAATTATGTACCAAGAATTATCATTTTCGGGCCATTTCACTCAATGTATTGCGCCAGCGTTAAAGATGCTAGGTTACATAAAGCTGCTAGTTTTGACAATCCGATCTCTCTAAAAGTTTTGTATAAGGTAAACGCCCCGGTACCCAACCATGTACCAGTCTCCAACCACTGACACAAATATTGACTAAAATTAAGAAATTATGAATATGAAATAAATAAATAACTAGTGCTACCATTTTTGCAATTCTTTATGTCTGCATAGGCCTATAATAAAAATAGTCATTAATTTTTTTGTTGACGTTTTTTAAAGATATTCTGCACTGCAGACGCCGCTCAGAGGATCGGCGCATATCTTTTAGCCAGTTCGTTAAGAATTGGCGTAACGATGTTAAGCTTATGACGCTGTTATTTTCACGATTTCCACAATAATTCGTGGCTTGTGGTATTCGCGAATAAATAGACTTTATAAATGTTCCATTAAAATTTGCGAAAAACCACTGCTAAGTCGTCAATTTCCATGGTTGGCTATTGGGGCGCATCCGCAGTATGCTGTACCGATATCCAACCGCGGCCTATTCCCGGCCAACACAAACTCAGCGAACATAACCTCTATGGCAAGTTGATGCCGGTTGCACGTCACGGTGAAACTTTTTATTAGTTATTATTTATCATAAATTATCCAAAACGTTGCGTGTAATTTAAGAAATAAAATGAAGTTTCAACGAATCGCATAGTCTCGTATCGACGGGTGGTTGCGTATAGGGGCATGCTTGGTCGGGTATTTAGACATTACCTGAAATCGGTGGTCGGGTACTAGTCCATCGACTTTCTCAATTGTTTCCTAACTTTAACAAAAAACTATACCCCTGACATGAATTAATGGATGCTTTTCGACAAGTAGAAAAGCTAAGCTTTGCATTAGTTATGGTTACAATTATAGAAAGATCATTTTAGTATAAGAAATATAACTTTACAGTTTCCTGTTCTCTAAGATGGCCGGCTATTGGGGCGTTTACCTTATAGCCGTGATGTTTCACTTTGTCGCTTTTTATAAAGTAACGAAAAATTCTTATAGTCTTTCGCTTGACTTCGGCCGGTAACTGCTCAACTACCTTAAATTTTTTTTTGCTGATTCTGGTTCGTCAAATAACTTTCATTAAAGTTAATTAACCAAAAATTGTTATTAAAATAAAATTGAATTAGGATTCCTTTCCCACGCTAGAATGGCATTCATACACTTGCACTATGATTTGTGTTTGCATAATAATAACATCATTTCTGACCGTAGATAGTTGCTTAAGAACTTAAAAATACTAATGTTAACAATTGTCGGTCACTGCCTAGTATACTGGGTTTAGTACTGTTAACTAAATTGGTTGACTATTGGCAGATATTGTGAAATAAACCATGATAGTAGACCCTTAAAATTCATTGAACAAGCAGCGTCGTCAAGTAGTTACACTGGCGCCAACGTTGAACAAGCTCTATTAAACTAACAACATCTCTAGTTGAAAGATGCACATAACGTAAAAATCGTCATGATTCATAAAGATAATTGGCAGTATATCAGTTTCAGAGAATTATTACTTGCGCAATACAATTGCGTTGACGAAGTGTAAACGTGAATACTGAAGTGCGTCGCATCGCCACTTGAGTCGTTCTCAATTTTAGTTGTGTAATTCTCAATCAACACGTCTCAAAGTCCTATTGGCTTCAAAACCTAAAACAACAAAACTTCTTCATAGAATCCTTCCGAAAACATTGAAAAATCGTTGTAGACCTGGAAATTATAAAATACCAAATTAATAATAGTCAGTGAGTGTAATTATTCTTATACATTAACTTGTTTGATAATTAACCTAACTACAAACTAGCTATTATAACAATGAAAAAAATTAATGTCAACATAAAAATAGACGCTTCAACAAATAATTAAAAATCATACCTGATTAGTTGCTCGGAATTTTCAATTTCTGAAGTCCTGGAAATTACAAAAATCGATTTAAAAAAGTGTTTATACCGATAAATTGCCAATCTTTATTTATATATGGGCACAGCAGGAGACTTTGTGTTTATTATCCAGACGTACCCTTATTGAGCGATAAAATATTGTTGGCACTTTTGTTTTACATGCTTTACAAACACCAAAGTGCATCACCGTCATATTGTCGTGTATGCATAGAGGGGTAATAATAACGATAGGAACAAGGTGAGAATTTGATAACAAGATGCTAAAGACGCGCTGTTAGATACAGGAAGAATAGTTTGCCCTTAGCATCGACGTAAATTACACGCAAGCAGGGTTTTCACTGGTGTATCGCTACATAGAACAAGGGGAAAGCAACGCGTTCATTAATTACCCGTTGCCATGTCGCGTTTAATTAAAGCTAGTAACAGCCTCGACAAGGGTTTCAACGCGTATACAGAAGCGCACTGCTCGAACGCCCTCGTGAATTTGAACCGCTGTGCCATTCATTGCCGCAGACGCGAAAGTCAATGTATACCTACATTTACTTTCCGTGCGTGTTATAGCTTCGACATGCAAAGGAATTAAGGAAAATGCAATTATTGTTACAATTATGAAAGCATCGCTCTTCAATCTCCCGTGAAACATTTACTGCTGCTTTTATTATGGGACGCGTATTTTACGTGTTGGCGTAATGAAAGCTCCGTGATTGCAGCTTTATGCGTGGAGATATTCATGTAATGGGGTTACATGCATAGTCTCATATCCTGACATATTTCCTACTAACGTATGGGAAATTTTAAACAATAAAGTCGTTTGTTACTTGTCGCATATACTCTGGAGCTGCATCTCAAACAGACAAATATATATATCACTTTTATGACACTTGTCTGTCGGGAAAAGCATTATTTAAACGTATGTTTAAAAAAAAAAAAACGAAAGTATGTGTTTCACTGGCATGGCGCGAATTTGCCGTTTTATATTAGTACATCGTTCTCTAAAAATGTTAAAGATGGCTTAAGGTAGTTCTGTCGCTTCACGCTCACTTCGCATAAGTTTCCGAAAAATGAGAGCGAATTGCAAACACTTCTCGATGATATAAAAATCTGTAAAAAATCATGCATATTAAAGATGCTGAAGACATTAATTCGGCATAATAATAATTCCAAAATGTTATTAACAAATTGATGAAAAATAAAATTGTTTAACAAACTTTCCGACAACTTAATTATTTTGATTCGGTGAAAATGATTTGTTCATTTTTCTGAGTACGTATGAATTTTCTCAAATTTTTTTCTTTGCTTTGAATTTTTCGATTTTTTACATGAAAAAAATCACAAAATTCAAAGCAAAGAAAAAAATTTGAAAAGATTCATACGTATTCAGAAAAATGAACGAGTCATTTTCATCGAAACAAAAAAATTAGGTTGTCGGAAGATTTGTTGAACATTTTTATTTTTCATCAATTTGTTAATAACATTTTGGAATTATTATTATGTCGAAATAATGTCTTAAGTATCTTAAATATGCATGATTTTTTTCAGATTTTTATATCATCAAGAAGTGTTTGCAATTCACTCTCATTTTTCGGAAACGTATGCGAAGTGAGCGTGAAGCGACAGAACTACCTTAACAGACTTTGGTACACATGTAATGTGCTTTTTTTCATAAATTGTATGAATTAGGTGCGATTTCCGAAAGATATAAGCTGTTAAACAAAAAGCATCGTTTGCCTGTTGAATATATCGAAATGTTACAAGATGGCCGCCATTATTGCGTATTCTGTAACTCACTTCACATCGCTTATGGTGAAGAATTGAAATTACTTTAAGGTAGTTCTGTCGCGAAGGCAATCCAAACTCATATGCATGAATTTTTGACATGTTGTAATTTAGCTATTCAGTTTTACTTGCACAAAATCTTGAAGGCTTTTACCGAGCATTTGAATGAACAATTAAAACTTGAAAATCGATCTTGTTACACGGTGCACACGGGAGGGCTGGAAAAATTGATCTTTAAATCGAAAATTAACATACTTAGATCAAAGATAGAGAAAAAATAAAAAGTACTACGGATTCGCAAATCATTCAGGACTTGATGCATCATGAAAAAAGGTGAAGTCTCCGGAATAATGTTTAATTGAATCAAGGTCAAAGTGCACAATACCGGCCCAAATACGTCTCCTAACCTAATTATCGTAAAAATGAAGTCAAATTCGCACTAAACATATTAACTATTTACAAATAATCGTTTTAATTTCATTACGAGAATTTCGAAGGATTCTCGATTATTTTTTATATTATTATTGAGGCAGTCAAAGTGATGCGTATGATTATTTTTTAATGTCATATAGACTCTGAGATTTATGACTCCGGCGTACCGACAGAACTACCTTAAAAACGATGAAATAAAAATAATTGTATAAAAATTGAAAAACCCACGACTGCAAAAATGAGTGTAATTAATAAACAAATTGGGTAAATGACGCATATTATAGTCTTCCGACTATAATATGATTTTTATTTAACAATTTTTCATTTAGCCAATTTGTTTATTAATTACACTAATTTTTTCAATAGAGAATTTTTTCAATTTTTATAATTATGAAGTAATTATATGTACAGTCGGTTTGAAAAAAAATGTCAGTAACGTTATATCTTAGAAAAAAACAATTGCATGTTTTGGTTAACCTTTCTTGGTCTAAGAAAGAAACACGTTGTTATTTTAACGTCGCATAATATGGCAGATCGTATAAGCTACGCCGCAGTTCATCATTAGGACCTTAAACAAGTGCAGGCCTAGCGTCGCTATATCGCTCACACAACTGAACTTACAAAGCCTTCCTCTCCGAGCAATTTTATAAAAATTGCGTCAAAGCGCGTCGCATTTTCTACAAAGTGGTTACTACTTTCGCAAAGCAAAAAAAAAAGAGACGGAAATATGAATTAATAAAAAATATTTTTCGTTCAAAACGTAAACGCAATTTTGTTGTCTTGCAATTTATTCTCCTTGCAACAGCTGCTTGGCATAAGTTATATTTTAAAGCTGATATTGAAAAACAATAAATTTCAAGGTTCAAACAAAATATCCACGCAAATTGCAGTACAAGAAAATCTCCTGGCTATTTTTAGATCTGAATTTTTGGAAATATCGCTCGAGTGGGAATAATTCGACTTATTTTCACATTCTATAGATACGGAGATTAACAAAAAAAAACGGCAAATTACTTTCCTTTTTCTCCTGAATCTCAAGTTTTCTTTAAATTGCTAAAAATTCCATTTAGCAGCGACAATCAAAATATTCGTCTCATATTGAAACATTTTCTGAATACGAAACTTACCTTGACGAATCCGTGAATAATGCATCGCAATAATAAATCATCGAGTGTGTTACATACGTCTAACTGCATTGCGTAGCCACGTAGTTCACTATTTATTTATATTATTCTTAGGTTTATCTTAACACTGACCACAACGTTTTGTTGTTGCGAAATTCGGGGCCGAAACAAAAGGTGAAAGCGACTTTTGTTTTGACTCTCGTCAAGCTCGACGCGAACGTGCTTGTTTTTTTGTTCTATTTATTGATGCAGTCTTGATAAGCTACACAAAAACATTTTTTTTTCGTGAGTCCTTTCGGCGCGACTTACAAAAGATCTTGATGGCGCTTTTGCGCCATCTGGTGAGTATCAACTTCACGAAGAAGAATCAACAAGTTGCGACCGGTAGACAATTGCCGCTTGAAATGTAAACCAAGTTGCTATAAATTAGCAACAAAACCGACGATGTCCAATCAGATAGTTTCGAAAATATCTTTAAAAAAGTACTTCGGATTTGACGATTTTCGAAATTCCTTACAAAAGCACGTTAGTCGAGAAGTTTTTAAAGGTAAAACGTTTTTTTAACATCAACAATAGACACGAGAGTTTATATTTTCATATTTATCATGTTCGCTACTTTTAAATATACATGATAAGTATTATATTCGTTGCTTAATTGGGTGATAAATAATTTCCCATGTTAACTTATAAGTAATCGAAAAATACAAAATATTGCATAAAATAACTGTTCGTTATTAAATCACAATCATAAAACATCTCTTATATGCATTAATTCTACCTTAATTGACATAGTTGCAATCCACTTTTGCATATTTACTTACATTATACTCATGTTATATGAAGTAAACATAAATACAAAAATATCTGCAAATCCACAAATTGATTTGACTACAATTAGATCTCTTTCTATTTTTTTTTCTCCCTACACATGGTTTAATAACCATGTGAAATTATAGTAAGTAAATATGGTGCAATATATTATCATTTGTCTATGCATTTATTATTACTTTCCAGCATTCTGTCGTTAATTATAAAATCTACATTTTTCATGGGTCAAGTTATATTATCGTAGAATTTGAATAAAATTAAATTTTATTAATGACGTCTCTAAAATGTATATACAAATATGTTTATTTCTGTTTAGGTAACAGAGATATATACTTGAATTTGCCACCGGGCGATGGAAAATCTCTTTGTTTCCAGCTGCCGACGGTATTGAAAAGTAACACAGTGTCTGTTGTATTTGTGCCAAGAGACATTCTAGCCAAGGTACATAGGATATGCTGCTATTTTTTTTATAAACATGTTTGTATAAAAAATGGAAATACTCTATAAATAATTCATTTCAGGATCAGATTTTATTCCTAAAGCAGCATGGCATCAATGTGGATTATATTTCCACACGCTCTTGTAAAAAGAAACTTGAGACTGCGATACGCAGCTTCAAATTAAAGGGCTCTGAAAAAATCCAGTTCCTTTATGTCTTGGTAGACAAAAAAATTATGGATTTGGCAAAAGTAATGATCCACATAATTATGGAAAAGTAGAAAAAAAATAACGTATTTAAAGCAGTACAAAGCACATTAATTTGAGTCAATAAGAGTGAATAATTTTGTTTAAGATTTTTCTTGCATGTGAATAATTGTTTTCTCAGAGAATTAATTTTGAATGGACTTAGTTGTACAAGTGTTTTTTAGTATTCAACACTTTGTATTTGTTGTTTTAATAATACCAACATTTTTTTGTAATAAGTAATACAAATAAACTTCTTATCTGATCTAATACCAAAATTTTCTGTATCAGCATTGGATCATTAAGTTAAAGAGTCAAAATGCATTGTCCTATATTGTATTCGATGAGGCTCATTGCATGAGTTCGTTGAGTCATGATTATGTACCTGCCTATAAGGATGCAGTTGAATTGGTGAAGGAAATATGCCCAAAAATTTGCAAAATTGTGCTTACCGCGACGGCAACCGCCGAGGTATTTATAATATTTTTATCACCCTCAAGACATACAACGTTTATTATACATCGCATCAATTGAATAAGTTTATGTAATAAGTAAAATCGATTCACCAGTATACTGAGATTTTCAATTCTCTAATCAAATTTACAATTTAGGTGAGACGGGAGATAATACACGAATTGGGCATGAAAAAGATAGCAAAATTTCGGTCACCTCAGCCCCATACAACGGTATACCACGACGTTCATTTCATAGACATAATTCCAGAACCTCTGGAGCATCTTCTACAATTTATCGACGATGTTTCAAGCCAACCAACTGACTATCTCACACAGGTGATTCGAAAAATTAAAAAAAAAAACCTGATTCGGGTGAAAAATACTATAGAATAATCTAAATAGAATATATATATATATACAATATATAGAATAATCTAATAAATTATTATATATATATAGATATAATTAAGAAAAACTAATCATAATAGGTCTTCACCTGCATGCAATAAACTATCATTCACGTTTCGTTTTTTTAAATATAGATGCACCCGGAATGTGGAATAATATTCTGTAGAAAAAAGAAAACGGTAAAGGAAATGGCGAGTAAACTCGTATCGAATAATATTCCGGCAGTTGCATATCACGGAGGTATATTATTTATTTTAATTACGAAGGAAATCCCATCAGTACATCCTCCTAAGCGTGTTGCATATATTTTGTCATTTTTTGAGCTTAAAAAAATAATCTTTGCAATAATTGTACATGAATTTACAAAAGGATACTTGCAAATAATATAATTTCATAATTATAGCACGCTTTCTGCAGGACTGTAGTGATTCGACGTCCTTAAGATCTCAAATGATCCAGAAAAATATAAAATTTAATCTCCCTAAGATTTGTCCATTAATGATCGTGATTCCATTCATGAAAAATGGATAAATGGAGAAATAGTCCTTATCGTCACAACTCATACATTCGGAATTGGTCTGCACAAACCTAATGTCAGGTGAGACTTTAGTTTTTGCGAGTTTTTAATCAAACTTCTACGTTAAATTATTTTTCGTATTCCAGATTTGTGGTACATTGGAATTTGCCATTGAGCTTTCAACAAATGTATCAGGAAAGCGGAAGAGTTAGTAAAGATGGGATAAAAAGTTATTGCAGAGTGTATTACAGCTATCACGAGGAAGAGAATATTAAGACGTACTTAAAATCTCTTTCAAAAAAATCGGCCGAATGTGTTGAGTCTACGACGCGAAAACTTCGATTTTTTGAAGACTTGATCAACTACTGTCTTGAAGTAAAGTACGTTTACAATCTTTCCTTTAGATACATCGAAATTATGATTTTCTTCAAAGAAATAAGAGCATTTCATGCGGTTGAATTTTTTTCTCGCATGTCTTATTTTTTGGCTAAATACGATTTTTTTTACATATAATTCACAAAATGTGCAAAAATAAATGTAGAATCATTGTTCAATGTAGGGATTGGCATTCATTCAATGAAAATTTATTTAAAATACCATTTGTATAAGATAATTATTATAATTACAATTATTTTTTATTATTATGCCAAACTTAATTAAAATGAATTTTAATAATTAATAGTAATTAATAATCATTAATAATTTACTTATGAAAGTATTTTAAACACATTTTCATTCAACGAATGTCCAGACGTATTTGAATGGCTGTATATTAACAATTAAATATTTTTAGAGCTCAATTTTTCTGTTTGTATCTTTTGTTTATTATAATAATGTATTCGTAGATGCCGACATGTTTCACGCTGGAAATACTTTGAACAGCTTGCTCCAGCGTGCAAGAAATTCTGCGATGTATGTAGAGATGCAAGAGAGCTGAATAGAAGAGTCACCAAATGTCGAAAGTATCGTGCGTCGATGAAGAAGGCGGCTGTCGATAAATTAACGCTTGAAGTAAAAGCCGTGCCTATAAAAATTAAACCCGATTGTACAGAGAACGAGAATGAAATCACCACAAGCGTTCGACCCACTCGAATGGTAATTTTTATTTGATTCAAAGTAAAATTTCTACGACCAACAGCAAACAACAAGATTTAAACGAGTTCTTTACTATTTTATTTTTAATTATCAGGTACGCTATCGATCATTGCACAAACTGATTCACGAATTGATGACGTATTACAAACAAAATCATAAACAAATCGAGATACGTGACAAAAAGTTCGATATCACCGAAATTGCCCGTCGCTTAGAGAATTCTTTGTATAATGGTGCACAAGTATGCAGTAAATATAATCACGACGTCGAGATGGCGGTAAATAAATACTTAATTAACTTTTCAATAATTATTGGTGTAACACACATTTATTATCCATTATTTTTACAATTGTGCAGAGGTGTAAATCTCTCATTCTTCTAGAAATATAGTTGATATAATTGGCTTTATGATTACGTTTCCATGAAATTAACATTTGGAGATTATAATATGATGTTTAAACTTTTGAATAGTTGCAAAAAATATTAATTTGCAGTTCAATTTCATGGTAATATTCTTGACAAAATGGAGTAAAACAGTTAATGCATTGCGAAAATAATGGAGGGTTGTACTCTTCCATTTTTTCCGCAATTCTTCAAAAGACTGGATTGAAAATGAGATTTCTTTTCAGGTATATAAAAGTTCACATATCATTTCGTAAAAGCTACAGGTTATTATTGCGAAATCATTGCTGCAAATCGAATTGTACTTTAAACTTTATTTTGTAAAGTAATGGCGCTTTACAACACTGCAATTGTGTAATGTCCTAAAGTGTAAAAAAAATCCACTTGAAATTTAATAAACAAGTACTGGAAGTTTTTATTCATAAACTTAATATACAAGTGAGATGTAAAATTCATGTACGGTACAGTAATTTCATTAATTTACGTTAACTTTGCAGTAAAAGTACTTTAATTTTTATATATTGCTTTAATTTTACCGTAAAAGTACATTAATTTTATATCATAATAATTGTATATTAAATTTAATCGACAAGTTTGTGCATAAAAACTTCCGCTGCTTTCTGACAATGTTATGTTTGCATGAAAACTTTGGCAATTTTGATATTAACGCAATAATATGTATAATTGCAGGTATTAAATATAAGGAAGGCTACGAAGTCTGGTTTAGCTTGCATTCATTTCTCGACACAAGAAAAGCAGCACATCTTCGATACCGAAGCGGATGAGATTGTAGATTTGACGATTGATTGAATGAGAAAGTCAATCACTAATCCCGTAGGTAAATCGCTCATCAAGTAGAAATAAAGGCTGTGATAAAAAGTATGTCTAAACTACGAATATATGGTGCAATGTACAACAACAACAAAAAAAGATAAGAATCTTTCGATAGTGAGTAAGAATTGAGTAATTTCTTCTAAGGAAAATACAAGTTTTAATTACATTAACAGAAATACCGTTTTTTTTTAAATGTCAATTACTCAACGAAAACTGCTACTTTCTATATAAATGGATGTGTTAATATTGCTAAAATGATGGAACTTTAAAAATAGGTTAAATTAAGTTTTGAAACTGCTTATAAAATAACCCAATGAATTCGTTCCATTTATGGGAGACACACATTTTGATTAGATTTTTTATAATATCAATGCTTGCAACGTCTATTGATAAATAAATAAAAAAAGGAATACCGCTTCTTGCTACTTTTTTCAGTAAATGTATATATTCATATTGTGGAAATTGTGAAAATTCAAAAATTGACCGGATCCAATTCTCGGGTCATTCTCAGAGTAACCAAGAGCGTCGACTTATCAGCGTTCCATTCTGCCGACGAAGCGTTCGGATCGACCGGATGCGGAGTTGGCAGATGCAATCTATATCTGTAAAATGGAAAAATCATGATAATGCGAACGATTCTATTCCGTGGATCGTGACAAGAGAAGAAGAGCTTGGTGGGTAATATAAAAAAAAATATTCGTAAATCACCTTGCACTGCGGATATCAATAAAGTCAGATTCAACGGACAGCTCGACTTTCTCTCTCGTTTCGCCAGGAAGTTTTACGAGAACCGTGAGCCATTCGCAGGACGCTGACGCAGGAGTTTTGAAACTCATCTGTAAGGAAGAAATGCATACTGTCTTACCGTAAACGAATATTTGATTAGATTTTCTTAAGTACTAATATATTCTTAGACATAAAAAAACATTACAGGTAAAAATAGTATTACAACTATTGAAGACTATTGGATTCTATAAGTTCCATTAAAAATTTGTTCACTGGATATTATTGAAAAATTAAGAATAAATGATTTTTTTTTCAATCGAATTCAATTTTTAAGCAACGAATAAATTATTATAATAAATAGTTATAGCCAAACTGCAAATCTCGTTTATTTTTTTTTTTTGCGTAAATAATATTACAACTATTGATGACTATTGGTTTCTATAATTTCCATTGCAAATTTGTTCACTGGATATTATTGATAAATCAAGAATAAATTTTTTTTTTCCTATAGAATTTAATTTTTAACTAACGAATAAATTATTATAATAAACAGTTATAGCTAAACTGCAAATCTCGTTTAGTTTTTTTTTTTGCGTAAATAATATTACAACTATTGAGGACTATTGGTTTCTATAATTTCCATTGCAAATTTTTTCACTGGATATTATTGATAAATCAAGAATAAATGATTTTTTTTCCTATAGAATTTAATTTTTAACTAACGAATAAATTATTATAATAAACAGTTATAGCTAAACTGCAAATCTCGTTTAGTTTTTTTTTTTTTTTGCGTAAATAATATTACAACTATTGAGGACTATTGGTTTCTACAATTTCCATTAAAAATTTGTTCACTGGATATTATCGATAAATCAAGAATCAATGATTTTGTTTTGTTTCTATCGAATTTAATTTTTAACCAACGGATAAATTATTATAATAAACAGTTATAGCCAAACTGTAAATCTCATTTAGTTTTTTTTTTTGCATAAACAACCGCCGTTGAATTAGTTAAATTGAAGTTGAGCAAAGCTTTTCTCATGCGCTTACTTCGATTAGCGTTAACATCGCCGCGGTCTTTCTAACAAGATGCAACTTAAATCCGGATTTGTAGGTATTTCAAACTAAAACCACACGGCAGGATCTCCAATTAAGTATTAACGATAATACGATTAGGGAGCACAGTTTGATGCGCAATAAGACGGTCTTAAATTCTTGCACCGAGGACCTTTATGCTAATTTAAGACTCACGAATGAGATAAAAATCTATGGGATTTTGCGGTCGTCCTTCCTGAGTTATCTAGCTGACTCGATATTTCCTCAAAACTGGCACCCAGACAATAAAATAGTAAACAAATATTCTCGACAAACGAATGTGAGTTTGATGAAAAAAGCTTTATTTAAAAAAAAAGCTTGATTTTTTAAGGAGAGGAATTCAGACCCAAATTGCTGATATTCTTAGACAGATATCTCACTTATTTATCTGCTGATGTAATTTTAAAAAAAAGTAGAACTTTGCAAATTGCTTCCTCATTATTATTGGATTTTTACAAATCTACCTCTATGAGGAAGCATGTTAATCTATTTTGGATTCCTCATAGAGGAAGCTTTGTAAAAATCCAATCATAATGAGGAAGCAATTTGTAAAGTTCTACTTTGCAACCTTGTTTAAAAAAATTTTAAATGGCATTAGTTTTGAACCCCTTGACAGATTCTCGCCAGATTCGAACTGATGCTTAGTTTACCCACACTCTACTTGTGGACCAAATTTGAGCCCGATATCTTAAAAATTGCGGAAGTTCGAGCACAAACAAAAAATTTAAAATGCCAGAAATTTAAAACCCCTTAACGGATTGACGTCAAATTCACTACCAAACTTTATTTAATAACAGTCCACTTGTGGATCAAATTTGAGCCCGATATCTTAAAAATTGCGACAGCTATCGTGCTAACAAAAAATTGTGCACATACACACACACACACACACATATATATACAGAAATTTTTTCTAAACCACTTTTCTCGACGTTTTATAGACCATTCTGAGTGCCCTGACATGAAAATGTCGAAAAAAAAAAAATTTCACGAAAACAAAATTTCCTCTATGAGGAAGCAAAATATATATTTTTTAAACCATTAAACAAAGTTCTTTTTGCTCTATGGCAAAAGCATCTAACTATTGTAAATAAACTATAAGAAATTTATGGGTTTTTAATTTTTTTCACATTTTCCTAAAATAACTGGCAAGCCAAAAAATTCGAAAAATTTCCTAACTGTACATAAGAAGAATTCTTCCGGCATTTGTTTCAGGGTTCAAAATAATATATATACATTCTCAATAACAGATAAACTTCCTCCCCTTAAAATAAACAGCCGATCAAATTTATCTGCTTGTGTATAATTTATTCGTTATTCGAGTTAATATGTGCAACGTTGATTCTTTACTTTAAAATAATTTGCAAAGTATGATTTCACGATTAAAGCATGATTTATTATAAATTAAATAATAAATAATTTTTTTTTTTTACTAACACCAAGAAATACGTCTTCAGTGGTGACTGCTTGCTTGTACTTTATTTCGTATTCCGGTACTTCGCGAGGATCGGAAATTTCCGATGTTTGATCAATCGTCACTTCCTGTGGATTCCAAATATCGTCACCTTCAGCTTTTAAACGTGCATGTGGCCCGGCGTGTTCTTGTGGTGATGTTGTGGGTGCCCCAATATCACCGGGACCTTTAATAAGCACATTATTTTGTAATCAGTACAGCTTATTAAAAGCGAAGCTTATTAATTATTCCCCTCAATAAATATGCTAATACCAAATATACACATATACCGTTTTAATAAATTATGCTTTTATGCGTTGAATTTTCAATTACATCATTGAATTCAATCTCTATAGATTATTTAATAACGGATTCCATTTATTTTATTTTTTGCTGGAAATATAATTGGAACATAATTAGTACATAATAATCTACGAGTACATCGTTTAATTTTGTGATGCATGAAACAATTCTATACAAAATTACAGTCTCATTTTGCAGAAGTTAATTAATTGTAAAAAGTGGCCAAATATCAATTTGATGATTTTCTGATGAGTATTTTCCTTCGCTAATATAAATCATTATCACTTTTAACGAAAGCAATTGTATCTTAACTTTCCCAATGATTTTTTAGGATTATTTTACTTTAATATTAATAATTAAGCAATTACATTTCGTGGTAATATTAAACTTTGAATGTATGTAATAAATTATTGTTCAAATTTATGATCTGAAGTGATACAATTAATTAAGGAAAATACGAAACACTTTGCTGGGACGAAATTTCAAAGGAAATGCTTTATATTTTCATATAGGTAAAGTAAAAACAATTTTAAACAGTGAAATGCAGGAGCTGATTTGATTATGTCTCGGGATGCAGCAGAAGTTTGGGTGCAAACTCTTGCAAACTCACCTAATTTACGTGCACCGGCTTGCGGCAGATCATCCTCGGAGTCTGTGTCATCCTTCGGCGGTGCAATTAATTCTTGGAGTGCCTTTATCTCGGCGAAACTGAAACATCCGTCCATATTGTACAAACAGAAATTTACCGAATATAATCACAAACTTGTTTCTCCTGGGAGAGAACGTTGAAAGCGCATTAGTAACGAGGACGACGACCACGATATAAACGAATACTTGTTGCTATAGCAATAATAACATACATGCTTTTCCAATCGAAACTACATCACCCATTCCGTTGTAATAGTCATTTTTTTTATTCTAAAGTACACCCTCTACTTTTCTTAAATTATACCTTGATTAATTGTTAGAAATAAAAAAATGGCAAACAATAAAATTATAAAAATTAAAGAATTTCGCATATTGATCATTTTTTAAATATAAAAATCAGAATAAAAAATTAACTAATTGAAAATTTGGGAACTTCAAAATTCCAAAAGTTATTGGATTTTTTTATTCTAAAGTACATCCACCACTTTTCTTCAATTATACCTTGATTAATTGTTAGAAATAACAAAATTGTCAAACAATAAAATTATAAACAATTAAAGAATTTCGCATGTTGATAATTTTTTTTAATGAAAAAAATCAGAATAATAAAAAATTAACTAATTGGAAATTTGGGAACTCCAAAATTCCAAAAGTTATTGGATTTTTTTTATTCTAAAGTACATCCACCACTTTTCTTCAATTATACCTTGATTAATTGTTAGAAATGAAAAATTGTCAAACAATAAAATTATAAAAATGAAAGAATTTTGCATGTTGATAATTTTTTTAATAAAAAAAATCAGGATAACAAAAAGTTAACGAATTGAAAATTTGGGAACTCCAAAATTCCAACAGTTATTGGAAATCAATAAATTAATAAGTGAGCAACTTCAAAATTCCAAAACCAAAAGTTATTGGATATTAATAAATGAATAACTTTGGGATCCCAAAATTCCAAAACTAAAAGTTATTGGAAATAAATTAATAAGTTTGGGATTTCAAAAGTCCAAAACTAAAAGTTATTGGAAATGAATAAATCAATAAGTTAGGGACTTAAAAATTCCAAAACTTAAAGCTATTTAAAATGAATAAATCAATAAAGTTAGGGACTTCAAAATTCCAAAACTAAAAGTTATTGGAAATTAATAAATCAATAAGTTAGGGACTTCAAAATTCCAAAACCAAAAGTTATTGGAAATTAATAAATTAATATGCCAGGGACTTCAAAATTCCAAAACCAAAAGTTATTGGAAATTAATAAATTAATAAGTCAGGGACTTCAAAATTCCAAAACCAAAAGTTATTGAAAATTAATAAATTAATAAGTTTGGGATTCCAAAATTGCAAAACTAAAATTTATTGGAAATTAATAAATTAATAAGTCAGGGACTTCAAAATTCCAAAACCCAAAGTTATTGGAAATTAATAAATTAATAAGTTTGGGATTCCAAAATTCCAAAACTAAAAGTTATTGGAAATTAATGAATCAATAAGTTAGGAACTTCAAAATTCCAAAACGAAAAGCTATTGGAAATTAATAAATTAATAAGTTTGGGATTCCAAAATTCCAAAACTAAAAGTTATTGGAAATTAATAAATTAATAAGTCAGGGACTTCAAAATTCCAAAACCAAAAGTTATTGGAAATTAATAAATTAATAAGTTTGGGATTCCAAAATTCCAAAACTAAAAGTTATTGTAAATTAATAAATCAATAAATTAGGGACTTCAAAATTCCAAAACTAAAAGTTATTGAAAATTAATAAATTAATAAGATCGGGATTTAAAAATTCCAAAACTAAAAGTTATTGGAAATTAATAAATCAATAAGTTAGGGACTTCAAAATTCCAAAATTAAAAGTTATTGAAAATTAATAAATCAATAAGTTAGGGACTTCCAAGTTCCAAAACTGAAACTTATTGGAACTTACTAAATTAACAAGTTAGGGATTAAAAAATCCCAAAACTAAAAGTTTAAGAAATTCCGAAATAGGCGCTAAAAATTGCTCATCCAAGATCCAAAATCCAAAATTCCGAAATCCAATTTTCAAACCGAAAAATGAGAATTTAGGCATTCCGTGACAAAATAATCCAGTGTATCATTTGTATCAATTCCGAAGCATCAGGGAGAGCGCAAAGCGCACCAGTCACGTAACCTTCTAAAATATAATAAAGATAATAACTTCATGCGAAGACTATATTAAAATTGCCCGCAAAGCTGAAATTTCAAAAAAAGTCATTGCGCAAAACTTTTCCTTAAATTTTAATTAGCTCATAGTTTGCCGGAAATTGAATTAAAATATAGAAAAAATAAGATTTCACAGCGAAATAGACGCTGCAAGTGCATGAATCATAATGATCGTAAGTAGCTTCAGCCGCGTTGAATACCGCGAAATCGGAGGCGAGCCTCTCGACCGAAACGAACGGCTCTGCGGATATTTCAGGACTTGTAGGCGTACCAACGGATTGCTCGAGAATCCTTTCTGAAAAGAGTTTATCACCATGGCTGAGGCAGCAGGTGAAAAACTATCGAAAAAGTGAGTAAACGTTTAATAATCTCTTGATAAAAATGTGTTAAACTTTCGCGTTGTTCATATGCAATTGAAAAACCAATGATCTTTGCTTTGCTTTTAAAATCATAACCTATAAATAGTACGATTGAATTTAGTGCGGCCCCCACGTTGTACATCTCCTTACGTGTACACCTTGACACATTAGAATTTTTTTCAATAATTAGCGAACGTTACTTCCGGTTTTGCAGTCTTGAATCGCTGTTATCTCGTGTTTTTTTTTTTTTTCGTGCACAAAAAGGTAATGATTAATTGGGCGCGCAATTGCGCTATAAAAATGACAATATGTTTCGGTGCCTAACCAAACAATTGGCACACTCGGCCCGCCCGGCATTTTATCAAGTATCTGTTTTCAATGCAGACGCAAAGTTGCGTCACATTTCTCTGCATGGACCTGCATTCAAGTTTGTATATCATTCGTTTGTTCAACCGCTAAAACAATGCTAGTGCCAGAGGAAAACAATCGAAGATCACTCGTACTTATACTTTGATCATTGTTGCAGCGAATTGAAGAGGCGAATCAAGGCCGAACAAAAGGAAAAGGAAAAGGCTGAGAAAGACGCTAATGCAGCTGCGCAGCCAAAAACTCAGGCAAAAGAGAAAAAGGATGCCATCAATGAAGAAGAAATTAGTCCAAATGTAAGATGATTTTATTAACAAGGAAGCCAAAATTTTTAATATTTATTTAACTTATTTGATTACGGAATTCGGAATATTTAATCACTGACTTATATTTTGTTTTATCGAATTTAAAAAGTATGTAATTATGTAGTGGCTGTTTGAAAATTCAAAGTTTATAAAGGTTCTTGCATATATCGTTTATTTTTAATAGTATTTGGTATTCAATTTTCAAATGTATATATTACCAATTTTAAATCTTAATTTTGTCATTAACTTTGTCATATATTATTGTACATATCCTCTGTAAACCTTTAAAAATCCTGAATTATAATTAAAATTGGGCTTTCGAATTAAACTATTTGAAACAATATATACCTATATCATTTTAGTTACAATTGCAAAAATTTGGTAATAAATGTATCCATATTTCAATTTTTTTACAATAAATTGCACAGGAATATTTAATAAATATTTATGTAATTTTACAAAATCAAAAAGTTTATAAATGATTTTATTTTGAAATACAAAAGTTCTGAATAACTCATGCATCTTTAATGTATATCCTGTAATATTTTGAAAATCATTATAAGTACAACTCACGTTTTTCTGTTCATTCAAACAGTCTAAAATAATATAAGGAAATGTATGACTTTACCATTCACAAATTAGTAAATATTACAGATTTATTACAGATACAGACAAATTAGTAAATTTGCACAGGAATAGGGACTAAAATATTTTATGTGATTTCACAAATATAAAGAGTTTATAAATGATTTTATTTTGAAATTAAAAATTTCTGAATAATCATTAGTAAATTTTTGCATTCATGCATCTTTAGTGCATATCCTGTAATATTATGAAAACCCTTCACGTTTTTCTAAAACAATATTTTATATCATAAAATAGTATGAGATTGCCATTCGCAAAATAGCATTAAATATTGTTACATCCTGACTTTTTTTCTCGTACTATTCCTGATTATATTATTATTTACTTTAATTATTGTAATTAATTATTGCTTTCAACTCTAAGTTACTAGACATTCGATATTTCTTATTATTTCCGTATATTCATGTCAGCTCAATTATTCCTGCTTACCTGCTATTTTGGTGGTCGCGAGTGCAACGCACTGTCAGCATCTTTGGGCCGCATCGCGACCACTAAAAATTCCCCCACTATGTACTTTGATCATGTATTGAATTATAATTATCAGGCTCGCGTGCCTGAGTGGCAAATACTACACGCTAAAGTAGTCTGTGAAATTGTATCTCTTGCTAAAAATGAATTATAATGTTATAATAATATCAAACGAATGTTATACTAAATTAATTGAATAAACGATATTATTTCTTGGGCGCGATAATTCGAAATATTAGTTTCAACTATTAATCGAACAACGAAACTCCATATTCTCGTTCATCCAGAATGTAACAAATATTAATACAGATTCTCAACTTTTAATAATATGCACAGGAATACTTCAAGCTTCGTACGCAAGCGGTCAGCCAGCTTAAAGCTGCGAACGACCACCCTTATCCTCACAAATTTCACGTGTCGACGTCCCTGGAAGACTTTATCGAAAAGTTCAGCAAAAACGTGAAGGATGGCGAGGTGTTAAACGATGAGATTCACAGCGTCGCCGGTCGCGTGCATGCGATACGCGAATCTGGCGCTAAACTTATATTCTATGATCTGCGGGGAGAAGGCGTGAAAATTCAGGTGATGGCAAACGCGAGGAGCTACGAGAGCGATGAGAAATTCCTCGCGGATACCGCAAAAATTCGGCGCGGTGATATTATCGGCGTTTTAGGAAATCCTGGAAAGACCAAAAAGGGTGAATTTTCGATAATGCCGCGCAGTATCAAACTTCTCAGTCCCTGTTTGCATATGCTGCCTCATCTGCATTTTGGATTGAAGGATAAGGTAAAATTATATCATTAGTCGTGTTGAAACAATTTATTGGATTTTTGTCAATGATTGTAATTTATTCAATTTTTTTTTCACACAGGAAACAAGATTCCGTCAGCGTTACCTCGATCTTATACTAAACGCCAACGTTCGTCAAAAGTTTCACGTTCGCGCCAAGATAATTGCTTACATTCGACGATTTTTGGACGAATTGGGCTTTCTTGAAGTAGAAACTCCGATGATGAATATGATTGCTGGTGGCGCTACTGCTAAACCATTCATCACTCATCATAATGATCTTAACATGGATCTCTTTATGAGAATCGCGCCCGAGTTATATCACAAGGTAATGGAATTGTTTTAATAATATTTCTAGAATCAAATGCTAACAAATTCTGCAGACTAAACTAAAAAGGTAGCTTAACTTCACGTTAGTAACTTCAACTTCGCGTGACTGGTAACAGTAAAATTTAATTAATCACATAATTTGATTAAACGAAAATATTTTTGTCTAAATCTAAATAATTCGAAAAACTCAGTGATTCGGTCAATTTCTGCCTCAATCTCTACAGATTTGTCTACTTATTGAATTTACATTATTTAATATCTCTCCCTCCGAATAATACCTCTATCCATAAATATCCCATCCAATCAATTCACCAAATTCTGACTGAGATGAATAATTGATATTTATGTTCAGTTATGCGCTTAAAAAAAAAGTTATCTTCTGTTCTATATTAATTTCATTATTATATAACCACTGTTTATTTATTGTTATTATTACTTATATACCTAAACGAAACACTACGCAGCACATGAAACAAAACATTTGTAAAAAAAAAGGGAAATAACTGGTACTACTACTAATATTTCTAATTTTTATTTCCGTAGATTTCTCACAAATTTTTCTTCAATTTTAGATGCTCGTGGTCGGTGGTATTGATCGCGTGTACGAGATTGGCAGACAATTCAGAAACGAGGGCATCGACATGACTCACAATCCGGAATTTACGACCTGTGAATTTTACATGGCTTATGCGGATTACAACGATCTCATGACGATAACCGAGAATATGATCGCAGGAATGGTTAAGAGTATTCATGGGACATATAAGGTTGTATACCATCCCGACGGCCCAGAAGGAGACGCGGTTGAGATTGACTTTACGCCACCGTTCAAGAGAGTATCGATGATCAAGACGTTGGAAGAAAAACTCAAGGTCAAACTTCCGGAGCCAGATAAACTCAATACACCAGAGGCTGCTCAACTTCTTAGTGATATTTGCATCAAACACGAGGTCGAATGTCCCGCGCCTCGAACTGCCGCTAGATTATTGGACAAGGTATTTTTTTTCATTTATTTGTAATAATTACTCTTCGTAGTAATAGTTACTATTTATACGAAGCCGAGATCATTGAAATGGAAAAGTATATAAAATCCTTTTTTCACGCAATGATTATAGATTATTACCTGGGAAGTAACTGAATTTTTTCACAAATTGTTTGAGATCAAAATTCGCCGATTGTGAATGCTTCATTAATTAATTTTATTTGTCAAGCAGCTCAATATTTGTAAAGACATTTTTTAAAAATTGATCGGAATAGTCGTTTAAAAATTAATATTAACATTATACGGTCGCTGCTTATAATATGCATTGGTTATAGATTATTACGTCTAAAAAATATAATTTCTGTAAATAGTATTTTTAATATTTTGAAGCGCCGATGCTTTTTTTTACGTATTGCTAATCGCGATCTTAACAATTAATATCTGTGTTTAATTTACTTGAAAATGAAATTTTTTTTTGCAGTTAGTCGGAGATTTCATCGAAGAAGAATGCATAAATCCAACATTCATTCTGGACCATCCACAAATCATGTCTCCATTGGCAAAGTGGCATCGATCGGAGAAAGGTCTCACCGAGCGATATGAGCTTTTTGTAATGAAAAAAGAAATTTGTAATGCCTACACCGAATTGAACGATCCTCTAGTCCAAAGAGAAAGGTGCGCATAATTGTTACACTTTTTGTTTTAAATCGATTTAAGAAAAAATACACAATCACAATATATTTAGACAACTAGGGAATAAATTCGGCATTTAATTTCCTTGTAGATTCGAGCAGCAAGCGAAAGACAAAGCAGCGGGCGACGACGAAGCTCAACTCGTCGACGAAAACTTCTGCACAGCATTGGAATACGGTTTGCCGCCAACAGCCGGCTGGGGACTGGGCGTAGATCGTCTCACTATGTTCCTCACAGACTCCAACAATATTAAAGTAATTTATTCAGTGTACTAAACAAAAATCAAGAAATTCTAAGTTCGAACGAAAATTAACGTCTTTTCCTTCTTGAATGTTTGCAGGAAGTATTGCTCTTCCCCGCAATGAAGCCAGACGAGCCCAACAAAAACAAGGATGCGTCAGAAGAAGAAACATCGACGATTCCCAACAACGTGGAGAAATAATCTCAGACTCGCGTATCGTGTTGTTTGATGCCAATAAACGCAATTCGATAAAAACAAAAAAATAAACATTATTTTTCACCATTATTGCAACCTTTTTTTCTTGGCATATTTAATATTTAAAGAATTTTGTGATTTGTTTTGGCCCCAGAGACTGAAGTTTATTTAATATACAATAAAACAAGCATTTGACAAAGTGGATGAGGTTTGTTGTGTTGAAAACAAATGTTTTTGTAAAAGAAATATTTTATCCGAGAATCACGTTTATTTTCCCGTCCACTACATATACATTACGGTGTTCACAAATTTTGAGTAAACTTGAATATTTATACAGACATCAACTTCTAATGGTTCACACTGATTCTTTATGTAACACATTTTTCGGCGCTTTCTTGATACGTTCAATATAACACATTGCGTATAATCTAATTCGTAATTAATGGCAGCTTATCGATGCTTTGTACATAAGTACTTTTAGAATCGGTCGATTTTTCTCAACCGTTTAAAATATCTTAAAAAAAGATTCAGTCCATGCAATGGATAATTGGAAAAACTGTTAAACGCCTAATGCACCGTAGAATTATCAATGAAAAATAGTTTTTAATCCATAGATACAACTATATTTTTCCTATAAATCACTATGAACCATACAATGGTTGCTTTGTGCGCAACGAATCCCTCTAAAGTTACTTTGGCAGAAATAATTTTTCATAAATTGACCGTTTTTACAAAATCTTTGTATTGTACAATATAATAAGATAAAAGCTTACGAAATCATATACAATCTTGAACTTGCATTTCGATATGAAGATATTTTCAGTTGGGATAGAGTATTGAGTACTGTAATAAAATACAATATTTGGCGGAATACAAAATCCTCCCATTTATCAAATTTCGAATCCCATAATCGATGATTTACATCAATTAACCAACTACTTTCTACGAGATTGCAAAGGGGTTTAATGTTGCTCCGAGATTTCGGAATGATTCTCTGTACTTCTTCAAAATATAGAATTTCGCTTTTTTCATGATCCAATTTTTGCTGTTTAAATTTACCGTCAAATACTACGTTCTCAATAGTAAAGTTCAGATTGATTTTCTGTACAACGCATGCATACACAATTTAAATATTAATCACAACTAATGTGTTGTAATTTCTGTACATTCGTTGATTTTGCATATGAATCTGTACGAGTTGTACAGATTTTCATGAAATCGGCAGGACTTTATTTTCGTTGGCAAATCACACGAAAATCAAAAAAATTGGATAGTAGACTCAAGTATTATCGTTTGCATGTGTGATCATTTTTTGTCAAAAAACTTAGCAGCGTTAGAAGATGGTAATTATAAATTATTACCGTGACGATAATACCGAAAATTATATTTTTTTCATTAAATTTATCAACTTTCCTCGTCCTTGATGAATTTTGTCACTGAATTATAATGAGCTCCTAATTCATACATATGTCGATGATAAGTCAGAGTGACCATTTTATTTGCTGCGTACTCGGTACCTATGACGTAAGGAGCTCCAGTCGCTTGGATCACTTCGATCGGGCATTGGAGAACACGGGAAAGCACTTGAAGCTGTTTTTTTTTGGAAGAAATAAGATTTTTAAAACTAAATTCGAATAGTGGCGTTACAGCCAGCGTTGTAAACCCCTAATTATTTTTTAAACAAAATTGATGCTACAATCGACTTTGTAATTATGTTTTTATAATAATAATTTGCAGTGATTATGATATGATGCATAAACTTTTGAATAGAGGCAAAAAATATTGATTCCCCATAAAATTTCATGATAATCTTATTGAAAAGATGGAGAAATACTGTTAATGCATTGCTAAAGTAATGGAGGCTGTGGTTGTCCATTATTCTCACAATTTGTCTCAAAATTTAATTAAAAATTCGATTTTTCTTAAAGCTGTTCAAAAGTTCACATATAATTTTATAATCGCTACAGGTTATCATTACAAATTCGTAACTACAAGACAAACTGTTCTGTAATATTTATATCGTAAAGTAATGCGGACTTACAACACTGGTTACAGCTTTACGAAGACAAAAATAAAATAGATCTCACCTCAACAGCTCCACCCCATGCGCTCGTATCGGCAATGTTATCACAGTACTTTTCGAATTGCTCCGGTGAGAATAATTCGTCGGAATCGGGATTTGAGAGGAACGGCAAAAAATCGTTCATATTTTCACGCAGGTAAATGGACGTTTTTTGCCTCAGATCTTGAAGACCTAATGGTATTCCTCCGAGTACTTTAAGCTGATGCGCTATGGCATTGTATAAACTGAAAAATAGCATAGAAAATAATAAATTGACAAAGAAATAAATTTTCGCGATAGAATTTTGGCATTCATTATCGTTCTCAAGTCGCATATTCTACTACAGAAAATACCGTTTTCAAGCCTTTTTACCATGACAAAAAAAAATGACTTTTTTCCGTTTCTGATTCCAGAATTCACAAATCCGACTTCCGGTTGGAAAATGAAACCTAAATTTTTATTCTTTGTATTATCGAATTTTGGGATTCACTATCATTCTCAAGTCGCATATTCTACCACAGAAAATACCGGTTTCAAGCCTTTTTACCACGATAAAAAAAAGTTACTTTTTTCCATTTTCTATTTCAGAATTCACAGATCCAACTTCCGGTCGGAAAATCGAACCTACATTTTTTTTGTTTGTATTATCGAATTTTGGGCTTCATTATCATTCTCAAGTTGCATATTCCACCACAGAAAATACTAATTACAAGCCTTTCTACCATGGTTTAAAAAAAAGCCCATAAATTTCAGCCAAATGGAGAAACTCATGGTTTTCAGATATTTTTATTGCTGCCCTGAAATATCGCCTTACGAGTTGCTTATTTAAATGATAATTGTTAGCTGTACAAACATATTTACCAATGGCCATCACTGGGTATCTCATAAATCATAAGATCCCGATCAACAAGAATTTTCCTTATAGCTTGTGTCTCAACGTTCCTCTTGCCAAAAACATTCAACACCTCCTGCTCGATAATCCTTTCATTTCGTTCTCTCTCTGCATTGGCTTTTTTGTCTCTTCGCTTTTGAGCTTTAGAAATTTTTGGAGCGTTATCTGCAGGTTTTTCATCAACATTGTCATCTTCAAGTTCTTCTTCCTTTTCGTCGCTAGGGTCTGACAAAGTAACTTGAGTTACTTTCAATTCTAATACTTCGTCATTATGTTTTTTGTCTAAATCAATTTCCAAGCGACTGATTTCTTCCGTCACCTCTTTTTTCTTTTTCTTGTCGCCTTTGCATATGGATTTTTTGAGAACTTGTATGTGAGCTGCGATGCAAGAATAAAAATCAGTATTATTGTATAAGTAATTACGAAATTAGTATGTATATTAAAACCTACGAGAAAATATAGCCAAAAAAAAAATGCTATTTACGAATTTATTCTATCTTACGAATTTCATCCAAGATCTCAAACAAAACGTGCGGTTATTCCTGGTGAATTCTCTGAGAATACCTTGCAACTCTTTGCGCTCTTTTTTGTGTCTCAATGACATTTGCTCCTCGGCTCCAGTATCCTCAGCCATAATAATCACAAAACTAATATAATTTGTCACTGTTTTCTCAAAACTTAACGTTACTCTTGTTAATTTTTAATATTCGAATTAATATATACGCGACAAGTTCGAAATGACGATGCCACGACTTTCGGATTAAATTGTAATCCGAACGTGAAAATTCGTAGCAGGTTATAATTTAGTCCCGAATATTTAGAGGTTAGGTAAATTTTATTATTTTCTGAATGCGAAACTACAAATCGACCGAAATTATACTGAATTTTCAGCTGGAAGTGAACCAAGCTGTAGTCATGACACTATAGCCATCGGCTATGCTGATTGGCCAAAATTGGCTTAAAGTCGATTTTAAACCAATCAGCATCAGTGATGTAAAGCTGAAACGTGACCGTCACGTGACTGTCACAGAACTGTCACATGACGAGTGTTAAAATGACGAACATGACAATAATGACCTATATCCGAAAAATAAGGTGCGCATGAAAGCTATACATGTAAAGTTAGCCATGCAACATTTAAGAGGCAATGATACACCGGCTGGAATTTCTTCGCCCAATGTTAAACGCCTATAGGTCTGTCTCTCTCGCACATAGCTCTGTCTCTCTCGCACTATTTTTCTTTTAATTCTCCTGACCAGACGGCTGTTTTGATCCAGGAGCCCGAAGCTTAGCCCAATTCTGCCACACTTCCGCACATTCTGTTAAAATCTGAGCTTTATCTGCCGAGTATTTTGAAAGAAAATAGCTTTCAAAATTTCGAAGTGAGTATCACTGCCTCTTAAGGTGATGTGTTACACCGACTGAATCGCCGTGAGTGCGAGCGAGAAAGCGCCATTGGCGCTCGCGGTAGAGCGAGAGAGAACGACAAAAACGAGTAACACATCACGTTAAGCTTAGTTTGAAGCGATTTGGAAAAAAAGAAAAAAATGTATGGCTAACTTGACGGTATTTTTTTTAATTTAACGATTATCAATAAACCATTGACCACCAAACGTTGAAAATACGCCAACATTCACCAACATTCGACCACCAATCGATTAGAAAAAGACTAAGTTTTTTTATTAAGGTGATGTGTTACATATCGTCTGTCTCTCTCAGATCGCCATAAGTACGAGTGAGATAGCTGAATCTTCCCGAAGGATTCTTCGCCACGGTTGATTTTTCGAATAAAAGTCGAGAAGTACTGACTGCATAATGCCAAGATGCAGTCAGTACTTCTCGTATTTTGCCTGAAACATCAATTGTGACCAAGAACAACGTTTTACAGTTTTTGTTACCGACCGAGCACTAACACATCACGTTAACGATTATAATCAAACCATTGACCACCAAACTTTTTAAATATGTTATTTGTGACCCTCAAACGATTTCCCATCGATTAAGCTTAGTTTGAAGCTTTTTGGAAAAAAAGAAAAAAATGTATGGCTAACTTGACGGTATTTTTTTTTCTTTAACGGTTATCAATAAACCATTGACCACCAAACGTTGAAATTAGGCCAACAATCACCAACATTCGACCACCAATCGATTAGAAAAAGACTAAGTTTTTTTTATTAAATGTTGCATGGCTAACTTTATATAGCTGCGCATGAACACATCGTGACGGAAAAAATGACAAAAAATATCGTGACCGTCATTTTACATCTATATAGATGCACATCATGTTGGTTATGTGACATTACGTGAATGACAATGACGGTTATGTGACATGACGGTCATTTTTACTTAGAAATATCGGCAAAATTGAAAATGACGTCACATGACGTCACGTGACGGTCATAATGACGCGTCACTGACGCAAGTTGAAAATGACGGTCTTTTTACATCTCTGATCAGCATAGTTGTTAAACTGACTATTATTTTCACAATTCTATTGTATAGTCATTATGAGTACATAATTCCAAATGGAATATTCGTATAGTATGTTTTAATTGCTTTAATAAATGCAGCACTTTTCGTCCCGCGGGTCAAGAATCGACAACTTTCCACCCGTGTTGCAGGCTTGAAATGTGGTCTTTTCAGCGAAGTCGGGAAAAATAGTATATTTTATTTGCTTTAATAAATGCAGTATTTTTCCTGCCGCTGCGTTACTTTTCGTCTCGCTGGTCAAGAATCGACAACTTTCCACCCGTGTTGCAGGCTTGAAATGTGGTCTTTTCAGCGAAGTCGGGAAAAATAGTATAATTTATTTACTTTTATAAATGCAGTATTTTTCCTGCCGCTGCGTTACTTTTCATCCCGCTGGTTAAGAATCGACAACTTTTCACCCGCGTTGCAGGCTTGAAATGTGGTTTTTTCAGCGAAGTCGGGAAAAATAGTATATTTTATTCGCTTTAATAAATGCAGTATTTTTCCTGTCGCTGCTTTCATTTTCGTCCGGCCAGTCAAGAATCGACAACTTTTCACCCGCGTTACAGGCTTGAAATGTGGTCTTTTCAGCGAAGTCGGGAACAATAGTATATTTTATTTGCTTTAATAAATGCAGTATTTTTCCTGTCGCTGCTTTCATTTTCGTCCGGCCAGTCAAGAATCGACAACTTTTCACCCGCGTTACAGGCTTGAAATGTGGTTCTTTTAGCGCGGTCGGGAAAAAACATTCTCTCTTCCTTATTTTGCATGTGATGCGAATGTAAATACGAATGAATAAACAAACGCAATTTCTTTTACTCTATAATCGCCAGAAGATGCCACTCGATGAAGAAGAAACTTAAATTACCAACAATCGCTTAGGCTCTTCGTTTCACTTTTTACAAACACGTTATCAGTCACCTTATCGCCAACAATCCGCGGTGAAAAACCCGGTGCTGAGGCGCGTGCGATCTTCGGTAATGGAAGAGGCGAAATCCCGATAACCTCGTTTAATGTGTTAATCATTTTCCCAAGATTTACAAAGTAGTTGAACGCCTAAAATAATACCACATTACGGCGAATAAAATTTAAAAAACAAGTTATCGTAATTTAATCGTCGACAGTGTATGACATACTGAAAATTTTCTCTTAAATATCTATGGTTATTCTCAGCAACTGTAATGTTCTTTGCTTCTTTCAGGCAATGTTTCTTCAGTGATCTTCTAACTTATTCACAATGGCAACACTTTTCAAAGCTTGTACCGGTTTGAACATTATCAGCAATTTTCTGAAACCCAGGTAAAATAAAATTTAATTTATCTGTTCTGTAATTTTTTGCTTAGGTAACTGCTCATTATAGCAACATACTATATTCAAATATTTGCTTTACTTTTCAGGATAAGTATAACAAATGTGCCATGCCGTGGAAAGAGAATGAGAAATCCTCCACCAAAGAAAAAGTATCCACCATGGCTACCAAAACAACACAGAGTGGTATGATCCGAATACTTTCTACTCATATTAATACACTCGGCGACTTTAATTCTTCAATCTTCCTAGACTCTTGTACCTGTAATTTTCCTGAGTTTTGTTTATTAAATATTACTCAAATTATATCCTTACTCGTCAGGAGTAACAGATTTGTTTATACGAAATCATCATTGCAAGCAAAAGTAAATATTCTATTAACTATCGAGGAGATCTTTTATACAATATTAATACTTTACTACAGATTTTAAATCGCTCAAGTCTCCTTAAGGAGCTTGTTTAAATCAGAACTATTGTTCAGCCATAACTATCAGGAATTGCCATCAATTTCTGATAGTATTATTAATTCTTAATCTGCTGAAATCATTTTTTCAAGAACAACAATTCATAGCTTTTTATTAACATAATATAACACAAATCAATCTCTTTTTTGTAATAAACAAAATAATATATGCTTAATCTAAAAAAAATTATATTAAAATATATGACGTATCTGCAATTGTTAAAAAACAGACAATTTGTTTAAAAATAAATAGTGATTTATTTTATCATTGGTGAAGAATTAATGGCTTAGTGTAGGCTGTCTTTAATTGTTATTTGTTTTTTTACACATTATTTCAAACAGTGTGTTAAAAATATACTCAAAACAATAGGAAGAACTTTCCTTAAAATATGAAATGAGGCTTACAATAGTTTAAATATATTTGACTATGTTTTATAGCTTAACAAAGAGGATGTAACTCGCGAGAATACCAAGTTCATACAGGAAGTAATAGAGTCTAAATTCGGGCCTCGCGATATTGGGCTTGGTATGACTGTCCATAATTCACCACTGAAAATTCAACCCATTGAGCCGCAAACCGAGTGGACTAAATACTCTCGTCGTACTGGTGTTATCGCCAAAAAGATTGGTATATATCCAATGTGGCTTAAGAATGGTAAAAAGGTTTTGACTACTTTGCTACAGGTAATTTATCACATCGTCGTTTTAAAGCATATATATAAATAAATACACTGACAAAAAAGATTATAAGTTTTTATTCATAAACTCGTCACCGAAATGTAATATACAATTGTGGTATAAAATTCATGTAATTTTCCAGTAAAATTAAAGCAAATTATTAAAATTCAAGTACTTTTACTGTAAAATTAAAGTAAATTATTGAATGTGCTGTACCATACATTAATTTTAGATTACACTTGTATACTAAATTTAATATACTAGTTTATGAATAAAAACTTCCAGTAAAAGTACACTAAATTTCAAGTAGATTTTTTTTACAGTGTAGCAATAGTCTCTTCAACTCAAACTTATTCTTTCAGGTCGTCGATAATCACGTTATCAAGTATATCCCACCAGAGAATTATAACCCGGTGATTAAACGACGAGGTACTGCAAAGAGAAGTTTCGGTTGTCTCGTGGTTGGCGCAGAGGGTACCGATCCTCAAATGGTACTTAAAAATCCATACGAAATAAAAAATTTATACGTTTTTTAATGCACCAATGAAAATATATATATTTTTTTAATTTTAGTTCACTAAAGAATATTGCGGAATGTTCACGGAATCAGGCGTTATGCCGAAGAAGCTTCTATCCAGATTCACAGTCACAGCTGATGCCGCTCTTCAACCTGGAACACCTCTTTACGCCGCTCACTATCAACCTGGAGATTACATCGATATTAGGGCAAAAACGTATTGTATTTTTTATGAGTAAAAAATCTTTAGCAGCTCTTTTCTGGGCAAAAGTGTCCTCAAATTATAAAATGGCCAAATTGTTCTCAAAAGGCACCCTTAAAAAAAGTGATGCCCTTGCCTGTTAAAAAAGATCGATAAGAAAATCTTTCGCTGCTATCATTTTCTATCGTACTTTTTTTAGCAGGGCTGCTAAAATATTTATAAAATGGAGCAATTGTCCCCGAAAACGTAACAGATTTCACTTGGCGCAAAGTGAATTCGATTAGCTTCATTAAAACACAATTCTCTCAACGTACTACTCCAAAATAGTGCTGTGTGGTTAATCGATTAACCGATTAAAACGATTAGTTGAGACGTCGGTTATTCGATTAATCGGTTAATCAACGAGTTTCGATTAATCGTGTCGATAAATTAATCGATCAACCGATTAATCGTCATGTTTCGAATAATCTTCGCTACATATTAATCGATACATAGGATAAGCGAACTCTCGTAATTAAACGGCTTATCTCTGCAAACTGTCGAATTTTTTATAGCGCACGATTTTGGTGCAGGAATATCAGAATTTTGCCAAAAGTTACATTTTTAGGCCGTTCAATAAATTACACTTCGAGAGCTTGTTTATTTCATGATCGATTAATCTGCAGCGAAGATTATTCGAAACGTGACGATTAATCGATCGATCAGTTAATTTATCGTCACGATTAATCGATTAATCGAATAACTGATGCATCAACTAATCGTTTTAATCGATTAATCGATTAACCGCACAACACTAATCCAAAACTACTTTGAAAGATGTTTTCACATAACATAATTAGCATGCGAATTAATCCATTACTTTTTATTGCAGAATGGACCGCGGTTTTCAAGGAGTCATGAAGAGATGGGGATTTCATGGAATGCCGGCGAGTCACGGAGTAACGAAAACTCACAGAAGGCCCGGAAACATTGGTTCTGGCGGTAACAAAGCGCGTGTTATGCCAGGAACAAAAATGCCCGGTCATATGGGTAATCGCTACAGAGTTTTCCGAGGAATCAAGGTAATGTTTTTCTGAATTTTACAATGAAAGCTAAGCTTTTTATTGAGTAATCGCAACGATGTAATTTTTAAAGAGATATCTCGATATTTGGACAGTTTTGGTAATTTTGATATTTCAGGTTTTACGAGTGAACACTAAATACAACGTAATCTGGGTGATGGGTCAAGCAGTTGCAGGAGAAACCAATAGCCTTCTTCAAATTTACGATACTGTATTGCCACGTAGACTACTTAAAAAAGCACCGCACTTTCCAACTTTCTTCCCAACAGACGAAGATTGCCTACCGGAGGAACTCTTCGCCGACGAAGTACATCCGTTCGGCGCTCCGACTATTACGTACCAGGAAGATGCATAGCCGGCAATTTCGCAACTGTATTAAATGAAAATAAAGTGCTTTGATTGTAAAGTTTGTTAATTTTATTATTTGGTTGAAATCTTCATTTGCCCATTCTTATTTAAAATCAAGAATTTTTTACGTACCGAAATATATACACACATGAAAAAGAACTTAAATATGAAAAAGAAAATAATTTTTTTTGTTCGTCAATAGAAGGAAAATGAACTTGAACTTTTTAAAAATAATTCTACCGACAAATTTAGACGAGACGCTGTAAGAAAATGAAACGAAAAAAAAAATCTCAACACCTTTCCATTCGAATAATGACCACTACAACAATAATTTGTTGCTCATTTAGCAACAATATTATAATTTATAAGCAACAATAAATTGGTGCTTTTTTTAATGTCGCATGCACTGTAAAAAAATCTACTTTATATTTAGTGTACTTTTACTGGGTTTTTATTCATAAACTAGTATGTTAAATTTAGTATACAAGTGTAATGTAAGATTAATGTATGGTACAGCACATTCAATAATTTACTTGAATTTTACAGTAAAAGTACTTGAATTTAAATAATTTGCTTTAATTTTACTGGAAAAGTACGTGAATTTTATACCACAATTGTATATTAAATTTCGATGACGAGTTTATGAATAAAAACTTCTAATCTTTTCTAACAGTGTAGATGAAATATGTATAACCCGATGAGGAACGTGTATAATCAAGCAAAAAATGATTGCAGAAAGTTTTCATATATTTGCCTCCGGTCGAAAAACACTTTGAGCCAAATTGATTGGTGTATCACGTCGCAATGAATGCTACATTTTTATTGTTGTCGCTTGTTCCGTACAGAAGAACGTGTTAAATCGTAATCATTAATTCCTACTAATAAAGAAGTAGTCAATCGATTTGTTTATTTAGTAATCAATATCGCTATAAATTTAACATGCCTAAAATATACACGAATCGTTTGTTTTTTTTTTCCTTTCTTTCTGTTTTCTCGTTAAATGTAACATGATTAAACAAGACTCTCAACCCGATTAAGGGTCGTAGATAAAGCATTAGCGATGTATAAACGCAAAAAGACCCGGTTCTTTCTCTTATTTTTTTCTACCGCGACAGAGTGAAAGTAATCAAAACTAATTGATCACGCAGAGCTTCAAATACATGTGTCGTGTCATATTTCTAGCAGGAGCATCTTGTTTGTTTTTTTTTTTTAGACTTGTTACATCGGTAGGTATAATGCAATAAAAATGTAATGTATATCAGTAAATTAAATGGAAGAAGAAGAAAAGAACAAAAGAACACAGTCGATCTATAAAGTTTGTGATAACTTGCTCTCCATTCGCGAAAAACTTGGTTCGTTCGTTACTTTCTCGGGCTTTCTCGATTGATGACACGAGGATACTCGTTGTTTTTCTCTGACGTTCACGAAGGCCCCCGATCTGGTGTTATTGTTTTGTTTTGTTTTTAAATCGTTTGTTTTTTTCTTGTGTTTGTATTTACTTCGCTTCTTTTATCGTCGCCCGGTTCACGAACGCGCGATGTAATCGCGAGATTCTTCGAGTGGCGCCGTTAACGCGATGGACGCGAGCGCCGCACCACTTTTCTCTTGGTCGTATCATCGGAACAAAGATGTCAGATTGGTGAAGGAAAGAGGGAGCATAGCAGCTCCAAGGTGACGATTTCTGTCGGGGGACGGCACGATTGGATAGGGAACGTTGAGGTCCTCTCAGAATTTGAATCCTTCGCTCGGAATAGTCGTCGTCGGATCAAATTCAAAAGCTCCCTCTCCAACCGGCGGTGCAAGATTTGCGTCATCAGTCTGAGAAAAAATACGAATTTTATTCAAACATTTTTCATTTATAAAAATAGTAATCAACGAAAGTTTTAAAGGACTTTCTAGCTTACCTCCTCCGAGAAATATTGCTCGATAATGTCGTAAGCTAGTTTGTAAATTTCTACGTTTTCGTGATTCTGAAGAGCCTCAATTTTGTCCAAGCCTGGAAAAAAATGAAAAATTTGTATCAATCTTATACATTCTTAAAAAACATACCAATATTTAAAATTAATCTCACTACACTGTTAAAAATATTTGCAAATTCACACTACCGGAATTTTTGTTTATCAGTCGATATATTCAATTTACTACATTCTTGTAGTAAAATTACTAATTTTCATATTAAATTTCCTAATATTTTTTTTTATAGGATTTAGTGGAAAGTACTGTAATTTTACACCTCATTTTCATATCAAATTCAATGTATTAGTTGAGGTAAAAAAAAAAAGCTTTTACTCGTAAAGAAAAATTACACAAAATATTTTTAACATTGTAGCGCGAAGGGCTTTAAACTCCTTGACTATTAATAGCTGTTGGTTACTAACCAGAACATTCCTCGATCATGTTAGCCAACTGTTCAACCTCCGGTCCGGCGAGCTTGAGCATGTTGTTGATACCGTCGAGTACGACCTGAAGGACTTGTACGTCTTTGCAAGAGAGAAGTTCGCAGAAAGGTTCAATTACACCAAATTGTATCAATCGCGCAACCTGGTCCCTGTTGCCGCTTATCGTCATATTGCTAATCGCCCATGCGGCCTCCTTTTGAGTTTGGAAGTCCGACTGAACGAAGAGGAAGTGAAGAAAAATAAATAAATGAATTATTGTAAAATGGAAAAAAGAGAATAAAGAAACAGTTAACAATTTAAAATACAAAGCTTCCTCTCTGAGGAAACAAAAAAGTATGTTATTCAATTTTGGCTTCCGCATAGTGGAAGCTTTGTAAAAAGCGAAAAATAATGAGGAAGCAATGTGCAAGGTTCTACTTTGCATCCTTTTTTAAATTAGATAAATAAACATGTTGTGAATTCGCTTTTTCTATTTCGTTATTCCGTTATTTCGTTATTATTAGAGCGTTTTCGAAAGTAAATGTGATAACGTATATTATTAAAAATAATTCAACATTCCATAAAATCACAAATTTCATACCGTTTGTCACTAAATTATACATATATAATGGCTGAATATTGTTTCATTTATATACAAAATTTGAGCTCGCTATTTCAAGTTTTGTAAAAGATACAGTAGAGCGATAATGTCAATTTTTTGAAAAATTCAACATTCCATAAAATCTAAACCACTTTACCGATTCGAGCCAAATTCAATATCAAACAGCATTGAGTGCACCTACTCTTATAACCAACTATTTAGCAAAATAGACTACATTTTACGAAAGTTAGAGCGACCACGTCCTTTTTTCAAAAAATTCAAAACGGCATAAAATCGCAATTTTCGCACAGATTTTGTCGAAAATTGCTACAGTTGAAGAGGGTCTGCTGCTACACTAGTGTGCCAAATTTGAGCGCGATATAAAAAACCGTTCGAGTTATCGGCGTTCGAATTTTCGGAGTTGTATACATACACACATTTACTCTTATTTACTTATACGGACATTTTTTCTAGATCACTTTTCTGGACGTTTTGGATAATTCTAAGTGTCCTGACATCAAAATCTCGTAAAATATGTTTTTCATGAAAACAAAGCTTCCTCTATGGGAAAGCAAAAAGAAGCAGGTAACAATTTAAAAACTTGTATAGCGAATAGTACCTTGGTCAAATTGCGTATGATAAGTGGTAATAAACCGGCTTCTATGACAGCCTCAACTTGCGACTGATTTCCCGCTGTGATATTGGAGAGGAACCAGACAGCCTCTTTGCAAATTTTGTCCTTCGTGTGAGTAAGCAAGTTTGGGAAATGCGAGAGAGCATGGCAATTCAAAACCGTTTGCGTTTGCTCGTCCGTTCCGGTTACGATATTACCAACGGCTCTTAGCGCGGCCGTTTGAAGCTTCACTTCCTTGTGCGACAGTAGAGGAATCAATTGTGGTACGACACCGCTGTCAATAACCATTTGAATTTGCTCGTTACCACCGTCTGTCAAATAACTCAGCGCCCACACCGTGTCAACGAGGATCTGTGAAATAAAATGAAAATTTATTAGAATAACGTCGTATAGAAATACGGCATATCCTCGAATAACAAGCCGCTGACTCGAATCTTTCGGTATGGAAATGCTGCTTCAGTGTTGTTAGATTTTTTTTATCTCTCTGACCATTTCTATCTGCTTGCGCGTCTTGATGGATTATAAAATTTTCTTCAATATGGACTTTAGATTTAATATGTAATGATGTGTATTAATACGTAATGCATAAGTTGTAAAAGTGCTTAATAAGTAATACCATTAGCGTCATTTTTTTTTTCAATAATCTTGTCACTTTTACTGAAGGATACTGAAGGATATAAATAAATAGAATAAATAATACAAATAAAATGATTTTAAATCTATCGATATAATTGATAATAAAGATGTTTAGCTCTTGGAATTGATTCGGCCAAGTTGAAGCTCACCAATTTCAGTAATGATCTTTTCGTTATTCACTCTGTGATGCATATCGTATATTCTTAAGTAACGAAAATATTAAATAGCATAGTAATGGACTTACGTTAACGTCCGTGTGATGAATAAGGACGTTAAGCGCCGGCAATATTTCCTTTATCGTTTGAACCGGTGGCGGCGGGTCTTTATTTCTACATAAGTTTACGATCACCCACGTGACGTTGCGTAGAAACGTTATTGGTATATCGGGCTTAATGAACGTTAACAGTGGTTCTACAACACCGAGATTAATGACGTAATCTCTAGGCGCCGGTCCGTCACCAATAATATTTCCTAAAAGTGAAATTTTGTTAATATTTACTATGTGACGATCGAAAAAGAAAAAAAATCGTAAAGCTATATATTATCTGGCACGAATATACCAACCTAACGCCCAAACTGCCTGTTCGCATACGTTTTGTTGACTCGATAGCAGAAGCTGCAGGAAATGTGGCACCGCACCAGCCGCGACGACTGCTTGCGTTTGTTCTGAGGTACCGCTCGCTATATTCGTCAGTGCCCACGCAGCCTCGAATTGCAGAGAAGGACTGCAATAAAAACGCGCATTTTATAATTTATTTTGCTATGTGAAGAATTAAATTCATCAATCGCCGGTTTTACATCAATAGTATTTGTATTGTATAGTTTATTAAGAAACGCTGTAGCAATCTCAACGCAAAGTATTAACAAATAAATTAAGTAATTTCTGTTGGCTGAGTCAACAGAAATTATGACAAATCTTACAAAATTTATCATCATTTTTACTACAATTTAGTACATTAATCCACATAATTAAAACAAATGGCCTAAACGAGCCGCTCTCGCGGATTTTCCGAATTGGCAATGTTGCTGAAACTTTCGTGGATTTTTTAACCGTCCATTATCCACTTTTGTGCGCCTCTTGAATAACTATACTAATCAATAGTATTTGTATTGTATAGTTTATCAAGAGACGCCGTAGCAATCTTGATGCAAAGTATTAAAAAATAAATTGTAAGTTCTGTTGGCTGAGCCATTTTACAAGGAAGATTTGTCATAATTCTTATTACAATTTAGTACATTAATCCGCATAATTAAAAGAAGCGGCCTAAACGAGCCACTCTCGCAGATGTTCCGAAATGGCAACGTAGCTGCGACTTTCGTGGATTATTTTAACCGTCCATTATCTACTTTTGTGCGCTGCTTGAATAACTATATTGAGTCGGTTTAGTTTGTGTGGCCAGTCCAGTACAAATATGTTTTGTGCTTGCCCGTTATTCTAAGTTGACCTAAGAGTCCTAATTTTTTCAGTTTATATTCTGACTGAGGTAGTTTTTGTCAGTGAAAAGATGTTTATAAATTGTAGAATAATTCGAGTTCATCGCAGAGCTAATATCTGAATGCAGGATTTTGTTTGTTAACAGCGAAATCATATAATTTTTATTTGATTTTATGAGATTTGCATCCTGCCAATCAGTAGTAAAAATAAATCCAAACGTTAATTTCATTTGTTTCGATTGTAGTTTCATGAATTAAAATGTAGCATGGCTGCGTGTTACTGCGATCATTGAGAAGACCGCAAAACATAGCTAAGCACAAGCATATTTATATCCACAGATTGAAACGCCTGTGCGTACGATCGAAGCGTACACAAGGAGCTGGTCTGTGGCTATTGAAAATAAAAAAATAAAAACCAATTGACAAATTATTTCATTAAATTTTAAATACTAATTAAAAAAAAAAAAAAAAAAAAAAGATATGAAAATAATAGTGATTGAGGTTCATATGTGGTGCCAATAACGAAAAACAATTGACAAATTATTCCATTAAGTTTTATATACTAATTCAACAAGAAAAAAAAAATGAAAATAATCGTAATTGAGGTTCATATGTGATGCCAATAACGAAAAACCAATTGACAAATTATTCCATTAAATGTTATATACTAATTTAAAAAAACAAAAAAGATATGAAAATGATACTAATTGAGATTCATATGTGATGCCAATAACGAAAGAGACGTTTAAATTATTACATATGATTGATATCTTTTTTTTTCTTACCTATCTTCCTGTTCAAGACAGCGTACCAAAATCGGTAAAATGCCACTGGCGATTAGAGGATCAATTGGCGGATTCCGATCTGACGAGAGTAACTTCCGCACTGATTGTACGGCTGGCAATTGTTCCGCCGGATTCGAGCTAGCTGCCTTCTCGACGAGCTCTTTTAGGTTGATCTTTGCCAATGTCCTCTCGATTTCATCTTCGTCTAAGTACAAATTAGCAAAATTAACATCAAGATTCAACAATTTTCCATATTCCTACAATTCTTTGTATGAAAATAATTAAGATATTAATTGCGATTTGTTCTGGTTATCAAAAATAATGTAAAATTATATTCTTTTACACAATTTCCGATATTTTTACTGGTACGTAAGTAAACTATGCAAAATAGTGATAACAGAGTTGTAAATCCCCATTAATTCATGATATATAGTTTACAGTACAACTTGTTTTGTAATTACGATTTCATAATAATAATATGTAAAATAGAGTGTAAACATTTGAATAGCTGAAAAAAATACTTATTTTCGCTTTAATATTGCAAGAAATAGTGGAAAAAATGGAAGAAATAAGTAATGCTATACTTATTTTTTTCCATTTTTTCAAAAGGATTACTGTGAATTTTTATTGAAAAATAAGCATTTTTGCAGCCATTCCAAAGTTTACTCATCATATTACAATCGCTACATGTTATTATTATAAAATCATAATTATAGAGCTGACCGTATCATCATCATTATTTCTATAAGTATTAGGCATTTACGACTCTGAGTGATAAAATATAGGAAAATAGGAGAAAACATGTTTCTAATTTGCCGCAGTTAGAAGAATCAGGAGTTCAGTTAAAAAATGAACAACATTTTTATAGAGCTGCACAATTACCAGTCGAGTCAGTGATTGGAACGTTCCTCCGCTTCTGAAGAGTTTCGTCACGTTTGTTTTTGCGAAGTTCTACTGTCACTTCGTTTCGTCTTCTTCGCATTTCCTGTTGAGAATAATGTTTGTTAATTACATTGTCTCAACAATACCTTGAAGCAGTTCTTAATTATTTATTATAAATAAACTGTATAATTCTACCTTGCTAACATTTTTGCCAAAAAATATGAAAAGTGTTATTTTAACTCATTCCGAAATCACCGAAACTCAAAATAAAACAAAAAAGGTGCAAAAGTGAATAATTTTCTTTTCTTCTGCAAAAATGACTTTTCTTCATTTCGACAAAACCGACTTTTCATAACTGAGTGAAAAAAACTATGTTCCGTCGCCCTCATTAAAGCATTTAGTATCTAACCAAACATCAATAAAAAAATTACAACGAAAAGTGTCAAAAGCCAAAAGAATAATAAATGAAATATCTAAAAAGAAATAAAATGGTGAAATGGCGCACGTGTATAAACCGCGTGCGTCAGTGATTGAATTTCGTTCGAAAGACATCGGCGCAATGACCTAGCCATTACCAAAACGACGTCAAGCGAATTTCGTCACTGACGAAAAAAAAAAAAAAAAAAAAATCGCTAGATTCGAAAGAAAAATATGTATTTTTCCGGGTGAAGATTTAGCGAGAAAAAGCTCGTGCCGATATTTCGGATGATGAGAAACGTGGGTGTCGAATATTTCAACTGTGAATCACGCCAAGTGCGAGGTTTACGAGGCGTTCGCGAAGATTTTTTTCTTCTTCGATACTCAGAGATTGAGCGTAGACGCCTCGACAATTCGGCGGCATTATTTCGTCCTCGTAGCGTTGTGCGAATAGAGTGTAATGAATTTTCGGTTATACTCACGTCCTGATCTTTCCCTTTGTTCTTGAAAACCATCATACGGTTCTTGTTTTGCATTTCAGCGGCCATTTTTGCAATAACCAATGTTGTATCCTCGTTTAGTTTGATATGCCGGTTACCGGGAATCGCCTATGGACACGGACAGTCCGCGCGTACGTAGTCGTCGTGACTCCTCTCTTAAGAGCGGTTGCAACAAAACACTATTGGCAATATAGCTTTTATCTGCTGCTACTGCTGCTGCTGCGCGGCTCTTTACACGTTACTCTACTTCCCTTTATTTTCGCAGCTGCATGCTAAATCTCGTGTCGTGTCTCGTGGGTGTATAGTTTTCAATTCACGGCTTTTAATATGCAATATACTGCATAACAATAACGAATATCGTTAACAACACTACTTATCCACGAAAAATTGCAACTTCAGTCACGTTTCGCCCATAAGAGCCCGAAACCACACGGTTCTCGTCAGCCGTGAAGGGAAAAAACCAGAAGAATCAAGAAGGCCGCGTTCCGAAAGACTACCAGCGAGTTTCGTTGCGCTGCTTGTCGTCGTCGTTCGCTCCCGTGTTCAGCAGTGCGGTTGCTAAGTTCGACGACGCATATGGCGGTTCTACGGTTTTGCCAGACTTTACGGCTTTTGCGCTTCGTTGTATTACTCGCTGCTATAGCGGTAATTCATACGTAATTCAAAGATTTTAACTTGGCTAGGGATTATTCCACCTCGAGACCGAAACACGAGGCCATGCCGTTTGTACTTCCTATTCTATCGACGTATTGCAAGCATTTTCATGAAGATTTCGCGTACGACGGTTTTGTTGTCAGCGTAGTTATTGCTTGTTTGTTTCCGCAAGCAGACACACGATATAGTTGTCTCTTTCTTTCGTATTTGTCGCGCGTATGCGAATCCAGCATAAGGATCCAGCTGGATTTTCATTGCCACTGGAGCGGTTTTTGGTTTGTCGGTTTTCCGAGTTCGGAAATGATTGTTGGTGACAAATTGTTCGTTTAGAACGTTTGTCGGTTTGTAATTTCAATGAAAAAGGTAAATGACCGATGATTGACACTGCAGTGTCATTTCTGTCAAACTTCCCGCGGTCATGAGCATTCCTGTTCAAAAAGCATGTTCTTTTAACGTGATGTGTTAGTGCTCGGTTGGTAACAAAAACTGTAAAGCGTTGATCTTGGCCACAATTGATCTTTCGGGCAAAAGACGAGAAGTAAGTACTATCTGCGTCTAAAAAGTCTGCAGTCAGTACCTCTCGACTTTTATTCGAAAAATCAACCGTGCGAAGAATAACAGTTCGGGAAGATTCAGCTATCTCACTCGCACTTATGGTGATCTGAGAGAGACAAACGATATGTAACACATCTCTCTCAGATCGCCATAAGTGCGAGTGAGATAGCTGAATCTTCCCGAAGTGTTATTCGTCGCGACGGTTAATTTTTCGAATAAAAGTCGAGAAGTACTGACTGAAGGGTACCAAGTCGCAGTCAGTACTTCTCCTCTTTTGCCTGAAATATCAATTGTGACCAAGAACAACGCTTTACAGTTTTTGTTACCGACCGAGCACTAACACATCATCTTAAGGCGAGGTGAAACCTACTCAGTCGGTAACAAAAACTGTAAACAATCTTTCAGACGACACCGAACGTTTTTTGATAAAAGAAAAGTTTTACATCATTGGTCTCTTAATTCTGCATGATGTAAAACTTTCATTTTTCCCAAAAAATGTCCAGTTTCTGAGAATTTTTATTCCGAAAGATATTCGCTATCCTTCTCGCACTCACGAATATTTCACCTCGCCTTAACGTGATGTGCTAGTCGGTTTATCGCTCTCTCTCACACTATCATGGTTGCCAATGGCGTTAGCTCTCTCGCACTCACGGCAGTTCAGTCAGTGTAGCACATCACCTTAAGGTGATGTGAAACTACTCGGTCGGTATCGAAAACTGTAATAAGATTTTTTCCGCCACGGTTGATCTTTTGGATAAAAAATAATAAAGTCGCTCTCCGCCTAACAATTCTACAGAACGACTTTCTCGTCTTTTATCCAAAAGATCAACGATGCCGGAGAAATTTGGGATTGCAAGATTAGTTCTATCTCTCTCGCATTCATTGAGCTTTCACAGCAAAAAGATTTTTTTTGTTGCTTTTTCTTAAAAAATGACGATCTAACAATCTTATTAACTAATTTAGTACCGACAAACGATTACGCATCGATTGGCATCCTAATAAATGTAATTGCACAAAAAATAAAAAAATTCCAGCTAATTTAACGCCGAATTTTGATTTTGATTTTTTAAATTATAAGGCTTGTCAAACAAACGTTTTAACTAATCTAACAATCATTTACAAACGCCCAATAATCGTTTAAGGTAGTTCTGTCGGTACGCCGGAGTCATAAATCTCAGAGTCTATATGACATTAAAAAATAATCATACGCATCACTTTGACTGCCTCAATAATAATATCAAAAATAATCGAGAATCCTTCGAAATTGTCATAATCAAATTAAAACGATTATTTGTAAATAGTTGATATGTTTAGTGCGGATTTGACTTCATTTTTACGATAATTAGGTTAGGAAACGTCATTTGGCCCGGTATCGTGCACTTTGACCTTGGTTCAATTAAACATTATTCCGGAGACTTCACCTTTTTTCATGATGCATCAAGTCCTGAATGATTTGCGAATCCGTAGTACTTTTTATTTTTTCTCTATCTTTGATCTAAGTATGTTAATTTTCGATTTAGAGATCAATTTTTCCAGCCCCCCCGTGAGCACCGTGTAAAAAGATCGATTTTCAAGTTTTAATTGTTCATTCAAATACTCGGTAAAAGCCTTCAAGATTGTGTTCAAGTAAACTGGAATCGCTAAATTACGACATGTCAAAAATTCATGCATATGAGTTTGGATTGCCTTCGCGACAGAACTACCTTAAGGAGGTTCGGTGATGGCGGCAGGGTGGGGATAGGCACTGTTGTGCTGCGTGTTAAGGGGCTGACGCCGTGTGAGCGAGACACCATGCGAGTCGCGTTAAGCGTAGAGGCAAAAAATTAACGATTTCTCTGTCAATTTCGCGGTGACCTTCAACTTTCAAGCTCGTGCCCTATTCAGAATACTTTTCCGGACGTCTGCATATTTTTTTGATTATTCTATCTTGGATTTAGCTCTTGCAAAGATGTAAAAAGTTCAATATTCGACTCACTTTTCTTTTCTTTACATGTAAATAGTCGCAACTTTGTTATTTAATATCTCGGAATCTACACGGTGAATCCCTTAAAAATTTTGCGTACGTGTCCGTTATCATTACAGCTGTTATACGATTTTTTTACAATTTTATCTTGGATTTGAATTTTTTTATGAACCTCCTTAAGGTAGTTCTGTCGTGAAGGCAATCCAAACTCATATGCATGAATTTTTGACATGTGTAATTTAGCTATTCAATTTTACTTGTACAAAATCTTGAAGGCTGTTACCGAGTATTTGAATGAACAATTAAAATTTGAAAATCGATCTTTTTACACGGCGCTCACGGGAGGGTTGGAAAAATTGATCTTTAAATCGCAAATTAACATACTTAGATCAAAGATAGAGAAAAAATAAAAAGTACTACGGATTCGCAAATCATTCAGGAATTGATGCATCATGAAAAAAGGTGAAGTCTCCGGAATAATGTTTAATTGAACCAAGGTTAAAGTGCACGATACCGGGCCAAATGACGTTTCCTAACCTAATTATCGTAAAAATGAAGTCAAATTCGCACTAAACATATCAACTATTTACAAATAATCGTTTTTATTTGATGACGACAATTTCGAAGGATTCCCGATTATTTTTGATATTATTATTGAGGCAGTCAAAGTGATGCGTATGATTATTTTTTAATGTCATATAGACTCTGAGATTTATGACTCCGGCGTACCGACAGAACTACCTTAAGACCAAAAAAAAAAATTAAAAGTCGAAATCGACCGGCTAACTTTACTGAACTTTACCCAGCTGATATAGTTGTCTCTTTCTTTCGTATGTGTCGCGCGTATGTGAACTGGATTCACATAAGGCTGGATTTTCATGGTCACTGGAGCGAAAAAAATGATAGGGAGAGAAAATGAATATTTTCCTCTAGCTTTCTCTCACTTAAAATGTAGCGCAAAAGCACCATACATCTTCAATGAAAACTTCATTATGCTATTTGATCGTACACTAAAGCGAACAACAATTTTTCAGAAATCGCCATCTTGTTTCTGACGGTTCGAATTTGTTCAATTTTCGAATATTCGGTTCCAAATCTTATGTACACATATATTGAATTAAATTCGGTTCGACCATAATACGGTGCTCAAATTTCCTGTTAATGTAACACTATTCGCGAATCTTGAATCACTATCATTAGTCAATAGGAAAATTTAACGGAAATTTTTCAAAACATCGTATATTTTATTATATTACGCTATATTAAAGTTATCAATATATTTAATCATCATGACGTAATAAGAATATAGTCTAACAATTCTGTGTTTGAATTGCGTTGTTTCCATAAGTTAAAAGGAAAACATTCAGATATCTACTTGCATATTGGCTGCAGATATAACAATAATGGCTGACTCACGTTGTGCTATTTTTGCAATAGAATTGATTGATATGAAATTCGTAATTACAAAATATGGTAAGAGAAGCTGAAAATATTTCAGTAGATAATTTCAAAAACATCTCGTAGTTAATCTGATCTATCGGACGCGAGTAGATTACGCGTGTACCTTTGTTATTTATCATCGCATATATTATACTTTACAATTTGGATCCACAGCAAGTAGGATCAAAGGTCCACAAAAAGAAAACGCCGGTCGGTTATGACACGGCAGTCACGATAACGAAATAATATAAGTATTCATGTGCTACTGTATCATGTATTAAGAACAATAGTTGCAATGCCTTTGAGGAGAATTAAGGTATTAGAATTGGGGGGCCTTGCACCTGCCCCCTTTTGTGGAATGCTTCTGGCAGATTATGGGGCATCGGTTATCAGAGTCGATAAGGTAATCTGCAATATTTAAATTTTTTACTGTTTTTACTATACGAATATTGCAATTTATTGCAAAAAGTTATCAATCGAAATGTTGTAGCTCTGCGTATGATTTATTTTATGATATTATTTTTTGTTGCGTTGGAGCTTAATAAGAAAATTTTTCATTGAACAACAGCATGATATATTTTGCAATTTCAATATTGCAATTTATTTCCAAAAAGTTGGTGATAGAAATGTTGTAGCTTTGGCTATAAATTATTTTACGATATTGTGTTTTGTTGCGTTAGAGTTTAGTAAGAAAATTTTTTATTAAACAAGAACAGGATAAATTCAGCAATTTCAATATTGCAATTTATTGTAAAAAGTTGGCGATAGAAATTTCGTAGCTTTGTCTATGAATTATTTTGCAATATTATTTTTTGTTGCGTTACAGTTTAATAAGAAAATTTTTCATTAAACAACAGCAGGATAAATTTTGCAATTTCAATATTGCAATTTATTGTAAAAAGTCGGTGATAGAAATTTCATAGCTTTGGCTATGAATTATTTTACAATATTATGTTTTGTTGCATTGCGGTTTAATAAGAAAATTTATCATCAGACAGGAACAGGATAAATTTTGCAATTTCAATATTGCAATTTATTATGAAAAGTTGGCGATACGAATGTCGTAGCTTTGGCTATGAATTATTTTATGATATTTTTTGTTGCGTTAGAGTTTCATAAGAAAATTTTTCATTAGACAGGAACAGGATAAATTTTGCAAATTCAATATTGCTATTTATCTCAAAAAGTTGGTCATAGAAATGTTGTAGGTTTGGCTATGAATTATTTTACAATATTATGTTTTGTTGCATTGGAGTTTAATAAGAAAATTTTTCATTAGACAGGAACAGGATAAATTTTGCAATGTCAATATTGCAATGTATCTCAAAAAGTTGGTGATAGAAATGTTGTAGCTTTGGCTATAAATTATTTTACGATATTATGTTTTGTTGCGTTAGAGTTTAATAAGAAAATTTTTCATTAAACAAGAACAGGATAAATTTAGCAATTTCAATATTGCAATTTATTGTAAAAACTTGGTGATAGAAATTTCGTAGCTTTGGCTATGAATTATTTTACAATATTATGTTTTGTTGCATTGCGGTTTAATAAGAAAATTTATCATCAGACAGGAACAGGATAAATTTTGCAATTTCAATATTGCAATTTATTTCAAAAAGTTGGTGATAGAAATGTCGTAGCTTTGGCTATGAATTATTTTATGATATTATTTTTTGTAGCGTTAGAGTTTAATAAGAAAATTTGTCATTAAACAAGAACAGGATAAATTTAGCAATTTCAATATTGCAATTCATTGTAAAAAGTTGGTGATAGAAATTTTGTAGCTTTGGCTATGAATTATTTTACAATATTATGTTTTGTTGCATTGGAGTTTAATAAGAAAATTTATCATCAGTCAGGAACGGGATAAATTTTGCAATTTCAATATTGCAATTTATTTCAAAAAGTTGGTGATAGAAATGTCGTAGCTTTGTCTATGAATTATTTTACAATATTATTTTTTGTTGCGTTACAGTTTAATAAGAAAATTTTTCATTAAACAACAGCATGATAAATTTTGCAATTTCAATATTCCAATTTATTTTAAAAAGTTGGCGATAGAAATGTCGTAGCTTTGGCTATGAATTATTTTACAATATTATGTTTTGTTGCATTGCGGTTTAATAAGAAAATTTATCATCAGACAGGAACAGGATAAATTTTGCAATTTCAATATTGCAATTTATTATGAAAAGTTGGCGATACGAATGTCGTAGCTTTGGCTATGAATTATTTTATGATATTTTTTGTTGCGTTAGAGTTTCATAAGAAAATTTTTCATTAGACAGGAACAGGATAAATTTTGCAATTTCAATATTGCTATTTATCTCTAAAAGTTGGTCATAGAAATGTTGTAGGTTTGGCTATGAATTATTTACCATATTATTTTTTGTTGCGTTATAGTTTAATAAGAAAAATTTTCATTAAACAACAGCAGGATAAATTTTGCAATTTATTTCAAAAAGTTGGCGATAGAAATGTCATAGGTTTGGCCATAAAATATTTTATTATATTATTTTTTGTTGCATTAGAGTTTAATAAAAAAATATTTCATTAAACAAGAACAGGATAAATTCAGCAATTTCAATATTGCAATTTATTCTAAATTGTTGATATAAATTTTATAGCTTTGGCTATGACTTATTTGACACTATTATGTTTTCTTATGTCAGAGTTTAATAACAAAATTTTCGCATTAGACAGGAACAGGTATGTTTCCTGATCCATTGGGTAATGGAAAGAGATCCATAGCTTTGAATCTGAAGACCAAAGCCGGTGTGGAAGTTTTTCAAAGAATGAGCGACCGCAGTGATGTAATCATTGATCCCTTCAGAAGAGGTACGTTACTTTGTGGAAAAATGGAAAATAAATATTTTTTCTGATGTTAAACTGTTTACAAACATTTGATTGAAAAGGTGTTATGGAAAAGTTGAATCTGGGACCTCAGGACTTGATGGCAAGGAACAAAAAGCTTATTTATGCTAGATTAACTGGATTTGGACAGGAAGGACCTTATGCAGACATGGCTGGACATGATATAAATTTTTTGAGCTTATCTGGTAAAAATACTTCATTTTTTAGACAGTATAAATGTGTTGCACAATATATTATGTTTATTCCCGTACACAACTTCTTCAGGTTCTTAAATGCTCATTCACACCCGCATTTCCCTTAAACACAATTTATATTTCCGTTGCAATATCTGTATAGCTGTTTATTCATGCTGCACGACGTTATATTATAATTACGATGAAACGATATTTTTTAAAAGGTCTATTGTCGCTTTTTGGTCGTTATGGTGAAAAGCCACTGCCGCCGGTGAATTTAGCCGCGGATTTTGCCGGAGGAGGATTGATGTGCGCTTTTGCAATCGTTATGGCCTTGTTCGAACGATCTCGGAGCCAATTGGGCCAAGTAATTGATTTATCGATGACCGAAGGATCCGCTTACTTAGGCAGTTGGCTTTTCAGATCTCAAAAAATGCCTGGCCTATGGGGTAATCCACGGGGAAAGAATGCGTAAGTATGCCGTCCAAAAATAATTTAAAAAAATTACTATGTTTCCGTGATAATTACAAATCAGTTTTGTCAAATTCATAAGGGTGGGAAACCCTTAAATAATACCAATACATTATTGACTTGTTCAATTTGACGAAACTGATTCGTAAATATCACATCGTAAAGAAAAGATTCCACCATTAATGAATTTATTACTTTTAAACAATTGGTATTAGAACGGAAATAATTTGGCGAAATAATATTTTATTTCAGATTGGATAGTGGAGCTCATTTTTATGATACATACGAGACTCAAGACGGTAAATTCATGGCTGTTGGCGCAATAGAGCCGCAATTTTACGCAACACTTTTGGAAAAACTTGGCCTGACTGACGAAGATTTACCACAATATTATGACTTTGATGATAATCGCAAAAAGCTCGCTGATATATTTAAAACAAAAACGCAGAAAGAGTGGTGCGCCGTGTTCGACAGAACCGACGCGTGTGTAACGCCAGTTCTTTCGCTGACAGAAGTATCAGCTAACAGACACAATAAGGAAAAGAAGAGCTTTACCGTCGCAATCGACGGAACTACTGTTCCTAATCCTGCGGCTCGATTATCACGAACACCAGGTAGTTGCTCCGCACATCAACCCAATCCTACCATCGGCGAACACACGAAAGAAATATTATCGGAATTTGGATTCGGTACGAAAGAAATTGAAGATGCTATCGCGGCTGGAACTGTACGGCAGGCAGAAAAACGTGCGAAACTTTGATGATTTTACGAGCACAGAAAATACGCGCAAACTTATAGTACCATATAACTGCATTTTACTTACGGTGTTTCTATAATCCGGTGTTTTATCAATTTATGAGAAATCAACAACTAAAATATACTTTAAAAAAATTGGTAATATAATTTTGTTCCCCAACATTTTGTCTGACAAATTTTTCTGACAAAAAATAACGAGCTCTAGCAATCAATTTTAAGAAGTGCCTCATTCAAATAAACGCATAATCGTCTTTATTGAAATGAGGCACCTTAAAGTTGTTTTTTTTAGATAGAATCAGCGGTAAAGTATTTATAAGAAACCTCAAGGGTGGGAGACAAAATGATATTAACATTTTTGTTTATCAAATACTTTTTGTTGAGTAATTATGAATTGGTGAAACACTCTAAAATTAAAGCGACGAAAAGCTGAGAGTTACTTAACATTTTTGTGTTACTTTTTGATTTCAAGTAGACTAATGATAATTTTGATATTTCACTGTAATACAAAAACCTTGAATGCCGCGGAGCTTTTCGTTACTTTGATTTTATTATAGTATGCTGTACCAGAATGAGAAACATCGTAAAACCGTTTGAAACGGTAGATTTTTATTTTTATCTATGGGACAGCCTAAATTAGAGGCATCAGTTGCAACGTTTAAAACTCTACATCTGTAAATCTCAACATCGTTAACTGCAATTCAACCGACTTAAATCACACTTCAATATTTTTTGCAGCGTGAAATATTACACACAGAATTATTCATGTATTTAACGATATTTAGATATGGAATAACATTACTGTTACAAAACAATTCCATGAATGTATTGTTTTAAATTATTATAAATAGTACTGTTAATATTAAAAATTTGTAATTTTCGCTTGTAGAAATTACGAAAAAACTTTCATTTTTTTTTTGTTCGTTGAGATTCTTAAAATTCCCTATCGTTTATATGCAAATTATATATATATTTTTTAAAATTCTGTGTTCCGATTATAGATTCGCAAGAAGAGTTTTACAATGTATAGTTTTACTTTGTTAAATTACAGTTAATGCGATAGAAAAATAATGATATAGTGTTTTAAACAGCAAACTGAGAGTGTGTCAAATTAGTTATCTTCTCGTTAATCGATGAAGCAGCGAAATAAAACTTTTTAGAAATACTTGCAGTGCAGGTTTTAAGAGACAAAATAAAGTCTTCCATACAAAAGTGTATGTATATTTGGTGTAGTAAATAAAAAGAGCTCTCTTTATTCGCTATAACATTAATTGTAATCTTATATATCAAATGTATTTCCCGTTTCATTTTCAATTGCGAAAAATTTTAAAAATTAATGAAATTTCACCAAATTGTGGAATCTGTTCAAACGGAATTTCATGAATGGTCGAAATTTATCTTCAAATAACAACGAACCAATCACGTGTGAGTTTTGTAGTTTTATCGATTGCCCCTTGCAAATTCGCCTTAAGCGCTCTCTTTGCGCTTAAGTGTATATAATATTTGGTGTAGTAAATAAAAAAAACGCTATTCTGTATAACATAAATTACAATCTTATAAATAAAAACCTCATTATCTGTCACGAAAAAAAAAAAATTTCCTAAATTGTGGAATCTGTTCAAAGTTTCACTGCAAATATTCATGAATGGACGAAATTTATCTTCAGATAACAACGAACCAATCACACGTGATTGGTTCGTTGTTAGTTTTCTAGTTTTATAGATTGCCGCTTGCAATTTCTCCTTAACGCCCTCTTTGCGCTTAAGTGTATATAATATTGGGTGTAGTAAATAAAAAGAGCTCTCTTTATTCTGTATAACATAAATAACAATCTTATAAATAAAAACCTCATTTTCCGTCACGAAAAAAAATTATAAAAAATTTCCTAAATTGTGGAATCTGTTCAAACGCAGTTTCACTATAAGTATTTATGAATGGACGAAATTTATCTTCAGATAACAACGAACCAATCACGTGTGAGTTTTCTAGTTTTATAGATTGCCGCTTGCAAATTCGCCTTAAGCGCCCTCTTTGCGCTTAAGTGTATATAATATTGGGTGTAGTAAATAAAAAGAGCTCTCTTTATTCTGTATAACATAAATAACAATCTTATAAATAAAAACCTCATTTTCCGTCACGAAAAAAAAAATAGAAAATAAATTTCCTAAATTGTGGAATCTGTTCAAATGGAGTTTCACTAAAAGTAGTCATGAATGGACGAAATTTATCTTCAGATAACAACGAACCAATCACGTGTGTTTTCTAGTTTTATCGATTGCCGCTTGCAAATTCCCCTTAACGCCCTCTTTGCGTTTAAGTGTATATAATATTTGATGTAGTCAATAAAAAGAGCTCTCTTTATTCTGTGTAACATAAATTGCAATCTTATAAATAAAAACCTCATTTTCCGTCACGAAAAAAAATTATAAAAAATTTCCTAAATTGTGGAATCTGTTCAAACGCAGTTTCACTATAAGTATTTATGAATGGACGAAATTTATCTTCAGATAACAACGAACCAATCACGTGTGAGTTTTCTAGTTTTATAGATTGCCGCTTGCAAATTCGCCTTAAGCGCCCTCTTTGCGCTTAAGTGTATATAATATTGGGTGTAGTAAATAAAAAGAGCTCTCTTTATTCTGTATAACATAAATAACAATCTTATAAATAAAAACCTCATTTTCCGTCACGAAAAAAAAAATAGAAAATAAATTTCCTAAATTGTGGAATCTGTTCAAACGGAGTTTCACTAAAAGTATTCATGAATGGACGAAATTTATCTTGAGATAACAACGAACCAATCACGTGTGTTTTCTAGTTTTATCGATTGCCTCTTGAAAATTCGCCTTAAGCTCCTTCTTTGCGCTTAAAGAGGAGCGATGAGAATGCACCACCCGGGCCGCAGTGAATTGACAACTTCCAAGTGTATTAGCTTTGCTCGGTAAAAGAATTTCAACCAAAAAGGTAATTAACCCATCATTAATACGTTTTAAACAATAGCAAATTTTGTCGTAGTTCGATAATTCTTAACAATTGTTCGATGTTTCGTTTACAAGGTGAAAAATTGACGTTTTTGTATGACATTCTTCTAGGTTATGTTGACTTTACCAAAAAAACTATCAGAAATTACTGCACAATGTTTGGAATTGCCAATAAAAAAAGTTTTGTTCAATAAAAGGAAACATTAACACTAAATATAATTATTTCTACTCAATCATGAGAATTTGGTGCTAATCATAAGAATGATACCTCAAATTTACTTGGAGGAATTAAGTATGTCACTTCACTCTTTAAAAATTTGTGAGTAATTGAACCTTTTTAAAACTTGCGCACCAAGTTAGTTTGTTCTTATTACTTGAATATTTTTTAATGAAAATCTTACATTTTTTATGGCTTTATTTCATAATGCAATGAGTTATATTTTGGAGGTCATTGTGAAATAAGTTGAACAAAGAAAATTATTGAGAATCAGTTACGAAAGTTCCGATTCCAGGAAATTTAAATATTTTCATAAATGTTAAACTTGCAAGAACTGATCTAAGATAATCGTGAAATGATTTAAAAAGTATCATTACTATGATAGAAAAAAAAAGTTACTTAAATTCCTCTCTATTTTTTTTAGTCACAACTAAAAAAAATAGTATTTTCAGCACAGAGCCTAATATTTGAAGGGATGAACATATAATTATTACTTATACCAAAATTTAAAAAATGGTTTCAAATTTGAAGGTATAGAAAAAAAAAATTAATTAAAAGAGACAAGTTTAATTATTTTTTAAAAATGTTTTATAATATATTATAATCACGACTAAAAAAATTAGTATTTTCAGCACAGAGCCTAATATTTAAATAATTTTTTTTTATATATTATAATATATTATAATCACAACCAAAAAAATTAGTGTTTTCAGCACAGAGCCTTATATTTGAGATGCTGTACATATAAGTATTATTTATACCAAAATTAAACAAATGATTTTACATTTACAGATATAGAAGAAAAATTAAATAAATGCCTCTCTATATATTATATTTACACCAAAAAAAAATTAGTATTTTCAGTACAAAGTATAATATTTGAGATGCAGTACATATAATTATTGTTTATACCAAAATTAAAAAAAAAAAAACAATTCTATATTTCCAGGTATAGAAAAAGAAAAATTAATTAAAAGAGATGCATTTAATTAATTTTTTTTTATGTATTATAATATATTATAATTACAACCAAAAAAATTAGTGTTTTCAGCATAGAGCCTTATATTTGAGATACTGTACATATAATTATTATTTATACCAAAATTAAACAAATGATTTTACATTTACAGGTATAGAAAAAAATTAAATAAATGCCTCTCTATATATTATATTTACATCCAAAAAAATTAATATTTTCATCACAAAGTCTAATATTTGAGATGCTGTACATTTATTGTTTATACCAAAATTTAAAAAAAAAACAATTTTATATTTCCAGGTATAGAAAAAGGAATCGACGAAGCCACAACTTAGAAAATGGGTGTACTGGGAGCAAGAAATCCCGAGGCAATGGAGGTCGAGGTCTCGACAACTGAGGTTTCCAACGGCGACGGCGACACAGGCGACAAGAAAGATACCGATCTTCAAACGATTCACGATCTTCGCGAGCACACGCGCCAGATCGAGAAAGCAGTGCAGAACAAAGAGCCCAGATTTATTTTGCGTGCTCTTCGCGCTCTTCCGAACACGAGACGCAAGTTAAACCCCGTCGTACTGCGCGGAGTGATCGGTGGATTTTACACGCGTTCAGCAGCAGAACGTGAAGCACTTTTGGCTTGGGTCGAGGAGCCAATGGACATGGAAGGAACTCAGGCTGCTATTCAGCGTTTCCGAAGCTCCGCATCTCCTTTATTGCCTGAAATCGATGCCTACATTCATCTTCTAGTTCTCGTGCGTCTCATAGACACGAGAAAGTACAATGACGCTGTTCAATGCTCGGAAGCTCTCGTACAGAAGATAATAGCCCAGAATCGTCGAACGATAGATCTCATAGCGGCAAAATGTTATTTCTATCACTCCCGCGCTTACGAATTAACCAATCAACTCGACAAGATTCGAGGTTTTCTGCATCTTCGTTTACGCACAGCGACTTTGCGAAACGACTTCGAGGGTCAAGCTGTGCTTATTAATTGCCTTTTGAGAAATTATTTGCACTACAATCTCTACGATCAAGCGGATAAGCTCGTCCTGAAATCGACTTTCCCGGAATCCGCGAGTAACAACGAATGGGCGAGATTTTTGTACTATCTCGGAAGAATAAAAGCCGCGCGTTTGGAATACTCAGCGGCGCATAAATACTTGGTGCAAGCGATGCGCAAAGCGCCGCAAACAACAGCCGTTGGCTTTCGTCAAACTGTTCAGAAATTAGCAGTCACTGTGGAACTTTTGTTGGGCGATATTCCCGAGCGTCAGATATTCAGACAAGCGGCTTTACGCAGAGCTCTTGCGCCTTACTTTCAACTTACTCAGGCTGTTCGTCTCGGAAATTTGCAACGTTTCGGCGAAGTTTTGGAAAATTTCGGACCGCAATTTCGCTCCGATCACACTTTCACGCTGATTTTGCGTCTTCGACACAATGTCATTAAAACAGCGATACGCTCGATTGGTCTTTCGTATTCACGCATTTCGCCGGGCGATATTGCAAGAAAATTGGGACTGGATTCCGGCGTCGATGCTGAATTTATCGTGGCTAAAGCCATTCGCGATGGCGTTATCGAAGCTACTTTGGATCCTGAAAATGGCTACATGCGCAGCAAAGAAACTACGGATATTTATTGCACTCGCGAGCCTCTGCTCGCTTTTCATCAACGCATCACCTTCTGTCTTGATCTTCACAACCAGAGCGTCAAGGCCATGCGTTATCCACCGAAATCCTACGGAAAGGATCTCGAGTCTGCTGAGGAACGCAGAGAACGAGAACAACAGGATTTGGAGCTTGCCAAGGAAATGGCCGAGGAAGACGACGACGGTTTCCCATAAATGCAAATTATCGTTGCGCAATTTGCTATTATTGCAGTACCGCGCGTTTTCGTACGAAAAATTATATATCGTTCGCTTGGCTCTATCGATGTAAGATTATAAAATAAAATAAATATTCATTTCGATATTCGTAAGAGTCGATGGTTGAATTTGTAAAATTATTTGTACGATTTTTTAAAATATTCTTTACTCCGGATTCCATTCATTTTGTTGTCTATTGAAAATTAAAAGATTCTGTGGATTTTCTATCGAAAAATCCCATGGATATCGGTTTGGATTCCTAATTAGAAATGTTCAATAGGGATTCATTGGAAATATATTTTTGTAATTTTTTTTTCACACATATTTGTAATTATCGACGTGCAAATCGATCAAAGTTATTAGTCGGTTTTTCGTTCGTATTAAAATGATCGGAATTAACACTTTCATCTGAAATGTTGAACTGAGTGTCCGAAGTAAGTGAACATGTTTCATCGGTGCATATTTGTGACGATGATGATGTGTTTTCGCGCTTTTCGGTCAATCGATTGGGATTTTTATGTCTTCTTTGTATCGTGCAATTTGAGCGACGCCCAAACTTTGGAACAAACTTTTCCAAAACAGCGATACGCTCGATTGGTCTTTCGTATTCACGCATTTCGCCGGGCGATATTGCAAGAAAATTGGGACTGGATTCCGGCGTCGATGCTGAATTTATCGTGGCTAAAGCCATTCGCGATGGCGTTATCGAAGCTACTTTGGATCCTGAAAATGGCTACATGCGCAGCAAAGAAACTACGGATATTTATTGCACTCGCGAGCCTCTGCTCGCTTTTCATCAACGCATCACCTTCTGTCTTGATCTTCACAACCAGAGCGTCAAGGCCATGCGTTATCCACCGAAATCCTACGGTAAGGATCTCGAGTCTGCTGAGGAACGCAGAGAACGAGAACAACAGGATTTGGAGCTTGCCAAGGAAATGGCCGAGGAAAACGACGACGGTTTCCCATAAATGCAAATTATCGTTGCGCAATTTGCTATTATTGCAGTACCGCGCGTTTTCGTACGAAAAATTATATATCGTTCGCTTGGCTCTATCGATGTAAGATTATAAAATAAAATAAATATTCATTTCGATATTCGTAAGAGTCGATGGTTGAATTTGTAAAATTATTTGTACGATTTTTTAAAACATTCTTTACTCCGGATTCCATTCATTTTGTTGTCTATTGAAAATTAAAAGATTCTGTGGATTTTCTATCGAAAAATCCCATGGATATCGGTTTGGATTCCTAATTAGAAATGTTCAATAGGGATTCATTGAAAATATATTTTTGTAATTTTTTTTTCACACATTTGTAATTATCGACGTACAAATCGATCAAAGTTATTAGTCGGTTTTTCGTTCGTATTAAAATGATCGGAATTAACACTTTCATCTGAAATGTTAAACTGAATGTCCGAAGTAAGTGAACATGTTTCATCGGTGCATATTTGTGACGATGATGATGTGTTTTCGCGCTTTTCGGTCAATCGATTGGGATTTTTATGTCTTCTTTGTATCGTCCAATTTGAGCGACGCTCAAACTTTGGAACAAACTTTTCCCTTCGATTATTTCTGCATACGGACGTGAGCATGTAATTATCATGTTTGTCAGAAGAAGACTGTTGTTTATTCCAAAGTTGTTGATCTTCTTCGACCTTCGATAATTCATCATATTCCTAGAATTTTTATCTCGAATTATCTCAATGCAAATAAAACACATTAATATCTATACTCGACTAACATCTTACCTTAAATTTCCTTCTAATTTTCGGTTGTTTCAATTCCCTTTTCTCAAATTTCGAAATTCCATTAGAAGAAAAATTCGTCTGTTCTTCATCCAAATTGCATTGTCCAATTTCGTCAGACTTTTTTACCGGAACATCAGAAGAAATTAGATACGTTCGTTTTCGTCTATTACTACGAGACTTCGTACTTATTGCTTTAGCACCTTTTTTTTCCGCTTCTCTTGAAGAAAATCGCTTCGTTTTCTTTGCATTATTGATTTCCTCTTCCATTATTTTTGCCTTATGTTTCTTTTTGAGTTTCTCCTTCTCTGAAATTGGTTCTCGTTTGGAATATCGATACATCAAGCCTTCTCCAAGTTCTTCAGATCCCAAACAAAAACTGCTGATTGATTTCGGTGAACAGGAGGTCAATGAACTTTGAGACTCTGCAGAGAAGCAACTTCTTCTGGCTTTTGGACAATATCTTCTTCTTCCATTGGAACACATTTCACCTGTATATTTTTCCAACTTGGAAGTAGTTTGTGTGCCTTGGCTTGCCAAATCTTTTCTCCTTGTTTTTTTAATGTTTTGAGTCACAACATTCTTATTTTCTGGACTCAAATTATAAGGGAGTGTATTGATATTCTTGAGATCCACAGGAAGTTTGTTGAAATATTCACAATCGATTGAGCACTGCGCTGATCTTGATATCTTCTTCTTTTTCTTCTTCACTTCAGATGCAGTTGGTGCAGAATTTATCGTTCTTTTTAGATTATGTTCAGTGTTGGGCTTTCCATGAATAACATTGTAATCTTTATTGCTGCTTGAAAATGAAGAGCTCATAGAGGAGCCTTTTTCAAGTGGAATTTTTTTCTCTCTGTCTACAAAAGTTACGCTTCTTTGACGTTGTATAGTCTCAGTATCTATAAGTCTGCGTTTAGGAGTAACAATTCTGATTGGAGATGAAGTTGTCGTCGCGGTTGCAGCTTCTGTAGTTTTCTTTTTAACTGCATTTCTTCTAAATTGCTCTATATTTTCATTTTTTCGTGATGACTTCAAAGAGTTGCATGTTTCATAAGTGCAGGAAGGATTATAAGCTCGATGAGGTTCTTTTATATAGTCTTTTGACCTCTGCGAAGAAGAAGATGATATTTCTACCTGTTCAGGGTTTTGAGAATCTTTAGTAATATTTTTGCGACGTTGTGATGAAGTTTCCTCTCTTCTTTTTGACTTAGTTTTATCTAAATAAATGGTGTTAGGGGTTTTAGATTTTAAAGAACGTCTGTCTGTTTTTGTGTATGAAGATGATGGAAAATGTTGATAATTGGGATGTTTGTTGGATGGTAAATTCGTTGGGCGTGAAATAATTGTGGGCATTTGTGAAAACATCTCCTGGCATTTCTTCCGCACTTTGTATGTAGGCGAAAAGACGGGAATGATACTTTTTTGGAAACATCTCTTCAATTTGTGTAATGGACTACAATCTACCCTGTTTCTTCTTTCATTTAGGCTTTCGTTACTAGCTATATTTGGGCATATCTTCATTGCTTCCACTTCCGCCTTGAGCTCGTCTAGAGTATCGGAAAGCTCCTTTACTTGATCGACCAATTCGTCGAGTTTTCTCCTTTCCGATTTGCATAGCGTGAATGGCATTCCAATACTTCATTATTGGAAGCATCGTCGAGATTTTAACATTACAAAATGCACTTTGACGCTGCATACATTTTTCTGATTTTGCATTCATGATTTCGTGCAGTTTTTCAAGCCTAATATATTGGTTAATAAATTGTCAGAGATGTCGTAAAATCATTTCCAGATATTGTGAATGTGCTGAATATAGCGGCGAATTCCATCGACTGTAGTTTCGAATGCTGTCAATCGAAGTGTGGCAAAATTAAGGAGGATCGGTGGCCACTCCCAAAGTCAAATCAGAGATAAATTTTCGCGATCGATTCTTTAAAGTTTAATGCATTAAATAATAACAGTGGAGGGTGATTTGTATTGAAGCACGTAGACTTCATCCAGAGAAAGATTAATAGTCACGAATTTGCATAAAGATTAACTGATTAACGTTTCTTTTCAGTGTGATATATTTTCATTCAGTTTTCTCCAAGTATTATCTTTAATTCTTTGCCGATTTTTATGAACGATAGCTCATTGTTTTTCTTAAAAGATACTCTATGAATTGACCTCCTAGATATTTCATAGTGTTCATCGTTTTGTAATTATAGCCTGTTGTTTATGAAAGTATTTTAATTTATCTTAAACTTCAGTCTAGAATAATTAAACAATTAACACTATGAAATATCTAGGCGGTCAATTCGTAGAGTATCTTTTAAGGTAGAGAATGAGCTATCACTCATTCAAATCGGCCAAGAATTACAGATTATACTTGAAAAAAACTGAACGAAAATGTATCCCATTGAAAAGAAATGTTAATCAGTTAATATTTATGCAAATCCGTCACTATTAATCTTTCTCTGGATTAAGTCTACATGCTTCAATACAAATCACCCTCCACAGCTATTAATTAATGCATTAAACTTTAAAGAATCGATTACAAAAATTTATCTCTGATTTGACTTTGACAGTCGTCACCGATCGTCCTTAATACAAAATTTTCTTTGAAATTCATTTAAAAATGTTGTACAAAAATAAAATTAGAGTTTCTCTTTGACACCTTATATATTTGGGTCATTCCACGGGATTTCGCACAAAAAAAAACCCGACCGACTCCAATTTTCGCCTAATTTTTTTATATTGTTGACTATGTCAAACGGAGCATCTGTGAATTTTTTGAGAATTTTATTCTTATATTTCGACGAGCCATAAAATAAAAGGTGAAAAAAATGAAAAAAAAATCTGACGTCAACTGGAATAATGATATCGACAAAAATAACTAGGTCAAAATTTTCGTAATTCAACACAGTTTGCGGTAAAAATAATCAAAATAAAAAATAAACACAACTTCTATTTTATTTATGTCTTCTACCAAGAAAAGGTACCATTTCGCTAATTTGGCCCCCTCCGATTTCAATACAAAAAATCACAAATATACTACATGGAGTTCCAAACATTTTAAGCACAAGTCCAAGATGGAGAACGCATTTTACCCATTTTTAAAAAAATATTTCGGGTAATTGATTTTTTAAATTTTCTTCCAATCTTCTGCGTATTTTTTTATGTAATTGGTAATATTAAAAGGAGCTTATGTGATTTTTTTCATAATTTTATATGTAGATGTATTCGATTCATTAAATGTAATCGAATTACAAATTTTTTAAATTTTAAAAAAAGAAAGCGATCAGCTGATCGCTTTCTTACTCACTCAGTGGCCGCTCGAGCGCTGGCGTCGCGAGATTCGCCTGGGGTACGCTTGGGGCGTGCGATCAGCTGATCGTCTCGTTACGCACGCAGTGGCCGCTCGAGCGCTAGCGTCGCGAGATACGCCTGAGACGTATAGTAATTTTGTTATTTTTTTAACTTAATCGGAGAGGTCCATATAAGTGAAATGGGACCTTTTTTTGTAAAAGACGCAACGAAATTACAATTTTTTAAATTTGTAATTCGATTACATTTAATGAATCGAATACATCTACATATAAAATTATGAAAAAAATCACATAAGCTCCTTTTAATATTACCAATTACATAAAAAAATACGCAGAAGATTGGAAGAAAATTAAAAAAATCAATTACTCGAAATATTTTTTTAAAAATGGGTAAAATGCGTTCTCCATCTTGGGCTTATGCTTAAAATGTTTGAGACTCCATGTAGTATATTCGTGATTTTTTGTATTGAAATCGGAGGGGGCCAAATTAGCGAAATGGTATCTTTTCTTGGTAAAAGACATAAATAAAATAGAAGTTATGTTTATTTTTCATTTTGATTATTTTTACCGTAAACTGTGTTGAATTACGAAAATTTTGACCTAGTTATTTTTGTCGATATCATTATTCCACTTGACGTCAGATTTTTTTCATTTTTTTCACCTTTTATTTTATGGCTCGTCGAAATATAAGAATAAAATTCTCAAAAAATTCACAGATGCACCGTTTGACATAGTCAACAATATAAAAAAATTAGGCGAAAATTGGAGTCGGTCGGGTTTTTTTTTGTGCGAAATCCCGTGGAATGACCCATTTACATATTTTCATATGGAAAATGCGCAGGGAATATTAAAGAAACATTTGTGTATTTAAATACTTTTCATTTTATTAATCGTCACACATTCGCAATACAATCGTCATCATTCGATGCCGTGATTATCATTCAGACTGTCTATTATTCAACAGATAGAAGTTTCATAATACAAAAAAAGGTTTCTCTCTCGCTGCTATGTATAGATCCGTAATACTATAATGCTTCACGTTGACTCATCAATGTACAATTACACATTCATACTATTTCGAAGATTCCGAGAAGTCTTCTCTAGCTTTTTAGAAAAAAAAAAAAAAATTATCATTTTTCAAATTTGCGGATTAACAAAAATTCGCAATACCGTTTACCATTCAATTTTTTTCAAATTAGACGACAAAACTTTTTGGAGCCAAGACTGTGAATTACTGGCATCCCAATGGGCATTAGAAAAAAATCTACGTAAAGACTAAATCGCTCATAGGCCGTTTGCTATTAACGGGAACAATAAAATTTCAATTAAACCAATTTACACTCGCGATCTAACAATTTATTAACCGAGTCTAAGAGCTATACATGAAAAAAAAAAACGCGCGATCGGCACGTTAGTTATCAATTATTTATCCTTTCGCATTTTGTAAAGTTTCACATTTTTCATGTTTCTCCGGTTAACCGGTGATTTTTAGACTCTACAATAATCGAGGTAATTGGGTTATCTGCGTTCATCGTTCACAGTTTCACCTTTTGTTCCGTTGGTTTTACATCGCGATGATTCGATCGAGCAGACGTGGCTACGACAATTTTTTTTAGCACAACGCAAAGTTTTATCTCTAATTGATTCCAAAAACATATTACAAACTTAAAAAAAAAGATTAATCTCAAATTCTTCGCACTGAGGAAGAAAATCGTAAATTTCATTCAATTCCGGTAATTACAAATTCGATAAAATATTCATTAATTTGAGGCAATATTTATTTATATCGATATTTCGATAAGGAATAAAAAAAACCTTTCCATTTCAGTTCGCTTTTTCGTACGCAAATTAACGACGAGCAGCACCGATAATCATCCTCGAAAAGACAAAATCGTATCTAATACTGTAGAAATTTACAATTATCGCGACATTATTAAGTAATATATTACAACAACAGATTAGAATAATAGCACCGAGCATCAGACAGCATTGGCTTTAAGAAATTGTCTCAAATTCCTAATTTCTTTTTTCTGGACATTTGCAAGTACTCATAACAGCGAAAAGTATATTACGAATCGAATACAAAAATAATACGATACAAAATTTCGATCTTATATCCCAATAATTAGTAAATAATTCGTTATTTATTTACAAAATCTCAATTTTTCACCACATATTATAACAAATCGTCAGCCACGTCTCTCTCGACCGAGCGACATTTAACCTGCTGCGAGTGTGTGTGTGACTCTCTCGCGCATTTTCACTGCGTAGATGCCAATCAAACGCACGTGTTTTTAATACTTAATCGACGAATCTTAAAGTACAGAGTCTCGTTTATATAAATTAATAAAGAAGGAATGAATGTGATGATGGGATAGACGTGAGTGTTTGCGAGAAAAATTGCTAAGGGTATGAGATGTATGTTTGTGAGGAAAGGAAGAACTCATTGGATCAATGAGTAGGAGTGTCGACTCATGGAGAAAACGAAGGGAAGTAGGGAAGAAAAAAAAGAGGAAAATTCTTTTTTTTCACATAGAAAGCCTTGACAATACTCTCGCGGTATTTGTCTCAGCTATTTCCTCCTTCTTCGCCCTGGAACTTCTCGTGCACAGCCGAACATTTGATTCCGTTTAATATCAGCGACTCGCCGAAAGCAGCTTGGATGGACGTTGATCAAAGCATCGCCTGACAAAACTGCCTGATGCAGAGGCCAAAATCCTCATCGAATTGTCCTCGTCCTCGAAGGCACTGGATCTGAATTCCGGCGACGTGTCAACGGCTGATGAAGACACCGTTCAAGTCCAGCTGGTCCTCGCGAGTCTCAATGGATTCCGCGTGGAATCTCGCGTGGATTGGAGATATGGCGCTTAGGCGAGTAAGCTAGGTGCGGGTGCTAGCTCAGTTTAGTCGGCCGGAGTACGGTCTGTCGGGAATTCGGGGAGGAACATTGGGTACGGGGCGCCTACAACATAGACACATTGTAAATAATAATGAACCGGATAAAGAATATAGAAAATAAATAGAATTAATTTAAGAACAGAGAGAGAGAGAGAGAGAGGAAAAGAGGGAGTAAAAGAGAGCCCTAGTGGGTTCGACCATCGTGGTTTCAGGTTGAAATTACCGCAAAAAACCGCAAAAACCACCGCAGTGGTTTCTGCACTTTTCCGCACAGCAATTCACCGCAAAACCACTGAGCGTTTTTTTTGTAGCGTCGGGGATTTTGCTGTTTCGATCACCGCAAAAATACCGATGTAAATTTCGAAAAATCTTGAAAATTTCGTAATGTTTTTGCAATTTGTATAAATAACGGTAGAAATCACCGCTCGACGGAATTTTCAGTACCATGGAAATCAGCAGAATCCGTCTTGCCACTGATACTGACTAATGTGAGTACATGGGCGGACGATAACTTACGATCGGCCGTACTTATGCATAGAACGGCGAACACTCCCCAGGCAGCACAATTCAAGAAGTTATCCGAAAGTCGCCTAAATGGGTACCAAATGTCGCTTTAAAAGTTATCCATAAGTTATCACGTGTCTAAAAGTTATCTTTTGGACATTTGTTAACTTATGGATAACTTTTACAGCGACATTTGGTACCCATTTAGGCGACTTTCGGATAACTTCTTGAATTGTGGTACCTGGGTCACTTGCGAGAAACGTTTCGGCTTGTTCGCCATCTAGCGGGCTAACTTCGGGTGCACGCGGAACAACCGGCTTAGCTCCGCTAGATGGCCGACCACTTAAAACGTTTCTCGCAAGCGTTTGTGTTCATCTTTTCGTGCATATAAACACGTAGCTATCGCAAGTTGCTGTGCTCTCATATAATTGAAGGACCATGTTTTGGAGATGTCCTAACTATTTGACATAGGTGGCCTAGCCATTTAGAAATGTGGAACGAGAAAAAAACGATGTTCTCTTATTCCTAACACTCACGAGAACGTTCATAATAACAGGGACAATGACACAGTCGTTTTTGTACACTTTAATAACGGCGCGTTTTGCCAAAATAACAAAAAAAAAATGACGGTGACCATGAGAAAAGTCATGGTCACCGTCATTTTTTTACTGTTACACCGTTATTATGACCAAAATCGCACCGTTATTAAGGTGTACAAAAACGACTGTCATTTTTTCCGTCATTATGGCCGTTATATCACCGTTATCGTGAGTGCTAGGGATCTTCAGAGTTTCAAACGTTACACATTTTATACAATTATAAATTAAATATTGACAGTAACAGCATTTAACTTCACGGCAACGTGAAATCTGCCGCGATTCGGTCCGTGATTTCTACCATGATTTTATACAAATTACAAAATATTACGAAATTTCGAAATTTTTCGAAATTGACATAAGAGTTTTTGCGGTGATTGAAACAGCAAAACCACCAACGCTAAGTTAAAAAAAATGCTTAGTGGTTTTGCGGTGAATTGCTGTGCGGAAAAGTGCATAAAACACTGAGGTGGTTTTTGCGATTTTTTTAGCGGTGACAGAACCTACTAGGGAAACAATTGAAGAATCAAGAGGAACAAAAAGTGCGTACGTGTCCTACGAATTAAAAGCAAACGAATAAAAATATAACACACAAAACACTCGTTATTTGGTGAAATTGTAATATACAAACAAATCAGATTAAAGTGTATTATGGTGTGGAAAAATTACACAATTATGCCTGAAACGTGCTGGGATATTCATTTCCACTTTTACATATAATTTTTAGGCACCAGTTTAAAAAATCGTGTGAAAATATTTGATGGCTCTTTGAAAAGTAGTGGATAAATTAAAGTTAAATTGCGTAATAATTATAAGTTCAATTTACTATAAATTGATAGTTAACATTTTCTCGGTTTTTGGACCTTTTTATCCAACGAAAGTATTTGGATATTTTTAAACTGTGCAGTATACACCTTCAACATATTTTCACAAAACTTTTTTACACTGATTTCTATCACTTTGCAAAATTTATCGACAGAAGAAAATATTGCCAAGTGGTTCTTCCACCAAAGATAAATCAACGAAAACAAACATCAAAAAGTATTGAAAAAAAAAACATGCGCAAGCGTTAACAGAGTGGCGAGATTGGAAAGGGTAAAAATTCAAGGGATCTTCAAGCGAATTTCTCGGCTTACAATTACAGATATTCCGGCGTATAATATAAATTCGCACCTCTACATTTAAGGGGGTAACGTCGAGCAAAAAAAAAAGATTCTCTAAAGAAACTTAAGATAACAAAAACTCGAAATTCCCTTGTTCATGATTTTTTGAAAAACGATTAATCAATTGACGGATATACTGAGATTTTACGAAATTACGGGAATAAATCGGGAACGAACCAATCGGGGTGAATAAGAATGCAGAACGTGAGTCACATATTTCTCGACGCAAGGTTCGAAAGAAATTTGTGAATCTGGGTTCTCTATGCCTTCAATTGTATTTTTTTTTCTTCTTCTCGTATTCTTATTCATTTATATATATATATATTCATATATATATATATTCTATAACATGTTAATTCCTATATACACATTTATATTGCAATAAACAGCGTGTACCTCTCATACATGATGCAAATTAACGTGTGATTCAATCGCATCGCGTGTGTATGTTTTAGTTTGACAATTGCGCGCCAAGTAACCCTGCCAATCACACCGTTTTGCTCTTAATCAGCAGCACGTTAAGCAGCGTTTTATTCGTTATCTTTGCAATCTCAATAATAAAGTTTAATATTCTCTTGGACTGCGAGGTATCCATTTGCTTCAATAACATATAATGGAATGCTAGTAATTTGTAATTTGCACATATTTCGTTTTTTTTTTTTGGTCATTTAATTCTGGCACTGTAGCATTATTGTTTTCAAAATCTTGATTTATATATTCATAATATGTATATAAAGTGAGAGTCGAAGAAACCGTAAAATTCCATAACGAAGGGTTACTTCGCTCGCATCCCCGAAATTGGTGTTTTTCATTCATATCTGCGTTGTCGTCTTTGTATTTTTTTTTTATGTTCTCTCTCAATTCTTCATAATCTGTCGTGTCTCAATTTTTCTTCAATCAACGTGTGTCGTGTACAATTATTAAATGACACTTTATCAACGCGGATTGCACAAGGTATTGTTTTTTTTTTTTTTTTAAGCGTCGTTAACTAGAATCTTATTACATAAGGCTTGTTAGATGGAAGCATGTACGTAACGTGTCTTCCGAGGAAGATGTACGTGTGGTTTTTTCCTTCCTAAATGGGCACATATCGATTTATCCACCGTTAATGCCTATCTCGCGACAAAAACTTGCGAGTCTCGGGCCCTTCGGTTGTTGATTTCACGCTAAAAAACGCACTACTTCCACAAATCTAAATTGTTTCGCATCGTCGATTGGCGAGAGCTACGCCAAGGAATGGATTCGGAATAAATGTCTTATGTATCATCAATAATACTATAATAATATGGTTAATATTATTACAACTATAATGAATTAAACGTTATATCGAGAAGAAATAATCCGTATTTTCCGAGTCATTGCCTTGACGATAAGCACTCGCTTAAAGATTCATTAATTAAATATCCACAGTTACATTTCATTTTATGTTTTGCTCGTGCATAAACGCTCTAATTGGCAGCTGTCGCCGCTTTTGTGGAACAGTTAAAACGCTATACTTTGCACTTAGCGACTATTTATGTGGCAACGTATTTATATCTTTTCTTTTTCTTTTTTTTTTTCATTTTCGACGTCATCGAAATCTTACAATCTACGAAATTTTAACGCATCAACGGTGACTCTTTTCGTTTGTTAAATACATATTTTTCACAGAAGCGAACGATACGTATGTTTTTTGGTAGACTGACGGCACAGCGACGATATAATTCGGGCCCAATGATCATTATTATTTCATCTCTTGATAATTTCTTTACCAGCTGTTTTTTTCCTTTTTTTTTTGGTTTTTTCTTTACCGAAATATTGAACTGCTGTGAAAAAATAACACGGCGATAATTGGCTCCACGCTTTAAGTTAAGTGCCAGGGGCTTCTCCCGAGAGAGGACAGTATCGATTAATTGACTTGCGAATATCGCGACGAGAGAAACATATATCGCGCACTGTCCATCGCGAATATGTTTCAGCGTTAGTGAGACCAGCGAGGAGTCGCAAGAAATTCTACATTTTCGCAATAAACGACGTCTCCGCTTATTTAACGCCCATTATACAAGCTTCCATCAACGAACAATTCATTTTTTTTTCTTTTTCGTTGTTGGTTTTTTTTTGCCACTTGTTCGACACGCGATTGAAAATAAATTGCTTTTCGTCTCAAATGTCCGATGCTCTAATAACCAGCAATTAATTGTAATACAAAACGGAAGTTGGAATGTACGCTAAAATCAAACTCGTGTGAATTTATTGACATTCGGACAAAACACAGAAAAATCAACGTCACCTTCTCCCTTGTAACACGTAGATGTAGCTACTTGATATGCTTTTTTTTCAGCCTCTTAACGGAGAGCTGGTAAAGTTAACCGTATTTTTTTTTTTTTGGTATCGTCGACATGTTTTTTTTTGTTTTGTTTTCTTTAACATCGATCGTGTCTAGCTGATAATATCAAACTTTGTCTACGTTCTACTGAACATGGGACGCGGTACGCTACAAATAATCCTAATGATTTATTGTTAGCAATAATAATTGTAATAATAATTAATTAACCTTCGTTAATTCCTTTCCCCCGACATACATTCGGTAGCTATCAATATTCAGGCGTTTACAGTGCATGGAATGATTAAATATATATTTATGTATACGTTTACACTGTACAATAACAATACGATAACACCACTTGTGGCTGTACGTAATTATGTGACGTTTCCGCCGATTTTATAATCGCTCTCAGAATCTTTTTTTTTCGTGGTACACGTAGCGGCTTGATTTTATTATTAAAATTATTAATCCCTTCGCTCGCCACTTGGTTTGTTAAATATGTTTTACAATTTCTAATAATTTCAAGCAAAAAGATATAGGTGTAAAAACTATATCGATCATGAATGTATTATTTAAAACGATTTCCCAAAAAAATGTTCAAGTTCTCCTATAAGTAACTATAATTCTTAGCATATGTGTTAATAAAAATAAATAAAAAGAAGTGGATGTACGAAGGGATTAATCCACAATTTTGTATCGATGTTTGCAGTAGACTCGGCTCGAGTGTCGGAGAAGAAGGATTCTAATACGATAATTAGGCCCCGTAGTCCATTCGCAACGAAAGAACTCGTTAACCAGTCGATAAACGAACGTGACTTTTTTGCAACAATGAAATAACAAAAGAAGAAAAATAGTATTTGTCGTCGTTATCGATTCTAACGGTCGTGAAGAACGTTCTTTGGAACATAAAATTCGTCGCAAATAGTCGATGCCCGCATCTTGTGTTTGAGTCCGTGGAAATTGTTACAGTTATTCCGATTGCGATAACACTGTGCCGGTCGATGAAACACATTCGTGTACGAATTTTTGTGTAGTAATGTATGTACATTATTAACACGTGTTTATGGGAGAAAATTGTTTCGAAAAAACGACTGAAGCGTTGAGGCGAAATTTGAGTGCAGCCCATTTGTTTTCAAGGCTTGTTTTCTCACATACACAGAGTAATTCGGAGCTTAAATTCTTTTCGCCAACATATTTTCAGTTGGAATATGATAATTATTCGAATAATTAACGCTCAATTCGGCCAATGAGTCGACAAGAACATTGTAAAAAATACTCATAAATTTTTGGAAAAAGAGAGGAAAATTTTCTTTGTACGAGAAGAATTTTGAGGCAGAAGAATTTCCGACGGAATTACCCTATGTATTTATAGTATTTATATATGGTTACAATTGCGATAATATTTCTCGTCACTCTTTTATAATATCATTCTTCCTTACATGCTAATAGAGAGAAGATTTTTTTAACTATTCAGGATCCTCATGCAAAATCACTGAAGCTTCGACTACCACCCTATATCACATCCTATATCAGAGCACGTTTCCTTCGACACACATCTCACTCAAATATATATATATATATTTATATATAGTACGTAATATATTTATTAGTAATGTAATATAGAAGAAAATCGTTCGGGGACTTTACATATTTGTTAAAAAGAATTTTCAGATTTTAAGAATTAATGAGAAACTGTAGACTCACTACGTGATTTTTAACTGGTGTCGTTAAAACGTTCACACTTTTTTTCTCTCTCTATTTTCTCGTATTACACGAATTCTTCCATATTCAATATTAATAGTAATCGTTTCTCCAACAGCATGACATTTTCCTACATTTTTGTCTGTTATAATTTAGTGAAATTTATCGCAGTTGTCTAATGTAGTACCTATAATGATCTCAGAGATGCGGTGGTAGACTTTTCAGGTCGTCATCGCGTCTCGATAATAGCGTCATTAAGGGATAATCCAAATTGCATGCTACGCGATAAGAATTTTGAGGGATGCCTTATTTATTACGGTACCACTAATTACCCATTAAGTCAATTAATCAATCAGGCAATTAATGACCATTTATTCAGTTAATCGCTTCTGCGTTATTTGGCAAATAATACATTCGAGGAAGATAAAAGGCCTTCGTTAAAAGAGCTCTCAGTCATGCACAGATAGAGCAAGAGAAATGGATTATAATTACGGTTGTCAAATGCGTTAAGAAATATGTTTCGCCAATCATCGAACCTTTATTAGTGCATTCTCAACCCTGAACAGTCTACCATCCATGTCGTAAACTACGGGCAAGTTAGGAAGTAGAGGAATGTTTGTGTGTTTCTGTTCACGATAGAGGATACTGAGATATCAGTTTTGCACATAGAAAGCTACAGCATTTTTTTCGCTGCTGTCGTTGGTTGTGTTTTGCATGAATTTATGTGTGTGTTTTTGTATTTACTTCATCCTGAATGCATCCATCAGCTCGTTCGTGGCGGCATTTACGGCGGCCTGCGCTGCAGCCTGTTGTACCCTCTGCTGTATTCCACCCCCGCGACTAAACACACCACGTACACTCAGGTTTTACTCACGATCTTAGCAGATATATTTTTTAAAATATTTTTTAAAAAAGCTTTCATTTAATCGTGACTTTTACATTGATACACAACACGTTACATATATTAGGCTCTATGTAACTTAGGACCTCGTAATAATGTTTATAAAACTATTCGTGAATGAAAATTTTTCAAACTTTATACTCTTTGCGGCACATTTTTGGTTAATAAAAAAGGGCTAGTGCGATGATAATTAAGCTCTGACGCAATAATTCATAAGCATACAATTTTGTGCGGTTCAGAGCCACTTTTTTTTTGGCAATTATACTCGGTGACATAACTTCAGAGTTTTATATGCAGGCACCGACATTAGTTTCTTTTTATTTTGCAGTATTTGAGAGGAAAATTTGCTAAATATTTCTTTGACACGTAATTCCTGACACAATCTTTGCAGAGAGACCACACGATAGCAGGACAAGAACGAAAGTAATAGAGTACTTGGTTTGATGTTTACGAATCGTGGAAAATTGATCGAATAACAACGGATTTACATTCAGTCGACGAGATATTGTGTGAGTGTGAAAGGCGCGTGTGTTTTATGATAACTTGAACCTATCGGTAAATGTCTTTACGTTGTGCGAGATATTGACAAAGGCGACAAAACAAAACATAATTGCGACGATTTCGATCAATTTTCCGACGTAAAATACAAGCGAGTGAATATTGGTCTTAATTTTCGTCTTATAGTGAAACTAATTTTACATTGAATCGAAGGTACATTTTAGTGGAATGAATGATTGAAAAATTAAGTTTGGTACAAATTAAATTAGACGTTATTTTATTTTTATGTTTTTTAATCTTGTCACGATTAATCGTAATGATATGTACCTTCGATTAAACGTCGTGGCTTTACGAAAAATGTCAGAATTTCGAATTTTAAACGATTTTTCGTCCAATATCCTCTCGCCTGTCGCAACGCTCTTTCCTCGACGTTTATACACGTGCTTCGATGACTGAGTGACATAAAACGAACGAGTAAAGACAGCGATTGATATTTGCTGGCGCTGACGATGAATGTGAAAGCATTTCACATCACGTACATATCTACTATATTCCGTCAATTGAAATGTCATGCTGTTAGCGAGAATGCTTCAACGAGATGCGGTTTTATTTGTAAGAAACCCAAAAAAAAAAAAAAAAATTATAATTCATACGATTATTATTATTTTTCTTTTCAATTATATTATATACAGGTATCATGTACAATTTGAGGTACGGATGTTTTTCGTTAGTCATGAAAACTCATGTACAACTTTGTAGCACGGGTCTAAAGGAAATAATTATGTTTAAATAGCATGATGTTGTTTTTTTTTCGTTCCTTTTCTTCAAAATATACAACAATAATTTATCGTACTGCGGAACTTGTATACAAATTTTCCGACAAATATTATTTTTGATCATTGCTAAGGACAGAATTGGACCTCGAAAAATGTATGAAACATTTAATTGAACTGTAAACACAGGCGTCGAGATGATAGAAGGAACAGATTCCTACGAATGAGTGGATTGTTTTTTTTTTTTTTGTTGCTTCGAAAAACTTCATTGTAGCTCATTCTAGAAATGCATTTGCGTATTTTTTTTTTCTATCCGCGATTAGAGCAGAATTACACATCTAATAATCAACAATATTTTCGTTATATTTAAGCCTTTTTTGGGCGGTGCTAGTAGTAAATTGAGTAGTTGGAATTAGAGACAAGGGTGAGAGAAGATAGAGACAGTAAGTGAGAAACGGTACAATTCTCAGCGAACACGTTCAACTCTAAATATGTTAACTAGGATAAATGTAACGTATATACTGATTAGTTAGCGAAAGGATGGGTGTATGTCTGTGTTTCCATGTTTATTATATTAGTGTGTTAGTGCGTAGACTTATTGTCGGCGCCTGCAATAGAAAGTGAAGTTAGCACCAAAGCCCAAAATTACACACACGATTTAACTCGCATTTACTCGCGCCTGAGAATTTCTCTCATGGAAAATATCTTTTTACTTTGAGAAAAATCAGATAAAGAAAATTCGTTCCTGGGCAAATACAAATTTACAGCGTATTCAAAGAATACGATGTAATATAAATATATATAAAATAGTTTGGTAAAATATCTTTCAATTTTTATTAAAAATTTAATTCCATCGCATTCACCTCCCAAGACTGTAATTTGATTTGGGTGGGAGTCAAAATAGCGAATGGTTAAAATAGTGAATTTCAAAATAAGGAACGTCTGAATCGAAAATGGCCATAATTATGAAATTCGCTATTTCAGTCACTCGATATTTTGGTCATTTGTTATTTTGAACCCCGCTCTTTGATTTTTTATCACATGTGAAACCACTAATACACGATACAAATAACAATCAGCACATTTTTAATGAAATTAATGATTGACATAAAAATCTTGTGAACTTTGTGCAAACGAAGAATTTAGCAAATTTTCCGGTCTCTTTCAATATCCGCGATTTCCGCAATTTTAACACATATTTAATATCTTATTTTCAGTGAATTGCATTAAGAATTATTTAAAATAATGCAAAATTTGTTTAGTTTTAAAACATTTTCAAGCGGCTGAGAATTTACGACAACCGTGAGATAAATTCTCAAATCGCGAGTAACGGCGCGTTAATTAATATATTTAAAAAAATAAACAATAAAAACAAAAGGGAAGTTAATGTACAAAAGTCCAGTATCGAGGACTGGGGGTTTCGGATTTAGTCACACAGCAAAAACCCGGTGCAAATATTGTATTATTTTTTTTTTTAAAGTGTTTAGCAACGCGGAATCCCCAAGCGCGCAGTGCTGGACTCGAGAACGTCTTGCACAGACGTTATTTTCACAGACAAACAAATAATTATCAGAAAAAAGGTACGGAAATGGTAAATTTACTTACGATGGGATGAGGGGAGGTGGAAGCCCGGGTGTTCCGCGAGCTGGAGGTGGGCCACCGGGTCCTGGTCGATTGGGAATCGCTGGAGCTGGTCGTCCACCTGCTGGAACTGGTGGCGGAGCCCGTGAACTCGCCGGTGGCATCTGTTGCGGTACTCCTCGCCTCGGACCACCAGGCGATGGTGGAGATAATCTGTAACAGCAATCATTTTCTCGTGAGTCATTTCCTTTATGTCGATCACGAATTAACGATCGTTCCTGCAAATACTGCTGCTTGAAGACGTCACAGAAAAATTAAATCGCTAATTTTCTTGGCTACGTTAATTTCATTTAATTCGGAGAAATATCGAGCAAATAATTAAATAGTTTGGAAAAATTCTGTTGTATTCTTTTTTTTAAAGAATTTACGAAACATTTGCAGTTTATTCTGCTAAAACGTTACACAAAATTTGCAGGTAATAAACTATTTGTTTTAGAATATAAAAACAACAGATTCATTTTATTATACTGTTGAGTTATTTTCAATTTTTAACAAGATGAAGGTAAATCAATATTTACCAAAAAGAAGAATTAAAAATAATACATTTGTATTTTTTCTGTGTCGTCATCCGTTTGAACGTTCGCTACCGCTTATTTCCTTTATTATCATTGTGCATCATTATTTCTGTAGATCCCACCATAAATTTGTAAGAAAAAATATTATCTCGAAAATTTTATGTTAGAAATAAAAGTAATATAAAATATGTTTTCCACGGAAAATGATATATTATTGAATATATTTTTTTCGCAAGATATCGTTTACTGAAATTTTTTTATCTTTAAATTCGTCTGACGTAGAAAATTCACAGCGAAGAATTCATGTGGTAGCGAACGTTCTGGCTTTCAGAAAAATAATAGAACATGCTGTGCGCCTTGAATACTTAAGTCGATGCTCTTCGCAATATTCAAGCGACTAACTTGGGCCTAAATGGGGAAAGATCTAATGTGCGTTATATATACATATTGAGCTGCAAAATTGGAAGGAAGTGGGCAATAGAAGAGTTTGGAGTAATCTTACCCAAGGCTGTGGCATTGGCGTTTGAGTGTATGTGGTTATCGCGCAGAATAAAGAGATTTTAGAAGATAAACGATTAGTGAAAGATCAAAATAAATCGAAGAAACCGAGATGCTCCTTAATATTACCTCGGATTTTCACCCGACGCCAACCAGTCGTTCTTCACTGGTGGAGGTACTGGGGTCGTTACGGTCGCCATCGACACATCGCCGATTATTCGCAGAGCCTCTTTACACGCGTGGTACATACGCAACATTTCCTCGCGTTTCTGAGCTTCCTCCGGTGATTCTTCCATCATGCTCGACTGTAAATAATTATTCACATTCATTAATTAACTGTTCAAATTACAAAACTGTCGTCAACGTGAAGAAAATTCAATTTTTGCTTCCTCATATAGGAAAAAGTCACTTTTTTCCGTTGCGGTTTCCAGAATTTACAAATCCGACTTCCGATCGAAAAAAAAACTCCATTTTTTTTCTTGAAGATATCCAATTTTGGCCTTCACTATCGTTCTCAAGTCGCATATTCTATCACGGACAATACAGGTTACAAGCCTTTTTGCCGAGATTTAAAAAAAAAGTGACTTTTTTCCGATTCGGTTTCCACAATTTACAGATCCGACTTCCGGTCGGAAAATCCAACCGAAATTTTGTTTTTCTTGAAGATATCGAATTTTAGCCTTCACTATCGTTCTCAAGTCGCATAATCTATCATAGAAAATACCGGTTACAAGCCTTTTTATCATGATTTTAAAAAAAGTGAATTTTTCCGTTTCGGATTCCAGAATTTACAGATCCGACTTCCGGTCGGAAAACCCAACCGAAATTTTTGTTTCTTCAAAATATCGGACTTTGGCCATCACTATTGTTCTCAAATCGCATATTCTATCATAGAAAATACCGGTTACAAGCGTTTTTATCGTCAGTTTAAAAAACGTGACTTTTTTCCTTTTCGGTTTCCAGAATTTACAGATCCGACTTCCGGTCAGAAAATCCAACCGAAATTTTTTTTCTTGAAGATATCCAATTTTGGCCGTCACTATCGTTCTCAAGTCGCATATTCTATCATAGAAAATACCGGTTACAAGCCTTTTTACCATGATTTTAAAAAAAGTGACTTTTTTCCGTTTTGGTTTCCAAAATTTACAGATCCGACTTCCGATCGAAAAAAAACCTAAATTTTTTTTCTTTAAAATATCGGATTTTGGCCATCACTATCTTTCTCAAGTCCCATATTCTATCATAGAAAATACCGGTTACAAGTCTTTTTATCATGATTTTTAAAAAAGTGAATTTTTCCGTTTCGGATTCTAGAATTTACAGATCCGACATCCGATCGAAAAATCCCACGAAATATTTTGTTTCGTGAAGACATCGAATTTTGTCCTTCACTATTGTTCTCAAGTCGCATATTCTATCACAGAAAATACCGGTTACAAGCCTTTTTACCATGATTTAAAAAAAAAAGTGACTCTTTTCTGTTTTGGTTTCCAGAATTTACAGATCCGACTTCCGATCGAAAAAAAACCTAAATTTTTTTTTCTTTAAAATATCGGATTTTGGCCATCACTATTGTTCTCAAGTCGCATATTCTATCACAGAAAATACCGGTTACAAGCCTTTTTACTGTGATTTTGAAAAAAGTGATTTTTTTCCGTTTCGGATTCCAGAATTTACAGATCCGACTTCCGGTCGGGCAATTCAAGCGAAATTTTTTTTTCTTCAAGATATCGAATTTTGGCCTTCATTATCGTTCTCAAGTCGCATATTCTATCACAGAAAATACCGGTTAGAAGCCTTTTTACCATGATTTAAAAAAAAGTGACTTTTTTCCTTTTCGGTTTCCAGAATTTACAGATCCGACCTCCGATCGAAAAAGAAACCTAAATTTTTTTTCTTCAAAATATCGGATTTTGGCCATCACTATCTTTCTCAAGTCCCATATTCTATCACAGAAAATGCCGGTTACAAGTCTTTTTATCGTCATTTTAAAAAAAGTGCCGTTTTTCCGTTTCGGATTCCAGAATTATAGATCCGACTTCCTGTTGGAAAATCCAACCGAATTTTTTTTTTTCTTGAAGATATCGAATTTTGGCCTTCACTATCATTCTCAAGTCGCATATTATATCACAGAAAATACGGTTTACAAGTCTTTTTACCGTGATTTAAAAAAAGTAACTTTTTTCTGTTTCGGATTCCAAAATATATAGAAGATGCTTTGAATTTTTTTTCATGGTCGAACAAAAGTGGATTTTTTGCTTCTTACCTGATCACCGCTGGCGTACAGATGTGCAAGGAGCTCGCCGTTGATGAAATCCTTGGCATTGTTTATTATCAAATGCATGATAGTTTTGGGAACAAGATCGCGAGTTGTTTTCGTGACGATCTTCATGTACGAGTCGACGAGGTTTCTTATCGTCTCGACTTGTCGTTCCAACTGAGGATCCATCGACGACTGGCCTTCGTTGCCTCCCTAAAAAAGCGACCCAAAGGCAACATTATTATTACCTTTCATTTTAACAAACGTCAGGGAAATCGGCAACTACAAAGAAATCGTAAAAAAATTGAAAAGAAAAGTATAGATTTTGCATTGTGTATATGTGGTGTTAGCGTTACGTATTAGGTGCGAATACATTTCTCCTGTTGGTAGGTGTTGTATTGTTGTATCGTGAAACGTTTGTCTAATTTATTCCAACAGTACAAACCTGATATCCTTCCTTCAATTGATCAAAATTTTGGGAGAAAAGATGCAATTTTAATATCTCAGATCACAAAACGTTTCATAACTACTAGTGTTAGTTTTGTTAGGAGAAAACGGGGCTGTGCAAAAAAAAATTCCCGCGATCTTCGTTTTAATGCTATTGAATTTGGAAAAAAAACCATTCGATTAATCCGTCAAAAACTTAACGATTCACAAATTCGTAATTCTTAGTAGTATCGCATTACCACACAATCAATCGGAACAAAACCAAGACTGAGCTGATCTATACTTTTGCTAACTCACCCGCTGCTTATCCTAAAATAAATCAAAGAAACGAAAATGATAAGAAAAGTGCTAACATGGATAGAGTGCGTCAATTTAATTCTCGACTCGAAGGGGTGTTTTAAATCATATCATTTTTAAATGTCTACTATTTTCACATGATATGATCGCGAAAATCTGATGAAAATTTCGATTTTTTGCGCTATTTTTCTCTTACCTCGCCTTCGCCATTTGCTTGCTCCGTGGATTTTTCAGGGTAGACACCGGCTCTCAGGAACGAAGCCTTCCACGAGTCAACGTCATCCTGAGTTTCGCAGCTCAACTCGAGCTGTTTGTAATCCTTGTAAACATTTCGTCCCTCGGGATTGAAAAGTGCGAAGAGATGTCGTCGCGACATGAAACTCTGCTCGAGATCGCGAAGCTTCAATCCATCAAGCGGCAGCATGTATTTCTTCTCACGTTCCTGGAAAATAATTTAAAAAAATTCGTTTTGTGTTAAAATGAACGTCTGAATTTTTGTTAAATTTCAGGCGAGTTGAATTTAAAAAAAAACTCAAATATCAAAGGTTTAAAAACACAAATGTTTAGTAAGGATAAAATTACCTCCTCATCCTTGAACCATGAGATACTTTCGGACGTGAGAACGAACCAGTAGTCGCGTGATCCTCCCTTCATAATACCCAAATTGTGAATGCACATGTAGCCCTTTCGAATAACTTGATTCCCCAGAGTGTGACGTCCGGCCTTAACGGCATTTTCCGAGGACTGCTGGGCGCTGCAACACAGAAGACGTTGTACTATGAAATTTCTTGTGATAATGTAAATATTTAATCTCTCTCTTTATTTCTTTTGGCTTTCATTTACTGTACAGAATACATTAACGTAGCTTTCATCGCATCAAACTTTGCCACCGAAATGTTATCACCCTTCACTAAAAATTCATAAGATAACACAACAATAATAATAATAATAATAATAACGATAATAAAAATCACAATTATAATAGCAATAATGATAATAAATAACGATAATAATAATAAATCCTAGCATCTAAGGTGTCTTATGTAGTCTCGACTAGACTTTATTATGCCGAGGCGATAAATTATCAAGCTTTACATACTTTTGCTCAGCGAAAATCTCATAATCGACGAGCAATAATTCTATTTAAAAATTGATATTATGACCCCGAAGATCACAGCTCGAAACTAAGCTTAAATCACTTTATCCCAACACACCGTATGCGTCTGCAATGAAGCTTTACGAAAGAAAGAGTGCAGCTTTTTTTTGTCATAAATATTGTTCGCTAGTTAAGAAACAAATGCGACGCACAGTTTGCGTCGAACGTATAAAATTGGAAATCAAACAAATACTGAAACACAATAAACTCTCATGCTAATAGAAAGCTTAATGAAAGAGCTGTAAGAAAAGCGAAAATAATATCGTCAAAGAAAGATATTTTATAAATATAAAATACTCATACTCAAGTGAGAATGTACGCATTGAAGCGTGATACAGAGTCAAATAATTATTATTTTTTCCTCTGGTGGTGTGTGTGTCTGTGCATTGAGTAATTTTGATGCACGCATTACAAATTTTTCGTTAAAGAACGTTTTTTTTTGGTTTTTTTTTTTTCACAACTCCGAAATATCGTGGCACAAGCAGAACTCAAATTATCCTAGTTATTTATTACAAGTATAAGTTTCATCGCAAAATCCTTGGTTACGTTCGGATATCCCACACGTTTTGAAATCAAAGCTTTTTCAGATGCACATATCAAACAATAATTACACTAGACAACTACATTTATACAAGGCAGGCATAAAAACCGCTCGTAAACTAGCCTGTGAAGCATTGTCCAGTGACACAGTGATCGGCAGTGACTTACTTTTCTTTTCTTTTTTTCAATTGTGTCTAAATGTGTGCAATGAACGTTACGATGCCACGAATTTACTCCGATTACGATCTTGCACAATATATATATATATATAAAATATTACATACACAAATACATCCTATTACAAAAAAAAATATCCACGTTAATCAATGGTCGTTACTGCCGCAACCTGACCCGATTTGGTTCTACTTTTTTAACTCCGTTTGCAATTACGATGAAGCTACCCTAATTGAGTAAATATCGGAAATTCGATATAAGAGGATTCGCGAAAATACGTCTTTATGTGTCCGTCTGTCAGTGTTGCTCATCATTACGAACTATATATCAATTTAATGTGTCCAGAGACTTTTTAATTGTTTTCTTTTTTTCTTTTTCTTTTTTTGCTTTCATACACCATTTCGTATCGATAAAAACCCGGGCAAAGCACAATGTGGAATTGATGAGATGAAGTGATAAGTAAAAAATTGTTAAAATAGCGAAAAGCATACACAAAGTAAGAGAAAACAAAAAGAAAGATTTTCGAAAGCAAGAGTAGGATAATAGAATCGAAGATATAAAGAAGATTATAGGATACAGCGAAGGTAAGAGAAAAATTAAGAATGTAGTGTAAATCTCCCTTTTTCGATGTATGTTGATGCTCTTACCTTGCATTATGGCAACTGGCCGCCGCGCTGCCGGTATAATTAAATAATTGTTTTTATTCGTGAAGTACAACATAGTTGATTCATGGAAATAGAAACACAGAAAAAATAATAATGTTATGCCGAGAGGGGGGCAAGGCGTAAATGAAGTGCAATGATCAACGACAGAGATTTTAAGCCTAAATGGATATTTCATTATTTCCTTCTCTTTACTCTATTAGTAAGCTGCAAGAGCATTAATCTTGAATTTTTTTCTCAATTTCTCAATTCGGATCTGTCTGTTGCTATTACGCTTTGCCCAATTTTGATTTTGTTGTATCAATGAAAATTCTTTTCTTTTTGTGTAATTTATCAGACTGAATTACTGTATATCCATGACAAAGCATCTGCAAAACAACCATTGCATAAAGCTTTAGCGATCGAGATAGATTGGCGAAAGGAAAAAACGATGAAGCAGTTTTTATTTTTTTATAATTTTTTTTTTTGCGATATATAACCACTTAAAGAGCCGAACTTTGTGCAGTGGTTGTTACTATATTCGCTTAAGAATTTGAGTATTATAAGGAAAGTACATTAACATGGAATTACATGAAACTGAAAGAAAAGGAGTACAAAAGTTGTTGTTTTAGGTCAGTATGAGAAAAATGCGTGAAAATGTTTATATAATCAATGTTTCTGGTCGCAGCCAAAAAACCTAGACTAATTTTTTTCAGCAGTTATAGTAATGGTAACGAGACAAAAAGATAAATGCTGAGGAAGAGTTAGCAGTTTAGATACAAGGTAGCCGCTAATAATTGCCGAATTAATAACAGCATTGACCGAATCAGACGAATTAATCGTCCTTTAACGTTTCCCGAAAATCGAAACTAATTGGTGAATCAGCGGGGAATACAAACGTGTTGTTTTGGAGAAATAAAGAATGCAAAGAACCCGTTTATTTTACGCATTTGTGTCGAACAATCGTGGCAATGAATAAATCAAAATTAATTCTGCAGAAAGGTTGTCGGGGTTTTTTTTCCTTTATCACAGTCACAAATTGTGCTCAACGAATCCAATCGACCAGAAAACGTTTGTGTGTGTTTCTGGATGAGTGGTTTGCGGTCTTGGTTACACAGAGAGAAACAAAAATGGTAAGTACCATGCGATGTGCTCAGCGTTGTTTTTTTTCCCCGGAAATTAACCCTTTCTCTACTGGCTGAATATTTAGAAGTGATTAGGATTCATTAAGCTTTTAATTAACAATGAACAGTCGAGAGTTCGAAAAGTTCAGTAGTGCAATAAAAATTTGGGCCACAGGTTCAGTGCTACATGAGACATCGGTGACTCACGAATTACTCGATCTTAAGGGGATCAAGTCACCTAAAAAAAGTCATAAGAAAAAAAATTGTGTAAATAATACACTTCCTTCAAAAAATCGTACATTAAAACCTCATTAAATACATAATGAGCATTATAATTTTGCAATTTTATAAAGACATACAGTACACCAAAATGGTGTGAGATAAAAAGTAAAATCATTCACTTGTTGTAGCTTTCAAAACAAACCAGTGAACCAATTTTAGTGTTTGATGTCTTATTTTATCTGTCGAAGAGTGCATTCTGGACTGAATATAGGAATTTTTATTTCAGGTCTTTATGACAAAGCTATGATTTTAAATGTGTAAATAAATCTCTCTCTATTAAAAACTCACTAAATAATTGGTTACAGTAAATCTAATTTTCACTGCATCCAGAATGCACTCTTTGACAGACATAATAAGATATCGAACACTAAAATTGGTTCATTGGTTTGGTTTGAAAGCTGCGACAAGTGAAAAATGTTACTTTTGTCCTCACACCATTCTTGTGCACTGAATGTTGTTACAAAATTGCAGAATTATAATGCTTGTTATGTACCTAATGATGTTTAAATGTAAGCTTTTTTAAAAGACGGGTATCATTTACAGAATTTTTTTCTTATGATTTTTTTCAAGGTGACTTGGTCCCCTTAAGGGTTAATTCCTCAAATATCAAAGACTTTATGCTTTTAATAAATAATTCTGACTTTTTTTTGTTTGTTTTTGTTTCTAACAATACGAATAGAGTTTATTCATTCACATGTGTACTTTTAAAATAATGATTCTTTATAGATATATCATACATACATTCTCAATGAAAAACTTTATTCAATACAAATTTGAAAAGAAAAGAAAAAATAGAATCAACGTCATTGATGATACTAAGAACATTGATTTTAGATAATACTAAATCCAGGAAGTTAATACAATAGTGACACTGGATAAGTTCATATTTTTTAACTTTATTATATTCCATTTAATTTTTAGAAACAATCTGAAAGTTTTCCCACTGATTCTACTGAAGTTAATCATCACATTCTTTGTAGTTAAATTTGTAGGAAAATACGATTTCAATTAATTTGAATTATGGCATTTATGTTGTAACACCGAATCTGGGTTTCATTTTACGACACAATTTTTCTTTGCTAAGTACAAGTTGTACATAGTAATATAATTTCTCTCACGCGCAAAGAGCCTCGTATTGAAAGAGTTAAAGTTGGACAATCGATTAGACGGGATCAATGAAATTACTGAATAATACGTGGGAATTTATCGCGCGTTACATTTTTTTTTCCACGGGAGAATTCTTACTACAAGCGATCACCAACGTTCTAGGACAATGAGAGCACATTGTAAACGTATGTGTATATGTGTGCCGTCGACCTGGTGCAGAAAATACAGAATTTTAGTGAAACGGACTATGCATAGCTGGGTGTGCCAGGTATCAAGCGTGAGAGGATTTATCTACGTGCAAATTTGCTATCGACTAATGTTTTATTATTGTTAGTCATCCGAAAGTGCGACTACTTGTATTATGATAATTGTCAATTATGACGACAACAAAAAATATCGGACTCCGAGTCCGAAATTCATGAACGAGTGTCGTTATTTCCGTTAATTGGCTTGCGATCCGACAAAAGTATATATATATTTTTTTCTGCTAGCCACTTTCGGGATGCGAACTAGTGTGTACAACAAATGCTTGGGGGACACAACGTAAATGTAATGTAAATGTTGATTAATGAATTGATTGCGCCGATCGCAGCGCTTTTTAATTAACTGTTTTATAAATGAATGAGAAAAGCAAACTAACGGTACTTTCGCGATTGAATAATTCCGATATTGAAATATCAAAGTTTTAATATCGATTTTGTTTCGTATCAAGTACTAATCTGGCATATTGTAAGTGGTATTGTTTTGATTACGTAATAAATTTTGTTTTTTAAGTATTGTTTTTTGGAAAAAGTCGTCACTTACTTGGCGAAACCGATAAAATCTTCGTGATTCGTGTTCATATAGGCAAGCTCACAATCGACCAAGAGGACTAGCTGTTCTTTGCACATCTGCTCACGTTGCCTAACGTAAGTCGTTATTATACGCTCAGTCTCTTCTCTTAATCTAGGATAACGTGACATCTGTAACAAAAATTTATGGAGAGAAGTGAGCATTTTTTAAAATCTTCTGTTGAAAGGAAAGTTATTCGTATCACGTGATTAACGCTGTGGTTAAGAGGTCAAGCATATACTTTTTTAGATAACACTCCATAATATATTAAGAAAGTTTTGTGCATTAATCGCCACGATTAAAAATTTCCTACACAAGTATATTTATTTTCCCAATATTTTAAACAGTGTAAGACACGAGCAAAAGGGCATGAAATTTCAATAGAGACTCGGAAAGTAACGAAATACTTTCGATATTTTAAATGTGCCTTTCTACGATATAACGTAATCAGAGTTGTGAATTACCATTAATTCATGAGATATAGTTTACAGTACACTTTGTTTTATAATTATGATTTCATAATAATAATATGTAGTGATTATAAAATAGAGTGTAAACATTTGAATAGCTGAAAAAGATACTAATTTTCGCTTTAATATTGCAAGAAATAGTGGAAAACATGGAAGAAATAAGTAACGTTAACATTACTTATTTTTTTCCATTTTTTCAAAAGGATTACCGTGAATTTTTATTGAAAAATAATAATTATTGCAACCATTCCAAAGTTTAATCATCGCATTACAATCGGTAGATATTATTATTACAAAATCATAATTATAGAGCTGATCGTATCATCATAATTATTTCTATAAGTATTAGGCATTTATAACTCTGAACGTAATAAACTTTTAGGCGTTAAATACGTGATTGTTAATATGTAGGTTAATAAGCAAATAATTTATGTACTCACTCGATCTGTACAAATACGCACGACGTTGCTTAGTTCCTGTACGACTAGGTCCACACACTTGAGACTCGGCTCTTTGAGTCGATTGATTTGTTTCTTAACTATAGCTTCGAACGCCATATCAGGAGTGAAAAGACCAACCCTGATACCTATAATGAATATATAATATATTGTTAAAAATTTGAAACGTAACTCGGATTAAATTAATGTCGCGCTTTTGTCACTGACCGTGAATGTTTCTGATTGCAAAAGCGATTTCTCTTCTTAGCTCTTTTTCGTCGAATTCCATCTTAACGATTTCGAAGGGAAAACGCTCGTGGAACAATCTGTTAATCTTTGCACCGCCGCTGAGCTCCATTGTGTTGATTTGAGCTGAACCTGAACCCTCGATTGTTCTTTCGAAATCCGATTGCAGAGACTGGATCATCCTTCGAATAATATTGCGGTTAGCGTGTGAATAACATTGCAAATCATAGTTGTAAGGGGCCGAGGCTCAATCGTTAGTTGCATGGGTAGAGAGCCTTTTAATACGTAAAATGTAATCACTCCATTACGTAGATGCATCGATTGTGGTCGATACTCTATTTCCTCTGATTATTTTTACATTTAAATTCAATACTGATTTCCAACATTGCGTAGTGGTGACTTTTTTTTTCAAGTGCGCACGTAGTTCTTTAATTCATTTTGTTCCCTTAAATGAGAGCTTTGTTTTCGAGAATTTTTTTAATTTATTTTTTCATGGCATCGATTTTAGAATGTACCAAAGAAAAAAGTGGCATTTAGAAAATATTTCTGGATGTGTGTATCGGACTCGAAAAATTGAAAACTCTATAATTATAATTCTCATTGCCAGCAAAATATTTGCAGTCATTAAAATTTGATGCGTTTTTTAGTTCCTGTAAATATATCATCGACTTTTGGCTCGAAGTTAAATCATGGAATCGAGATTGACCGGAATCGTCGCATGTGTCGTACAAAAGGGGTGAAACATTACGAAACTATGTTAATAGAAACTACAACTCAATAACTCGTCGCCTACACATCTACTCTAGTATTGCACGCGTTAATCGATAAGTATAATTAACAATGAAATCGGTTAATCAAAAGCGCGATCAATAATCCCATTAACTCACGCATCACACAAATCAATTATTTGCAATTTTAATTGCGTTACCTACATATACAATTGTATAGATCTGAAAAGAAACAGAAAGAATAAAAATAAATAACGAAATTTTCGAGGTCTCTCCACCCATGACGAATTTTAAGTTCAATATACTTGTTTATAGTTTGTCAGCTTGAAGCGAACGTACAACGTCCATGAAATTGCGCAAGTAGATGACAAGCATAGTTTAGTAATTAAAACGTCGCATAGATTCGCAATAACGAGAGGTATTGTAGACAATGTCGTGTCGATCAAAGGTAATAATTTTTAGAAAAGATTTTTCATTTATTATCAACGATGACGAAGACTTTGGACTTACTGTAGCATAGCTTTAGTTTTGATCGCTGGATCGTCGGGCCTGAAGTGTTTGTACTGTTCGACATCTTTTTCGAGAGTGAGCAGCTGCTTTTGTAACCTGTCTCGTAGGGCTGGCAAAGTGTCTCTTATGTGGTTCGTTAGTTGTTGATTGAGGACGCGTTGTAAATAAGGCGTTCCCAGTCTGTCTGCTAGATGCCGGTACGATGGATGACTGAAAGTTTGAAACAAGGTATCGAGTTTACGTCGCTTCTTATGCAGTGACCCATTTATTCGTTAGCCACGAAGAAAAAACTGATAAATGAGCTCTTGCTGCTCATTTCCTCCAAGCGCTAGTTCAATAAATATATTACCGTCATCACCGAACGTTGAAGCACACTTGATATCGTCGCTGAGAAATTTTCTTTAAAAACGGATAAGAAAACATGAATTGTTACTTATAAACTATTGTACGATTAATGATTTTCGAAACATCATGAATAGAAAAACAACATGACATTTTTGTATTCATAACCGAATGACGTAGATTCATGAAATTCTGACAAACCTAAAATTATTTTTGAGTTTATTGCGTGATTTTGAAAATTCGTATCGCGGAATTGCAGTGGAAAGGATTTTTGAAATCCTCTTGAAATTATGAAAATGAAAAAGCTTTTCAACTTATACTTGTCAGTCTCAGCTTAGATTATTAGTGCAAATATTTTGCCTATTTATCAACATTCTGTTCAGTGCGAAGGTAGGAATTTGCAATTTTATTTCTTTTGCAGAAGTTACACATTAATTTGAAAAAAAAGTTACTATATAGTAGAATATTTCGTTTAAAAATTAGTATATCTTGTGCGAAAGAGCTTCATTTGGGTAAATAATTTATCCATTTTCCACTCATCATAGAGATCGACGAAATTCATTATGTCAAGTTCAATTATTTTCCTAATAATACTATGAACAATCCAGTTATAGGAAGTCCCAATTGAAACTCATTCGCATACTCACAAGTTTATTGATCGACGTTGTTATTATCGATTTTTCGTTACCTGAGGAAAAACTTTCGTTCAGCTGCCAGGGCATTTTTTATGTCTTTCCGACCCTCGATATCCCTTTGACTTCTGTTTACAACTCCTATGTAGCCTCTGCGTAGAGGCAGTAACTTATTCTCTAAGATGTCCCTGGCATCGGTACCGTCATCCATAAGATCCAGCTTAGTGATGACGCCGATGGTGCGCACGCCTTGTGAGAATCGAAGAAAAAAAAGAAAAATAACTCATTGTTATGTTTCGCTTTAATTGATGGTGTAATTGTTCACAGTTTACCGGCGCGAATGTGTCGTTATGTGGGGAAAATTGTGGCAAGGTAAATTCAATCGCAAGTAACGTAGAAGCGACTGCAAATCTGTGACGTAATCATCGTTCACACGAAGAAAAAGAAAATATTAATAATTATGTACCGTACATGAAAAATTACTGATATTTGGGTAATAATTCCGTTCATTCCAATAAATTGAGCATTATTCGCAATGTGAATAGGTATTTTCTGGTGTACATCGTACTTTTTACGGTGAAAATCAAGAAAATTTATATTTCAGTAAAAATTATGGTGTATTCCAGCATTTTTCTGTTCTCTGTAATACATGACGAAAAATCCAATGAATTTTCAGCTCTTAAAAAGTTCGGAATTATTCCAGTAATTTTTTACTGTCGAATTAGAAGAAAATTCCTGTGTTTTCGTCACGCAGCGCAACTTTCATGGGATTTCCAATAAAATGTACTCGAAATTGGATGAATTATCCATGTTTTTTTTCTTTCAGGGCAGATGCAGTACTAGACGTTTTTTAAATTTTATTTTGCTGATAGATTCATTTCTTCAAATAATATATTGATAAACTCGTCGTTTTTATGATAAAGATTGAATTGGTGGATGACTTACCCTGTGGATCGACCTCCTTGGCAAGTTTTAGCGCATCGCTGTTAGCGAGATCAGTATTCGCAGGTGTTACGGCCAAAATGAGACAATTCTCTTTCTTGATAAATTGAAATATCATGCCTTTGATCTGGGATTCAATATCCACAGGCTGATCACCGATCGGCACTTTCGTCAGACCGGGCAAATCGATCAAAGTCAGATTGAGAACTGCAATCAAATTCATAGGTTTTTTTTTGTAACTCTTTTAATAAAATAGCAATGGCGAATAATGTTTAAGACTCACCATTCGGTGAATATACCCTTAAATTAATAGGTATATTAGATATTCCTTTGTTGCTTCCTGTAATTCGATCTGTCTCGGCCTCGATTTCTTTTCTTACTTCATCGAAATCCACAAACTTCTTTCCCTTGCAATGTAGAAACTCGGCGGATTCTGCAAAATGTAAAGAAAGAAAAAAAATGAAATTATTTAAATTGTGGGAAACAGAGTTGTAAATCCCCATTAATTCATGAGATATAGTTTACAGTACAATTTGTTTTGTAATTATGATTTCATAATAATAATATGTAGTGATTATGAAATAGAGTTTAAACATTTAAATAGCTGAAAAAAATATTAATTTTCTCTATAAGTAATGCATTACTTTCTTAACGCATTACTTATTTTTTTCCATTTTTTCAAAAGGATTACCGTGAATTTTTATAGAAAAAAAAATAAAAATTTTGCCGCCATTTCAAAGTTTAATCATTGTATTATAATCGCTACGTATTATTATTATAAAATCATAATTATAGAGCTGATCGTATCATCATCATTATTTCTATAAGTATTAGGCATTTACAACTCTGGTGGGAAATACTGATTTCCGTCTACAGTACACGTCTGCATACTTTAGCCGATTAGGACCGAGCGCTATCTGAGATTCTAACTAAGTTCCTCTCATTTGTATTAAGAGCAGACGTGAGATGAATTTAAATAGTCGGGTCACGAAACCATATTAATCTTCCAAGATATGGACTAACATGTTTCTAAGATTCTCGTAAATTTCTCTGAAACTTTCAAGTAAAATTATTCTCTGCAACTCAAGATTATTAACTCTTCTAAAAAATACTATCTTGACTACTTTTCATACTTAAAATATAGGAAAATCCCAGTTTTCCTTTGGACAAATCATTTAAGTATTTCTAAAAACTTTTTCGAATTTCGAACAAATTGCCAAAAATTTGCGTTCTCTTATTTACTGACAGTCTACTTATCCATAAAATATGATGATTAAGAGTAAGACAATAATCATCTATTAGCGAAAAATTTCCAGTATACAACATTAAACAAAAGAACGTGATAATGACTGAAAACTAATAATTCATATTTTTGCAGGGAACATAAAAATTCTCCGATAAATGATTTACGTAGAAAAGTATACGAAAAAAAAAACATAGCAACTGTTCAGAAAATAACGGAGAATTTAATAGGAAATATGAGAAGATTTGTGAATATCTTGGAAATGATTCCCATATAATTTTTAGACGAATTGTAAGTGAAATATTTTCATGAAAATATAATTAAATTCTGGGGAGGCAAACTGTATATCGCTATATTTATTCGGGGTGTAGCTACGTTTTACCCGCCCTCTCGTGACCCAGATTTTAGTCTATCGAAGGATGGAACGTTAGTTTTTGTTGGAAAAGTTCATTGGCAGTCTTTGTACCGAATTTCGTGACACAACGGAGTTCATAAACCTCCGACACAAACTGCATCGCAATCAAGGTTGAGCTTATCATTAGTCGGGTACAGACAGGATGCGAGATAACTTAATGAGTGATAATTGAGAGTCGGACGAGAAAACACGTTCCACGCTGCGAGAAATTCTGGAAAATATAATAGTCGTGTCTGAGCCAAAAAGTAGCGTGAACTTGGCTCGCCTAATTCATTGCAAATTAGCTCCATCGATACGATTAAAAAGGTAAATTTATATGAATTGACACTGAAGGACGTGTAGTTAATACGAGGTACGTGTAGGGTACAACGGTGCAGGGATCATATTTCTTGACCGTGACAATGCGTGAAGCCGACTTCACGTTCTGATGATTAATCATCGATCGTGGACATCTTTTTTTCTTTCTACCGAATTCGTTTTTCTATGATAAGACGACCAAACTGATAAAATAGTATTATCGTTTACGTCGATGAGTAAAGCTGATACGATTCTTTTTTTTTTCTCGCGACTTACCAGCAACGCTATTGATTAGCTGCAAAATCAGCGGCCTTCTCGTCACGATGCCCGAACCTCTTGGCAAGAAATCCCTGTGAACAAAAAATTATTGTGTTAAAGAAAGTACTTTTTTTACAGTGTGTATTTAAACGGGGTGTTTTGTCCATAATTTTTATCGGACGGGCAAATCTTCATTTCATAACTGATTTTTTTTAAATAGTGGAAGTCAATGGCTTTTATTTCGTAAATCTAGTATTTAATTGTCGTTATAGTTTTCTTAGACTGATTATTATAATTATTATTATTACTATTATTTTTAAAAAATTTATTTTTTAACTTAAAAGGGAAAAACCTTTTCACGTAGACCAGGATTTTTCATGGCAAAATATAATTAAATGCAGAAAACTATACAGAGATTCTAGAAACAATGTGATGAACTTAAGGATTACATTGCACATTTATAGCAATATATATAGGAACTAGTGATGTAGCATTTGTCATTTGGTTCCATGGAAGGAAAAAAAAAATTAATATTAGTAATCACACAAATTCAATATTCAATAATGTAGTATAATAGAATATAAAAATTATAAAAAAGTTATAATTATTGTAAGAATGTTCACAAAATATGAAGACTCATAATTCTGGATTTTCAAGATTTTATTTTTTTTTTGTAAAATGTGTATGATTAGAAAGAAAAATAATATATCCATATACATTCAGAGGATAAAAGAAAATTATTGATTTTTATTTTAATGTTGTTACTGAACATATGGTGTAAGAATGAATATGTATGTCCACTCTATGTAAGATAATATTCCTAATAACACTTTTTTAGTACAGAGAAATTATAGATTAGGAGATCTTCAAGATAGATTTAACAATTCATAATAATGATTATTATTACTATTATTTTTTTAAAATGTATTCATTAACTTAAAAGGGAAAAACCTTTTCACGTAGACCAGGATTTTTCGTGACAAAATATAATTAAATGCAGAAAACTATACAGAGATTCTACAAACAATGTGATGAACTTAAGGATTACATTGCACATTTATAGCAATATATATAGGAATTAGTGATGTAGCATTTGTCGTTTGGTTCCATGGAAGGAAAAAAAAGTGAATATAAATCACACAAATTCAATATTCAATAATATAGTATAATAGAATATAAAAATTATAAAAAAGTTATAATTATCTCTGTAAGAATGTTCAAAAAATATGAAGACTTATAATTCTGGATTTTGAAGATTTAATTTTTTTTGTAAACTATGTATGATTGAAAAGAAAAATAATATATCCATATACATTCAGAGGATAGAAGAAAATTATTGATTTTTATTTGAATATTGTTATTGATCGTATGGTGTAAGAATGAATATGTATGTTCACTCTATGTAAGATAATATTCCTAGAAACACTTTTATAGTACCGAGAAATTATAGATTATATAATAATAATTATTATTACTATTATTTTTCAAAAATTTATTTATTAACTTAAAAGGGAAAACCCTTTTCACATAAACCAGGATTTTTCCTGACAGTATATAATTAAATGCAGAAAACTATACAGAGATTCTAGAAACAATGGGATGAACTTAAGGATTACATTGCACATTTATAGCAATATATATAGGAATTAGTGATGTAGCATTTGTCATTTGGTTCCATGGAAGGAAAAAAAAAAGAATATTAATCACACAAATTCAATATTCAATAATGTAGTATAATAGAATATAAAAATTACAAAAAAGTTCTAATCATCTCTGTAAGAATTTTCACAAAAAATGAAGGCTTACAATTATGGATTTTCAAGATTTAATTTTTTTTGTAAAAACTGTGTATGACTAAAAAGAAAAATAATATATCCATATACATTCAGAGGATAAAAGAAAATTATTGATTTTTATTTGAAATTGTTACTGAATGTATGGTGTAAGAATGAACATGTATGTTCACTCTATGTAAAATAATATTCCTAAAAACACTTTTATAGTACAGAGAAATTATAGATTGGGAGATCTTCAAGATAGATTTAACAATTTATAATAATAATTATTATTACTATTATTTTTTTTAAATTTATTCATTAACTTAAAAGGGAAAAACCTTTTCACATGGACCAGGATTTTTCATGACAAAACTATACAGAGATATAGTTTCTAGAAACAATGTGATGAATTTAAGGATTGCATTGCACATTTATAGCAATATATATAGGAATTAGTGATGTAGCATTTGTCGTGTGGTTCCATGGAAGAAAAAAAAAAAATCACACAAATTCAGTATTCAATAATATAGTATAATAGAATATAAAAATTATAAAAAAGTTATAATCATCTCTGTAAGAATGTTCGCTAAATATGAAGACTTATAATTCTGGATTTTCAAGATTTCATTTATTTTGTAAACTGTGTATGATTGAACGGAAAAATAATATATCTATATACATTCAGAGTATGAATGAAAATTTTTGTTTTTTATTTGAAATTGTTACTGAACATATGGTGTAAGAATGAATATGTATGTCCACTCTATGTAAGATAATATTCCTAGGAACACTTTTATAGTACAGAGAAATTATAGATTGGGAGACCTTCATGATAGATTTAACAATTTATAATAATAATTATTATTACTATTATTATAAAAAAAAAATTTTATTAACTTAAAAGGGAAAAACCTTTTCACATAAACCAGGATTTTTCATGACAATATATAATTAAATGCAGAAAACTATACAGAGATCTAATTTCTAGAAACAATGGGATGAATTTAAGGATTACATTGCACATTTATAGCAATATATATAGGAACTAGTGATGTAGCATTTGTCATTTGGTTTCATGGGAGGAAAAAAAAAGAATATTAATCACACAAATTCAATATTCAATAATATAGTATAATAGAATATAAAAATGACAAAAAAGTTATAATCATCTCTTTAAGAATTTTCACAAAAAATGAAGGCTTACAATTATGGATTTTCAAGATTTAATTTTTTTTGTAAAAACTGTGTATGACTAAAAAGAAAAATAATATATCCATATACATTCAGAGGATAAAAGAAAATTATTGATTTTTATTTGAATATTTTTACTGAACGTATGGTGTAAGAATGAATATGTATGTCCACTCTATGTAAGATAATATTCCTAGGAACACTTTTATAGTACAGAGAAATTATAGATTGGGAGATCTTCAAGGTAGATTTAACAATTTAATAGGTGAGTATCTCAGGCTGAGCATGAAAAAGAAAAAAAAAAAAAAGTGATGTCATAATGATGTATATTCTTGGGAGGAAGAGGTGCCAGTGTTGTGATGTCATTTGAGTGCAGCAACATGTGACGACACAGCAATGCGAGTCATTTATAGTTTACACTATTGATTCTAAGGTAACAACTTGGAACTTTGTTGACTATCCAAGACATGTGCTCATGTAATTGGATCTCGATTATTCCACTGCAATAAAAGTTGACCTAGCTAGTGTCGTAAATTAAAAAACCTGCAATGGAGTCAATTTACTCAGGTGGAAAATATAGTTTGTAAATAACTCTTGAATATTGTTAAACACAAACTTTTTTGTACATTTTCTGTGCAAATAAAATTCATAATAGATTTAAATGTTTGTGTTTAAAAAGAAGGATTTTTTATTGTATCAATTCTCTGAATGCCTAATTCATTGATGATTTTGAATTAAAGTAAATTGCAGAATCAAAAGAATTTTTGTTTGTGTTTGTTTTACATTCTTTCACCTATCTTAGAAATTTCTTAACTCTTATAACTGATCATAAATTGCATATTTTTAATGTTGAACAGTTTAGAAGATCTGTTATATAAATTTATATTTTTCATTAAATGCTACACACAAATGTAACATTCATTAAAATTTTTTTTTAAACAGTCATCAGAATCTTGAGGGTCTAGACATAACAATTGCATTTTGCTCTCACAGAGAGTAAACATGACTGTTGATACATCCAAACATGAGTAATAACCAGCTAGCTCAGAAAGAGGAATCCCAAGAATCCAGTAATGAAAAATTGAGACCATTATATACATATATATATATATATATATATACATGTAAAGACACTATCAGTAGAATAATCGGGATTTGAGAACATCATTTAAACCAACATGGGTAAATGGTAGATATTGAACAGGTCATTAATTTGAATCGATATGTTATAACTGATCATGACTCACACATTTTTAAATTAAAAAAAAAAAGGATCCAGACATAACAATTGTATTTTATTCTCTGTAAGAGCAAAATGCAATTGTTATATCTGGATCCTCAGGATTCCAGTATCTGCTGTCGATGCTCATAGATATTTTAAAAAATTACTGTTATGTGTGTGCAGTATTTATAGAAATATATAAATTTATTCTCTGTGAGAGTAAAACGCAATTATTAGAGAATCTGTTATATAAATTTATATTTTTCGTTAAATGCTACACACAAATAAGTAAATTTTTTAATATCTATAAGCATTGATAGCAGACATTGCAATCCTGAGGATCGAGACAAATTGCATTTTGCTCTCATAAAATAGAGAAAAATATAAATTTATTTTCTGTGAGAGTAAAACACAATTATTACAGGATCTGTTATATAAATTTATTGTTTTGGCTAAATGCTACACACAAACATAACACTAAATTTTTTAATAACTATGAGCATAGATAGCAGATATTGCAATCCTGAGGATCAAGACATAATAATTCCATTTTGCTCTCATAAAATAGAGAAAAATATAAATTTATTCTCTGTGAGAGTAAAACACAATTGTTAGAGGATTCGTTATATAGATTTATATTTTTTGTTAAATGCTACACATCAGCATAACACTAAATTTTTTAATATCTATGAGCATCGACAGCAAATATTGCAATCCTGAGGATTGAGACATAAATGAAATAGAGAAAAATATAAATTTATTCTCTGAGAAAGTAAAACGCAATTTTTAGAGGGTCTGTTATATGTATTAAAATTTTTCATCAAATGCTACATACAAACATAACACTAAATATTTTAATATGTATGAGAATCGACAGCAATTATTGCAATCCTGAGGATCGAGACATAACAATTGCATTATGCTGTCATAAAATAAAGAAAAATATAAATTTATTCTCTGTGAGAATAAAACACAATTGTTAGAGGGTCTGTTATATAAATTTAAATTTTTTGTCAAATGCTACACACAAATATAACACTAAATTTTTTAATATCTATGAGCATTGATAGCAGATGTTGCAATCCTGAGGATCAAGACATAACAATTGTATTTTGCGCTCATAAAATAGAGAAAAATATAAATTTATTCTCTGTGAGAGTAAAATGCAATTGTTATAGGATCTGTTATATAAATTTAAATTTTTCGTCAAATGCCACACACAAACATAACACTAAATTTTTAAATATCTATGAGCGTCAACAGCAGATATTGCAATCCTGAGGATCGAGACATAACAATTGCGTTTTGCTCTCATAAAATAGAGAAAAATATAAATTTATTCTCTGTGAGATTAAAACGCCATTTTTAGAGGATCTGTTATATAAATTTAAATTTTTCATCAAATGCTACACACAAAAATAACAATAAATTTTTTAATATCTATGAGCATTGACAGCGAATATTGCAATTCTGAAGATCGAGACATAACAATTGCATTTCGCTCTCATAGAATAGAGTAAACATGACTGTTAATACATCCAAACATGAGTAATAACTAGCCAGCTCAGAAAGAGGAATCCCAAGAATCCATTAATGAAAAATTCAGACCATTATATATATACATATACATGTAGAAATACCGTTAGTAAAATAATCGGGATTTCAGAACGTCGTTTAAATAAACCGAGTGGCAATAGTGTTGGAGTGCGATATCGCGCGTGATACTGTCATCAATATGGGCAAACGGTAGATATTGAACAGAACGAAGGCGCGTTTGACAGGCCACGAGTGGGCGCCTTGACGTCACGTCACGAAATCGGACGACGATAGTGAGAGAATAAAATTCTATCGAAACTATTTATCATCAGTATTAAGAAGAAAAAAAAATGACAAAAATCTCCGTCTCCTCGGATGTGAGAGAACGGAAGTCTGTAAAAACCCGACATATTTCGTAGTTAAGTCTAGCTGTCAGATCGATGGTATCGATCTGCGAGGCTGTACTGGACATCGCGTACAGAGAAACTGGTTCATCGGCGCGGCAGAGTATAATATAATCGACGTAGACGAGAGAGCACATAGCATTTTCGCCACGCCTTGAATTTACCCCGGAAACGTCTTCGAGATATTTGAATAACAGGAAAAAATGCTTTTGTCAGAATGGCGGCAGAAGACATCGAGAGGGGGTGGGAAGGGTGGATGTACGAAACGCGTAAAGAGCGACTATGAAAAAAAAAAGAAGAAAACCTAAAAATATCGATGTGTTACTTACTTGCCGACGAAATTTTCGAGCACCGAACTTTTTCCCGCACTCTGACCACCGACCACCGCGATCTGCGGAAGATCCAGTTGCATAGCCACTCCAAGCTGCGTGAATGCATCCTGGAGTTTGTTAACGATCGGGATCAACTGCTCCATTCCTGTATTTCCTGCCATTTTTTCAATGTAATATTTGCCTAGCGGCTTTTCAGCACGCTTTAGCTTTTATACCGGAAACACTGAAGAACAACACCTCTCGAGCACACCGAAACTCCCGTTTTTTGTTTTTTTTTCTTTCTTTTTTACGTTATCTCGTTTAGATTTGTCCACCTCGGAGAACTTCCGACTACTGGCCTGCTGCTGCGTTGCGTTTCGTGGGCAACACCGAACTGCCACCACCTCCTATCAACGGTAGGGGTAGCTCAACTTAACACGACTGTTGGCGAATATCCTAGCTCCCCTATTCGTGCTCGGAAAATCCTCACCTACCAAAATGGCCGATTTAACGACACACGCACACCCGCGGTACACAAAAATGAGTCTTCACCGCATTTTTTCATGAAAATTCACGACAATCGTACGTAACCGCACTTTTATGAGCTACCGGGAGGATAATTTTTCGTCGCCCGAGACACTTATGGTCGTTCGTGTGATCACCGAACGTTCTTAAATGAGAATACCACTACTACTCGTCGGTCGGCGAATTCGGGACGTAACGTTTTAATCGATAATCGAAGCGTGCGCAGTGTGAACCAACCATCCACACTCTCTGCCTGCTGACCCACTTTTCGTCGTGTGTCTCTACTGCCGAGAGATAAAATCCATATCGTTGTATAGAGTTATACTGTACTAACACATAAAGAGGAGTCTTTGTACTATAGTTGTAGAATATTTTTCGCCTATGGACAACGTTTATCATGAGAATATTGCACTCGTATTGCCGTTATTTCACAACGTTATCTCATTACTGACAAGTATCACGATTATTTTTCTTCGCTGCTAATTGGTTGGGCGGTTCAATTGAATCATGGCGGTTTTTTGTAATTATTCAGGACAATTTTCTATGACCATTAAAAAAAGTCACCAAGTCTAGGGTGTGGAAAGTTACTAGGATGAATAGTGCGAGTTTTCAAACGCAGTAGAAAGTTTGCATGAAAGTGTTCGCAAATATGCAGGTTTTTGCAGGTTTCTGTGACATTTTTTCGAACAGTACGGAAATTTCGTCGGATTAATTGATGGAAAATTTCGACTCAAGTACAACTCCGAATTCGAATCTGTTCCAAGTGGCATTTTATAAACATAATCAAAGTTTATAACATTTGTTAAAAAATGTAGTATTTAACATTGATTTACGATCGGATTTTGAATTATAGCCAATCAAAATTCAACTGTTTTAAAAGAGATGGTCAAGTTTTAGTTCGACATTCAAAATTCTATTATAAGATTTGTTCGTTTTAACGATAAATACAACTTCCGGCGCTCGGTGAATTCGTTCCACCGGAAGTAGTAAGTACTGAAGTATATTGAAGAGCATTCGGTAATCAACTGAACAAAGAAGTAAAGAAAACAAAAATAAATCAAAAATAAAAAGCTTCACTCTACAGCACCTGAGTCATTTTTTTATATAGATTCAGAGATTCACTAAATTTTATTTTGGGTGAACCAAACCCAATCTTTCGTGAAAACGAATATAGTTGTAATTTACTCTTTAAAATTTTATGCCAGATTCTCATACGTGCGACAGTGACAAGCGACACATGCGAAAAAATAAGCAACTATATTGTTTTTCTTTGCTATCGAGTTGAAGTCCGCTTGGAACTTTGTCGGCCAATCGGAATTTAACGTTTAATTGTCGGTTTAGGTTAGATTTTCAAACCACGCGTCGCTTGGTTTGCGGTTACCGCTCAAAACTGCTGTTGTTGACCAATGGCGTCCAGTGTTCATTGGTCCAGTAGCAGTAATAAATTCAAGTTACTTATACTAATTTTAAAAAATTGAAAAAAAAAATCATTTATTATCCTTGAACAGTAATGAATAATTGTACAACCAATGAAAAATGATCCTATTCGATAATGACACTATTTCCGAACATTTGAGTACGCAGAGTCGAATTTTTTTTAACCCAAGTTCGATTTTAAGATTAAGCTTAAGATCAACAAAATTATATCTGTATTTTCAATTTTAAGATCCAACATAAGATCGATCTTATGTCCAAAACGACCATAAACTACGGTCTTACATACAGGTCGTGAAACTTGTTCACTTTTCCAGTAGTGGGGGTAACTCACTAGCTGACCATTTCTTCAATAGTTCGCCTCATGACCGTGCCTGTCGCTGTGATCGTAGGATGTTGGACATCCTATAAAATTAATGATAATTAAAAAAAAGGAATAATCTACCACCGTGAATATAATTATTTCCTTTCATATAATTTTAATTTCAATTAGTATCAAAATAATTTCTGCAAATCGCGAAGAATTCCGATCCCCGTAATTGCGACTGCTCACTTTTTTTCACGTTTCATTGCCGATTTTACATCTCGTCACAATGCACAATTTTGTCATTTTTGCCCTTTGCAAATAGGTTGAATTCCATTTTTTTTCAATCTATCAAAAAAACATCCAGTGATCGTCACGACCCTTGCGGGCGGCACAAGAACTACAGAATTTGTGGACACTACGTGATGCCATAAACTATGCAAAAATTTTCATATTGCCGTCCTGTTGACTATCTATAAGAGATTTGATTCGTGGCGTAAAACCACCAGTAGTGTTGAGGTATGAGTGTAAATTCGTTGTGCGCAGGTGCAAGCAATTCTGTTTTTTCGCTTGCGTTGACGCAAGGAAGTTAGAGTCCTATAGAAGCGTAGTTCTTATGCTTCTCGTGAAGACAAACTTTTCCGACCGAGAGCCGCCGCTTGGCGGCGCGTTGCTCGCGACCACGTGACTCGACACGTGATTAGGGGCAAAGCCTGGGCCATGGAGACTAGAGTAATGTAACGCCTGAGCGTCTTGATTCGCGGGAATTTGAATTATATCCAACGATGTCCTTTCCTGGGTCCAGTTGATAAAGGGTAAAAACCCACCTTGTGAATCAGGAAGGATTGTCAGAGAATAAAGTGAGATCCGTTCGCTTTCGGTATTAAAATTGTTCTGCTTTATTCTTTTAATATTTTTCGAGTCTAGGCTAGAAGAACCACACAACGGCTCTCCTACCCAACGCTCTCGCAGCCAATCACGCATGAGTTCAATACGAACAAGGGAGCATTTTCTATTCCGTGCATTTTCTCACGGACGCGATAAGAGAAGGGCCAGCCGTCGCCACTCCACTTATCGATGGCTAGACTTAGGGATAAACATTTAATTAACTCGAAACTCTGAAATAAACATACATGCGCCCGACGTCTTTTCAATAACAAAGATAATAACTAAATATACATACGCCGACACAATCATGTCTTTGTATTCATTCTTTGCCTTTAAGAAATATCTAATATTATTGCAACATATTATTATAAGTCACCATTTATTAATTTCGAATCTCTCGGGGTATAATTATTCTATTTAATTTAGCCGATTTATACCAATAGCTTTATTCTGCAATACGAATCTTTGAATAAACCGCGTTAAGATAATGGTAAAGTGACGCATGCGTCACAGTAAAGGAGACCGAACGCTTATGGCGCGAGGTCTAGAATTTTGGTCTACAAAACGGGCCTACGTTTTAGTTCCAGTTGTCACTACAAGCGTCGCTCCGATCGTTGAGTTCCACGGTGAAGTTAGCGCTTGGTCGATGAACGATATTCACTTTCTGATTAAAGATTCCAAAGTAACTCGATAACGAAGCGCGTTAAGTAAGGGCGTTCGTGTCCGTGAAGTTCACGGATCAAATCTTTATGCAAGAATTTTTTTTTTTTAAATTAGAGCAAATACCGTTTTAAAGTATCGAAATATCCTTTTATTTTTCTTTCGTTTCATAGCTAGCAGCAAGTAATTTATATACTTACAATTGTTAAACAACATTTTGGTACAGATAAACGATATTGAATTACTGATTAACAATACCAAAGTGACTCGATAGCCAAACGCGTTGAGTAAGGGCGTTCGTGACCGTAAGATTGACGGATCAAATCTTTATGTAAGCATTTATTAATTTTTTTTAAATTAAAAGATAGATACAATAATTATACATTCTTGATTAAAAAAAAAATGCATGAGGAAAGAATCGACCCGCGAACCTTCCGAATACGAAGCTTGTATCTACGCGCTTCGCCGCCGCGTCGCTTTACGTTAAGTGTTCAGTTACTCGATATCGTTTATCTGATATAATTTCTGTTATGGAATTTGGACAATTAGCATCACCTACCGACTTCAAAACTGGCAATAATCGCCTTGCAATCTGAACAAACTAAAATAACTTGTTTATACTTTTCGCGTACAGATGCTATACCTCTCGCCCCCTATGATACGACGGTTTTCGACGAAACGCACAATCAAACGATCCTTAAAGCGCCTCCAGGTGATAGTAGGACAGAATCCAATAATTAGTCAATCCGTAATTACGTGTAAACTTAATGTATTCGAGTATGATCGCGTAAGTACGAACGTAGAAGAATGCTTTGTTCAAAATTCCCGCTCTCTGGGATCTAATCGTACGCTGCGCCTCTATCGGCGAAAGCTGAAATAATTTTGGCCCATTTCATCGACCATCTGCTCAGCACTACGTTCCGTCTCCTTTACTCTATCCTCCATGGCCTGGGCAAAGAATATGGATGTACATAGAAGTGCAGATCCTATGCTTCGCCTGAAGCTGCGCAAAAACTGCAGTACGCACCAAAAATGACGAAAATGCGTGGTACTCCAGTTTCTGCGCAGCTTCAGGAGGAGCATAAGATCTGCACTTCTATGTACATCAATATTCTTTGGCCTGGGGTAGCTATTGGGTTGCCGAATACGCATCTCACTCGCCATTCAACATGGCCTCACCCGACATAAGTTGGCCCAAAGCGGTGAAAATATACCATTATTCGCCCTGACACATCGGCGAGCGAATAGAGATTTATACCGAAAAAGACAAATGCGAAGCCACGCGATAATGAAAGACTTAATACAATAAAAATCCCCCTTGAATTACAATCTACTCCGTTCTATAAATTTTCGGGAACCGTTTGAATTAAGCGCGTCGATTGCAAATCTCATCAAAATCCCATTCCGTCCACGAACGTTCTTGCTCCTGACTTATCCGTGTTGTTTGACAGATAACTTACCTACAGTCAAAATACGTGGCAGTCGGTAACGCAAATTCCTATTTTCTTCAGCGGTACCTATAATTATCGGACGATGTCACTAAACGTCAAGTCTAAAGCGTTTGAACACCATCAGGGCCGAAACGCATTTTGCAAATTAGGGCCCCTATTGCGAAGAATCTTTGTAACTACACAATAAACAACAAATAAATGTTTAGAACCGTTTCTATTATACGATATATGTTGATATAAATTAGAATCATTTTTCGTGGATTAAAAAGCTCGACGTTAATTATTAAAAACTGAACGTATTATATAAACTCAGTTCAGTATTTTAGCATGCTAGCTTGATATCCAAAAATGAATGGAAAAATCTATTTTATTTCTTTTTTTCATATTTCAGGTAAAGTATCAGAATCAGTGGATATTTTGTATGGGATTTCAACATCAAAACTACTTCGTGTTTATTTATTTCATGAATTACACTTTTTTATATACGATATATGTTTTATTAGGTTATTATAAGCTTAAAGTTTAAAAATTGAGCTGAGCAGTCATGCTTGTTCAGTCAGTTCAGTTCAGTGTTTGGTATTGAAATCCAATACAAAATATCCACTGATTCTGATACTTTACCTGAAATATGAAAAAAATAAATAAAATAGATTTTTCCATTCATTTTTGGATATCAAGCTAGCATGCTAGATAACAACGTCCGAATTTCTATCTCTATATGGTACATACAGGGGGCACCGAGTTAAAAGGTGCTCGATGGTTTCGTCTTCTTTACGAATTATGCATAGTTCCCGTTTGTTAAACTTATAATATAGAATTTCTATTTAAAATCCATATCCGAAACTGCCTGCAAGTCTACACTGTGCAGTGACCCTAATAAACGAGAGACGCATATTATACTGCAAGTAGTCTTCACAGCTAAGCGTGTTTAATTGCTTTATTTCTTTGTACATTGCGCTGTACAACGACATAAGGGCCCTAACTGTGTCCGAGTAAAACATTTATTGCTTTGTTGTCTAAGATACCAGGGAGGGCATTTTCGAGAGCGATCGGATTAGCGTCTGTAAGTATTTGATGGCAGCCATATCTTGTCAGAATTGTCTTAAGCGAAGAGTATCAATTATATTTTACTAAATTATTTTCTGATATATCCAACTCTACCAGGCGATCCAAGGCGATGCGAGGGTATCTATTCTCAGCCATTTTCAATATTTTTATGAGATAGCATATGGCTCGTTTGATAACCAATAGGTCGATTGGGGAGCTTCCTGTTTCTAGGCGAATCATGTATCTAGGTGTGCACTTTGGTAATCCAAGCAGTGATTTAAGAAATCCTTGCTGTACCTTCTCTGACTCGTTTACGTAGCTTAGACCCCAGATACCTGACCCATACAAAAGGGTGGAACATACCACCGCGTGAAAAATTGCCAATCTAGATTTCCAGGTACTCATTCAGGTAGCTGTCATAGGCGTCCAGATAGTGCCTAATGCTACCCTGGCTTTCGTTACTGAATGGTCCGCTGCGCTTTTGAAGAGACCGGAATGCGACAATTTGACCCCTGGATAGGTGTAATTACTAACCACTTCCAGCGGCGTACCCTTGTTTTTCACACTTCTTATTCGCTTTGACCGACCAGATTTTTGACATATAAGGATTTTCGTTTTCGAGGTATTAACTTCGAGTCGGTTTATCTCGCAGTAGGAGGATAACGTGTCTATTTTGTGTTGAAGATCTACAATATCTTCTGCCATGCGTATTAGATCGTCTGCAAATAGGAGTAATTCGATCTTCTTTCTAACATTGATATGCCCGTTTTCTACGAAAAAGCGCTTTATATCCGCAAGTAACAACGAGAACAGCAGGGGGCTCGCCGGATCACCCTGAAGCACTCCTACCGTAGCGTCTATCTCCTGAGATTTGTTGTGTTGGTTGACCCGGACTCTTTCTTTTTACTTCTTTCATTTTTAGTCCAAGCAATAGAGGATTTATTCGTGACAAAAAACTTATCATCAAGCCGCCTTTGCCATTCTACGAAGAAAGGTCTATAGTATTATAGTGTCATGTTTTGGACACGCAAATCTCCCCGATTTATTTGTTATAAACAATTTAAACGAAAAAATCGTGTTTTTTTTAGTTTTTCGTTCACTACATGAACACTAATAGAGGTATCTTAATGGTGTCAACAGACAAATTGTAGATAATAAAAATGCGAACAAAATGAACTTTTGTGCGTCCCGATCGGATAATTAGAAATGGAGAAAACTCGTGAAAACCCGGAAAATTAAGCGCTTTTTGAAAAATTCATATCTCCTCCGTTTTTCAACTTGTAAGATTGGGTCTTTGGGAACAAGTACTAATTCGTATGCACTTTATGTGTGCCAAAAGTAGGATCTATGCCATTATTAGTTTCGGCGTAATTGCGATTTCTGATTTTTATTGCCATATATTGCAGCGTGTCTGAATGCCCCGGAGGTGGTCCGATATCATTTTTTTTAACGGACTTAAAAAATTCATGTTTAGTACAATAAAATGTTCATCTTCATTTTGCGCTAAAAAGCTAAAAAGTAGCCTATTTTTGCGAGTGAACATGCCACTGAGCGGCCGAGCGCGCGAAAGTGGTCGCATAGTGGGGGAGCACGGGAGCCGAGGAGAAGCGCATATATATAGTAATACAAGCGCAATAGCAGCATGATTTTCAATATTTTGGAAAATCCGAGTCTAGAATCGGTTTCCTCGTGTTCAGTTAGACAAAAAAAAAAGGTAATAAAATAGCTCCGGTAGTTGCTGAGATATTAAATGTTAAAATTATAAGTTGCGCGCCGAGCGCTTGTATTACTATATATATGCGCTTCTCCTCGGCTCCCGTGTTCCCCCACTACGTGACCACTTTCGCGCGCTCGGCCGCTCAGTGGCATGTTCACTCGCAAAAATAGGCAACTTTTTAGCTTTTTAGCGCAAAATGAAGATGAACATTTTATTCTACTAAACATGAATTTTTTAAATCCGTTAAAAAAAATGATATCGGACCACCTCCGGGGCATTCAGACACGCTGCAATATATGGCAATAAAAAACAGAAATCGCAGCTACGTCGAAACTAATAATGGCATAGATCCTATTTTTGGCACACATAAAGTGCATACGAATTAGTACTTGTTCCCAAAGACCCAACCTTACAAGTTGAAAAACGGAGGAGATATGAATTTTTCAAAAAGCGCTTAATTTTCCGGGTTTTCACGCGTTTTCTCCATTTCTAATTATCCGATCGGGACGCACAAAAGTTCATTTTGTTCGCATTTTTATTATCTACAATTTGTCTATTGACACCATTAAGATAACTCTATTAGTGTTCATGTAGTGAACGAAAAACTAAAAAAACACGATTTTTTCGTTTAAATTGTTTATAACAAATAAATCGGGGAGATTTGCGTGTCCAAAACATGACACTATAATACTATAGACCTTTCTTCGTATAATGGCAAAGGTGGCTTGCTGATAAGATTTTTGTCAAAAAATCGCTAAATTTTTGCTCTATTGCTTGGGCTATTTAGGGTTCGGGCCTGGCTCCGGTAAACTGCACTAGAGCAGCCTTAAGGTTGTTGATCAAAAACGTAAAAATGGTGTCAGCTTTTCGAAATTTATACAGTGCATAGGTGAAGGTTTTCTTCATCGACTGCTAAAAAAGTTTAAACCGATTATAACATTCTTTTTCGAGATATTGAACGTTAAAATTGATACCAAATAGCACGTCGATATACATTGGTTATATAGCGTGAGACATCACCGACCACATTTATTTATTTATATCTTTCGTGTGGGAATTGCCAGCTTTATGAAAAACGCATATTATACAGTGCAGAGTCTGAGGATTATGACGGTGTAACTTTTTTGTGGGGTTATAAGTGTTTTTGAAGAAAAATTACAAAAAATGTTAGACAATACATCGTGAAACTATGCGAAGTGAGCTGACGTCGCTCCGCCTGCCGTGCCTGCCCCACACCCCGCACATCACCTCACCTATCCCCTTCCTAATGCCGTTGATCAACAACCTTAATCCTTATGGCCATTTGGTTGACCCGGACTCTAAAACGTAAAAGAACGCACGAGTACCCCAGCAGATACCCCAGCGTGAGAGCGACGGAGATAGACAAAGGGGCGGAGCTTCGGGCTTTAGCCACGCTCGCGGCAATGCTTGATGTGTTGGACTATCTGTGATTGGTCCGTGAGCCAACACGTACACTGCGACTGCAACGCCACCGCGTAGTCGGGGTACCACACGGTGCTGAGGAACAGTCGAATTTTGTCTTCTGTAGGACTCTGACTTCGTTGCCAGAGTGCATTTCTGAACGCGCCTTAGTGTTGAGGTTTGAGTGTAAATTCGTTGTGCGCAGGTGCAAGCAATTCTGTTTTTTCGCTTGCGTTGACGTCAGGTTTTTCTTACGTTAGGGAGAACGCGCGTGTTTGTACCCACGACAACGAAACGTTGATTTATCCTTCGGAGTTTTTGCACATCGGTTAAATTAATAATTCTTAGTAGACGTTGGAAAAACATACACGTGTGTCCATGTGGTCGTTAGCGTAGAATTGAGACGGTGGTTTTCTGCTTGGAGCGACGTGAACCAAGGGCCCACCTTGCGTTCCTTGGGACTTTTCCTCCTCAAAATCAACGAAACATGCAGTCCCAAGACATGGAGGGTGCTGACGGAGGTAAAAAATTATTTTTCTCGATCTTATCACCGATTCCTTGTGCTACCGAACGAATGAAATACATAATGAGGCCCAAATGCGCTAAAAATTCGGATTACTTCGACAATTCACTGCAATGTTTTCGAAAACATCTAACCTAATCGTTGGACGATGATGCTTCACAATACGACTCCAAATTGCATAATTTGTTTACATTATTTGTTTGCTTGTCATTAACGTCGAAATTATTTGTTTTTGTTTCTTAAACAAACAATTAGCCACGTATTTATCACCAAATTTTTTTTTTAAATTCATTAACGGATTTCTCCTTTTACATAATTTATGAGTTTTGTGCATAGAGCGATAGTTTGAAAATTTTAGATTATAGCCAAAAAAAAGAAATATATATATCTAAAGTAATATCGCGGTAATTCTAAATAGTTATTCGTAACGAAGGATTACGTACAAAATGTACTGAATGCCTATATAACTAAGTGGCGGAAACTGGTTTCCTAGTCTCGCAAAATTACGACTAGTTGAATTTCTCATAGTTTTTATTATTTTTGTTTTAACGTTCTTCTTTTCTTTAGGATCGCCATGGAACAACTCTAGCGGATGTGAGGAGGATCGTAGGCCCAATAAGGAGGGCAAAAAGTCAAACGTGCTGCCCCTGTGGGGTAACGAAAGGACCATGAATTTAAACCCATTGATATTAACAAATATACAATCTTCGCACTACTTTAAAGTTAATCTATACGAGCTAAAAACGTATCATGAAGTCATAGATGAGATTTACTACAAGGTCTTGCATCTGGAACCATGGGAGAAGGGCAGCAGGAAAACTGCGGGACAAACTGGCATGTGCGGAGGCGTGAGTATGTTTTATAGATAGAATGGAAAATTGGCTTTTGTTTTGTGGAGCAAAAAGATAGCGCGATATGCGTACCTGACGTTCTTTGCAATTTTGTAATTTGATATACGAAATTTTTTATTTCATTGTTTTATACAAGATTGTAAACCTCTATTGTTTCTGTATAATTAGTTCAATAATTATTTTCAAAAAATTTTCACCAGTTTTATTAAAATATATTACAATTGTCGGTAATTATTTTCAGAAAAAGAAAAAAATTTAAAAGTTTATACTAATTCTCTTGAAAAAAAGAAGAGTAAAATACACTGAAGAATAAATAATGAATAAATAAATTAAGGATTGTGAATTTTGTTTTTTGATTAACTTTTGATTATTGAAATATATTACAACTATCAGAAATGACTAAAAAAAAAGAAAAACTGCTTTGCCACAAAAGTTATTGAATATATAAATATATATAATATATATAAATATATGTAAATAAATAAATAAATAAGATATCGACAAAAAGTAGTTTGTAAATTTTGTTAAAGACTCTTTTACAAATTACAGAATAATATTACAACTATCAGAAATGACTAAAAAAAAAAAGAAAACCTGCTTTGCCATAAAAGTTATTGAATATATAAATATATATAATATATATAAATAAATAAATAAATAAGATATCGACAAAAAGTAGTTTGTAAATTTTGTTAAAGTCTCATTTACAAATTACAGAATAGCATGCTCATGGTCAATACTTATTGTAGCGAGTATTTGACTGACATAGTCGGTTCTAAATTTAGCGGTTCTTTCAGGTACGCGGCGTTGGTGCTGGAGGAATCGTCTCAACGGCTTATTGCCTTCTGTATAAGCTCTTCACTCTCAGATTGACTAGGAAGCAATTGAATGGTCTAATAAACCATCCAGATTCACCTTACATCAGAGCACTTGGATTTATGTACATTAGGTAAGCTGCAAACCTAATATTTTATAGTATTAGTTACTTTTTCAAAATTATTTAGCCCAAACAACTAAGCACTTTTCTTGTTTGAAAAAATGTTCTTTTTTTTAATGTTCGACACTTTGAATCACAATAGTGGAAAAAACAGCACTTGAATAACAAACACTTTGCAAATTGTTACGTGTAATTGTGGTTGTCTCCCATTAAATTTAAATGTAGGATGCATTTTCCTAATAGTATTCCACTGTTTGTCAATTTTTTTCAGAATTTTTGCATTAAAATAAATATGATATTCTGAAAACTTCTGCTATTTCTCCAATCCAGTAGTGAATGTGATCCATTGGCGGTTGAAGGGTTAGTGAGTATAAAAGTCTAATTTGTCACTAATTTTTATAAATCCACAGCTTTGGTGTTCACAAAAATTGAAATTCCTTAAAAGCATCGTTAAATGAAAATTACAATAAATGTAATTTTCCTGTTGTCACTTCTCTCAAATGCTTTAGCATTATTTCCAGTTAGAATATTGAATTGTGACTAAAACCATATGAAAACAAGTCCGTTTTAAGAATGTTAAAATTAAGAAATTAAGAAAAGAAACGTTAAAAGTGCCCTCATAAATAACAAGTGCAAACATTTATATTTCCTTGAGTTAATTGACGAAATTCGTTGCTTATCGAATGAAAATCTTATTTATTTTTTCAAAGATACACCCAACCACCTGCAGACTTATTTTCCTGGTACGACGAGTATCTCGAGGACGAGGAAGAGATGGATGTTAAAGCGGGCGGCGGTCAAGTGATGAAACTTGGCGATATATTGAAACAGTTCCTCACGAAGCTCGAGTGGTTCTCCACGTTATTCCCGAGGATACCAGTGCCTATCCAGAAAGATTTGGAGCACCGCTTGGGCGAAAGATTTCCACAACAAACGGCGAATGCGAGAAACGCAAAACCACCGATTACTTTGAATAATCACGCAGGAAAGTACAGTAATAACGGTGGTGGTGGAGGAGGAAACGGCGCGGGACGCAAAGACAATGGAAATGCACCTTCCACGAGGAACCAGCAACAGCCGCGACACATAGCCGATGGCGAAGCACAATGGGGCGAGGCCGAGAGAACGAGCCAGTGGCGAGCCAGGTGCGTCTACGTGGTATGAATACAATCACGATACTAATTAATAATCAATCAATGGCATAATTACCGCATTAAAAGTAATCAATATTGACGAATATTAAATACAGAAACAAAGAGTAACGACAAAGTACCAATTGCATATGTATTGAAACTCTAGGATTTCAACAATTTCTAAATTCTATTGCAATTCGAAATGTTTATCTAAATTTCAAAACATTTCACCTTAGTTATAATATAATATAAGATTCTATCTTAACTAGTGATTAAAATTTTAAGTGTAAATCTGGAATTTTCTGAACTGTTCATTCCATGCCAAAAATTTATACTGTGTAAAAGGAGAAATCCTTTAATAAATTAAATTAAAATTAAATTAAATTGAAATTAAATTTTTAACGAATTTTTATCAGGAAAAGTGAAATCGAAAATTATAATGGCCTTTTGAAATTTTTTTTTTTAATGGAGCAAATATTCTCAAAAAACGTAACTGCCCTTCTGAAAAAATTGTAAAAATGAGTCAAAATTGATAAGAATTAGTATAAACATATACAGCTTATTCGTGTATGGTAATTACGTGTCCAACAAAAAATTCAAATTAATTCATTACATTTGTGGTAGTAAGGAAGTTTTTACGATACAGTTTTCTTGAATTGGGATTTAGGAGTCGCTGAAAATCTTCTTGATTATAATAACTATCATTGCAAGTATTTTATCGTTACTTTTGCCTTTTGATATATGATATTTGGATATATGATGTTTGTACAACGATCCTCCGCTTCAATCACCAGCATTTATATATCGAAGCTTTCTCGTTGAATTGTCACGTTGCAGATCCGACGAGGATCGCGGCAAAGAAAAGTACAGAGACAGGGATCGTGAAAGACAACGACCCAGGGAACGAGGAGAACGAGAACCTCGCAGAGAAAAGGACAAGGAGAGAGATCGACACTGCAGGCGGTCAAGCAGTCGTGAGAGAAGTCGAAGACAACGAGAATACAGGAGTCGTAGCAGGGACAGGACACATCGGGATCGAAGCAGAGATTACAACAGAGACAAAGATCGACATCGAGATCGGTAGTGCATCGTACAAATTGAAGCGACTATTTGAGAAACGGCACAGAAACATATTTTTATTACATTTTTTCGTATTTCTAAAAAAAAAAAAAAAGAAATCGGCAGGCGCACAATTTATGATTTTGTTATCAAGGAATTTTTATACAGGCCTTCCTTAATATTAAGCCTAAAGCTTAGTGGACTGATGTTGTAGGTTTCCTAATCGTTCCTTATATCATCCCACATTGAAATTCCTCGCGTCCGCAAAGCCGTTTAGATTTTTTTAAGTTTAAGTAATCGACAGTCGACAATTCGTAAATAAAAAGAATCAAATTAAGGAGTGCATGTGAATAGTCGGCTGGAGAAATAAGTGAATTGTAGATGATAAAATATATGATAACTTTTTCGTTGATTTGATAGGCTTGAAAAAAAATCAATTATGACACGTTAATTGAGATTTATTATTTATTTACATTTATTTACTTAATGCATTATTACTGTATTCAACATCTACAATTTCGCGCTGATACCGTTTACATTATTTATAGCTAATATACATTTATAGGAAGTTTTTATGCATAAACGGGCATATTAAATTTAATATATCAGTTTAAAAACTTTCGAGCAAAGTATATTAATTATCTTAATACAAATTTTTACTGTGTATGCGTTAGTTATGCTGCGGCTGAATTTTGTGATCGATGAGGATGGATAATCGGCTATTAGTCGCCAGTAGCCGATTATCCGATAGTATAATCGGATAGATAGCCGATAATCGGCTATTAGCCGCCAATAGCCGATTATCCATCCTCACCGTTTACTGTGTATGATTGATCGAAAGAATATTATTACAATGTAGGCAGATTATGTTGTCTACATTCTTCACGCGAACATCTATAAAATTAAGAACTGACTCCTTATAAATTAAATTTCTTATCTACGATGTCTGTATGTAATTAGACTTCTTATGAAAAATACCTGATTTTAGTTTCATTTTTTTTTCAACTTCTTTCACAAGAAACTGAAATCGTGAATGAGCGAAAAAATTACACAACGATATTGTCTCTGAATTCGAAGGGAACGCTTGAAATTGTTTTAGAGATATGCCAACTTCCGACTTCGAAAATAATGACAAACATTGCGATTTTACAAGTCGATTATCTATAAAATCCTGATTTTGGGTCAGCATTTTTTTTACCATCGTTTGTATAGCTAAGTTTATTATCTTTAACAATCAAACTGGACTTATAATTAGTTCAATTCTATATTACACGAATTGTAAAAGAATTGAAATTTATTAGTTTTCTGTGCCGTAAACTCAAATCGATAGATAGAATAAATAGTCGGAAGATTAAAAATTCGTTTTGTTTGCGATTGTTCACAGACGAAGTTCGCCCTTCGATTATGCAGCGGAATTGGCACGCGAGAAGGAACGACAACGAAGAGATTGACAAGTCTTAAGTTTAAAAGATATTTGTACAACTGTACCTAATAATTGAGACGAAGAATATAAAAAAAAAGAAAAATTAAACAATTAATCGCGACACAGAGCGCCACACAAAACAGAGACAAACCAACAATTTAGAACCGAGCCATTCAACACACGACTGCATTCTACGGAAGTGGTACTCCGGAAAGGGGTATTAGCCTAAAGTTAGTTAAACTATAATATTAATTAATAATTATTCATCATGTAGTTTACATGTTTTTATAAAATAAATTCATGACCGTATTGCGATCATTTTGTTTTTTCGAACTCAGCTCTCAACCTCAGCTCAGCAACATTGAGGATATTCGATTTGCGCTTGTCCGGAGGCGAAAATCGAAAACGCCGTTCGCCAAGTATTGATTCTCTGCGAATAAAGCTTCTACATCCTTTCAACTTTCGTTCAAAGTCGTATATAATCGTTATCGAACGTAAAATAGCTATTTTCGTCTCGATTATCTATATATCATTAAATGCATTAGCTATGTACAATTATAAATTGTATAAATAAATTTAGCCTTTAGTTTCGTAGCCGGATCCTCGAGAAACTCGGAGAATAATAAAAATGGCGGCGGAGAGTTGCCGCAGAGTGTATCAGCGGCGAAGATTGTGTCGGTGTTGAGTGAATCATGAAAGCCCGTTGGATTTCCAGATGACAGCGAGGAAAAGGCCAATTGCTGAAAGGTAATTACGCAAAATTATCATTTGATTTTCGTGACATTTTTTCTCGTTAGAGAAAGATCGTTTGCAAGTCGTTGATTCTGTTTATCTTGTGAACGTTCCGTTGCCAGCAGTTTTCCATCCCTACTCCTTGCTTAAAGGTCCAGTTGACTCGGTTTATCTCATCTATAACGTTTACGTCGTGATCTGCTTATAGATGATTGGCCGACGCTGCGCGCTCTTCGCGCTCGGCGGGCTTTTGATTCTCGTCCTCACCGTCAACATTTACTTCATTCGCATGATTGTGGAGAGTTCACCGGAAAAAACAGACACGAGAAATATGCCTGTTTCCGATGACAAGACCAACGACGAACAAACTGCCGCCAAACCAAATGAAAACAATCGCACTGTGAAGAAATCCGTTGCCACGGAAATGGAGGAAAGAATCAAAGCGGAAATGCGACTTTTGCCCTCGAAATACTTCAAGAGAAACTCGAGTTACGCTGTTTTACTCGATCGATTGCTCACCGAACTCAAAACTATGCCTAATGTTCAGGATGATATTTGGAGCATACCTAGCAATAATGTTAGTATATCGCGCGATATAAGGACATTGCTTTTGCGATTTTTAAAGATACAGATTTTTTTTAGATAGGCTCAAATTCGTTTTCAAATATCCACAAATATTTGCAGCAGTAGTATAATTTATAAATATTAAATTTAAAAAGATTGGAGCATGATATTGCAATAATTATTAAAGTTGTAAAATATAGTAATCTATTATCGAAAATGAGTCAAAGAAATGGCCGCCGTTCTAGGGAGTTTTAATTTCGCCTTCTTGTACATAAAAGCTATCGCAACAAAATAAAAAATAGCGCAACAAAATAAAAAATAGATATTTTTTTAGGATAATAAGCTCAAATTCGTTACGCAAATATCCACAAATATTTGCAGCATTAGTATAATTTACAAGTATTTAATTTTAAAAGATTGGAGCATGATATTGCAATAATTATTAAAGTTGTAAAATATGGTAATCTATTATTGAAGATTAGTCAAAAAAATGGCCGCCGTTCTAGGGAGTCTTAATTTGGCTTTCTCGCAAAAAAAGCTATCGCAACAAAATAAAAAATAGATATTTTTTTTTAGATATTAGGCTTAAATTCGTTTCGTAAATATCCACAAATATTTGCAGCATTAGTATAATTTACAAGTATTTAATTTTAAAAGATTGGAGCTTGATGTTGCAATAATTATTAAAGTTATAAAATATAGTAATCGATTATCGAAGATGAGTCGAAGAAATAACCGCCGTTCTAGGGCGTTTTAATTTTGCTTTCTCGTAAAGAAAACAGCTATCGCAAAAAATAACAAAATAAACATTGAAAAAAATATTAGGCTTAAATTCGTTCTGCAAATATTCACAAATATTTGTAGCAGTAGTATAATTTACAAGTATTTAAATTAAAAAGATTGGAGCCTGATATTCGCATATTGCAATAATTATTAATATTTCAGTGGCCCGATGCTCATCACCTTTTGCCACCCGCTGCTCCAGAATTGGGAACGATATTGGACGCTTTAAGAAGAGCAAAAGTAGCGAGGGCGGACAATGCTCCCGTAGGTACTCAGTTAAAACTGATGCTAACACTGGAGCAGGGCGTTAAAGCGATGTTCAAGCCTCAATGGTATTCGAGGGATACTGTTCTCGAGGGTCCCGTTTATTATGGGAAAGACAGACACAACGCTGAAGTGGTGGCTTTCCATTTATCTTCATTGTTATCGTTGAGAAGAGTTCCTCTTACAGTAATAAGAAAATGTACGAATTTGCTTACTTAAAAAGAGACAATCGGACCCAAACTGCCTCTGATATTCAGTAATAAGCAGAGTTGTAAATTCCCATTAATTCATGAAATATAGTTTACAATACAGTTTGTTTTCTAATTATGAATTCATAATAATAATATGTTGTGATTATAAAATAGAGTGTAAATATTTGCTGCAAAAAATACTAATTTTCGCTTAAATAGTGGAAAAAATGGAAGAGATAATTAATGCACTACTTTCTTAATGCATTAATTATGTTTCTTCATTTTTTCAAAAAAATTACCATGAGATTTTATTGAAAAATAATAATTCTTGCAGCTATTCAAAAGCTTAGTCATCGTATTATAATCACTACATGTTATTATTATAAAAACATAACTATAGATCTCATTATATCATCATCTTTGTTTCTATAAGTATTAGGTATTTACAACTCTGGTGATAAGTATCTCACTTATTTATCGGCTGTATTTTCTTCTTTCCAGTGAATCTTTCGGAAGAGGTACGAAGCCGCGCGACACCGCAATTATACGCAACACTTTATCAAGAAACGAACAATACTTGTCTGTATGGAGTTTGCCATTATTGTTCACCAGCCGATCCAGTTTGTGGAAACGGTGATATTCTCGAAGGCGCCCTTATACTTTGGCTACCCTCGTATCTCAAATTAACGAAGCATCGTCATCCTTGGCAACGAACGTACAAACGAAACAAGTTTGCCCTTTGGGAAACAGACCCGAACTATTGCGACAGGGTAAATTTGTTGTTTTCGTTTTAGTATAATTTCAGTGTTTTATTATGAACATGTAAATGTTACTTTTTTTTTGTCTTTAGGTGAAGGAGAGTAAGACTTATGCGCCGCAGGCCTCAAGCAGACTGCTCGATCTGGTTGATACCGCCGTTTTCGATTTTTTGATGGACAACGGTGATCGTCATCATTACGAGCTGCCGCAAAATATTTTTCACAACCCCGCGGTGTTGTTGATTGATAATGGAAAGAGCCTTGCTAATCCTGACGTCGATCATATCGATATTTTAGCACCTCTATACCAATGCTGCATGTTAGTAAAAACTTTACGGTTTTTAAGACTTTAAAGATTAATAAAAAAAAACGGATGCATAGTAGAATGTTGCACATTGCTTCCTCATTATTTTGCGCTTTTTGCAAGATTGATCAACATACTTTCGCATAGAGGTAGCTTTGTAAAAAAGCGAAAAATAATGAAGAAGCAATGTGGAAGGTTCTACTTTGCATCGTTGTTTAAAATCATGGTAAAAAGGTTTGAAAACGATATTTTCTGTGATAGAATATGCAACTTGAGGATGATAGTGAAGGCCAAAATTCGATATTTCAAAGAAAAAAAAATTTTAATTGGTTTTTCCGACCGGAAGTCGGATTTGTAAATTATGGAATCAGAAACGGAAATAAGTAACTTTTTTTAAATCATGGTAAAAAGGCTTGTAACTGGCATTTTCTGTGATAGAATATGCGACTTAAGAACGATAGTGAAGGCCAAAATACGATATCTCAAAGAAAACAAAATTTCGGTTGGATTTTCCGACCGGAAGTCGTATTTGTGAATTCTGGAATGAGAAACGGAAAAAAGTAGCTTTTTTTAAAATCACGATAAAAAGGCTTGTAACCGGTATTTTATGTGATAGAATATGCGACTTAAGAACGATAGTGAAGGTCAAAATTTGATATCTTGAAGAAAAAAAAATTCGGTTGTTCTTCCGACCGGAAGTCGGATCTGTGAATTCTGGAATCAGAAACGGAAAAAAATCTCTTTTTTTTTAATTATGGTAAAAAGGCTTGTAACCAGTATTTTCTGTGATAGAATATGGGACTTGAGAACGATAGTGAAGGCCAAAATTCGATATCTCAAAGAACAAAAAATTCGGTTGGATTTTCCGACCGGAAGTCGGATCTGTGAATTCTGGAATTAGAAACGGAAAAAAGTAACTTTTTTTAAAATCATGATAAAAGGCTTGTAACCGGTCTTTTCTGTGATAGAATACGCGACTTGGGAACGATAGTGAAGACCAAAATTTGATATCTTGAAAAAAAAATATATCCAATATAAAAGGCGCGACTTTTTGATTTACCAAATTACAACTTGATTCTTACAGTCGTTCTTGAGATACAGCGGTTTGAATTTTGCAAGCTTGCCACCCACACACGAAGCAAAATGTACCAATTGATATTGTCTCTTCGTTATATAGAACCAAAATTATAATTTTTTTTTACTATTCTTCAGGATTCACAAAACTACGTGGGACCGTCTGAGACTGATGAGCGGCGGAGCCCTTAGTTCATCGTTGGGCCGAATCTTGGCCCATGAAGCGGCGATGGCAGACGTTCTTCCTCTTGCTACAGAGGATCATTTGAGTGCCATGGACCGAAGACTACTCACTATCTACGCAGTCGTTGAATATTGTTTAAAGCAAAAAAAATACGCCTCTAATGTCATATTAGATCATCGGTAATAAACCGACGTTACGATATACTATGTATAATAAAATACGGCAACTAACCATGTTGACTTTCATGAAGTTATACTCACGAAATCACGCACTGCCGTCATTCGCGTATGAGTAGTTTAAATAAAATGTTTTACCCAATAATACATAATTTAAACTATTATTCCATTGCAATTATAGTTATTCAATTTTTTTTTCTCTATTGTTTAATTTCATTAAAGAGCACAATTTTTTAAAACTCTTTTCTTTCTAATAATAATTTGGCCTGGTCGATGCTTACCGATGAAGAAATCGCTTATATTTGACTTAATTATTTACGTAATTAATTATTGGAGCGTAGCCATAAAAACCAAAAATATTTACGCTCGTAAAAAAAAATTTTAGTTATCTTATTTTATTCTTTATTTAATTTTATTTAGTTATTAAATTTTAGTAAATTTTAATTTACATGTATAGATTTCTTTACAGAATTTAGGCAATACATATAATAAAGTTCGTGGGATAATGAGAGAGAAATGTTGAGAATATATTTCGTATTCACTTGAGGAAATTTCGGGCGATGAGGGTATGAAGAAATTCGAGTATTTATATAGTTTAACATTTTATTTTATGACACAATAATTATTATTACTTCGGTAGTGTTCGGGTGCAGCGCCGTACAGTATATAAATACGGTAGAAACGTAAAAAACCTGTAAATGTGACTGCATATATGTATAATTGTTTCATATTACATTCACATTCAGCGGATCGACCATACATTATATAGTACTATTGTTTCACGTGAACTTCACACTTCTGAAAGTTGATAACATCGTGGAATCAACACTTCCGACGATTTATATCAATGGCATTTACAGTATAGACGTGTGAGAAAGATAATTCGCATGCACGCGGAGCGGAGAGTCTGTAACTGAGCTGATTGAGTGAAGCAGTTTCACGCATTTCGTTTCTATACACAAACATAGACCAACGTTTTTGCTTCTACAAATCCTTTTCACGGATTTACGACCGAGCGCTCGTTGATTATCGTGGGTCTATCGTTATCATTTATACGTCGTTCGTCTTTTTTTTCTTCTATTTACAATTATAAATGACCAGAATTACTCACTTATCTTATCAGCTAATAATATAAATTTTACTCAGAATATATATAATGATCATACATACATTTATATAAAATTTAGCGCCATTATTGTTATGTGTATATATAATATATATATATATATATAGATTTATTTATTTATATTATATCAACATTTTTATCTGTTAAATAGAGCTTTCATAGCAAATTCTGTATAAATATACTATTTCCGAGTAGACGGCGTTCGGTGCAAAATTGAGTACCGCGCTTTTTGTGTTTCTGGTTTTGTTTTACACGACCGAAGGTGCTATTTGCGTAATACACTAGAAAATGTGTATCACTGATATACGGTTAGCCGATCGTGACGATCAATCGAATTTCCGTAATCGGCTAATTGCAAAATAGCGCAGCGAGGGTCGAAGAATTCGACTCGCGGACGCTTTTAATAATACTGTATTTAAATAACCCGTTCGAAAATTCAAGTTGATCGGTCTCGTAATGATCGAGTCACGAAAAGGCGCCTTCGGTTCGCGCGTTTTATTTTATTCGTTATCATTGTTATCAATGTAATTCTCGGCGTTGTCGATGCTACAACTACGCGTAGATAAGAGTCGTGTAGAAACGTATAGTATTCTCGTAAAATAGAATCGTTTATTTTTTTTTTTTCGCGTTGCCTTTCACGGCTTCCATATTCTCGATATTTATTGCATTGCGTATATAGAATGATATCTCAAATATCCTACATCGAAACATTGAATTATCGCCACGGAATTATCGACTATTAGACCAAAATCGTTGGCAATTTATTTCTATGATTAGCGAGCTTTGTCGATTTCTTCTGTACAAATATTTGCGTCTCGAACGAGATTTTTTACCGACGAACTCTCCGGTCGCCGCACTCTGAACCTTTAAAGAGCGTCGTACTATCTTTAGAATTAACGCCGTACTATTAACGTTCTCTCGTTATTCGATAGACTCGCCGAAAATAGACTTTGACGGACATAGTATACATGTAGAATCGTAGGTCGCGTGTACTGACCTACGCAACGATCGTGCTTGACCGGTATGGGCAGTACGCAGTGTAAATACTGAAATTTTAGAGCCTCCGAACGTGTCGCAAAGAGAAGAAAGACGTTGAAATAAATCCTTTGATCTTCTTCGTCTCTTTTCCAGCTATTAAAGTAGCGGCAGTTTATTTCAAGTGGAATAAAATGTGATTCAATCCGTTCGATACTTTTTATTGCGATTCCGCGATTATGCGTCGAGTTTACGTCTACGTCGCGAAGTTTTTATTTTGATTGGCAAAACGTATTAATTGGATGTTACTTTGAAGTTTTTCGTACGAACGGTTGAAAATTCGAATACCATTTATTATCGATACGATTAAAATGTTCTTTAGAATTAACTGCGTAGTATTTAATGCTCCCTCGTTATTCGATAGACTAGCCGAAAATAGACTGACGGACGTAGAATAAATGTGGAGTCGTGGATCGCGTGTACTGACCTACGCAACGCTCGTGCTTGACCGGTTTGGGCAGTACGCAGTGTAAATACTGACATTTTAGAGCCTCCGAAAGTATCGCAAAAGAAGAACGACGTTCAAATAAATCCTTTGATCTTCTTCGACTCATTTTCCAGCTATTAAATTAGCGGCAGTTTGTTTCAAGTGGAATAAAATGGGTTTCGTATTAGTAATTCATCAATTCGTCCGATACTTTTCATCTACGTCGACGAAACTTGTTCTAAATTTCGTATTTTGATTGGCAAAATGTATTACTCGGGTATTACCTTGAAGTTTTTTTTTCGCACGTAGTGTTAAAAATTCGAATATCATTTATTATCGACACGATTAAAATGTTAAAAGCCATTTTGATTGGCAGTTATTAAAGTGATTGACTTGCCTGATAATTTTTCACATATCGATTAATCCACATTAGCATACGCTTCATTATAGATTCTGTGAAAGTTATGAAATCTCGTGTATCGAGTTGGAAACTCATGCAATTCCACTCGTTATTACTCTTATTGCAATATCTCGCCGAAACTCGTAGATAACGTTTTGCTTCGATTATTACGAAAATTCAACGAGTTTTTACGTTAGTGATTCGTTTAGAGGGCGGATTCTACGCCTCTCGACGACGACGTCGAAGTACTTAGATCCTCCGAGTGTCGTGTGTGCGACGAGTCCATAGACGTTACCGAGTCGCTGTCGTTGCTGTGCGGACTCGAGTAATTGGCTGCTTCCTGCAGTCTCATCAGCATGTTGAGCTGCAATTAGCCAGAGGAGGACGCGATTATTTAAGTTGTCGAACGAGAGAGTTAAGGGGATATTAATTACGACATAATGAGGGAAAGATTTTTCAAGCGTACCAGGGGATCGCCCTCGGTATCGCTGTGCGTGCTTCCGAGACTCCGAACGCTCGATGCACCCACCCCAGAATTATGTCCAGAGCTCACGACATCGTAGCCAACATCTTCGGGTCTCAGATGTCGAAGTGCATCACTTCCACCGTGAACTGCGTGCGTTGCTATCCACGGATAACTCGACGTTATGAATTGCGCTGGATCTTCCCACGCAGCCTCCGCATTACCTTCTTTCACTGCCTCCACGAGATACGGTATTATCGAGTAATTCCACAAATCGGCGAACCACACCTGAGAATCCGCGACTTCCATCGGGCACGACACGAATAGATTGGGACCTGTAAAATTAAAGAGAAAATTCAACGTAACAATTACGAAGAGAGATAAGATGTTGAAAATATGACGAATTTATTGTGTCGGTGGATTTTTTTTCTGTATTAGTTCGCTTATTGACTTTTATGTAGATGTAAATGTATGATGTCAAATTAAAGTTCTTTGATATTAAAAATTACTTTTTCTACGCTTTGAGGATGCCGTAATTTAATTTTATTTCACTCGATGAGATAATTAACTTTTTCTTAAGACTTCTTCGATCAAATATTTACTAAAGATAACAAGTTTATCTTAGTTTTTTTTTCGGAAAAATAAAAAGAATGTGGAAACTGAGAAAACGTTAAAAAATAAATGATATAAAATGAAACTTATTGGAATTACAACAGCATTTGCTTAATAATAAGCTGAAAATTCATTGTATTTGATTATATATTTCTGGCAATGAGACAACAAATAATAAATTGAAGTTCTTATTTATTTAAAAAAAAATACTTTTTTCACTGCTTTGAGTACACCGTAAATTAATTTTACTTCACTCGTTGCGACAATTAACTTTTCATTAAGACTTCTTCGATCAAAAATTTCCTAAGGATAACAATTTTATCTAAATTTTTTTGGGAAAATTAAAAAGTATGTGGAAACTGAGAAAACGTAAAAAAACAAATGATATAAAATGAAACTTATTGAAATTACGACAGCATTTACTTAATAATAAGCTAACGAATCAATTATATATTACTGCCAATGAGACAACAAATAATAAATCCTTACCTATCGTCACGTCGGAGCCACTGTGCGTCTCGAGGAACTTATTGAGATGCAGCCAGACTCTGGGTAACCATTCGACCACAGCAGCCATCTCGGCGTTTCTCGGTCCAACAGTTTCGCGTAGTTGATGTTCCAAGAGTTTGCGTCGCAGGTAACGGCCCAAAAAGCCCTTTACCGGCTCCATATCCTTCCTGCACAGTACCCATCTATTTTTCAAATTACCAGAACGATTAGTAAATAAAAGAACCCTCATAATCGAGAAAATACTCGATAAAAGCGATTACACACTAAGAATAAAAATCTGAGCTGGAAAACACATTCACAATTCACTAAATTTCCAACATTTTTTTGCAATAAATAGTAGCGTAAAAAAATCACCTGAAGTTGTGATGCAATTGAAGATTAGTTGTGCTGCATGCGGATTGGCTCATAGTTCCGATTATCGCGGGACATGCCGAGTGTCTCGTGCCCAAAAGTCCACTGAACAATTCACCAAGTGATGCGGCATGTTGAAGATTCTCCAAAATGATAACTTTCGGTAATTCAGCAGCATTGGAGTCACATGTGTCAGCGATATGTGCCAAATACTGTGTGAGATCTTTGCTAGATTTGTGATCCACATTGAAGGTCGCAACAGCCGCTGCGTCTTTGGAATCGGCGTCGACATCAGCGTCATCGTCGACGAGTGCATGAGCCAATTTACCGGCGAGATAACTCTTGCCAGTGCCACTGGGTCCGCAGAGAATTAATCGACGATGCTCGGTGAGCAGCGAAACGAGACGCTGCACTATTGACTTGGGAATTAACGTGTCAACGGCCAGCCAAGAATAACCAGAAAGAACGAGATAAATTGTCTTCACATGACCAATGAGATAACCGCAAGGAAGAAGCTCAGGATGTTGTGAATCGTTGGTGAATCTTGAGGCTTCGCCGAGATGATAAGCCGCAACGTAATCGACACTCAGGCCCAAATTTGTTCCAGGATCAACACGCGTCACGTATTCTTTGAAACAACGGCGAACTGTGCTGTCAAGTGCGTCCCACGTTGTTTTATTGGATATGCAAACACTCGCTATGACGCAATGAGGCGGTTCACCAATTCCGTCCTCATTGTTTCCTGATACGAGATTCACGTTGAAACTCTTTGCGCTACCCAAATAAACCGCGACGTTTATTCGCTTGCCATCCGTGTCCTGCTCAATTACAGTCTCGCTCGTTGTTGTTGTTGATGACGTATACGATGGAACTACTGTGTGCTCCGTTCCGCTCAAATCCTCCATCTGATCGGAATTTGTCGTGTGATGATCGCCGTTTGATAATGCTGCAACGCTGAAACGTCGCTCCGGATCATTGGGCAACGACGACTGCGATGATGTCAATGACTTTGAGGTCACAAGCTGCTGGAGACGCTCGTTGTTCTGCTTCAGATTGTTCATTTGGTTCTAAAAAAAGAATTTTTGTTTTGGGATGGTTAAGAAGAAGTAGTTTTATATTATCGGAGATTAATGTCTTTGAATCTTCATTTGCGTTAAGCCTTTGACAGCCAATTCCCTTTACCATATGAAAAATGTATTTTATGAAATAATGGAATATTGCTAAATCAGAATGAAAAAAATTGAACTTTCGAGAAATCTACTTAAACATTTATTCGTAAATTTCTGGAATAAAATAGAGAGAAATTGGCATTTTAAGGGCTAAGAATGGTGAAGGTTTGAAAAATCGACTTTTATGCAGAAAATATATGCCGGCATAAACAATTGGGCCATTAAAAATTTTGCGGATGTTTAATTTGATCGAAATAATTTCAGTATCTGCTCTAATGATACAGCAAGAACTAAAATTAAGCTATCGGAGTCGCCACATTTTTCTCAGCTTATCGCTGGATGTAAAAATTGTCAATAATTCCCTTGCCAACTTCCACGCTATTAAAAGTATAATATCGATCTAAAATAATGATCATCCAGAATTTTTCTTTTACCTAAATATTTTTATCGCCAACAATGAGTTTGCATATCCGCCTTAAAGAAGAAAAGCCAATGCTTAGACTGTCGTTAAACAATATTCCGGATGCAGATAATTTCAAGACAAAGCTTAAGCCATTTTAGAAATTCAGGCATTTTTTTTAGCTGATCGCTAGATGTAAAATCTATCAATGATTTCCTTGCCCTAACGTTGCCAACTTCCACGCTATTAAAAGTGTAATATCGATCTAAAATAATGATCATCCAGAATTTTTCTTCATTTTTCTTTTACTCGAATATTTTCATTGCCAACAATGAGTTCGCATATTCTTAAGTCTTAAGGAAGAAAAGCCGATGTTTAGACTGTCGTTAAACAATATTCCGGATGCAGATAATTTCGAAGCAAAGCTTAAGGCCCGTCTATTTTTCGGAGCTAGCTTCCGTAAAATTATACGGGGGGAGACGCCGAGAGTTCCTCCCGTTAGCCAACGTCGTCTATTATACTACTCTTGGAATAATATCCTAACGGGAGTTCGTTCGAGCGCGTCTCCTGTCACTTTTCTACCGATGCGTTACAGCAAACTCACCTTCATCTTGTAGACTTCGTCTTTGAGTGACAGAGCTTCGAGTGTGATCTCTGCAAGAACGAGATCCTTTTGTCTGAGTTGTTTCTTCAGCTCATCCACATCTTCGTCCTCTTTTTTGTAAAGCGCGGAGCTACTTTTGCTGCCGGTCATTGGATTCTCGTGTTCCGGCGATTTCTGACCGTTTGCTACTTTCGAATTTTGATTTTGACCGTGAGAATTCTCGTGCTTTGCTGCGGTTGGAAGTCTTGGACTGTTAGGCGCGCTCAGTTCACCAAGACCGTCTTTGCAATCCTCGGCGTCAGAAACAGAGCCGTGACGGTTTTTCCGAGATCTCGATAATTTCTTTGAGAAGGAAACCAACCAGCCCTTCTTCTTGCGATGACTACTCGCTGAACATGCGCTGCTTAATGAATTCAATGACGTCACACTGTCCGCCGACAGTTGTCGAGCCATCGAAGGTCCCTGATGATTGCTGTAACCTGTGCAACCCGTTGTGCCTGAATCTGAATCCCCAAGGGTATGTCGACGGCCATTTGACGCTGCACCGTTGAGCCCAGCTTCCGCACTCTGTTTTCGCAGCCTTTCGATGGTGTCCCGAAGTTCTTGTAACTCTGAATCCTGAAAAAAAAAATATTGTTCAACATTTGAAAATGTATAATAAAATTGTATGGATTTGTAAAAAAATTAATATCAGTATGTTGTGCATTATTGATACAATCAAAGTTAGGATATGTTAGAGTCTTCAAAAGGGTTTATTCAAGTTTCCAGGCCTTAGGGTAAGGTTCAAAGGTGCTGGTATTGAGTAAAGGGAAATAAATGGATTCAATTAATTTTTTTGTTAATGTTTAAAAATGTAGAGTAAAATTGTATGAATTTGTAAAAAATAAATATAAGATGTTGTGGGAAAATAAATGGATTTATTTAATTTTCTTGTCAATATTTAAAAATGCATTGTAAAATCGTATGAGTTTGTAAAAAATAGATATCAGTATGTTGTGCATTATTGATACAATCAAATCTAAGGCATGTTAGGATCTTCAATCGGGTTTATTGAATTTTCCAGGTCTTAGGGTAAGGTATAAAGGTGTTGGTATTGGGTAAAGGGAAATAAATGGATTCAATGAATTTTTTTGTTAATGTTTAAAAATGTAGAGTAAAATTGTATGAATTTGTAAAAAATAAATATTAGTATATTGACATAATAAAGTCTAGGACATGTTAGGATCTTCAAAAGGGTTTATTGAATATTCCAGGCCTCGGTGTAAGATAAAAAGGTGTTGGTGTTGAGTAAAGTGAAATAAATGGATTCAATTAATTTTCTTGTCAATATTAAAAAATGCATTGTAAAATCGTATGAGTTTGTAAAAAATAAATATTAGTATGTTGTGCATTATTCAAATCAAATCTAGGAAACATTAGGATCTTCAAAGGGGTTTATTGAATTTTCCAGGTCTTAGGGTAAGGTATAAAGATGTTGGTATTGGATAAAGGGAAATAAATGGATTCAATTAATTTGCTTGTCAATATTTAAAAATGTAGAATAAAATTGTATGAATTTGCAAAAAATAAATATAAGTATGTTGTGGGAAAATAAATGGATTTGTTTAATTTTCTTGTCAATATTTAAAAATGTAGAATAAAATTGTATGAATTTGCAAAAAATAAATATAAGTATGTTGGGGGAAAATAAATGGATTTGTTTAATTTTCTTGTCAATATTAAAAAATGCATAGTAAAACCGTATGAGTTTGTAAAAAATAAATATTAGTATATTGTGCATTATTCAAATCAAATCTAGGAAATATTAGGATCTTCAAAGGGGTTTATTAAATTTTTCAGGTCTTAGGGTGAGGTACAAAGGTGTTGGTATTGGATAAAGAGAAATAAATGGATTCAATTAATTTTTTTGTCAATATTTAAAAATGTAGAGTAAAATTGTATGAATTTGTAAAAAATAAATATCAGATGTTGTGGGAAAATAAATAGATTTATTTAATTTTCATGTCAATATTAAAAAATGCATTGTTGAATCGTATGAATTTGTAAAAAATAAATATAAGTATTTTGTGCATTATTGATACAATCAAATCTAGGATCGTATGAATTTGTAAAAAATAAATATTAGTATATTGACATAATAAAATCTAGGACATGTTAGGATCTTCAAAAGGGTTTATTCAATTTTCCAGACCTCGGTGTAAGGTAAAAAGGGCTTGAGTAAAGTGAAATAAATGGATTCAATTAATTTTCTTGTCAATATTTTAAAATGTAGAGTAAAATTGTATGAATTTGTAAAAAATAAATATAAGTATGTTGTGGGAAAATAAATGGATTTGCTTAATTTTCTTGTGAATATTTTAAAATGTAGAGTAAAATTGTATGAATTTGTAAAAAATAAATATAAGTATATTGTGGAAAAATAAATGGATTTGTTTAATTTTCTTGTCAATATTAAAAAATGCATTGTAAAACCGTATGAGTTTGTAAAAAATAAATATTAGTATGTTGTGCATTATTCAAATCAAATCTAGGAAATATTAGGATCTTCAAAGGGGTTTATTGAATTTTCCAGACCATACTAAATAAATATTAGTATGTTGTGCATTATTCAAATCAAATCTAGGAAATATTAGGATCTTCAAAGGGGTTTATTGAATTTTCCAGATCTTAGGGTAAAGTACAAAAGGTGTTGGTATTGGGTAAAGGAAAATAAATGGATTTGCTTAATTGTCTTGTCAATATTTAAAAATGCATTGTAAAATCGTATGAGTTTGTGAAAAATAAATATTAGTATGTTGTGCATTATTGATACAATCAAATCTAGGACATATTAGGGTCTTCAAAAGGGTTTATTGAATTTTCCAGGTCTTAGGGTAAAGTACAAAGGTGTTGGTATTGGGTAAAGGAAAATAAATGGATTCATTTCATTTTCTTGTCAAAGCTGCTGGAGGCTCCGTGAACTGGACAAGGTGGTCGTTGCCTGTTGCTTTTGTCGATTTCGCAACAGGTGCAACTGTCGGAGTGGCTTGCAACGGAGTCGCTGCTCCAGGATTCAGCCATGCTGAAAAGTTGCCTCATAGAAATGGAGCTCGGTTTCACTCTCATCGTATCGCCGACATCATCTTTTTCAGACTTCGTGGAGGCGATTCTTTCATTATCACACGCTTTTCCTTCAGTAGGTGAATTTACATCGAACTTAGCGAGTTTGGGGGCGACGTTATTCCTTGTAGAAGCTGTTTTACATTTTCCTCTTCGATAACCAACGGTTTTGTTAGTAAGACTCTTCAGGCCTCGTTCCAATATCGCCTGAAAACTTTTAGGATTCTCCTTTCGTCGCGCACCATTATCATTGACTCTCTGAGAATTCTCGTTTGCGATATCGGAATTTCCTTTGGAAATTTCATTCCCAATTTTGCTGGTTCCACTGGCTCCAATTTCCTTGCTGCCAATTTCATCCACGGTGTTTTTGCCTTTCATTTTGTAACGCATACGAGTCGGAATCGTTGAGATTACGATTTTGGAGTGAATTTTCTTCGACTGGGAAATTCCTGAATTTCTTGTTGCCAAATTTCTTCAGACTGAGAAGTGTTGCGACATTTTTGCAGATTTTCCTTAGCTCCAAATTCCTCAAAGATCTCGTGGATTTACGTTGATTCTGGCTCGCAGAAAATTTCCCAAGTTGTTTTGCATCGTGACTGGAAATTTTTGCACTTCACGAGGCTCGATTAAAGTCTATTCCGAGTTTTAGCGTCATCATCATCGCCTTTCGGTCAATAATATTTATGCAGTCCACCGGTTTTTGATAACCAGAAGTTTGTCCAAGGTTCGAATGGTCCACCAAGAGATTCACGGTCTTCACTGGATGTCCCTCGGCCTCCACGTCTCGTCCATCTCGTAAGAAATAATATTGATTGGTCAATTCATCACTGACGTTGAACTCTGACAGCGACGCATAGCCTCTCTCGTCTCTTCCCACTGTGACTCCGGTGAATGGCGTGAGAGATAAATACTTTTATAAAATTATTTCTTGACTAGGCGAGAATTCCATCCTTCGTGTCCTGTTAGACAAATTCTGTCCTCGGAGTTAGTTCTTCGATTATTCATTGCCAGTCGATGAGACATGGAAGTTTTATTCCTACCCAATATAATATTTTTATTTCTGCACGATTATGTTTATTTCTTAGATGGCACGATTTTTATTTAGTAATTGCAAAACGTTATTTGTCGGGCTGACTGAAATTTTGTGATTTGTTAACGAGACATATTTATTTTTGGAGGTTTTACATTATGGAATGAATTTAGTTCGGTGGAGACAAGTGACTATCTTTTGTCATTATATCAGCTAAATATTTCATTCTATTATGTTGTTTATGTACATAATATTTAATAGGTTTGATTTATTAAGTAATGCTGCGATAATTTATTGCCAATTTTTGGGATGTCGAAATTAAATTTCCCCGCAAAATATATTTTTCATTTCTGCATTTTAATAAGACATTTTTATGTCATTATATGAGTAAATTATATATTTTTTACTATTACGTTATTTATATGCATAATATTTAATAGGTTTTGATTTATTAAGTAATGCTGCGATAATTTATTGCCAATTTTTGGGATGTCGAAATTAAATTTCCCCGCAAAATATATTTTTCATTTCTGCATTTTAATAAGACATTTTTATGTCATTATATGAGTAAATTATATATTTTTTACTATTACGTTATTTATATGCATAATATTTAATAGGTTTTGATTTATTAAGCAATGTTGCGATAATTTATTGCCAATTTTTGGAAAATCGAAGTTAAATTCTACTGCCAATATATTTTTCATTTCAGCATTTCAATATAATATAATAAAATCATCTTGATTTTATGTAATTATTGGAAATCGTGATTTCCGGACTGTCTAAAATTTTGTGATATATATTACCTCGCCACGATTTTTTTTTAAGGTTGTAAATTATGTATTGAATTTAGTGTTATAAAAAGTGTCTTCTATTCTCAATATGAGTGTAATATTTAATTTTTACTACGTTTGTAAATATACATAATATTTAATAAATTTTGATGTATTAATTTAATGACAATTTCGAGAGATTATTGGAATTCTCCTGCAGGCTAATTTTTTCGTTGAATATGTTTCTATTAATTATGAAGATATTTTCTTAATCTTCTCATGTGCTATTAAGGAAAATATCGTTTTTTTGTTCGTTTTATCTTGCGTATTTCATTCTCGACGACTCTTAATTAGAATGTCTATACACTAAAGGTCCGGACTCTAATTGGAACCCTGGCGTGTGTTTAGAATCCCGCAGGGCACAGTAGCAAGGGATATCCGAAATCAGATGAAGGGAAAGGATCGAGATGCAGAGAATTTAGTCCGAGAACTGAGGAAAGGATCTGATTGGAAGCCCAGATTGGAAATGACTCTTAAGGCTGGTGTGCGATAGTGAACCTTAGATTAAGAGGAATTTAGTACTAAATTGGTTAGGGGTTTGTCCATCGAAATTACCAAAATTAGAAAATAGATGCCAGTAGCTGCACTGTTAAAATAGTTGTAAAATTAATGTAATTGAAAGTTTTTACCCTTTAATTTCCAACGTATTTATAAAGAAATTAATTTTTTTTAACTAAAAAAGTTCAGTAAAAATTTGACAGGAATTCCATTAGGAATGTATCATACATTTTAATTTATGAAAGAAAAATGCATTAAATGTAAAAATTATATGTAATATTTAAAAAATGCATTAAATGGAAAGTTATTTTTTCATAACTGACATTTTTTGCTATTTTGATTCAGAAAAATGCCTAGCATTTAATTTTTTTTTAAACATATACTGATACACTAAATTTAATTTTTAGGTATGATGTGAAATTACAGTACTTCTACATTAACCACGACTCATTGAATCGTTTTTAGTATAAATTTTATATAAAATATAATCTACTAGTATATACATGAAAACTTTCGTTACATTAATTAAGCACTATTTTTTTACAGTGTAGCAAACTATTATCTGACGTTAGGAAACAAAACTCACCTTCTTTTCGGCTGTGGCTGTGAGTTGTTTGAGTCGCTGATTCATATTTGAGAGGGATTGTTCGAAGGCTTGAACAACATGGTCCTGAAACAGAAGCGAGAAAGAATTCGTTAGACAATAATTAATAAGCGTAAACACAATTCAACATAAAAATTCAAGGTTCATAAGCTTTAGTAATTGTGCGTTAAATAAGTCTTGCATTGAGAAGAATCTCTTTTTCCGTTGCGGGCTCAATGATTATCTCTGGTAGTTATTCAATTGTCAAGTCTCTTCGCTTTGTTAGACGTGATTTTCCGTTATTCAAAGAAACGAATCGCTTTGCATTGAGTGACAGCTTTTACAATCTTCAAACTCACTTAACGTGTGTGTAACTCGAAAGAGCTTGCCAACGGCTGACAATTATCATTGATAATTCCTAACGTCGAGGGGAACTGACAGGTAAAAGATAATCAGACTCAGAGCTGTCAGGTGTGCAACACTTTGAGGATACGAGATTTTAGTGTTTGTAACACGTGCAACGAATCCAAAGTATCTGCCACGTTATCTAAATGGGGTCAAAATATATTTAACGCCGACACCTCGGACTTTTTCTTCTATCTTTGATTCCTCTATATTTTTTGCACTTTCCAAAGTTTATTTTTGCTTAGAAACGATAAGAGCCCCTTAACTTAAATTTAAAAAAAATATTTCGTGTTTTCACTGTATCTTAAAAAAATGTAAATTACATGCACTACAAAAAATCGTGGAAGTCCTGGTAATTTTAAAGTGACAGATATTCGAATTTAGTTCATGTGACTACTTTGTGTATAGTTACGGCAACTATGAAATAGTTGTAACAAAATTTCTGCTATAATGGCAACTACTTCATAGTTACATAGTTGCAACTATTTAACAGTCGCATAGTTACAACTATTTCATAGTTACATAGTTGCAACTGTTTCACAGTTACATAGTTGCAACTATTTCATAGATACATAGCTGCAACTATTTCACAGTCGCATAGTTACAACTATTTCATAGTTACATAGTTGCAACTATTTCACAGTTACATAGTTGCAACTATTTCATAGTCCCACAGTTGCAACTATTTTATAGTTACATAGTTGCAACTATTTATAGTCGCATAGTTGCAACGATTTCATAGTTACATAGTTGCAACTATTTCACAGTCGCATAGTTGCAACTATTTCATAGTCGCATAGTTGCAACTATTTCATAGTTACATAGTTGCAACTATTTTATAGTCGCATTGTTGTAACTATTTCATAGTCGCATAGTTGCAACTATTTATAGTCGCATAGTTGCAACCATTTCATAGTTACATAGTTGCAACTATTTCATAGTCACACAGTTGCAACTATTTCATAGTTACATAGTTGCAACTATTTTATAGTCGCATAGTTGTAACTATTTCATAGTCGCATAGTCGCGACTATTTTATAGTCGCATAGTTGCAATTATGAAATAGTTGCCGTAACTGCAACAAGAAAATAGTACTAGGACCTGGACTAGAAGCTGGACTAGAAATAAATGAGTTATTTTATAGTTATCGAGTCCAGATTTATTTCCGAAGTGTGCTTCAAATCATCCACTAAATGACTACTATTTTCCACATCAAAATGCATCGATATATGAAGTCTAATTTTATACTTTCAGTTTTAGAAGATGCTCGACATGTTACACGTTGATTTTACGGTATAACAAGCCATTGATACTAAACGCCTTGTTAGATGTTTTCCTCAAGTGTGGCGTGTAAGATAATGATTTTGTAACGACGAACGTATCTCTGCTGAGGGAGGCAAAATTAGAAGACTACTGGAAGACATCCTCTTGAGTCTCTTAGCCATTGATCCACTCGAAAGCTCAAGTGCTTCTGTGCTCAGGAACTTCTGTATTTTCTTATCCAACAATTTTCTATAGTATAGATTACATCATATATACATATATAACTAAATAAAAACAGCCTGCGATAAATTAGACTAAACATAGTCACCCTAATCATATGCCAGAGAGTATCGAGTTTCAGCATTTATAATAAATACAAGCTTTACGCTCCAAGATAATAAACATACGGAGAATTTTTACGTTGAAGCATTAGCGATGTCGGAATAAAATTTTTAAGTCCCCATTACTTTTTGAAACAAATATTCACGAATCATAAATATTTGTTTCAAAAAGTTAATTATGATAATTAATCAATTAATCAATCGAAAATTAATTCGATATAATTATAAACCTGCGTGGCTTATAAAAACATGGTGAAATCTTTCTACAAATGAAAAAAAAAAAAAAATTGCATATACATGAAATTTAATGAAATTTTTTTGTCGTTAACAATTATTTCAAAAATCAAAATCTTTTTCACAAAAGCTGCAGACAATTTTCGAACTATAATTTTTTCAAATGATTTATTTAAGTTTATCAAATAATTGAGGTTTGGAAACTTGGTTGTGCGATTGTTAAATTATATCTTCTGTTGTTATCAACAAAGTTAATTATGATAATTAATCAATTAATCAATCGAAAATTAATTCGAAATAATTGTAATTCTGCGTGGCTTATAAAAACATGGTTAAATCTTTCTACAAACGAAAAAAAAAAATTGCATATACATGAAATTGAATGAAATTTTTTTGTCGTTAACAATTATTAAAAAAATCGAAATCTTTTTCACACAAACTGCAGGCATTTTTCGAATAATAATTTTTTATTTATTTATGATTTATTTATGTTTATCAAATAATTGAGGCTTAGAAACTTGGTTGTGCGATTGTTAAATTATATCTTCTGTTGTTATCAACAAAGTTATATATGATAATTAATCAATTAATCAATCGAAAATTAATTCGAAATAATTATAATCCTGCGTGGCTTATAAAAACATGGTTAAATCTTTCTACAAACGAAAAAAAAAAATTGCTTATACATGAAATTTAATGAAATTTTTTTGTCGTTAACAATTATTTAAAAAATCGAAATCTTTTTCACACAAACTGCAGGCAATTTTCGAATAATAATTTTTTTTAATTTATGATTTATTTAAGTTTATCAAATAATTGAGGTTTAGAAACTTGGTTGTGCGATTGTTAAATTATATCTTCTGTTGTTATCAACAAAGTTAATTATGATAATTAATCAATTAATCAATCGAAAATTAATTCGAAATAATTATAATTCTGCGTGGCTTATAAAAACATGGTTAAATCTTTCTACAAATGAAAAAAAAAAAATTGCATATACATGAAATTTAATGAAATTTTTTTGTCGTTAACAATTATTAAAAAAATCGAAATCTTTTTCACACAAACTGCAGACAATTTTCGAGCTATAATTTTTTCAAACGACTTATTTAAGTTTATCAAATAATTGAGGTTTAGAAACTTGGTTGTGCGATTGTTAAATTATATCTTCTGTTGTTATCAACAAAGTTAATTATGATAATTAATCAATTAATCAATCGAAAATTAATTCTAAATAATTATAATTCTGCGTGGCTTATAAAAACATGGTTAAATCTTTCTACAAATGAAAAAAAAAAAATTGCATATACATGAAATTGAATGAAATTTTTTTGTCGTTAACAATTATTTAAAAAATCGAAATCTTTTTCACACAAACTGCAGGCAATTTTCGAATAATAATTTTTTTTAATTTATGATTTATTTATGTTTATCAAATAATTGAGGTTTAGAAACTTGGTTGTGCGATTGTTAAATTATATATCTTCTGTTGTTATCAACGTGTAAATCTATGAAGAAATGAACACTGAGAGCTAATAATAATATTAAATCGGGGCGTATCGCTGCGGTAGTACATTCAATAGCGAATAATCTATCATCACACGTTATAGAGAGCAGTGCTGGCGCGGTTCCCTTTCGAAAGTGTCTGGGCCAACAATGCTCGCCTCCAGACAGTTCTCGTAGAGCCTATAGTATGTATATGTATAATATTAAACTAGTTACTGTATAAGATGCATAAGATTGGTGGTCAGACGATGCTACAGGCGTAAATTGACGCCAGTCTCATGACATTGATACTATTCTTCATTTCGTCGTCTGTCTCTACATAATTTACTACATAGCTCGCATACATATACATATATCCCATTTCTTCTCTTTAGCGCTGGACTTCTGCTTTTTCTTTCGCTCTCTTTGCTCCCGCCACGTCAACTACTCGCCCGCACTCGGCCATTGCACAGGCCAATGATTTAAGGCTCGCATTTTATTGCGAACCGTGTAATATGGGCCATTTCATGTAAAAAAAATTATTGTTATTTAATACATGATTTTTTTTTAAATATCGATAAAAAAAGCTTCAGAAAAATCCTAAAATAATAACATAAACAACCGTCACCATGAACTGACATCTTGTTTCATTTTTAATGGCTTTTCTTTCGAAAAAAAAGGCTTAAAAAAATCGACCCAAATTTTTGAGAAAAATTTCTAATTCTTAAACTGCGACAAAGAATTTAAATTACAAAATACGTGAAAAGTTTCAATAAAAAAAAATGTTTAAAAAAGTATTTTTTTTTGAGCATATAGAATATAGTATAATAAAAAAATATGGAGCGATTTGGAAGGAATCCATAGAAGACTTATGAAATTGGAAATATATAGTTTGCATAAATTCTATATGCACTCTATATGCAATTTATGTATAAAATATTTTTAAAAAATTTAAAAACATTAAGAAACAAAAAAAATAATAAATTACACAAATTATAATGCATATTTATTTATGAATTATAATCATAATTTATAAATATTTATAAATTATTATAAATATTATTAATTATGATAATAATTAATAATAATATAATTATATTATATTATAATTATAATTTATATTATTATTAATATGAACTATTATTTATTTATTTATAAATTATAGTTATAATGTATAAATAAATTTACAATTAATGTATAAATTGAATCAATAATATAAAATTATGTATAAATTGTATATAGACCATATATAGGCTATACATGCCCAATTCTATGTTTAAAACTATATATATTTTTAATATACTCTAATATTTTTTTTTATTTGTGATTTCAATCGAGGCCTAGCACAGCCAGAATAATAAGGGGGGGGGGGGGTAAAAAGAAGAAGATAAGAGGAGGAAGGGGCAGAAATTTAGTTGAGCAGTGCGGTCGACGTAGGCGACGATTTGACCCACAATTCGACCCACACGCTCTCCACGAGTTACACTTTTCTTCGCAGCCTATGTTATCGTGTGAGAGTCGTCGAGTATCGGGTATATAACCGTACATAAAATAGACTATACATTGATGCATCATATAACCATAGCCGCTGTTACATTCACGCCATTTTATACTGTGTAGATGAAGCACACTTGTATATACCGTTTTGTGCAGTTAGAAAGATTGGTACTTTGGACAATCGGAGTCTCCCGACCATTTGTCTGGATGACCCAGTAAAGATTGAACATTTTATTACATATGCAAGGAAATTTATTTATTTTTATATCCACAGGTGGATTTTAGTGGAAAGTGAATGTTACCCTACATTTTTAATGGGAATTTTGATTATTGGATCTGTAAATAAAAATATGCAACTTGCCAAAGATTAAAAATAAAAAATTATTGATAATATCGGACAAAAATGAATGCATTTTTTTTGCATATTTAGCTTTTAAGAACCATTGGAAAAAAATATATATATATTTTTTTACGAAAAACTTCCCAAAGAATTGAAAAAAAAAAATTGTTGATAATATCGGACAAAAATGAATGCATTTTTTTGCATATTTCGCCTTTAAGAACTATTGGAATTATTGAGGATGAAATATATTACAAAAAATATATTTCATCCTCAAAAAATAAATATTCTTTTATAAAAAAATAAAAATTCTTTTACAAAAAATAAATATGTATTTACGTTGGTATTTTTACGATAAGCACAATGTTCCATATTTATTTTACGATTACGTATGATGTATCAATATTTGCATTAATTTAATATTATTGATAGTAGGAACGAGTTTCATCAAAATTTATGAGAATTTTGTTTCCACCACCTATGGAATGTCTCAATTGACGTAGAATGGCTTATATAGTAATTCAATTATATTTTAATTACATAAATATAAGTTTCGGTATATAAATAATTGACTCGAGCCACCAACTTTTTAGAAGGGTATATAATGTAATTTAAACACGTGGCGTGTATATGTATGTGTATATAGCGAATTGTACGAAGAGAGTAGAGTAAAAAAAAAAAAAATAGCAGAGCCGCAACGAACCGGTAGGTCGGAACGATAGTACGTGTTGCGTACACTATATAAACCATGTCGATGGGACTACCAGCTCGTAAATTCCTGATGAGCATCGTGAACTCCTACGCGAAACGTTAATTTACTCAGTTACACATGGATATCCGCGGTTATATAGCGCAGTTTGGTTTCGATTCTCGTGTGGGTGTTTTCGAAAAGATTGATGTTTTCATTTCATAGTGTAATTTTATTGGTACACGTACTGCAATGAATATTCCCGGATCGATCGATTACGAAAGATCTTCATTAGGCTTCGGGATTGTTGGGTTTGTTTTCCTTTTTGATCCCGTTTGAACTACCGGTTCGAAAGACTCCTGCTGTGATTTGTCTTTTCTCTCTCTTTCGTTATAGCATTCACGTGTTCCAAGCTCGTTTTTTTTCTCTTAATGCGGTTCAAGAGATCAAATATTTATTTTGTTCAAATTTTAACATTGAAATGTTAGGAATTTGACAGGATTATCATGAAAATCTTAATAAATGATACCAACAAAATAACGTGGGTTCGGGAATTTTTTATTATTTATAGTTTATGTTATATTCATTTTTTATTATAATAGCCTAAAATTCATTCCCATGGAAAATTAAATATATTTGATATCTGATCAACTTTTCGTTGAATAATACATTTTTTCAATGTGCTTTGGATATAACTTAGATATATTTTTCGCTTGCATATATTTCGCATTTATTCTAAAATATATCCGACGTATATATAATTTTCTGGCGCAAATATATTTAGTATTAAAATTATATGTAAGCAGAAGTCGAACGTTGACTTGAAGTTTGAAGAATAAAAAATATTTTCAGGTTTTAGGGAGGTTCAAAATTAGCAGGGCGATTTGATTTTACTGATCATTGTGAATTTCAAGTTTATGTCTCAAAATCAAAGATACACTTTTTTTTAAAAATAATCAAATACTTTTTTTTTATAAAGAAGTACTTTTTTATAATCAAATATATAATTAATTTTTTACATTCGCTTGTGGGCTTTAAAGAGAAATTTCTCTACTTAACTATACCGTTCGAACACCCGTGTAGATCATGTCGATTTCTTACGATTGGATCGAGATTGTGTGTCGTCGATTGACCGCGCGTTCTCGACGCGTACCAATTTACGAGTTTACAGCCCCCTTGTGCTCGCCGGTATCCTCTCGCGCCCACGTGCCGATATACATGCACCTATGTACCCCAACCAGATGTTAGTATATGGGAAATTTCATGCCAACTCGACAAACGACCGATTTTTACCATCTCAAAAATGGTCCGCAATTTTTTATCTTATTCTTCCACATGAAAAAAGATGTTTTTATTAATGTTTTTTTATTATAAATATTTAAAAGAAAAACGGAAAAAAGCAGGCGAAATTTTTGTCAGATGTTTTTATTAATGTTTTTTTATTATAAATATTTAAAAGAAAAACGAAAAAAAGCCCTGATAAAAAAATTTGTTCCATAATTTTTTTTCAATCATTCAATATTATTGGTTGTAAAACGCGGTTTAATCAAAATCGGGATGTTTTCTTAAATTTAGCTTTAAATATTTATAATTAAAAAACGTAAATTAAAAAAATCGGAAACAATTTCTGAGTAAATTTTTTATGTGGAAAAATAAGATAAAATATCGCGGACCGGATTTGACAAGGTAAATTTTGATCGTCCACAATTTTTTATCTTATTCTTCCACATGAAAAATGCAGGCGAAATTTTTGTCAGATTTTTTTGTTAACGTTTTTTTATTATAAATATTTAAAGGAAAAAATAAAAAAAGCTCCGATAAAAAAATTTGTTACATCATTTTTTTTTATCATTCAATGTTTTTGACTGTAAAAAGCGGCTTAATCAAAATCGGGACGTTTTTTAAATTTAGCTCTAAACATTTATAATTAAAAAACATAAATTAAAATTTTAATTTGATTTAATTAAAATTAATTTTTTTATGTGGAAATAACATAAAATATCGCGGACCAGATTTGACAAGGTTAAGTTCACGTCCGCAATTGTTTATCTTATTCTTCCACATGAAAAATGCATGCAGGATTTTTATTACATTTTTTAAAATTTATTTACGTTTCTTAATTATAAACATTTAAAGGCAAAAATACAAATTTTGATTTAAAAATTCCTCATTTTTATTTAGCTTCAAATATTTAAATAAAATAAATAAATAAATATAAAAAGTACGTAAATTATAAGAAATCTAAAAAAAATTCTGCATGAATTTTTTATGTGAAAGAATAACATAAAAAATCGGGGAACAGATTTGACATGGTAAGTTTCGATTATTGGTCGATTTGGCATGGAATGTCCCACATGTTCCTATGTATCCCAACCAGATGTTCCTATATATCTATATGTATCGTTTACACTGCACTACACATATGTGAGCTCACGTTTTACCTATGGGAAATTGCTAAGACCGATCGAAGCGTAGGTGGCTCGTCGGTTCTCGATGCGCGAACCACAATCGCAGCGGTTCTCGCTTCCTTTCGTTCGTTTCTCACTATATCGTATCATTACTGTCTGCAAAGAGGTAGAAACGAGCAGCCAGTGTATTGTACTATATTATAGAGGATATTTCATTCGAACCAAAAGCCCTTTTCAGCCGACATTTTTTTTAATTCATCTAATACATGAAGACTATTATATAGTATAACCGGAAATGGTCTTCTACTCCAATTTTCAGACCTCTAAATTTAATTCGTATGAAATTGTGCTGAAATTAATATTTTCATCAATGTTTCGAAACAGAAATTTAAAGTAATTTCGAATGTAAATGTTTTTAATAATAATTTGAGGCCGTAAATTTTTAAAATCAAATTATCAAGATTTTGCGCGATCAACAAAATTCGAGACTTTTGGGATCTCGAATTTCAGAAGATCGGCAAAATTTTAAGTATCACCATAAAATTACTTTAGAACAATCGCACGAAAAAAATGTGATTAATTTTTAAAAATATATATCTTTTTCTATTTTTTGCTAAAAATTATAAGAATTTTATTTAATTTTTGGCGCTTTTTGACGTTTTAAAGGCTTAAAAAATTAGAAAACTGAGATTTTAGCATATGTTAATGAAGATTTTGGTGATAATATTTTAGGCCTTTAGTTTCACTGTAAAAAAAATCTACTTGAAATTTAGTGTACTTCTACTGGAAGTTTTTATTCATAAACTAGTATATTAAATTTAGTATACAAGTCTAATATAAGATTAATGTATCGTACATTACATTCAATAATTTACTTAAATTTTACAGTAAAAGTACTTGAATTTTAATAATTTGCTTTAATTTTATTGGAAAAGTACATGAATTTTATCCCACAATTGTATATTAAATTTCGATGACGAGTTTATGAATAAAAACTTCCAATTTTTTCTACCAGTGTTGGAAAAAATAAAAAACATGTCCGTCAAAAATGAAATTTGAGTTTGTATGGAATATCCCATATATATATATGCGTATTACCCTATATATACATACATTAGCTCCGAAAGAGCTTGACAGCCTTTGCATTGGGAGCCGGACGTTCCTGTCGGTCGGATTTCCCTGCGGGCCCAGCCTCTTTTGGGCCCTCCTACTTCGCCACACTCATTCTCTTTTCATCCTCATTCTTGTTCTTATTCGCTGTCTTCGCTTTTTTTATCACCGAACCGTATCGAAACTCCCAGCTCATAAATCCTTTGATAATTGTTTTTCGATGTGTCAAACTGCCACTCGAAATTGGCATTAACAATATAGGAAAAATTTATGAATCTATAAATAAGGGTTGTATGTCATCAATTAAAAATCTATAAAAATTTCTGTACAAACTAAAAAAAAAATCGCCTTCCACCCTTGAATATAATTGAAAATAATTTATCGCCATGTCTCACAGTAAAATTCATATTTAATTCAATAACAATTGAAATTATTTAAAATTAAATATACACATAGATAATTTGCAATTTCACTTCAGGCTGCAGAAAAAAATGTAGTTTTTAATTTCCCTTAAAAAAAATAACATTTGATTTTTCAACATTTCTCAATCATCCTGATATAACTATAGCAATGAAGAAATGAATCAATCAATAGCCAGAAATAATATATTATAGAAATATTTTATTTTATTAATATATTATGGATGTATTTATTAATATATTATAGAAATATTTTATTTTGCCTATGACATATTATATTAAATTTAAAAAAATGATTGATTGTTGTCATTAATTAATTAGAATTTTTTAAAATTGATTAGCCAATGTATAGCTTTGTTTGTTACCCGAGAAGTTTGTTGGCATTTTATTGGACATTCATTTCGTTGGTTCGACAAAAAAATAAATAATGATTGAGAGTTTTTGGCTGGAGCCAGATTTGAGACGTTTGAAATGTTTTTACTGTACACAAACACATATTTTTAATACTGAACAGGGTTGTATATACATAATAAGCGTTGTATGTCATCAATTAAAAATCTATAAAAATTTCTGTACAAACTAAAAAAAAATCGCCTTTCACCCTCAAATATAATTGAAAATAATTTATCGCCATGCAATCTCGCGGTAAAATTCACATTTAATTAAAAAACAATTGAAATTATTTTAAATTAAATATACACATAGATAATTTGCAATTTCACTTCAGGCTGCAGAAAAAAATGTAGTTTTTAATTTCCCTTAAAAAAAAATAACATTTGATTTTTCAACATTTCTCAATCATCCTGATATAACTATAGCAATGAAAAAATGAATCAATCAATAGCCAGAAATAATATATTATAGAAAATATTTTATTTTGCCTATGACATATTATATTTTAAAATAAAATGATTGATTGTTGTCATTAATTTATTAGAATTTTTTTAAATTGATTAGCCAATGTATAGCTTTGTTTGTTACCCGAGAAGTTTGTTGGCATTTTATCGGACATTCGTTTCGTTGGTTCGACAAAAAAAATAATAATGATTGAGAGTTTTTGGCTGGAGCCAGATTTGAGACGTTTGAAATGTTTTTACAGTACACAAACTCATATTTTTTATACTGAACAGTGTTGTATATACATGAGCATACTAAATTGTATTATGTATAAAAAGGAGCTCGCTCAGTTAGCTCTGGAACAAAGCACGTTACTGTTGCTCATGGTTTCTGCCGATGCGGTTTCGTGCGAACACCATCGTCACTACCGAACCATCCGCAAACATTTTCCCCGCGTACGTTCTTGCCCCAAGTGCTTTCCGGTCGTGTTTTTAGTGCGAGCGTGCTCTACGCATGTAGTATATACAGTATACGTGGAAGGGTTCACGAGCCCTGAAATAAAATACTCGTAAACTCTTATTTAACGTGAACGCGAGCGGCTCTTACATAATTGCACTCTAGGGAGAACTTCATGAAGTTACAGTGGAAATGTCAATAAGTTAAAAGTTTCCACGCAGACAAAATAAATAAACAACATTTCTATTTCCATAAAATATTCACATATAAAATATTCAACTTCATAATTTCATGAAGTTACAGTTGAAATGTCAATAAGTTAAAAGTTTCCAAGCAGACTAAATAAATAAACAACATTTTTATTTTCATAAAATATTCACATACACTGTTAAAAATATTTTGAAAATTAATATATCTATTGGAAGTTCTTTTTCAGATACAGTATATTAAATTTAATTTAATATACTAGTAATTAAATTAATATACTAATAATAATTAATATACTAATATATTAATATTAATATACTAGTAATACTAGTAATAATATAATAGTATATTAAATTAAATTTAATATACAGATATGTCATAAAATTCCAATAATTATATTATAAACACAAGTTTTATGAAGTATTAATATACTGTATATTAATTAACATTTGTGTATTAAATTTAATATACGCGTATCCGCAAAAAAACTTCCAATAATAAATAATAAAATATTCACATACGTTTTTTAAGTTTTTAACCGTTTGAAGGCGAAATTTTTTTATTTTCCAAATATTTCTTCAAATTTAAATACCAAATATTTTGATAAAAAATTGACAATCCGGGGAATTATATTAGAAGCACATTCTACGTTTTCGTATAATAAAAGAAAAATGCATTTACACGTAAAATGAGCAAAATTGAATTTTTTTAAATAACAAGTAAAAAGTATTTATATTTGTACTTTAATGACAAGGAGATTTGTCTATTAAACAGTTGAAAATTTTGAATGTATAATTCTACTATTAATTAACCTAATAAGAAAGAAGTGGACAGCTATTTAATTTTGGAACGAATATTTATCAAATTAAAATTCTACTAATATGAGACAAAATAAAATAAAATAAAATTCTTTAGAAATAAATTTAAAAAACAAAATAAATTAAATTGTGGTAGAGAAATTAATGCCAGATATACATATTCGAAATATATTATCTTCTCAACTATGATTTTGAACGCATAAAAAATTATCAAGTTCCTCTCAATTAATAAAATTACAAACATATAAACATTGAATTTGGCATATCTGAAATTTCCATATTATATTTTGCATATCGACAATTTTCATAATACGAATTATGCATATCGGTAATTTTCATAATACAAAATTTGCATATTTACAATTATCATGATTATGATATTTCGCGTTTCATTTTCGCCATTATCATTTTGTACTGATTCGTACCTTGATAATTATTTATTATTTTATTTTGTAGCTTGAGGAAAATTTTTGATTTAACAGAAAAGCGACTGTACATTCGTTCGTCTGGTCGCCATTAAGGAAAAGTTACGTGCCCTGTGTTAATAGCTTCGCAAGAGCAAAAGAAATGCGAAGGCAGAAAAAAAACCGGGAGCCAAAGTGCTGCCCTGTAATTTGACGACTCGTCCTCTGTACTGAATTCATAGCCACGCATGCGTGCACTCGTTTTATAATCTGTAATCTGCATGGCATAGTATAATTCCATTCTTACTGCACGTTATTCAGTGCATATATTTCCTCTGTGAGTTTCCTGCACGCAGAACTCACGCACCACTGAAGGTTTTAATAAAAGAAAAATAAAATAAAAGAAAAATTAATGTCGAGTACGTTCATCAGTGTGAATCGTTGCAGAATATACACTCGATCGACTGTTCCATAGAGAATCTTTTACGTCTGTCACTTTTTATTCCTCGCTTTCGTTCTGTCGGATTTCTTGTTGCTTTGCAAAGAAAAAAATAAAATAAATAAATATCGTTCCGGTTCTTCGTTGCGGATCCCAAGCAGACCACTGATGCAGTGTTTGCTACTGGCGGTATCGGTTCGCAGCCTTTCGATTCACTTTTTCGTAAGAACTTATATGGGCAATTCCAACTGAATTTTTCATCCTCTGACCCTGACACCCTTAAATAATTTTTGTAATTTTTTATCAAGTAGTAGTTTGGAAAAGAAAATACACGTATTTTTTTGTTTGGCGCTACGATCAATATTTTTGCAAAAATTTACATTTTTCGATATTCATAATTTTTTTAAATGGTTAATATCTTGGAAATCAATAGTCGTATTGAAAAATGTTCGTAATAAAATTTGTTCAGTTCTGCAAAGTGAACAAATTTTATCATTGACATTTTTCTACAGGACTGTTCATTTCCAAGATATTAATGATTAAAAAGAATATAAATTCTAAAAATTCGTCTGCCGGAAATATTCAGCTGACTCCCTAATTCCCTTAAAAAAATTTTGACAATTTTTTATCGAAAAGTATTTAGAAAAAGAAAAGACACCTATTTTTTTGTATGGCGCTACGATTAATATTTCCGACTGGCAAATTTTTGTAAAAATTTCAATTTTTCGATATTCACATTTTTTAAAATGATTAATATTTCAGAAACCAATAGTCCCATGGAAAAATGTCCAAGATGAAATTTGTTCAGTTTTGCAAAATGAACAAATTTTATCTTAAACATTTTCCCACAGGTCTGTTAATTTTCAAGATATTAATGATTGAAAATATATAAATACCAAAAAATTGGAATTTTTACAAAAATTCGTCAGGCGAAAATAATGGTTGTATGGCCAATCAAAAAAATACGTGTATTTTCTTTTTTAAACTACTTTTTGATAAAAAATTATCAAAATTATTGAACGGGGGTTAAAGTCGGAATATGAAAATTTAGAAAATTAGCTGGAATTCCCCATATACATATACATAGTTTGTATATTGTGCATAGTAACCCTTCACTATCCCGCGGGATATTCTCTTGAGGGATCCGGTGTGAGAACTGCATAATCCACGAAGCGTTACGACTCGAGCTAACTGGGCTAGCAGTTCCCAGGCCTTCTCCTCCTTCGGCACGACCTTCTCTCTTTCTCCACTACGTCGACGTATATGCACACGATTCTTTTACTGCTAACGCTTCTTCATGAAATTCTACACTGATACGCATCGAGCATGAAGACCGAGGCATTGCCTTACGCATGACCTGTTGAGCCTGTAAGTATACCAAGAGGATCTCTTGCATATTCTTCTCCTCAAATTTGATTGTTTTTTTTTTTCGTTTCCTGGTAGCAAATAGTAACTATATTGTCAGATCTAGTAACTTTGGTCCTTTTTTTGTATTTATTTTTTGGAAATTAAATTTAATATAATTTAACAAGCTCAAATTATATTGAATTTACACAAATAAATATATATAATAAAATTATATATAATAATACTTAGATAATAATACTTAGAATATAAAGTATTGGAAGTTTTTTTGTGGAAACGCGTATATTAAATTTAATATACAAATAAAATTGTTGTAAAATTAATATGCAGTACATATAAATTTAATATACAGTATCTGCAAAAAAAAACTTCCAATACACATATTAATTTTTAAAATTATATTTTTAACAGTGTATATTTAATTCCATGTAAATACATCAATGTAGTTAATTTTAAAAAAATGTCTTCTATTGTTTTCAGGCAGTGAAATATGGTACAAATCAGAGTTGTAAAAATGTCTAATACTTATAGAAATAAAGATGATGATAAAATGAGCTCTTTAATTATGATTTCATAATAATAACATGTAGTGATTATAATACGATGATTACACTTTTGAATAGCTGCAAGAATTATTATTTTTCAATAAAATTTCATGGTAATCTTTTTGAAAAAAATGAAGAAACATAATTAATGCATTAAAAAAGTAATGCATTAATTATCCCTTCCATTTTCTCCACTATTTCTTCCAATATTTAAGCGAAAATTAGTATTTTTTGCAGATATTCAAATATTTACACTTTATTTTATAATCACTACATATTATTATTATAAAATCATAATTATAAAACAAACTGTACACCGAAGAGAAAAGATTTCATTGACGCCAAAGAAATGGGCGGATTGATTTTTTTTTCATTGATTTCAACGAAATATTTCTTTGATTTCAATGAAATAGTGCATTTGAATTACAAAGAGAACATTTCATTGCCTGTAAATAAAGATTTACTTAGTGAGCATATAATAAAGAAACAGTTTCATTGTTTTAAAGAGACGTTTTCATTTGTTCAAAGAAACGTTTTCATTGATCACTCTCTCGCACCTAACCTCACTTTTTTGTTTTCCGGTTCTCCTGAACGAACGGCTTCGAGTTTCAAAGAGCCAGAAGCTTAGCCTATTTCTGCCATACTTCCTTACATACTCACAAAATTTGAGCTTTATCTGCCGCGTACTTCAGGAAAAAATAGGTTTCGAAATTTTGAGCTGGTAAGAAGAAGGTTTCATTGAATCAGAGACGACATCTTTGAAATCAATGAAAAAGGTTCATTGGTTTAAAGAAATATTTCTTCGAATCAATGTCATTACTTTTCATTGAGTTTGAGATCATTCAAAGAAAAGATAGTATTGAAATTCAAGTATTTCGTTTCATTGGCACAAAGATTTCCGTGAATCAATGAAACTTTTTCTCTCGGTGTACACGGAAAAAAAAGATTAGTTGCCATAACCAAAAAATGAGTTGACACAACCAATCGATTATTCTATTTCCATTACAACACAAATGGTAATACCGACGATTCGAATGGTAATACCGACGATTGGATTAGTTAACCTAACTAATCTCGCGAGAACTAATCGTGAATAATTGAGGTTACTATTCGATATGGTTGAGGCACCTAATTTTTTAGTCATTGTGTGCAGCAAATCGAAAACGTAGTTGCCACAACCAAACATTTATTTCCGTGTATATTTCATGAATTAATGGGGATTTACAACTCTAAAAAGTAAAAATTCGAAAAATGTCGGATATCCTTGTTTCCAATGTGTATGGCTTTAGACACAATCGAGGATTCTCCTCGGGCAGACACAAGTCGGGTCTGGGTTTTATATACGCAAGATGAACACTCGCACGCACGAGGGTAAACGTGAACACAAGTGACTTCTATCTGCACAAGCTGCTGGCGTTTACGAGAGAAAAGAGATAGAAAGAGCGGTGAACGCACGCCACCCGACTGTGCTGCAAGCAAACGCGTGCATCCGAGGTCGAACACGTGATGACCATCTTGGTAGCGAACTCGGCTGTTGCTGCTGCTGCTGCAGTTGAAGAGCAGCTCTGTGTTGCAGGCCTACTATTATAAACAGAGACGAGCGAGATCGAGGGTAAACGAGTAAAATTTTAACACGTGGTGTGTGTGCTGTTTTAGTATATATATTACACTGCATGTAATATATACATATATATATATGCATTTAGTACCTATATTACTGCTGTTGAATAGTAAACTAGAGCCACCATAACCGGCAAACCAGAAAGCTCGTGTGTCATCTGTTTTTACTTTATCGCGAAATCGTGCCAACCGGTCGTTTTCACACATTAAAGTACTTTTATAAAAGCGAAGGGCTATAAAAACAAGTCGTTTTTTTATATATCTATGGGGGATACCACCTGAATTTTTCATTCTTCGACTCTGACCCTTTTAATAATTTGCCACCATTTTTTGTAAAATAGTATTTTTGAAAATAAGACACGTATTTTTTTTTGTTTGGCGCTGCGATCGATATTTTTGACGAATTTTTGTGAAAATTCCGATTTTTTGGAGTTTCATATATTTTTCATCAGTAATATTTTGGTAATTAATAGTTCGATCAAAAAATGGGCAAGATGAAATTTGTTCAGTTTACAAAAAGCTATTTAATGTATGCTACTAATGGTATTTTAGTTTTTCTGAAATTTTTTGATGTGACGTTAAACTACAATATATCGTTTTGGAAAGAATGAGTCGTTTTTATAATTTTTATATAATTACAGAATAATTCTGTTTAAAATTACGAAATTTTTGAGACCTTATTCACAATAAATCGATTTTTTAATAAGAAGTTCTACCTAATTGAAGTTTTTTCAACATCCTAAATTCTTACGTAAAACTTCAATTACGTAGAACTTTTCGAAAAAAAATCCTGCCGATCTGCATGAGATCTCAAAAATTTCGTAATTTTAGACAGAATTTTTATGTAAGTTTACAAAAATTATAAAAAATTGCCTTTTTTTAGCAAAACGATATAATTATTCTTTAACATTATATAACAAAATTTTGGAAAAACTAAAATAAAATTTTTAACATACATTATGTAGCTCTTTGCAAACTGAACAAATTTCATCTTGCACATTTTTCGATAGAACTGCTAACTTCCAAGATATTAATGATTAAAAATATATGAAACCGGAAAAATTCGAATTTTTACAGAAATTCGTGTGTCGAAAATATTGTTCGTAGCGCAAAACAAAAAAATACGTGTCTTTTCTTTTTCAAAATACTATTTGGTTAAAAATTGTCAAAATTATTAAAAGGGTCAGGGTCAGAACTTGAAAAATTCAAATGGAATTCCCTATATATTATGTGGTAAGTGGAGGTATTTAGTGTCACCATATAAAAGCGTTCAACCTGTCGCAGGTGTTCCCTTCTCAGCAGAAACAAACAAAAAGGCACGCGACGATCTTTTTACAATCGAGATGCCTGCTTAATATTATCGATGTATAAACCAGATATGTTATTTCTATGGTGACGAAAGAGGCTCCGTTCCAGTATGATGTATAGGATTTCTATTGCCTTCCTAGATTGATATTTGCCCTCAATAAGATACGACGATTGACACGGAGAATTTATAGCTCTGGTCTTGATACATGTAATAAAAATGTACGACTAATTTTATTCCTTTCGCAGTTACAACTGTTATTATTATTCTGTTATTGAATGAAGTGTTTTTCAAGTTATAAATAAATGTGGATATTTAATCGATGTTATTATTACATTGAGAATCGATATTTGTTTTAAATAAATTGGATAGATAATAATAATAATAAATAACAATAAAAATATTAACTTTATTATTATATATTGTAGGAATAAATATTTTGAAAATTTACAAGTTTAATTATAATTTAAAAAATTTCAATAAATAGATAAATAGTTAAATTCAGAAAAATAATAAAGTAATAAATAAAATACAGAAAAATGAGAATTTCAGTAAATTGCTATTTGAATGTTGAAAAACCAAAAATTTTATTGCTCTAATTAAATATTCTTTATTACGAATAATTTGTTTGAGCCAATTAATCTTACAGCAGTTAATTTTATTACGGAAACTTTTGGAATGTTTGTAAAAAATAAAAATGAATTGATTTTTTTCTTTTTTTTTTTGCGAAGGTTTGTCGTAAAGTTTTAGTAGACGCCAGATGGTTGGCTAATCTTCGAGTTCCTTCTTGGTTTAAGTTAACATGGCACGAGTTAGACGAAGAGTTGGATATGCCGTGATGTGCCATTACTTCTGCCCGGGTCTTGTAAGTTTGTTCGAGAGACGTGCGTTCGCGACAATTACGCGACTCTCTGGCACGAAAGTCGTCGTATCCGGTGTCGTGGACCGCGTTAACTCGGCACGAACGGTCGTAAATCAAAATTGCCGGGGCAGCTCGGAAATTATTGGGGGTGTCGTACGAGGGTTAACATTCGAGTTCAATACGTCATCGGATTCGCGATAAAACCAGAAAATTTATTTTTACTGCTGCTACGTGAACGGCTTTATTATTGTATGTGAAACAAAATTGTTCTGCATTGATAACTAAAAATCTCATTAAATTGTAATTAATGTATATCAATAACAACGAAGATGTAAAGGATTTACCAAATTTTGAAAAAAATATTAGACACTTTTTATTGCTGCTACGTTAAATTGTATGTGAAATAAAATTATTTTATGTTGATAACTAAAAATCTCATTCCATTGTAATTAATCTATAATAATAACAACGAAGATGTAAAGGATTTACCAAATTTTGAGAAAAAAATTAGACACTTTTTATTGCTGCTACGTTAAATTGTATGTGAAGTAAAATTATTTTATGTTGATAACTAAAAATCTCATTCAATTGTAATTAATCTATAATAATAACAACGAAGATCTAAAGGATTTACCAAATTTTGAGAAAAATATGAGACACTTTTTATTGCTGCTACGTTAAATTGTATGTGAAGTAAAATTATTTGATGTTGATAACTAAGAATTTCACGCAATTGTAATTAATCTATAATAATAACAACGAAGATGAAAAGAATTTACCAAATTTTGAGAAAAAGATTAGACACTTTTTATTGCTGCTACGTTAAATGTGTATGAAGTAAAATTATTCTATGTTGATAATTTAAAATCTCATTAAAATGTAATTAATTTATGATTATGATAATGAAGAGGAAAAGAATTTACCAAATTTTGAGTAAAGATAAGGCACTTTTTATTGGTGCTACGTGAACAACGTTAAATTGTATGGGAAGCAAAATTATTGTATTAGTAACATAAAATCTCATTAAATTTTAATGAATCTATAATTATGAAAAAGAAGGTGTGAAAAATTTACCAAATTTTGAGAAAAGATGAGGCACTTTTTATTGCTGCTACGTTAAATTGTATATGAAGTAAAATTATTCTATGTTGATAACATAAAATCTCATTAAATTGTAATTAATCTATAACAATAACAACGAAAATGTAAAGGATTTACCAAATTTTGAGAAAAAGATTAGACACTTTTTATTGCTGCTACGTTAAATTGTATGTGAAGCAAAATTATTATATTAGTGACATCAAATCTTATTAAAATTTAATGAATCTATAATTATGAAAAAGAAGGTGTGAAAAATTTACCAAATTTTGAGAAAAGATGAGGCACTTTTTATTGCTGTTACGTTAAAGTGTATATGAAACAAAATTATTCTATGTTAATAACATAAAATTTCATTAAATTGTAATTAATCTATAATAGTGACAACGAAGATATAAAGAATTTATCAAATTTTGAAAAAAGATGAGGCACTTTTTATTGCTGCTACGTTAAAGTGTATATGAAACAAAATTATTCTATGTTGATAACATAAAATTTCATTAAATTGTAATTAATCTATAATAATGAAAACGAAGATATAAAGAATTTACCAAATTTTGGAAAAAGATGAGGCACTTTTTATTGCTGCTACGTTAAATTGTATATAAAGCAAAATTATTCTATGTTGATAACATAAAATCTCATTAAATTGTAATTAATCTATAATAATGAAAACGAATATATAAAGAATTTACCAAATTTTGAGAAAAAGATGAGGCCCTTTTTATTGCTGTTACGTTAAATTGTATGTGAAGTAAAATTATTCTATATTGATAACATAAAATCTCATTAAATTGTAATTAATCTATAATTGTGACAACGAAGCTGTAAAGAATTTACGAAATTTTGAAAAAAAGATGAGAGACGATGCCTGAAGTCATAAATCAAATTTTCCAAGGGTCGTCCCCTCTGAAAAGCTGTTCAACCTGATCGCATATTTTTTTTGTGAGTTACGGCATTTTTTATGGCTTGGGAATGCTCCTGGGATTCCGACGAGTGCTCCGTTAGGCATGACGTTCGCTTTTCTGCTCTTATGCTCATTCATGAGAAGGGTCAGCCGGGAAAGAGGAAAAGGAGCCTAATGTCTTTTTTTTTTTCAGGACGAGAGTGGCGACTACCTGCCATGTTACTTCAAGCGGTCAGCCCAAACATTTATTTTCTAGTACCCTCGAAAAAGCGCTTCAACCTTATCGTGAAAACAAGCGAAAGAAAAACATAAGTCAAGGCACATGGAAGAGAAAACGTTTAAAAAAATACAGGAAAATGTAGTAAAACAAACTAAAAATATCACATTATCATAACAACTCCATTTGTAAATTTTTCTTTTAAATTACAAATATATTTAACCACAATTTCTTTGCTTAGATTTTGCTTAATTCTCCTTATAAATAAAATTTAAAAACCGCTTAATTTTGGAATACAAAAATAATTCTCATCAACTTAAAGGATCCCGAAGCTTTAAATAAAATAAATAAATCACAAAAAAAATAAAAAGTACAAAAATCTCCTTATAATATAAAATTTAAAAATCGCTTAATTTTGCAATACAAAAATAATTCTCATCAACTTAAAGGATCCCGAAGCTTTAAATAAAATAAATAAATCACAAAAAAAAATAAAAAGTACAAAAATTAATTCGGAAAATAAATTTGCTGATATATTTAATAACAATTTAATATATTTACGAATTTCTTGCTTAATTTCATAAAGCAAAGATAATTTTTATAAAATTCAAGAATTTTGAATGATGCTAAAACGAGCGTTGCTAATGATCAAATGAATAATGAATTGAGTTCAGAAGGCGTCGCTTTAAGTCAGTGCCATACAGTTGGGTTAATATAGCCCGTGGTTAATGGATGTAAGGAGGTCTGAATTTCAGAGAAAGGAACTGAGAGAAAGAGGCTGGAAAGGACATACTGCACACCATGAGAGGAAAAATTGTATGTGGAGTCGTATATTATGTGTACCTATACTCGTCTAATTATTCAATCGGCTCTACGAACATTAGCGGGCCCACGCTTCGTTACGAACCGTCGTGTGTCGCGTCACTCCACGCTTCTGACGTTTTAATGCGAGGCCCGGCTTTAATTTTCGTTTGACGGCGGCGTGTTTCACAGCAACCGCGTGGATGCATGCACAACGGTCAGAGGCGAGCATTACACATGTGTCAGTGCCTCTGGTCTCTGTGTACCCTGCAACGCGTGACGCCTTATTAAATTAACAGTGGGCGTCGAGAGGTTAGCGATAAAGGTGAGCATTGCTTTCTTTTTTATTGTTTTCATTTTGTTTTCGAATAATAGATTATTGCAATAAGTTGATGACGAAAGAGTTATAAAAAAAATGTGGTGAGAAACCAGAGGCATCCAAACTTTACCGTAATTTACAGCAATTTGACCATGAAAATGATTTTTTTTGCACTGAATTGAATTGAATAACAAAACTTGGTGACTTATTTATATTAGATGTTATTTATTATTTAGTAATGATTTTTAAAAATTTTATTTGAACCCCCTATAGTTTAATGTTTTAGTAAACTGAATCTACAAATATAATAAATATATATATATATATATATTTTTTTTTAAGTATAGAAGAAAATGTGTATTTGCAAAACTCCAAAAAATTAATATAAACTATAGTTTTATAAACTATTTGTTTTGTTTTATTATTGTTTTGTTTATTGTTTTAATTTTTTTTCGAATAATAGATTATTGCAATAAGTTGATGGTGAAAGACTTATAAAAAAAATCTTGTGAGAAACCAGAGGCATTCAAAGTTTACCGTAATTTACAGAAAATTGACCATGAAAATGATTTTTTTTTGCACTAAATTGAATTGAATAACAAAACTTGTTGACTTATTTATATTAGTTGTTATTTATTATTTAATCATGATTTTTTAAATTTGATTTGAGCCATCTATAGTTTAATGTTTTAGTAAACTAAACCTACGAACATTAAAATATATATATATATATATATTTGGAAATACAGAAGAAAATGTGTGTTTGCAAAAATCCAAAAAAATTTTATAAACTATAGTTATCGCATAAAAAAATAATCAAACATGGCTCTGTGTGTCTTGCAACGCGTGACGCCTTCTTTCTTTTTATTGTTTTAATTTTTTTTCGTATAATAGATTTTTGTAATAAGTCGATGGTTCAAAGACTTATAAAAAAAAATCATTTGAGAAACCAGAGGCATCGAAAGTTTACCGTAATTTACAGTAATTTGACCATGAAAATTATTATTTTTTGCATTGAATTGAATTGAATAACAAAACTTGTTGACTTATTTATATTAGTTGTTATTTATTGTTTAGTAATGATTTTTTTAATTATTTGAGCCCTCTATAGTTTAATGTTTTAGTTAACTAAATCTACAAAAATAATAATTTTTTTTTTGTAAGTATAGAAGAAAATGTGTATTTGCAAAACTTCAAAAAGTTGACTTTTTAGTTAAAGTCCCTTGACTAAAAAAATGAGTGGAATTAATAAATAAATTGGGTAAATAAAAAATGGTGAAATAATAATCATTCGCATATTATAGTCGGGAGGTTAGCGCATCCTTGGTTTTTTTTTCCACTGATTTGAATTGAATAAAAAACTTGATTTATTTATATTAGTACTTAATTATTATTTAATAATGACTTATTTTTTGTTCTGAGTTTTCTCTCTACAGTTAAAAATTTAAATGATCTAAATCAACAAAAATAAAGAATTACATTCATTTTGTTTGTTGGAAATATAGAAAAAAAATGCATTTGTAAAATACCAAAAAGTTAATATAAACTATAGTTATATTGTTAGCTGCCGGGATTTTTAAAAATTTGATTGACTGTAATATTTTCAGCTGTGTATGCATTAATGCATCTGCCAGTCTAAATTCTACAGTAGAATCATTCGTAGCATGATGCAGCAACATTATTTGTAGGTGCAAGTAGAGTACGTGTTGAGAAATGAATGAGTCATTGCTTGCGATAGTCTCAGACGTTCAACGTCAGTTACACGGGGATTTCGCGCTCTCTTGGCGCTATAAGAACGACAGGTGGAGTGGCAACTGCTGGATCAGGGGTAAGAAGATAGCAGCTCTGTGAGCACGCCAATAAGATACAAACAGGGCCTATGGTGTATTTAGATGGTAGGTACATACACCTGTCCTGCTTTCGAAGGAGACATAAACGTCTCAGAGATCCTGCTGAGAATCACATTACTTATCTCTCCATCGTTTACAATAATTTATTATCAAAATATTTCATACATATTGACTTGAACTTCGATATATTTTTATAATTTTTCTGGCGTCACGATGGATTTTTGTCAATGATATTCTTAACAATTTATGTGATATGTAATCATTTAATGTCGAAGCATTTCCCACGTTAAAAAAAATCATTTTTTGTTATAAGTTAGAGACGAATGAACTAAGTGAAAACATAACACTTGGAAAAATTTCCTGTGTAAAATTTCACAGGGCGTTTTCCTTTTATAAAATAAAAATGTACGAGATATTCATAATAAAATTCTGTTATTTACAAATTTTTTCTAGAATTTCTAGATTCAAATTAAAAAATATGTTTCGAAAATGGTTTTTCCTTCAATAACGATGACAACGAATTCTGGAACCTCAAGTTTCACTATTTTTATGCATTAAAAAAATAGAGAATTTTTATTATTATTTCAAAAATTCATATTCAAATAAATTGTGTATTAACGCGATAATGCGCATCAATATATGATTTTTTTAAAAATTAGCGTGAAGATCATTGAGTTTATGTGTAAATCAAACATATTTCACATATTTCCAAAATTTTTACAAAATTTTCAGATTCAAATTAAAAAATATGTCTTGTAATTGAACTTGAAATTGTTATTGAAAATACATTTTTTTTAAAGTAACAAAAATGTTATGATGACAGTTAAAGGATTGAACATCAATAACGATGACGAGTTCTGGAACTTCAAATTGCACTATTTTTATGCACAAAAAAAAATAGGAAATTTTTATTATTATTTAAAAAATTCATGTTAAAATAAATTGTGTATTGGTTTTAACCTTCCTATAGATTAATGCAATAATGTGCATTAATATATGATTTTAAAAAAGATTCATGTGAAGATAATTGCGTTTATGTGTAAAACAAACATATTTCACATATTTCCAAAATTTTTACAGAATTTTCAGATTCAAATAAAAAAATATGTCTTGTAATTGAACTTGAAATTGTTATTGAAAATGCATTTTTTTTTCAAAATAGCAAAAATCCTGTGATGACAGTTAAAGGATTGAACATCAATAACGATGACGAGTTCTGGAACCTCAAGTTGTACTATTTTTAAGCACAAAAAAAACAGGAAATTTTTGTTAGCCTTCCCTATTATTTAAAATATTCATATTCAAATAAATTGTGTATTGGTTTTAACCTTCCTATAAATTAATGCAATAATGTGCATTAATATATGATTTTAAAAAACATTCACGTGAAGATGATTGAGTTTGTGTGTAAAACAAACATATTTCACACTTCTTCTTTGCCTGAGGCACATCATGCGTCACGCCTCTGTACTGACTGTCTGCCGACAGCAATCATCAGTGGGCAACAGTCACATATACATTTCTCCTCAATTCAATAAGCGCTAACATGAAATTTACCTGCAACGCGGGACAGCTCCGATGTCTATACTTCCTGGTTGCAAGTTCCCACCAAGGTATAACGTTATTGTCGTTGCCCCGGGGTTTCACAGGATCGCTGACAGCATGTTCGTACAGTGGCTCGAGTACCGGCACATTTCCCGATAAACGTCTCGGTGTATCGCTGACACGTTGCTCTTTGGAAATATTTCCACGTCGTGGCAAAGTAGCGAAACCTCCAGCGCTCGTTTGATACGCGTCATTCGTAGATCTTCCAGAAGTGGAATTAGTCTCAACATCATCAGATTCCAAGGAATTGTGTCTGGTACGTGTTTTGGAATTGGAAAATCTTGCTTTCCCTAATAAACTCTCATTGTCTCCAGCAAAAACCTGAGTTTCCGAACCTCGTTCTTTCATCTCCATTTCTTCCTCCTTCGCCAAAAGCTTTTCTCGTATCGTTCGTTCGAATTGACCCTTCAAAATGACTTCAGTAGCATCCATCAGATAGAACGAATCTCCCCCTGATCTTTTGCCATCTTCGCTCTGAGCTCTAACGTCCAAAGTGCTCATAAATGATCTTTGAAGAGACCCTCCATTGCTGGAAGGACTTCGTTCACCGTCAAGAACATCCTCACTGGATTTATGCAAAGGCCTGACATTTTTCGCCCTTCTGTAGGGCAAAGTGCCATATCTTCTCTCCTGAAACGTATTTTTCCCCGTTTGTACATCACCGTTACAATTCGACTTTCCATTTACTTTGTTCGATGCATCGTTTTGTTTATCATCGGAAAATTGTACCTGTGAGCTGGAGGATGTTGATGTGATTCGTGGTCTTCGTTCGTTCTTACTTTTTCCAATGAGTGTCATTTCTTCGTCGTTGTCCATGTCGTTGTAATCCTCGTTACTGTCCGTTCTGGATGAGCAACGATTTCTACGAATCGTGCCAGTGGAGCTGGAACTTACCGAAGACCCTGAGCGATCTTTGCCTGATCTAGCTGCGCCGCGTCCCGAGATCATCGCCTTCTCGTACTTCGTCCTTCGCGTTCCCTGCCGCTTTGCAATCTCGTCGTCTTCCGACTCGAGGTCGACGATCTTCCTCTCCTGCCTCGATGATCGTGACTGACTCGCCGCGGCTGGTTTTGTATTGGCCACTGCAACCGACGAGTTAACCGCAGTTACGTAGCAGGAGCTTTGATCTTTCTCACGCAAGGTCGTCGAGTCCAACGCGTTATTTCTGCTGTTACCGCAGTTGATCTTGTTGTTGGATGTACCGTAGCCAGTTACGTCTGAAGTGTCACCGCAACTGCAACTACGATTTCTGGTAACGTTCCAGCCGATGGTCTGACGTTCCTGATGACAGCAAATCTTGCGAGAATCATCAGTAATCATTTGTGATCTCGTACAATGATTATCGACCTTGGCCTCCAATCTTGACGGCCTCGTTGTGAGAAAAACATCATTAAAACCACAACCGTTGTCACAACTTTCGGATTTCCTGATACATTCGGCGTTACGTTCTTTTCTTGGGCTTTGTACGATATTATGGACTCTTTGATCTCTCTGCAATTCCGTCAGCGTTTCGCTGATGGCGTACAAAGACTCGGTCGATTTCGTGGAAGAACTCGTGGTTGTTGAGCCGGTCGAGTGTCTCGACGAGTTGTTTTCAATCGACGATGAGCGTGGCAGCAATTTTGGTGGTAATTTGCCGTAAGAGTTGGGACGTGCCCTGACAGATTCTCTCGTGGAGTCAATCGAGTGATTCCGCGGGATCTTGAAGTCGAATCTCGTGACTTGGTTGCAATCGTCTTGTTCGTTTATGAAAATTGGAGTTCCGGGAAGACGTTCATCGCCATTCTCGCCGAAATTTGGCGATATTGGGGGCATTGGTGCGAGAGTATCTCTCTTTCTATGAAAACTGGAGTAGAGATGTTCCTCGTTACAGCTTTGATCGAGCAGTGGATCACTAGATCGTGGAATTTTATTAATGACACCATAAGCAGAATTTCTTGTATTCGATGTGGTGGAACATCTAAGCTCCTCATAACTTTTGTCAATCTCAGCGATGTTTCTATTGATATCCTCAATGTAACGAGCCGTTGTCCTATACAAATCTCCGCTTGGCACGTAATTCCCGTCTGTCGTTAATCTTGAATCAAATTTATTGTCGCTGTTTGATCTGGGAACATTTGGAACTGCGTAGATCGGTGATCTAGACACTTTTGTTCCATTGTTCTTGGCTTTGTCGTCATAGTTAGATTGTGATTTGCTTGCGATACCATCGGATCTTCGTCTGTTGATTCTTTTTGTACTTTCACGAGGCAAAGTGTCGTAGACATTGTTAAGCGATTCGATAAAACCATTTTGAATGCTCGTTGGATTCTTATCGACTTCTGAATGAATTTCCTTGATTCTTTCGTCATTCTGATGATCCTCGGAAGGTACAGTGTCGTACAAACGTTCGTTTGTCAGTGCACCATCGTTTTTGTGACTTTGATCCTTGTCCAGATGATTCTTGCTGCTGGAAAACGTGTTTAGAATGATTTTTTCTTGACTTCGGTCTTGCGAACTGGAGTCTGTAGTTTTTGTGCCTCTTCTGAGAGTTCCGTAATTTTCTAGGAGCTTGTTGGTCCCCGAATCCGACCATCTTGGTACTTGATGGATTTGCTCCTGTGAAAGTGGAGTATTTGAGACTCGGGGAAGGGCGTAAGGACCTCCAGCATCTTTGAGCAACTCCTCTGAATCTGATCTGTACACTGCTCGTGGTCTGCTTCGTCCTCGTGATCTTATGGTCGCGTAACCATCGTGGACTCTTCTCGAACACACATTTAGATCCATTTTTTTTCGTTCCTCTTGTTTCACAATCCAACCACTTGGGCAATTCTCGAAACGAGTCAGCTAAATGGTCATTTTCGTGGCAATGAGTGGCCGACCTCTTCGTTCGTAAAAGATATCGTCTAGATATATATTCAGCACTGAAACACTTGGTCGTTTCGAAAGTGTCGATTTAACTCGATCAATTTATTTGCCTTTTCGTCCCACCGGCAATAATAAGACTTGTACTGTCCGTCTGTTTGGCTTCTCCGAATTCTCGCGAATAATTAACGATCACAGGGTTGACACTTTTCGGGCGGTCGCTCGATTCCTCGGACACTCTTTTATTGGCTTCGGCGACGATGACGATGACGACCTGTGTTTGTGGAATATCATATACGGTTAAGATTCGCTCCTTATATCTACTATCTTATCCGAAATTGCTCTCCACCTACTCGCATCGTGAACCAACGAAATTTCAGAATATTATCATGAAATTGGACGACATTTGGTATATATTAAATATATACAGTGTTGGGAATTGAACAAAACGTCTTTCCCTAATGGAATAAGGAAGAAATGTGCTGGTTTGACGTAATAACTTTGCACCGAGTAAAAAATCATTTTTTTTCTTATTACCAATACGGTATTATTGTTCTTTCACTCGTGTAGAGAACGTAAAAATAGGCCGACGATATTTGTTATCATTTTTTGTGATCAACTATTGATGTACGATTCAGATAAATGAATCGGAATATTCTCATGAAATTCGACGACACTTAGTACATATTAAATATATTAATAGTCATTTTTTTATTGCTCCACGGTTTACAATTGTAGTTTTGTTTGGGTTGTGACTTGTTTGCTTTGTTGATTGTGTGAGCGATGGGCCATCGACTTTTGAATCATTCAGCCCTTTGTTTTCCTTGTTTCTGTGGTGTTGTGTTATTTTATGTTGATGTGAATGAAATCATAATTATAGAGCTGATCATATTAGGCATTTACAATTCTGTAAATCATTAAACAAAATACTATATTTCAATATGAAAAATATTTTTTTAATATTTATCTTTGCTATGTTTATATAGAATACGTAAGAGCTTTGTAATTTTACTTTTGAATTATTCAGCCCTTTGTTTTCCTTGTTTGTGTAGTGTTGTGTTATTTTATGTTGATTAAGTGTATTTGTTGGTGCATAAAACTAAAATTGGGTACAGTGAAAAAATAAAATAAAAAAATATATATATTAAATATATACAGTGCTCAGAATTGAACAAAACGTCTTTCCCCAACGGAATAAGGAAAAAATATGATAGCCTGACATAACAACTTCGCTCCGGATAAAAAATGATGATCACTCTTGTTATTAATATGGTATTATTGCTCTTTCGCTCGTGTTGGAAAGTAAAATTAGGGCGACGATATTCGTTATCTTTTTTGGTGGTCATCTCGGGATTATTATGAAAACTATTGATGTGCGTGACCCCTGAAAACCCGAAGCTCGACAACAGCGATTGGGGAATCAGATAAATGAAGAAAGAACGCTTGAAAAAAGAAGGTAGGAAAGTGAGACTGAAAAGGGGACGACGGTGAAAAGAACGAGGAGGAGCAGTTCTAGAGACGAAGCACACGCTCGCGTGATCATCGGCAACCTATCACATTGGAAAACAAGTTAGGAATTGCGTCTCGAAAGGCGGTTTCGGTTTCTTACGGAACAAAAAAAAAAAAAAAAATTTTACGTTCTCTGAACTCACGTTAGTATTTTCAGTTACATAAGACCATGTAACTCAATACCAGGGGGTTAAGTTTCAAGTGTTCTTAACTGATTCGAATAGTCGAAATTGAATCAGAGAAAAGAAAAAATCAACTTTATTCCACGAATTTTCGTTAGGATACAAAATGTATTGTATATTCTACATCATCACGAAAGTCATTCGGTTCATCAGATTAACTCATATTTTATGTGAGTTAAATATGAGTTGCAATGTTGATGTTAGTATTATAATGATCAATTACTGTCAAACTCACCCTATATGTTTATTTATCCTTATTGAAAATTTTGCCGTATTAATAATAAAATTGGTAAAAGTTTTATCAACCGAAAAAAAAAAGATTTTCATATAGATTTGCTTAAAAATGCCCTCAACTAAAAATGATTAATAATGTCATTTTATTTTAGTGAAATTTTGTAATGAATTATTATAATAATTAATATATTAATAATTAATTATTTAAATAAATATGAATAAATATAAATATAGTTATTATACAAATTAATATAATTATATTTATTTATATTTATATAATAAATATAAAAATATAATTATAATAATTTGTATAATAACTATATTTATATTTATTCATATTTATTTAAATAATTAATTATTAATATATTAATAATTATAAATTATGTAAATAAATATAATTCTATTTCTTAGCTAAAATTCTTTGTTTAAGGGTTGAATAACCCATTTTTTATATAACGACAAAACACAGCAGCCAAATAAGTGAGATATTGATAAATACCCAAGTAAAAAAATTATACATAGAGTATATAAAAAATATATATAGTTTTAAACACAGAATTGGGCATATATAGTTTTAGAAAATCTATATACAATTTATACATAAAACCAACTTTACAAGGGATCTTATATATAAATTGCATATAGATTGTATATAGAATTTATACAGACTATATTTGCCCAATTCCATATGTCGGACTATATATAATTTTTTTACTTGGGTAAATATCACTTTATTTTGATTCCTTTCCCTTATGATTCATGTATATATTTAACTGAATTATTTATGATCGAATTTCATTGAGTACATCGTAGAGAGTGTAGCACATTATACTGCAAAGTCCCGTACAGTAATAGTACAGTAGAAATCCGGGACTCGATGAGCGATTTGCTCTAATCCCGAGCCGAGTGACCCAGATCACTCGACTGCTGTATAAGCATACAACTAGCAGGCAGTATAGTCATGAGGTTCTTCTTATCGTCTATACGATAGCCGTTCAACTGAAGAACGTTACTGTACCCACAGCCTCTGCTTCAGCATCTCAACTACAGGCACTAAAGTCTTGGCAACACATGCACCACGCTAAAAGCGGTATTCGTTGTGGCGGCGTTAGCTTCTACGACGCGTAACGCGCGATTCACGATAAGAGAAGGAAGCCTCGAGGCGAACACGAGAGTTGCTTGGGGATAACGCAGCAGCAGCAGCAGCAGCAGCGGCACATAAGTGCGATTAGATCCAAGAAGCAGCGAGCAATAATAATTACTCCGTGCGGTTTTATCCCTGTGGGTTAATTTCCAAGTGCGTGGAACCGGCAAAGTGTATTAGCACTGACATCTGGGGCGTTCAATGATTTCGTACGCATATTATAAAGTAAATATAGGTTTTTGCAGCTCGGTTGATTAATTACTTAGATACGGTAGCTTAAGTTTTGCGTTAATTGGTAGACGAGGTCTTGAGGTCGATTTACTTATACTGAGTGAAATCGTTAACATTTCGGTTTGGAAGAGTTTCATTTATTTTATATTATAGATATGTTATTAAAATTTCAGGTAGTGTAATATGATTATTGATGTATTGCAGTAACCGTTCGAGCGATATGGCTCAAATTTGGCACGCAAGTCGAGTAGTTAAACCGCTTTGAATTTTGAGATTTTTGAAAAAAAAAAGAATCAGCCATTTTGATTTTATGGTACTTTTAATTTTTTTAAAAAAGGGCGTTGTCGCTCTAACTTTCGTAAAAATTAGACGATTTTGCTAAATAGTTGTTTATAAATAAATATACGTTCAATGTTGTTTGGCATTGCATTTGGGCGAAATCGGTAAAGCGGTTCAGATTTTATAGATGTTCGAATTTTTCGAAAAAAATCATTTTTTTAATAAATCACGTCGACTTTCCCCAATTTAACCGAAATGTTTTACAGACGAAAAGGAACATGCAGCTATGCCACGTACCAAATTTGACGATGATCGGTAAAGTGGTTCAGATTTTACGACATTTTGAAATTTACAAAAAAAAACGATTTTCGCTCTAGCATCAGCAAAAGTTGATAATGCGAGACAAAAGTTTGTACTCAATGGTAATAAGAATGCAAAGTAGAACTTTACATATTGCTTCATATATAATTTTTATTTTTTTACATTTATAATGACCGCTTGTCCCAAAATGGAATTGCTCATAACTCTCGAACGGCGTGACGAATCGAGATGAAAATTTACACAAAAGAGGAGGATAAACTCCGTTTTCGTTATTTCGATTAAGGTAGTCCTTGCGCATTAATCTGAGGTCAAATAAGTTTTCGAAAAATGGGAGGGAATTGCAAACACTTTTCGCCAATATAAACAAGGCTGCAAAGTACACCGAGAGAAAAGATTTCATTGACACCAAAGAAATGGGTGGATTGATTTTGTTTTCATTGATTTCAACGAAATATTTCTTTGATTTCAATGAAATAGTGCATTTTAATTTCAAAGAAAACATTTCATTGCCTGTAAATAAACATTTTCTTAGTGAGCATATAATAAAGAAACAGTTTTATTGCTTTAAAGAGACGTTTTCATTGATCTCGCTCTCGCACCTAACCTCACTTTTTTGTTTTCCTGTTCTCCCGAACGATCGGCTTCGAGTTTCGAGGAGCCAGAAGCTTAGCCCATTTCTGCCGTACTTCCTTACATACTCACAAAATTTGAGCTTTATCTGCCGCGTACTTCAGGAAAAAATAGGTTTCGAAATTTCGAGCTGGTAAGAAGAAGATTTCGTTGAATCGGAGACGATATCTTGGAAATCAATGAAAAAGGTTCATTGGTTTAAAGAAATGTTTCTTCGAATCAATGTCACTACTTTTCATTGAGTTTGAGATCATTCAATGAAAAGATAGTATTGAAATTCAAGTATTTCATTTCATTGGCAAAGATTTCCGTGAATCAATGAAACTTTTTCTCTCGGTGTAGAACTTTGCAAATTGCTTCCTCATTATTGTTGGATTTTTACAAAGCTTCCTCTATGAGGAAGCCAAAATAGATCAACATGTTTCCTCATAGAGGTAGATTTGTACAAATCCAACAATAATGCGGAAGCAATTTGCAAAGTTCTACTTTGCAATCTTTTATAGTGAATTTAGCGCAAATATTCCTGAAGTCTTTTTAATGTTTATTTATATCGAAGCCCATGAAGAAATTCCTTTCTTTGACATCACGAACTTGTTGACGATTCTGTATCAGATGCATATTATGGTAATTTTTTGAGTCGAATTGACTCGGATGCTGTGCAGAAGGAGTGGCAGAACCAGAGCAGATATTGTCTCTGTGCATTGTCTCGTGGCACTGAGCAGCGGGTCATGTCCCTGATCATTAGTGAAACTGGATCGCGAATGTCCGCGAGAAGAAGTCAGATAGAACCCCATGAGAGATATACTGCGCAATGGAGACCTTGAATACAACGGTTCTTTAGTCAGCCAGCCAGGAAATATTGAAGTTGCACGGTTATACTGCTGCCTCGCTATGGGAAGTAAGAATGCCAATGTAGTAGACATACCCGGGAGTCTGTGCAACGACGTGTATTGGCTCGGTACGTACTACAACGACTTTCGTACTCATACCCTTCGCTACAGTCCAACTTCCCATAAATAAATTTCTACAAATTTGCAAAATATTCTTCAAGGTATAAAATTTCATCCCTTTAAATATTGACCACAGGATTATAAAGTTTTATTTATTTTTTAGATAAATGTTTACAGTGTAACTGACTTAATAGTTATTATTTTTTGACAATTTATTCATTCATTGATTATTTTAAAAAGTTGGTTTTATAAAAAGATGATTGAATTTTTTTGTAACTGATAATTTAATCTGCAAGTATCAACCTTTGATTGATTTGTTTGATTTGCTAAATATTTAAATAAATCTCTACTAACTTGCAAAATATTCTTTAAGGTATACAATTTCATTCCTTTAAGTATTGAGTACAGAGGGTTATAAAGTTTTATTATTTTTTAGATAAATGTTTACCGTGTAATCGACTTAATAGTTATTATTTTTCGACAATAGACATTATTAATTCATTCGTATTTAAAAAAATGGTTAAGTCTTTTTATAATTGATAATTTAATCTTGCAGGTATCAAATTATTACTGTTCATTTTACTCGATATTAGAAAATATATAATAGTTGATTGTCTAAGACCATAAATTATTGATTTGCTAAATATTTAACGAAATTTGATACGTCAAATATTTTTGTCTGTAACTGTAAGGGATTAATTGATAAAATTTCCCAAATTAACCCAACCATTGGCCAAATACGCTCCAAGCGACTAAGTTAACCGACTTTTTGGTTAGACTGACAAACTAGTTGGTTGTAATTCTGTAACCAACTTGTTTATTGTCCCAACCAATTTTGTCGTTTGGAATCTATTCAATTATTTTTTCCGCAGCCTAAAAAAAAAAAATTTCATTAATTCAAAAACAACTTTTTAAGCTGCCAAAAACAATTGTCTTTAAAAATTAACTCTAGTTCTAATAATTACAATCCCATTTAACATTGAACCAATAAAACATTTTATTGCCTGTTTTAGAATTATTGTTAAACAACAATGTTTTTATGGTTGCTGTAACAATAAATAATGTATCCAGCAACTAAATTATGTCTTGATTATTATATTAAGTATATATTATGGCTTAATTATTTATATAAAAGAACCCACTTAGCAAGTTATCACATTTATTTTTCTCAATGCATGTGAAATTGTAGGAATTAGATGTAAAATTAAGTTGACCCTTGGTTTTGGCAGTCAAAAAAATAAATGGTTTTTTAATCAATGGCATTTTATTCTTCAGTATTGAACAGTGTTAATTTATTGGACGTTTGACTGTACAATTTACAAGGGTCAGTGTGTAAGGACGTAGCGCGGCATTGTAAAGCCTGGCCGTGGTTGGAGTCGCTCGAGAACGCCATAAAGCTACCATCACCAGCAGCAGCGGTAGAATGTCCGGATTCTCTGGACTTTCCGGAGCGCAGAGTTGCCGGTCAGCTGCGACTGGACATCGAAGCTCAGTCTCATTCTCTCTTTCTCTCTTCGCCTTTTGCCATCGGCACCCTACGATTATCCCTGTATGGTTGACTCGCGTCTTCCTCCGAGACTTTCCAGGGCAACTCTTCCCTTCTCGAGGAGGACACTCGTGTCTTTAATGACTTGACCGGTGAGCTTCATGGATCTCGAGAGCGCACAGTATGCCAGCGACGATCGTTCAGACGCAACGAACGACGTTACGTTGTTCTCCATGTTAGGTAATCGCGTTGTTTCCACGTTATGGCCCGAAGCAACGCGTCAGGGCATCGAACGCTATTGCCAAAGACTCGTAACTGCCTCTAATCGTCACCATTAATGTCTCTCGAATTTCGTTGTTTTTTTTGCGATATTTAATATCCTCCATTGTTGTTGTGAATTATTAATATAATTTGGGTGAAATATATTTTTTAAATTGTTTTTCTCTCGAATTTCGGTGTTTTTTTTGCGGAATTTAAGATTCTCAATTATTATGAATTATTAATATAATTTGGGTGAAATATATTTTTTAAAATTACTTTTTTCCCGAATTTTGGTGTTCTTTTTTTTGCGAAATTTAAGATTCGTAATTATTGTGAATTATTAATATAATTTGGGTGAAATATATTTTTTTAATTACTTTTCTCTCGAACTTTGGTGTTCTTTTCTTTTTTTTGCGAAATTTAAGATTCTCAATTTTTATGAATTATTTATATAATTTGAGTGAAATATTTTTATAATAATACTTTGTAAATGCTCATAAAAATTCGTTTTTTAAAAAGTTCTCGTTAATACGTAGAAACGTCAAAAAATTGGTTAAATTTTTTTATTCTTTGTTGTAAGTCTTAGAAAATGTGAACATTTTTTTTACGAAGACTCCAAATTATTGGTGGAAAATAATACTGATAAAATAAATTATACCATACATTTTGTTTTCACAAAATAATGGACATTGACAACTCTGACCCGTATCGACGCCAACTTAAAAATGTAGTGGACCACGAAGACGACTTAAGGTACGGAGATTTGTCCCCACCCAATCTCTCAGAAGCGTCGGATCAGTTTGATCGTCGTGTGGAACCCTGAAGACTCTGCGGGTACTCACGCGCCTCAATTAACCCACTTCATCGACACAACATGCCACGCCGGCCGGATGGGACTAACCCAACTCGTCATGAAAGCCACACATAACATTTGCAGTTGGTGGTAGTAGGTGGTATAATCTATCCGATACGTGATGCACTCTACTAGGTATGATGAGATATACTTGGTTGGGACAAAGGGTGTGGGAATTGGGTGACAGTGCAAATTGCAGCTGAGTGACTGTTGCAAAAGCGAAACTTTTTTAGCTGCATACACCGAGAGAAAAAGTTTCATTGATTCACGGAAATCTTGGCCAATGAAATGAAATGCTTCAACTTCAATACTATCTTTTCTTTGAATGATCTCAAACTGAATGAAAAGTAGTGACATTGATTCGAAGAAACATTTCTTTAAACCAATGAACCTTTTTCATGGATTTCAAAGATGTCGTCTCTGATTCAATGAAACCTTCTTCTTACCACCTCAAAATTTCGAAACCTATTTTTTCCTGAAGTACGCGGCAGATAAAGCTCAAATTTTGTGAGTATGTAAGGAAGTACGGCAGAAATAGGCTAAGCTTCTGGCTCCTCGAAACTCGAAGCCATTCGTTCGGGAGAACCGGAAAACAAAAAAGTGAGGTTAGGTGCGAGAGAGAGATCAATGAAAACGTTTCTTTGAACCAATGAAAACGTCTCTTTAAAACAATAAAACTGTTTCTTTATTATATGTTCACTAAGTAAATCTTTATTTACAGGCAATGAAATGTTCTCTTTGAAATTCAAATGCACTATTTCATTGAAATCAAAGGAATATTTTGTTGAAATCAATGAAAAAAAAATCAATCCACTCATTTTTTTGGCATCAATGAAATCTTTTATCTCGGTATAGCAATAAGAATAAATAATATTTAAAAAAAATTAAAGATGTAATATAGAAATTTTTCTTTTTAATTTCAACGAATATAAATAATTATATTTCTTGTGACTGTGATATCGGAATTTAAATAGAATAACGGTGAAAAACTTTTGAAGATATATTGGCAACAAAAATATATAGTGTTTTTGAGAAATTAAAGGTGAAATGTAGAATATAAATTAAAAAATTTCAACGACAATAAATAATTATATTTCTTGTGGCTGTATTATTGAATTTTAAATAGATTATGGTCGAAAATGTTTGAAGATGTATTAGCAATAAAAATACGTAGTATTTTGAAGAAAATATGTAATATAGAAAAATTAAACATATTTCAATGGTAATAAATAATTATATTTCTTGTGTCTATATTATTGGATTTTAAATAAATCACGATTGATCAAGATTTTACAGCTGAGTGGTTGTTGCAAAATTAAAACATTTCTAGTTGCACAGCAATAAATATAAATAGTATTTTAAATAACGGTGCACTGTAGAAAAAATTAAAAAATTTCACCGAAAATAATTACAGATTTTTCAAAAGTTGTAACTTGTATTATCAGACAGATCACGATCGATAAAAATTTTACAGCTAAGTGGTTATTGCAAAACCAAATAATCAGGAATCTTTTGTCGCATACCAACAAAAATGAATGGAAATAAAAAAAATAAACTGCAATATAAAAAGATGGAAATTTGCAAACAAAATAAATAATCATGATTCTTATTGTTGTATTATCTGATTGTAAATAGATCACGGTCGATAAAGACGTCGAGAAGTTGGCAGAGGTAAGGCAAAAGACAAAAACAAGAAAAACAAACGGAGACGGATATCATCGTTACAGTCACAGCCCCTGTTGAATTATTCTAATATATTCACACGTGAGGCGAGTTTCAGTCACGAGGCCAAAGCGCGAAAGACCGGTCTTCGCGTGCGGGTTATTTTGACCTTTTTTCTCTTCGTCGTTGTGTGCGTTTTCTCATTATTTATTACACGCATCGCCCCAAGCGCTTCTGTGTATGAAACTCAACGATTATAGATTTCTACAGGGAGTTTCAGAATCAACTTCAAAATTGCTATAGAAATTTTGAATATTTGTTCGCAAAAATAATGGTAATCAATTTTTCGAAATAACAATTATTAAAGAATACAATAAATATTTAATGCCACATTATAGATTTTATAGATTGTTACACTATAAATTTGTACAGGGCCTTTCAGAATATCTATCAAAATTATATAGAATCACTTGAATGTTTTTTTGTAAAAACGATGCTAATCAATTTTTTGAAATAATAATTATGAAGTAATTAATACAATAAATATTTAACGCAAAATATAGATTTTATAGATGATTACACTATAGATTTGTACAGGGGCTTTCAGAATATTCGTAAAATTATTATTGAATAATTTGAATTTGTTTTCTTGTCAAAATATGATAACCAATTTTTTTAAACAAAATTTTGGGTTTTCAAAAAAAAAAAAAAAAATAATCTTCAACATTTTGAGATTATTTTTGATCGGAAAATATCATCTGATTACGGTTTTAATCGAGATCAATAAAATTCTACCAGACTAATAAAAAAATGTGTCCTAAATTTTGACAATTAAGCTAATTTCGGAGAAAATTGTTGAATGCACATTTTGAATGATTCTGTATAAAAGTAATATAAGCAACGCTACTGGCATGATGACTTAACGTCATAAAAAGTCATGTGTATATGTATATGGGTCTCTTCATACCAAGTGGGTCATTAATTTGCCATCTTGCCAATTTTTTTGTACTTTGTAAGCATAATATTGGACATTGTGTAAAATTTTGAGAAAAATCGGAATTGTCTGTCTCAACGAAAAAAAATATAATTACTTTACTTTGTCCAAAAATAACTCAATTTTTTTTGCGCCTCTATGGAAATTTTTTTATTAATAAGTACATTCAAAGTCTTAAATTGTCTACGGGAACAAATTTTTTGTACGATCGGTAATTTTGAATATACCAAGAATTGAAAAAAAAAATGATATACAAAAATCGTTATTACATTTTCGGCAAACCATAGATGCTAAAATTCTGAAATAATTTATGGATGTTCCTGATACTCTAAACAAATTTTGGAAAAATTATGAACACTTTTTGTGATCATGCTAAATTGGGGTGGCTCAATTGGTATGGAATTACCCATATATAATCGTTATAACGAGATGCGTAAATCGATCGTTTATATGGTGTGTATATATATGATGCGCTTATGCATCATGCTCATCATCATCCCCCTTCTCTTCCTCGCTCTATATGGAAATAAAGGGAAGGGAATGAATAGGAAAGACTTGGAGATAAAGTCTCTAAGAGTAAAAGAAGCTACTACTAGTAGTAACACACACTATTCAGTGCATTTGTGCTTCTATATTTAACGATTAGCTAACACGCCACAGTCTAGCCGTTAGTGAGCCAGGGATTTTGCTACCAGGCAAGCGACTGATGGTTTAACGTCCGATACACGCCTCGAAGTGCACGCAGACATAGTGCACGCACGGCATCGTCGTATTATACCGGCTAGTGGACATGTCTAGCATTAGCGAACGATCTGTATGCGTGATTTAGCATTGAGAAACACGAATGAAGCATAATCGGTACAGTTGTAATGCAAGTTACACGCTCAATATATTTCACCTTTAAAAAAATCCGATGTCGACATGTCAAGACAGAAAATCTCCATATATATCTTTGCTACAATGATATTTTTTCCCCACTACGCTAAAAAAACCACATTTCTGCAACGCGGCTGGAAAGTTGTCGATTTTTGAATGGCGGGACGAAAAATAATGCAGCGGGAGGAAAAGTAACGCAGCGGGGAGGAAAAGTAGCGCAGCGGGAAGAAAAGTGATGCAGCGGGAGGAAAAATTCTGCAGAGGGAGGAAAAGTGCTGCAGCGGGAAGAAAAGTAACGCAGTGGGAGGAAAAGTAATGCTGCAGGGAGGAAAAGTAACGCAGTGGGAAGAAAAGTGATGCAGCGGGAGGAAAAATTTTGCAGAGGGAGGAAAAGTGCTGCAGCGGGCAGAAAAGTAACGCAGTGGGAGGAAAAGTGCTGCAGCGGGCAGAAAAGTGGCTGCAGTACTTTTTTTCATAGCATAATGTAATGTTGTTCATTTATTTAGTAACAGGCAACTTTATAATTCGTCAAAGCACAGAGGAAGGAAAATTGTGAAAATTACCGTTTTGGTGAGAAATGTAAATATAATAGTGCAGAACTACAATGACAAATTCTTATAAATGTTACTGATTATATTCCAATAATATTCAGTGAAAGTTCTGATAAGTGTAGTAATTTTTAATAGAAATGGACGTTACCATAAGATATTGTGGTTAAATACCCCAAATAGTAATTTTTTCAGATTTATCTCTCCGTAATATTATACAAAAAATGTATTTGAAAACATTCAAGGTAACAGTGAGAAATTTTGTTATTTTTTCAGAACAGGATGACAAAAAATTTGATGTCACTCCATAATTATTTTTTACCATACATTGATAAAAATTTTTGCAATTTTACATTGCTGCAAAATTTTATACATCAGCTGATATATTAAATTTAATCCAAGTGTGTGATAAAATGACAAATTTTTATTTTCAATTTTCTAATTTAAAAACATATTATATAGCATATAAATAATAAAAATTATTTTACATCTCACTTTAATATCAAATTCAATATACCAGAGCTTTCTTTACTCGTAATGGAAAATTATAGTAAATATTTTGAACAGTGTAAAAACGTCGATCTCGACCCAAAATCAGATCTTACTTCTGACAAAAAAATCGTACATTCCGCAGGTCGTTGACCGGGTAAAAAAAGATATGGAGTGTTGTAGATATCTGTTGGAAATCGTAGCAAGTGCGTTAATCTCGGTACGATCAGGCAAAATAAAATCTATCCGATTCGTGATGCACTCTACTACGTATGTATGTCTTTAAGTTTATTTTAATTAATTAAGTAATAAGTAATAATTTATTTATTTACTAAAATAAAATAAAATAAATAATAATTTATTTATTTATTAAAATAAAATAAAATGAATAACAATTTATTTATTTATTAAAATAAAATAAAATGAATAACAATTTATTTATTTATTAAAATAAAATAAAATGAATAACGATTTATTTATTATTACAAAATTAAATTTTTTGCACTTGAAAATAAATTTAAAAAAATTAACGAAAATAATTAATCACATTTCTCGTAGCTGCATTATCAGATTTTAAATAGACCACGGACGTAAAATTTTGAAGCTGTATTACCAAAAAAAAAAAAAATAGTGTTTCAAAGAAAAGTTCCAATGTAGAAAAAATAAACAAATTTCAATGGGAATAAATCGCAGGCCATTGACCTGGTAAAAAAAAATAAATGGAGTGTCGTAGATATCTGTTGGAAATCGTAGCCAGTGCGTTAATCTCGGTACGATCAGGCAAAATAGAAAAGCGAAAGACGGATACACGAGGTAAGAGGGTAAAAGGGCTGCGAGAGACTGCGCGAGCTACGGAAGTGCGCGGCGTTAGATATGGGCTGTAATAAATACGTTGCCGGGAGTCATCTATCACGAGAGGAATCGATTCTCGACATCTATTATACGGTCTATCCTCTGGAAGCCGACGATGAGATGGCAAGCCTGGTATATACTATATAGTTCTTCATATCCTCTCGGTGAAGACTAGCACTTGGGCGCGCTCACTTTGCTTCTTCGTGAGTCTTCGAACTCACGCGCGTCAAGAAGTTGTTTCAGAAGAGAAAAGCTTATTTCTCACACTAGATGAAACTCTGGGATTCTGATGTTACTGCTGCCCTCGCTGCTATTTTAAAAATTACTTGCACTTGCACTGTACAAATGTGCAATGCAGAAATTTTTTTTTAATTCAACGTAAATAAATTATTATATTTCTTGTGTTTTACACATTTAAAAAAAATAGATCATGTTTGAAAACTTTTACAGCTCCACAACAACAAAAATAGTTTTTTTTTTAAATTAAAGGTGAAATGTAGAAAAAAGGAAAAAAAAATCAAGGTAAATAAATAATTATATTTCTTGTATTTTACACAATTTAAAAAAAATAGATCTCGGTTGAAAATTTTTGAAGCTGCATAGCAACAAAAATAAAGAGTATTAAAAAAATTAAAGGTGAAAGTACAAAAAAAGAAAAAAAAATTCAAGGTAAACAAATAATTATATTTCTTGTCTTTTACAAAATTAAAAAAAAATAGATCTCGGTCGAAAACTTTTGAAGCTGCATAGCAACAAAAATAAAGAGTATTAAAAAAATTAAAGGTGAAAGTACAAAAAAAGAAAAAAAAATTCAAGGTAAACAAATAATTATATTTCTTGTCTTTTACAAAATTAAAAAAAAATAGATCTCGGTCGAAAACTTTTGAAGCTGCATAGCAACAAAAATAAATAGTTTTTTTTTTAAATTAATGGTGAAATGTAGAAAAAAGATAAAAAATTCAAGGTAAATAATTATATTTCTTGTGTTTTATACATAAAAAAAAATAGATCGCGGTCGAAAACTTTTGAAGCTCCATATCAACAAAAATAATTAGTTTTTTTTTTTTTAAATTAAAAGCGAAATGTAGAAAAAAGATAAAAAATTCAAGATAAATAAATAATCATATTTCTTGTGTTTTACACATTTAAACAAAAATAGATCTCGGTGGAAAACTTTTGAAGCTGCATAGCAACAAAAATAAATAGTTTTTTTTTTATTAAAGGTGAAATTTAGAAAAAAATAACAAAATTTCAACGTAAATAATAAATAAATTTCTTGTGGCTTTATTACTGGATTTTAAATGCTTACGGCTCTTCGTGATTTTTCGAACTCACGCGCGTCAAGAAGTTGTTTCAAAAGAGAAAAGCTTATTTCTCACACTAGATGAAACTCTGGGATGTTGATGTTATTGCTGCCCCCGCTGCTATTGTGAAATTACAATATTTCTAGGTCCTTGCACTTGCACTGTACAAATGCGCGTTCAGCTACAACCGCTTTCCGCTGACACGGTTCGGTTCCCAGCAATTCAGGAGAAAATAACAGTCGTCGAGGATGGTGAAGGACGAACATACGGAAACAAACTGCTTGGGCTACTCATAGAGCTTTGAAAGTACCGTAGATGATATGGAAAAACGGGTTTTTGTTTCTTGAAGAAAGATCTAGTGAAAATTATCATAAAATCTGGGAGAAAAAGCTCATGATAATCTATTGGTGAATTTTGTTTCGATAAATTGTATAACATTCGCAATATTTATTTTTTTAAATATTTTAAGTAATTTTTTAAAAATATTTTATAATCCCTTATTTTTAAAAATGCTGTATGCATTTTAAGTCAACGTTAATCGAAAACTATAGATACCAGAAATAAATTTTTCGGCATGAAAATTGTGTTGTCATAACAGCTTTTAATTGTGTTAAAAATAAAAATATTATCAATGTGATAATTTCTATTTTTATATAAAAATAAAACGTCTTTACTGTGAAATTTATAAAATCTTCAGAAATTAATAACGATCCAAGAAAAAAAATTGGTACATTAAAATATAAAATAAAGTTCATGTAAAATTAATAACAAAAATTTCATGTTAATTAATAATAAAAACTCTGCATCCTCAGGTAATTTTTTTTTAGAATTCTGGCGATTTAAAAAAATGCCCTCGATAATTTGGTCCAAATTTTCCTTGTCTTTTTCCAGTATATAATTCTATACATATCTTCGTAAAATTTTGCAATTTATTAAATGTCGTACTTGGTTAGCAGGTGGTCATTTTTTTTCCATTCTATAGAAATTTCTGTATAGTGTTGTAGAAAAATTTAATAGGCGATCGTTAAGAAACGAATCTGGAGATTTGCTCCGAGACTGCATTCTATACTCTAATACGTAGGTTAAGCACGTCTATGGTCGAGTGTAAAAGATGGCGGTTGACATCCTCTTAGGATGAATATACTGGCATCGCCTTTACTCTCGCGAAGAAGGTAGCAGGATTCAGAATGGAATGGTGACCGATGCCACGGAGGAAAAAGTTGAAGAGGCCGCTGGAGGAAAGAGACACGACCGGATTTCTTTGCGTTCTCTTCGTTCTCGTCGGGAGTTGTCGTTTCCTAACAGACGAGGATTCCTCGACGAGTCTCTTCTGCAGTTTGAGCTCCGAGTTGCGTTCATCACAACAACGAGGACTATGAACGTGATCTCGTCTGGTATCGCGCCTCCGGGCTAACGCACAAGTAAATGCGAATACTTCTGGAGAACATCTAAACTTCTGCACTCAGAGAAATCGTAATAGTACAGCCAACTATAAAGTGACAACTAATAATTTTTAGTCCATACAACTATTTTCATAGTTACGGTAATCATGAAAAAGTTATGGTAACTATTTGGTAGTTATAGTAATTATTTGATAGTTGTGGTAACTATTCAAAAATTGATCCTACGAATTAAAAATGAATAGTTGTCACTTTATTGTTACTAATACCATCATTTTCTCTCAGTGTGTTGGGTTGAAATATTGAAAGCTACAAAAAAAAAAAACATCAACAAAATCACTCGATATCTTTCATTCAGAGTTGGGCAGCAAAAATTACTGGAGTCAGAAATTATTGCGTTAATTACAATTAATCATAGCATTTGTAATTTAAAAAAAATTAATTACAATTAATCAGAGTGGATATAATTGTTTGAAAATTAATTACATTTACTGAAAGTAATTGTAATTATTACAATTAATTACAATTCCTGAATTACTGAAAGTAGTTGTAATTAATTAAATAAGATATAATTACAGATATAATTATAATTACAGTTTGTAATTTTCCATTGCAATTTTGACCAATTCTGCTTCCATTCTTATTTAGCATTTATTCTCTCTTGAAAGCGGGACTAGAAATTTTATGTTTGATATAAAAAAAATTAATCAGAAATAAAAATAATAAAAAATGTATTATTACTTAAATTTCTAGTTATTTTCATTATGATTTTTTTAAATCCACTGAAAAAAAATCCTCGTCATCGAAAGCCCCGTGAAAATAAAGAATATTCGAAAGGAATATTGAAAATATATATGAAGATATGTCCATTTTCGTACAAAAGTGTTTTCTTGATGTATGATATAAAATTTTTCATTATTTTATTTTTCCATCCATGTAATGGGCAGTAAATTCGAATCAGATAATTTCTAAGCAGTAACTCGAAGGTAGAAAAAATAACCGTTCGAGTCCCGGAACCAGCAGACCATAAAAACATAGGCCTTACAATAAAAGTTTGCCCTGATTCTCTTGTTGCTTGTGGCTAAGAATTTTATCCATATAAAAAAAAATCAGTCATTATACAAGCTTCTGTCTTTTTTAAAAATTATAATTCATTGAAATCTGCTAAAAAATCGTCGTCTTGCGAAAAAAAAAAAAAATGTTGGGAATATAGATTTTCGTATAAAAGAAAATTGTTCATTATTTAATTTTTCCATCCATATAATCGGCAGTAAATTCGAATCAGATAATTTCTAAGCAGTTGCTTGAAGTTAAAAAAAAATAACCGTTCGAGTCCCGGAACCAGCAGACCATAAAAATATGGGCCGCACTATAAAAGTATACCCTGATGTTATTATCTTACAAAAGTACTTTGCGGTTTATTTGTTCCATCTGTAAAATTTGTGCTACTTGCTGTAGAAGCTCTAAACTCGTCTACCGCCCTTAAAAGTTGGTTATTCGCCTAAACCAACAACGCGTGTTATGTATACTCATTGATATATTAGACGAACGAGAAACCAGGAGATACCAGGAAGACCTTGCCCATTATGGTCTGCCTCAAATCCAGGCACGTAATTTTTACTTTTTTTTTTTTTCTAACGATCGCATAAACGTGCCGAGGAATTTCCGGTTGCGGTTCGAGCCAAGCACGCGGTGTTCTGCGATGAGAAAACGAGATTGTGCACTGTTACACCTACTGGAAACTCTGCACCGAGAGAAAGATTTCATTGACACTAAAGAAATGTGTGGATTGATTTTGTTTTCATTGATTTCAACGAAATATTTCTTTGATTTCAATGAAATAGTGCATTTGAATTTCAAAGAGAACATTTCATTGCCTGTAAATAAAGATTTACGTAGTGAGCATATAATAAAGAAATAGTTTCATTGTTTTAAAGAGACGTTTTCATTGGTTCAAAGAAACGTTTTCATTGATCTCGCTCTCGCACCTAACCTCACTTTTTTGTTTTCCGGTTCTCCCGAATGAACGGCTTCGAGTTTCGAGGAGCCAGAAGCTTAGCCCATTTCTGCCGTACTTCCTTACATACTCACAAAATTTGAGCTTTATCTGCCGCGTACTTCAGGAAAAAATAGGTTTCGAAATTTCGAGCTGGTAAGAAGAAGGTTTCATTGAATCAGAGGCGACATCTTTGAAATCAATGAAAAAGGTTCATTGGTTTAAAGAAATGTTTCTTCGAATCAATGTCACTACTTTTCATTGAGTTTGAGATCATTCAATGAAAATATAGTATTGAAATTCAAGTATTTCATTTCATTGGCAAAGATTTCCGTGAATCAATTAAACTTTTTCTCTCGGTGTGCAATACCGCCAGTTCTCGTCGCAATGCCACATGTTCGGATAATTTCTGTTCGCGAGAGATTGAAGGTTTGGGTGTAATTGTGAATGTGGCCTGAAAAACTCTTGTCTGTCGCGTCTTCGAATTTTTCGAGTGCGTACAACCTCAGCGAGCATTTCTATCTTGCAGCAACAGCAGCAAAACTCTCGAGATAAGATAACTTATCGTGTACGCGTTCGGCGTGCGTCTCGTCTCGATGAACGAAGGAGATAAAATTGTCATGCTACCGAATCTATCTTAGATAAATCTACTTTCGACTTTGCATTTCCTTTTTTTTATCAGCTCTGCTCTCGTTTTCCTTTTTGAGATAAAAAATAATTTCACATTTTCACACGAGCAGTTTTTTGTTCTGTTTTATAAATTAGATGTTTTTATCATGATTTAAAATCTTTCCGTTTCTGATTCCAGAATTCACAGATCCGACTTCCGGTCGGAAAATCCAAGCTAAACTTTTTTTTTTTTAAGATATCGAATGTTGACCTTCACTATAGTTCTCATGGCGCATATTCTACCACAGAAAATACTGGTTACAAGCCTTTTTACCATAAATAAAAAATTTTCTGTTTCTGATTCCAGAATTCACAGATCCGACTTTAGGTCGGAAAATCCAACCTAATTTTTTTTTTCAAGATATCGAATTTTGGCCTTTATTATCGTTCTCATGGCGCATATTCTACCACAGAAAATACTGGTTACAAGCCTTTTTATCATGATTAAAAAATTTTCTGTTTTTGATTCCAGAATTCATAGATCCGACTTCCGGTCGGAAAATCCAAGCTAAACTTTTTTTTTTCAAGATATCGAATTTTGACCTTCAATATAGTTCTCATAGCGCATATTCTACCACAGAAAATACCGGTTACAAGCGTTTTTATCATGATTAAAAAATTGTCTGTTTTTGATTCCAAAATTCACAGATCCGAATTCCGATCGGAAAATCGAAATTTTTTTTTTTCAGGATATCGAATTTTGGTTTTTACTATTGTTCTGAAGTCGCATATTCTACCACCGAAAACACGAGTTACAAGCCTTTTTATCCTGGTTTAAAAAATTTCCGTTTCAGATTCCCGAATTTACAGATCCGACTTCCGGTCGGAAAATCCAACCTAAATTTTTTTCTTCAAAATATCGAATTTTGGCCTTCACTATCGTTCTCAAATCGTATATTCTCCCACTAAAAATAGCGATTACAAGCCTTTTTAGCGTAATTTAAAAAAAAAGAGACTTTTTTCCATGATTCCATAATTCACAAACCCAACTTTCGATTTTTTTATTGCCGGAGCAAAAAAAAAACAATAGTTAGATAGCAGGAAAATCGTTGATAAATTGTGGAAGTGGTGTTGAATGGCTGCATTGAATTGTCGAAGAGGCGGTTAAAACGCTGCACTTTAGTTTTTATCTATACTGATCGTTGAAATCGATATCAGAAAAATACTTCTATCTAAATGGTAAACACCAGGTGGAATGACGCATCGAATATCAATCACGATTATCGTCCACATCGACGAAAATTCGTACCATTTGTTCCTGATCGTTTGGCTGGCGCACCTTCCCTTCGGTTCCGGAAGTTCGAGGGAGGTATAGTCGCCCAGTTGCTATACACGGTTGACGATAAAAAAGGTGACTTGCGAGGCGAGGTCAAAATGGCTTATCTCCAGTCATTATCTCGACAATAAAACCGGGCATAAAACGCTAAACGTTATGTGTACGCGAGAGTCTCGTGAAACGAGGATCGCGATACGGCAGGAAAAAAAAATGCATCGAGATGAGCAGAAGTACGTAAAAGGTATAGACTAAAGGTGCGTTAATTGTCGACCTCGCCTTGCACCACTAATTTTTTAGCTTCATTATCTCCAACAAAAAATGCACTTGGCTTCAGAAACGTATTAAATTTAAAGTAAATTAATAACCTCATTAAATGTCGTGGAATATAATTTATTTTAATTCATGATATTTGGAAAGTTTATTTGTATTTAATCTTTTAACTACCAAAGTGGAATACATTAATGGGTAGATTTTTTTTTCATTCGAGATTCTGGAGAGTCATAAATTTTAATATAATCAATGAAGAAAAAATTCGTTTCAGAAAACGTTCAACATCTAAGAATTTTTTTTTCTTGACTAAGTTAATTTTGACAATTATTTTCCTTGTCTTCCCTTTTAATTTAATTTACCTTGAAAAAAAGGATAACTTAAAATATAACGTTTATAGAAAGTTGATAATTGTATGAAAAATATTTGAGCACAAGTATATATATTTGCTTTTTCGCAAGTGTTTTCAGCAGTTATTTTCCTTGCAGTGAGGTAAATAGTCAACTCTCTTTTCTGACGGTGTGAGAAAGTCAGTACATGAAGACCTTTCGTTGCTCATCATTTTCTCGAGTTCTTCACACATTTCTTGATAATTTTTGTACCCTCGGGGGGATTTCACGTCTGGGTTGAACTTTAATGCTTTCATTATCGGTTCAGGGAAAAAGTAGTCAAATGAGGCCGAACGAGTTACGTTTCGTGTTGTTTGTTACACTGGATACGGTAGAGTATCGTGACTATTCCTTCATTTATCCTCTTTAGAGACCGAGCCCACATTCTCAGGAAGACAATGCTTGGTACGCAGTATGCACAACCATCGGTTTCCACACTGCACACTATAGGTGCTGCATGTGCTCCATAACTACCAATAGAATCCTCCAAAGAAATTACCATAAGCTACGACGAATCTTCATTTCACGACCTACTCCATTTTCATAAAAATTTAACAACAACAACAACAGTACAAGAAGAAACAGGATAAAGAATTGAAAAAAAGCTTAGGCTGCAATAATAAATAGGTCTAGGACTGTTGCAGGAATTAATTGCTAGAAAGTTAGTGTTTTTTTTCACTGATTCTCTTTACAAATTCCTGAGATCACAACTTGAAGCAATGCAATTTATTTTTTTCCAAAAGCGTGACTGATGATTAAATGGTTGAAAAACTGAAATTGGAATTTATGATATTATGTTGCTAATATAATTATTTAGTTTGATGTCATGATTGAAACAGTTATTGAAATTTATTTACAACTTTGGAACTCTATTTCTTAAATTTTTTAGAACTTGAATTAACTAAGTTATGTCTATGTAGTTATGTATGCACAACCATCGGTTTCCACACTGCACACTATAGGTGCTGCATGTGCTCCATAACTACCAATAGAATCCTCCAAAGAAATTACCATAAGCTACGACGAATCTTCATTTCACGACCTACTCCATTTGCATAAAAATTTAACAACAACAACAGTACAAGAAGAAACAGGATAAAGAATTGAAAAAAAGCTTAGGCTGCAATAATAAATAGGTCTAGGACTGTTGCAGGAATTAATTGCTAGAAAGTTAGTGTGTTTTTTTTACTGATTCTCTTTACAAATTTCTGGTATCACAACTTGAAGCAATGCAATTTATTTTTTTCCAAAAGCGTGACTGATGATTAAGTGGTTGAAAAACTGAAATTGGAATTTATGATATTATGTTGATAATATAATTATTTAGTTTGATGTCATGATTGAAACAGTTATTGAAATTTATTTACATCTTTGGAACTCTATTTCTTAAATTTTTTAGAACTTGAATTAACTAAATTATTAGAAATTAAAAAATGAGAAATTTTTAGAACTAATAATTAAATTAAATTAATAAATTTAATGAAATAAAATAAAAATTTTTAGAACTTAAGGTTCTAAAAACTTTTTTTTTTAAACTTAAATTTAGGAAGAACTTAAAACTTTCTAACTATGTTAAAGAAAGAGTTTTATTAAGTCGATTAACTGAACCTGGAATTTATAACATGACTTATGTTGGTAATATTAAGTCATATGAAACAATTCAAATTTCCTTTGATTTCATGATTGGAACAGTTATTGAAATTTATATTCAACTTTAACACTCTATTTCTTAAATTTTTTAGAACTACAAATTAAATTAAATAAATTAAATAAAAATATTTAGAACTTAAATCTTTTTTACTGTGTTAAAGAACTATTCACAAGTTTTCAATAAAGAAAATTGTATACACCATAAATTTTAATCTAGTAAATAATGTTTTGAAGTGAATTTCCTGAATGACAAAATAAATTTAAAAAAATATATATATTTCCCAAAATTCACAGCCCTGTTTACTGGTACTTTAAGAGCATTGCGTTTTTATTGTATGACGAAACATGTAGACATTATTCTCGAGTATATCTCGAGGTCCTGGCACCATAAAAAGAGACAAAAGGCATAACGAAGAAGAGAGTTTTATTAAGTCGATTAACTGAACCCGGAATTTATAACACGACTTATGTTAATATGAAATAATATGAGACAATTCAAATTTCTTTTGATTTCATGATTGAAACAGTTATTGAAATTTATATTCATCTTTAAGACTCTATTTAAATTTTTTTTAGAACTATAAATAAAATAAAATGAAATTAAAGAACTATTCACAAGTTTTCGATACAGCAAATTGTATCCACCATAAATTTTAAGCTAGTAAATAATGTTTTGAAGCGAATTTCCTGAATGACAAAATAAATTTTAAAAAATATATATATTTCCCAAAATTCACAGCCCTGTTTACTGGTACTTTAAGAGCATTACGTTTTTATTGTATGACGAAACATGTAGACATTATTCTCGAGTATATCTCGAGGTCCTGGCACCATAAAAAGAGACAAAAGGCATAACGAAGAAGAGAGTTTTATTAAGTCGATTAACTGAACCCGGAATTTATAACACGACTTATGTTAATATGAAATAATATGACAATTCAAATTTCTTTTGATTTCATGATTGACACAGTTTTTGAAATTAATATTCATCTTTAAGACTCTATTTAAAATTTTTTTAGAACTATAAATAAAATAAAATGAAATTAAAGAACTATTCACAAGTTTTCGATACAGCAAGTTGTATCCACCATAAATTTTAAGCTAGTAAATAATGTTTTGAAGCGAATTTCCTGAATGACAAAATAAATTTAAAAAAATATATATTTTTCCCAAAATTCACAGCCCTGTTTACTGGTACTTTAAGAGCATTACGTTTTTATTGTATGACGAAACATGTAGACATTATTCTCGAGTATATCTCGAGGTCCTGGCACCATAAAAAGAGACAAAAGGCATAACGAAGAAGAGAGTTTTATTAAGTCGATTAACTGAACCCGGAATTTATAACACGACTTATGTTAATATGAAATAATATGAGACAATTCAAATTTCTTTTGATTTCATGATTGAAACAGTTTTTGAAATTTATATTCATCTTTAAGACTCTATTTAAAATTTTTTTAGAACTATAAATAAAATAAAATGAAATTAAAGAACTATTCACAAGTTTTCGATGCAGCAAATTGTATCCACCATTAATTTTAAGCTAGTAAATAATGTTTTGAAGCGAATTTCGTGAATGACAACAAAATAAATTCAAAAAAATCTATATATTTCCCAAAATTCACAGCCCTGTTTACTGGTGCTTTAAGAGCATTACGTTTTTATTGTATGACGAAACATGTAGACATTATTTTCGAGTATATCTCGAGGTCCTGGCACCATAAAAAGAGACAAAAGGCATAACGAAGAAGAGAGTTTTATTAAGTCGATTAACTGAACCCAGAATTTATAACACGACTTATGTTAATATGAAATAATATGAGACAATTCAAATTTCTTTTGATTTCATGATTGAAACAGTTATTGAAATCTATATTCATCTTTAAGACTCTATTTAAAATTTTTTTAGAACTATAAATAAAATAAAATGAAATTAAAGAACTATTCACAAGTTTTCGATACAGCAAATTGTATCCACCATAAATTTTAAGCTAGTAAATAATGTTTTGAAGCGAATTTCGTGAATGACAACAAAATAAATTTAAAAAAATCTATATATTTCCCGAAATTCACAGTAGTGTTTACTGGTGCTTTAAGAGCATTACGTTTTTATTGTATGACGAAACATGTAGACATTATTCTCGAGTATATCTCGAGGCCCTGGCGTCATAAGGAGAGACAAAAGGCATAACGACGAAGAGAGTTTTAATAAGCCGAGGGCCTGGATTGGCCGGCTAGTTGGCTTCAATCAAGAGACGGGGTCTTCGGGTCCTTACTCGAGGGCCATGGATCTCATTCTTCGTATCTTCGTATACCTTATATACCATATAATAAATATAGTAATAGTACCAGTGGCATATAACGTTGTACGTTGTTGTCGGATGGACCAAGAGAGTATTGTGAACTCGAATTAAATCGACTCTGTGCGAGGACGAAGGGAATAGAAGGGAGAGCTCGAAGCAATGGTGGAGAATCGAGGGCCGAAGACGAGCACGAGAGAAGAACGCCGCGAATGCGTTATTATCCTGCGTACCGTCATTACTCAGACGTGCCGCGGCTTCACCTCAGTGAAACTAAGAGGATGAACCATAAATACGAAGGATATATACTTGGAGGCGCCTCCTCGATGCAGACCATTCGATTATTTTGTACAACGCAAATCTATAAAGCGATGAGCATTTTTTTTATCCACTACTGAGATGCCGACGAAATTTAACGTCATTGCACTGAAAAAAAGGTTTGATCTGGTTGGGCTTAAGATCTTGGTTAAAAATTTATTTTTGTTAAAAACAAATTCTTGTTAAAAATTTAACCAAGAAAAAATTGGTAGACGCAACTAAGTTATTATACTGAGAGAAATCGGGCTCATGGGTTTATTTGAATAAAATGTGGAATGTGCAAATGAATTTTGTTCAAAATTAATACGATTTATTTGTATGCAATAAATTCTATTTGATTGAAATAAAATTCTATTGGGAATAAAAATTTAACCAAGAAAAAATTGGTGGGCGCAACCAAGTTATTGTAGCCACAAAAATAGATCTCATGGGTTTATTTGAATCAAATGTGGGATATATTTGAAATAAAGTTTGTTAAAAATTAATACGATTTATTTGTACGCAATAAATTCTATTTGATTGAAATAAAATTCTAATGGGGCTAAAAATTCAACCAAGAAAAAATTGGTGGGCGCAACCAAGTTATTGTAGCCAGAGAAATAGGTCTCATGGGTTAATTTGAATCAAATGTGGGGTCTATTTGAAATAATTAAATTTTGTTCAAAATTAATACGATTTATTTGTATGCAATAAATTCTGTTTGATTGAAATAAAATTCTATTGGGGCTAAAAATTCAACCAAGAAAAAATTGGTGGGCGCAACCATGTTATTGTAGCCAGAGAAACAGGTCTTATGGCTTTATTGGAATCGAATGTGGGATCTATTTCAAATAAATGAAATTTTATTTGAAGCAAATAAATTTTATTAAAAATTAATACGATTCATTTGTATGCAATAAATTCTAATCGATCAAAATAAAATTATATTAGGCCCGCCATTAAAGAAATTTCTTCTTCAAATGCTACCAAAATAGGATTTTATTTTGATCAAATAGAATATAATTCATTCAAATAAATCGTATTTATTTCAAGCAAGTTTTATTTGATCGAAAGAAAAATGTGCATAGCAAGTTTTTTGGAATCATTTTTAACAAGTTTTTGGTAGTTCTAACTAAGCCTTTATCTGAGTGTATAAAAATGAAATTAGCCTCATTGCAAAAGGTGAGATTTTTTTTCCGACTGCAATTCATTTTTTTTTTTTTTCATGATTGACGAATGGGTCTGTCGAAAACAATGCAAAGAGGATTCTTAGCAGGGTTAAAGAAGAAAGGTTCTTCAATCAGTGCTTGTGCAATTTCTTAATCGACGGGTTTCTTCATTGAAACTACTTGGCTTTGGTAGGAGAGGAATGTTATTTATATCGCGCTTGGATCGCAGCAAATTCGAAGCTAACGTGCAGCACGACTCGAGAACGCCTTTTGATTACGACCATTTTGCAGCAATCTAAGAACGTAAAAAGATTGTTATCGGTGCATCATACTTTAGAGCCAAATATAGATAGGAAAATCAAGAAAATGACTCAACACGCATTAAGATATTACGGTTATTCTGTAACACCATTTTTTTCGGCTGTTTTCATTCCTTTCTTCATTTCTATTAAATATTTTTATAACTTTTTCAAATTTTTCATTGCAAGCAAAATAAAAAACTAATTCGTTGTAGATCAATATAAGAAGTCATTAATTCATGCCCCAAGGAATTAGAATTGACTTCATAACACGAAATTTCGTATTTGGTGTTAATGTAAATATTGTAATGTGTTGCAAAAATTGCAATTGATACCAAGTACATACTTCAAACACCTTGGAAAAAAATATAGGTGGAAGATAATAAAAAGAACCCAACACGCTAATATATCACATTAAAATAGCGATGAAGTTTTTTCATTTCTAATTTTATTTTTTTAATATTAAACTATAATTTATTATTTATAATTATAGTATAATTTATTATTTATAATGTATTATATTATTAATAATAGATTAATATAAAAAAGATAAAATTAGAAATGAAAAAACTTCATCGCTATTTTAATGTGATATATAAATAGCGATAAAGTTTTTTCATTTCCAATTTTATCTTTTTTTATATTAAACTATAATTATAAAAATTATGAAATCATAAAAATTGTATAATTTTATTACATTGTAGATTTTAAGCAAAAAGGTTTGTTACGACAGATGAAAAAAAAGTAGAAATTCGAAGGCTAACCCGTTTTGAATCGTTGGGAGACGTTTGTAATTCAGAACCCGAGGGATTATAGGATCGACTCTGCGACACGAAATTTGGGACCTTGCGTTACTGTTAAAGTATTGCAAAAGAAAGGAAGAAGAGAACGTTTGTGTGCGGTCATAGTGGGACGAAACTAATCCGCTTGGCGATTATGTTCGCTCAGGAGAATCTGAGAAGAAGAAAACTACGAAAAGAACCATTGCCTGCGAAAGACATGGAAAGGAAGAAACGAAAAGAGAAAAAAAAAGAACGTAAAAGGAACGATTATGAAGAGAACTGCCGAGCAAAAGGGAATAAACGAAAAGCCACGACAGTCTGAGGAAGAAAAACATCGGGATCATGTGAATTATGTTCTAGGTTCGTAGTGGATACACTTCTATGGTTTCTGCTGGTAGAGGAGCGATGTTGGGTCTAGTGTTGAGTCCCTAAGAGTGGAGAGGCTGCCAGGATCCGGGCCAGGCCCATCGAAACGAGCCCTCATAGGCGTAGGTCCTCCTCTTTCCTTTTTTTTTGTCCTTCTCCTTCGTTCCAGCATTTTGATTGTCCACAACATTTGGTCCATCGAGAAGCGTGGAATAATCAACACTGTACGTTTTTGACGACGATTCTCACTCTTTTCCAAATCCCACGCCTATACTTTGCAGCAATCACGTTAAATTTCGTGTCACGGATTTTTCGGACAGACGTTTTTCATCGCCTTAAGTGATGCAGTGTTTGCATCCCTATTCTCAACATCTGTAAATGTGGCTGTCAGATGTTGTACCTTGTCACATGCAGGAAAACGTAACGCTGAGTTTAACATCCTGTTTTTAGTTTTTTGTATCGAAGATTTTTATGGCTTATTTGGTTTGAATAATGGTGAAGCTTTTTTGTTTTAATTCTCTGCATTTGATAAACTGAATTTTAATTTATTGCAATCAACAAAGTGCTATTTTATTTTCGTATGATAATTCAGATTGTATGTATTTTCGAGTCTATTCGTCCACTATGTTTCTCTGATTCATAGTCTGCTTCTCTCTGGTCGAAAAAAAACTCGACTTTATATTTTGGTCATCAGAGTATAAAAACAACTTTATATTTTGGTCATCAGAATATAAAAACAACTTTATATTTTGGTCATCAAAATTTAAACTCAACTTTACATTTTGGTCATCAAAATATAAACTCAACTTTACATTTTGTTCATCAAAATATAAACTCAACTGTATACTTTGTTCATCAAAATATAAACTCAACTTTATAATTCGGTCATCAAAATATAAACTCAACTTTATATTTTGTTCATCAAAACATGAACTCAGCTTTACATTTTGTTCATCAAAATATAAACTCAACTTTATATTTTGTTCATCAAAATATAAATTCAACTTTATACTTTGTTCATCAAAATATAAACTCAACTTTACATTTTGTTCATCAAAATATAAACTCAACTTTACATTTTGTTCATCAAAATATAAACTCAACTTTACATTCTGTTCATCAAAATATAAACTCAACTTTACATTTTGTTCATCAAAATATGAACTCAACTTTACATTTTGTTCATCAAAACATAAACTCAACTTTATATTTTGTTCATCAAAATATAAACTCAACTTTACATTTTGTTCATCAAAATACAAACTCATCTTTATATTTTCTTCATCAAAATATAAACTCAACTTTATATTCCGGTCATCAAAATATAAAGTTGAGATTAAAATTGTATTTTTACGTTTCTTTTAATATATTTCTCCATCCCATTATTTTTGTATTTCAGATATAAAAAACAGAATATGAAAATTATGCAGAACTTAGAAAATCATTAGAAAAAACTGGAATTTTTCATAGTATTTATGGATCTCTTCGTACCTTTAAATAGAATTTTTATTCCAGCTTCGATATTTTCGATATTACGTATTTTCGAGTCTATTTTTCAAATATGGTCCTCTGGTTCATATCCTTTGCTGCCAATCGCTATGTTATCGGAATATTAATAACCGAGGCGGTCCCTGCGATGACGTCGAGCATGTACCACCCGCCTCTTACGAACCACGTCAACAATAAGGGCCAATTCTGAATGTTACATGTGTGTAGTAGTAGTAGTACTATTATTATGGTCGTGAAAGAATCGGGGCCCATCGTCGTCGTCGTCGTCGTCGTCGTCATAGTCCCCGGACTTTGTCGTGTCTTGGTCGTCGTTGGGAAATCAATCTCGCAGCGAGGGCCGCAGAGACGAGGGGGAATTATTATTAATATAAATGATCACGTCTCGAAGGAACCACAGTGCTTTCTTCCCTCCCCCACGTCTAGCCATCAGATTCGCTTCACCTCAATCTTTTTTGCTCCTCTTAAAGAACTTAAACTTCATCATCCCTGAAAAAATAATAAAATCTATACAAATGTTTTATTGCCTTAAAAAATAAAAAAAATCAATCACATTACATTTTTGGAAAGCATTTTTGTTGTTGTCTTTATCCAATCTCTAAGCCATTTAAATATGGCTTATTAATTTAGAATAGGTTTATATCATACATGACTTTTGTAACCTTTTATAGTGTTTATTACACCCGGGTATATTTTTGATTATTAAAAAATGAACTAACGAATAAATAATTATAAAAAAATAATAATTGTTATTTTATTCAATAAAAATCAAATTTCATACTTGTATATCTGTTTATGCATAAAAATACATTAAATTTTTGAAAAAATCACAGCGTAACTAATAAATAAGTGAATCAATTTGGCAATAATAAATATTAATAAGGATGTGAATATTGTCAATGGAATCGTCTTTCACGTGGATTAAACATAAATTCTGCTTTCAAGAAACGTGTTATTGATAGTCAAAGGTATAGTGTGCTTAACGACTTGCTAGTTTGAGACGTTCTAGAGACGTAGGAAAAGGCCTTGCTACTTCCGATGTCATAATCATGAACATCATCTCGACGCCTCGTCAACAGGTGATAGAGAGGCTGTGGAATCTCCAAGCGACTTCGAAGAGACGCAGTTTACCATATATTATTATACAAGAATTGTTACGAACCCGAGAGGCTCGTACGTTCGTCGCATTCTTAAAAAAAAGAAAAAAAAACAATAATCGACTCATAAGAATTGCTAATCCAGCAATAACCAATGTCGTCGTGCACCGAACACAAACGACAAGAGTTCGTAATCGATCAAGGCTACTTCGTTTCAACCTCTGGCTATTTTTCGTTATTACACCATAGATTCTACGCTGCTGACCACGACGCTCAGATTATTCCTGATGCTGCTACTACTGGGCGTGTTCTATTGGTCTGTTGCTGCTGCTGCTGCGGAAGCCTCTGGCTATTCTCTTGCGACGGAAATTCTGCAATCCTCCATTAATATTCCTTCTTCATAAATCTCTTACCGCGAGTTTCGATAATAGATTCATTAAATTGTAACCACTTATGAGATTTCCTATCGCTCCAATACCCATAATAAGACATAAAAATTGCGGTATCAATTTTTAAAAAGTCAAATATTGGAAGGTATTGAAGAAAGTTTAATTATTAACCAGTAAATGCAGAAAAAAAAGAAAAATTGTGTTTTTTTTTTGTAACTGCAAGTTTAGTTCTAGTTTTTTTTTAAGAATTATTATAGTATTTATTGTATTTATTATTATAGTATGTATATAGTATTCATTGAATTTCAACGATACGACATAAAAATAGACCCAAAATAAGACATAAAAATTGTGGTATCAATTTTTAAAAGTCAAATATTCGAAATTACTTAAGAATGTTACATTATTAACTAGTAAATGCAGAAAAAAAGAAAAATTGTAATTTTTTGTAACTGCAAGTTTAGTTCTAGTTTTTTTTAAAGGAACTAGTTCTGTATTTATTGAATTTCTACGATACAACGTAAAAATAGACCTAGAATAAGACATAAAAATTGCGGTATCAATTTTAAAAAAGTCAAATATTCGAAGTTATTGAAGAAAGTTTAATTATTAACCAGTAAATGCATAAAAAAAGAATTGTGATTTTTTGTAACTGCAAGTTTAGTTCTAGTTTTTTTTAAAGGAACTAGTTCTGTATTTATTGAATTTTTACGATACGACATAAAAATAGACTCACAATAAGATATAAAAATTGCGATATTAATTTTAAGAAAGTCAAATATTCAAAGTTATTGAAGAAAGTTTAATTATTAACCAGTAAATGCATAAAAAAAGAAAAATGGTGTTTTTTGTAACTGCAAGTTTAGTTCTAGTTTTTTTTAAAGGAACTAGTTCTGTATTTATTGAATTTCTACGATACGACATAAAAATAGAGCCACAATAATATATAAAAATTGCGATATCAATTTTAAAAAAGTCAAATATTCGAAGCTACTGAAGAAAGTTTAATTATTACCAAGTAAATGCAGAAAAAAAATGGTGATTTTCTTTGTACCTGCAAGTTTAGTTCCAGTTTCTTTTTAAAGGAATTAGTTCTGTATTTATTGAATTTCTACGATATGACATAAAAAGATACCCAAAATAAGACATAAAAATTGTGGTATCAATTTTTAAAAAGTCAAATATTCGAAGATATTGAAGAAAGTTAAATTATTAACCAGTAAATGCATAAAAAAAGAAAATGGTATTTTTTTGTAACTGCAAGTTTAGTTCTAGTTTTTTCTAAAGGAACTAGTTCTGTATTTATTGAATTTCTACGATACGACATAAAAATAGACCCACAATAAGACATAAAAATTGCGGTATCAATTTTTAAAAAGTCAAATATTCGAAGTTATTGAAGAAAGTTAAATTATTAACCAGTAAATGCATAAAAAAAGACAAATGGTGTTTTTTTTGTAACTCCAAGTTTAGTTCTAGTTTCTTTTTTTAAGGAACTAGCTCCGTATTTATTGAATTTCTACGTGGCTTACGAATTCTTAAGAAAATCTTTTTTGCCTTTTCAATATAATACAATAAATAATTTATTAATAAATAAATAACCAATATATATTAGGTCTGATATATATATATTTTTTTCGAAAGTCACTGATGTTCGCAACTGTACGTGGCTGTGACGTACGTGACGATTCAACTGATTTTATAGCAACTTCGAAGGATTTATAGGTGCTTGAAGTTCGGGGAGACTTAAGTGTGGTAAAAAGAAAAGGAGCGAGAGGCTTTCCCAAGGCGTAAAAGGTCTTAGGGGGGTCTGTCGAAGCTTCAAGATTTTCGGCGAACGGTCAATGTATGTTTTTTCACGAGCAGCAACGTCTGCCTCGTTCATGCCAAGCGACGACAACGAAGAAATCGATTGTCCACCTCTCGTTCGTTTTACCTCACGGCAAGCTGAAGGGTCAGCGACAGAAGGACGGTGATCGTAAATCTTAAGCACGATATCTCCTCTGTACTTTCAGTACGAAATCTTACAGTGATTGGCCAGTTAGAAAGAGCCTAATTTATTCCCTCAACGGGAAACAGAAGTTTTGCGACATGATTCAATGTATTTTTCTTGAAATAATGAGCTAGAAAAAAAGAATTCAAATGCTGCAAAATGTATTATTCACCTCACAATTTGTAAAATGCAAAATAAAAATATATCTATAACGTAATTTTGAAAATTATTGTTTTGTCTCATTGGCATGGAATCGAAAATATTATTTGTGTAAATTTAGCAGAAAAATTTATGAAGGATGAAAACTGTCAGTCTATTATTCCCTCAGAAAATAAGAATTCTTTAAATAAGATTTTTTTCCAAAATTAGACTTAAACCAAAAAACGTTTAGTTTGACTTGATGGTAAATATTGAAAATATTTCATGAAGTAAAAAATGCCCAAATCTTGTCTAACATCTGCGCAATCTTGCGGTCAACTCTTATTCCCAAAAAATAATGAGTTAAATGATGAAAATTAATCAAATGCTACAAAATGTTATTCACTCAAACATTTGTAAAATAAAAAATAAAAAATTTGAAGTAAAATTAGAGAAAAATGCACAAAGGTTAAAAATTATTATTCCTTCAGAAAGATTTTTTTAATAAGAATTTTTTTCCAAAAGTAGATTGAGACCAAAACACATTATGGAAAATATAAAATATATTTCAGGAAGTAAAAAAGCCGAAATCTTGACTACCATCTGTGCAATCTTGCTGTCAACACATATTCCAAAAAAATAATGAGTTAAATAAAGAAAATTAATCAAATGTTACAAAATGTGTTATTCACCCCAACATTTGTAAAATTCAAAATAAAAACGTGAAAGTAAAATTGGCAGAAAAATGTATGAAGAATGAAAACTATTATTCCTTCAGAAAACAAGATTTTTTTTCCAAAAGTAGATTTAAATCAAAACGTTTCCTCTGACGTTGTGGAAAATATTGAAAATATTTCAGAAAGTAGAAAGTGCCTAAATCTTGACTACCATCTGTGTAATCTTGCTGTCAACACATATTCCAAAAAAATAATGAGTTAAATAAAGAAAATTAATGAAATGCTACAAAATGTGTTATTCACCCCAACATTTGTAAAATTCAAAATAAAAACGTGAAAGTAAAATTGGCAGAAAAATGTATGAAGAATGAAAACTATTATTATTCCTTCAGAAAACAATTCTTGTTTTCTAAAGGAATTTCAGAAAACAAGATTTTTCTTCCAAAGGAATTTCAGAAAACAAGATTTTTCTTCCAAAGGAATTTCAGAAAACAAGATTTTTCTTCCAAAGGAATTTCAGAAAACAAGATTTTTCTTCCAAAGGAATTTGAGAAAGCAAAATTTTTCTTCCAAAGGAATTTCAGAAAAAAAGAATTTTTTTCCAAAAGTAGATTTAAATCAAGACACGTTTCCTCTGACGTTGTGGAAAATATTGAAAATATTTCAGAAAGTAGAAAATGGCAAAATCGTGACTACCATCTGCGCAATCTTGCTGCAATCCCTCAAAAGCCATTTTTCTCTGTGACATATTGCACAGGTCGTCAATTGTTATTGGGATGCCAATGACCGTAACGCTTACGCATACAGAAGCAGCAGGAGGGGCATCTCCCGTCGTATTAAACGTGAGTACTTGGTCTCGCGCCTTGTCTGCGAAAGAATATTGTGCCTTTACGTCGACAACACAATATGCGCTCCCCTCGCAGCAGCAGCAGCAGCAGCAGCAGCAGCCGATCGTTCGAACGGTTTATGCTGCAAGTCAACAGTCCAAAACTGGCCTCAAAATGCATGTCACGTTTATAGGTATTATTCTCCGCCTTGTCCGTTTCTTTATTTACTTTTCCTCTTTTGTTCGACGCGACAATCACCGCTCAATATTTCATTCCGATACGTCATACTCAAACGTTCCTGCAGAGAATTAACGAACCTCCAAACGTGATAGTCTCTGTTTATACCAATTTTAACAATAAAAATAGAATTATTCTACGTTTCTGCAAATTAATCTCTGCAATTATACTACTACATATAATTTGTCACCTTTCTATTTTTATTATTTTGTCAAATATGCAACAAAACAAGTTGTCAAACATTTTTTTGACAAGTGTAATAAACTGTAATGATAAAATAAATTACTCAAACTCAAATTACTCAATAAAATACTCAAACGTTCCTGCAGAGAATTAACGAACTTCCAAACGAGATAGCAAGAAAAATGGAGTTATTCTACGTTTCTGCAAATTAATCTCTGAAATTATACTACTACATATAATTTGTCACCTTTCTATTTTTATTATTTTGTCAAATATGCAACAAACCAAGTTGTCAAACTTTTTTTTTGACAAGTGTAATAAACTGTAATGATAAAATAAATTACTCAAACTCAAATTACTCAATAAAATACTCAAACGTTCCTGCAGAGAATTAACGAACTTCCAAACGAGATAGCAAGAAAAATGGAGTTATTCTACGTTTCTGCAAATTAATCTCTGCAATTATATTACGACATATAATTTGTCACCTTTCTATTTTTATTATTTTGTCAAATATGCAACAAAACAAGTTGTCAAACATTTTTTTGACAAGTGTAATAAACTGTAATGATAAAATAAATTACTCAAACTCAAATTACTCAATAAAATACTCAAACGTTCCTGCAGAGAATTAACGAACTTCCAAACGAGATAGCAAGAAAAATAGAATTATTCTACGTTTCTGCAAATTAATCTCTGCAATTATACTACTACATATAATTTGTCACCTTTCTATTTTTATTATTTTGTCAAATGGCAACAAAACAAGTTGTCAAACATTTTTTTGACCAGTGCAATAAACTGTAATGCTAAAATAAATTACTCAAACTCAAATTACTCAATAAAATACTCAAACGTTCCTGCAGAGAATTAACGAACTTCCAAACGAGATAGCAAGAAAAATAGAATTATTCTACGTTTCTGCAAATTAATCTCTGCAATTATACTACTACATATAATTTGTCACTATTTTATTTGTATTATTCTATCAAATATGCAACAAAAAAAGTCGTTAAACATTTTTTTGACGAGTGTAACAAACTGTAATGCTGAAATAAATGTCTACTTGTCTACTTTCAACAACAACAAAAAATGTCCAGCCCAGAAACTTCTGATCGATTAAAAAGAAAATACAACAATAATTTCTCATTTTTACAAAATGCAGTGACATTTTCATATTGAACAAAAAAAAATTGTAGACGTTACAAAATGATTTCGTACCGTGCAATTATAGTAAATTTCGAGTTATTATACTTGTTCAATGTATGATAATATTCCAGTATAATAACTCATAATTATTTAGCCAAAAAGTATCTATAATTAATTTTTATTCGAATCTCGACTATTTATTGTATAATAAACTTGTTAGAAAATTTTCTATAAAAATTAATATAAAGTATTGGAAGTTTTTTGCAGATAATTTTTTGCGTATATTAAATTTAATGTACAAATATTAATTAATATACAAAAAAATGGTTGTAAAATGAATATGCCGTAAACACTTTATAGAAGTTGTGATTACAACATAATTATTGAAATTTTACAAAACATCTGCATATTAAATGAAATTTAATATACCGTATCTGCAAAAGAACTTGCAATAAATATATTAATCATCAAAATATTTTTAACAGTGTAATTAAATTATAATTTATCAGCAAAAGAGGAGCATCTGAGAAGCTGTTAAAAGAGGAGGTAAGAAGTGCACTCAGAGAAATGCATGTCCTCTACATCTACTGGAGTCTTCAAGTGTGCGTACATAAGTAACTGCTACTTCTAAAAGCATTAACATCAGAGTTTCAATCGCTGTGTAAACTCGACGTCGTTGCTTCTCTCAATCGTTTACACGTTACGAATACTATTTCGAATTCTTAAGCGTAGCAAAGCGACAGTAATGACATTAACAGTGTGTAGAAGTAGAAGTTAAATCCCAGGGCGGAGTTCTTTGGTGATGTTAAACGTGTTAACGTGACGATGCAACAAAACTATATATACATAATGAAATTCTATGATTATATTGAGAAGTGCATGACACGTTGCACAGGGAAAAAAAAAATATTTTTATAATACTGTTACTGTATTATGTTGTATTTATATTCACTGATACTTTCAATCGGAATTCCCGACGCGTAGAAACTTCTCCTCCCAATCGCCACTTCTAAATTCCCTTCGCTCTCATGCAATATCCCACGAGTCTACGTTTCTACCTTGCTCGTTAAGTTATGATAGGTGAAGAACCGCAGCTGGTGCCGAGAGGCGCTAAAAGACGGTAGCCGCGCATCACCGCATCAGGGAACCGAGCTACGTCAGCGTCCTTCGTGCTTATCGATACGTGAGTAGAATTGAAAACCAGTATAACACGATATACTACATTTACAGTACAAAATAATACTACATGTACTGTAAACCTTGACGTTGATTTTATGGACACGCGATTTAAAAGTGGTACTATTTTTTTTTTTTGGTATACGTATTTAAAAAATTAATCTATACACTGTAAAAAAAAATCTACTTGAAATTTAGTGTACTTTTACTGGAAGTTTTTATTCATAAACTGGTATATTAAATTTAGCATAGAAGTGCAATGTAAAAGTAATGTATGGTACAGCATATTCAATAATTTTCTTTAATTTTAGTGGAAAAATACATGAATTTTATACCACAATTTATGTATTACACTGTTAGAAAAGATTGGAATTTTTTATTCATAAACTCGTCATCGAAATTTAATATACAATTGTGGTATAAAATTCATGTACTTTTTCAGTAAAATTAAAGTAAATTATTGAATGTGCTATACCATACATGAATTTTACATTACACTTGTGGACTAAATTTAATATACTAGTTTATGAATAAAAACTTCCAGTAAAAGTACACTAAATTTCAAGTAGATTTTTTTTACAGTGTAAATTTCGATGACGAGTTTATGAATAAAAACTTCCAATCTTTTCTAACAGTGTATAAGGACAATTTAGAAATGTTGATCATGAAAATTAACGTAATTTTATTAGAAGTTTATTCTACCTCGAAAAATACCGATTACAAGCCTGTTTACGATGATTTTTTAAAAAGTGACTTTTTCAGTTTCTGATTTCAAAATTCACAGATCCGAGTTTCGGTCGGAAAATTCAACATACATTTTTTTTCTTCAAGATATCGCATTTTGGACTTCACTATCGTTCTCAAGTTGCATATTCTAACACAGAAAATACCGGCTAGAAGCCTTTTTACCATGATTTTAAAAGGATGCAAAGTAGAACTTTGCATATTGCTTCCTCACTATTTTCACTTTTTATAAAGCTTCCTCTATGAGAAAGCCAAAATTGATTGACATACTTTCTCATAGCATTAGCTTTGTAAAAAGAGACAAATAATGAGGAAACAATGTGCAAGGTTCTACTTTTTTTTCTACATATTCAAAAAATCAATCTACATGATAAAAATGTTGATCATGAAAGTTAACATAATTTCATCAGAAGTTTTTGCGATAAATTGGTATATTAAATATGCATTTAAGTCAATTTTTCTATCAAAGTTCCTTAATGTTACTGTCTAATAGTGTATTTAATTTAATATACATTCATTGCGTTTATTGCAAAATAAGAATATTTACGATTCACTTAATCAATCGTATTGCTAACGCATTGATAATTTAATTTCACAAATTAAAATTTTTCCCATCAAGAACTAAAACTTGTTTTATAGCAGAATGTATTTTTTTGCATTATTAGCAGGACAATAATATGACTCAATATTAATTTATTATTTTTTTAATTTATTAATATTGAGTAATATTATTAATAAATATTAATAATAAAAATGGTGGATTGTAATGGAAAATAATATCGATATGGTAGAAGATTTTTTTAAATGTGTTGTTTTGATTCATTTAATGTCCTGCTAATAAAGTGAAAAAATAAATTCTGCTATAAGTTAAAATTCTTAATTGGAAAGATTTTGATTATATATTAATTTATTAATATTGAGTCATATTATTGTGAGATAATTATTTAATTGTACAAAATTTCTTCACTTTATTAGCAGGACATTAAATGACTGAAAACAACACATATAAAAAATTCTTCTACCACACCGATATAATTTTCCATTAAAATCAATCATTTTTATTATTGTCTGCAATCCAATTCCAGATTTAATGGCGCCAAGTAATGACTATTAAGATACTGCATCATATGACTCAATATTAATTTATTAGTAATTAATTTATTATTTGAATTTATTTTTTCGCTTTATTAACAGGACAATAATATGACCCAATATTAATTTATTATTTTTTTAATTTATTAATATTGAGTCATATTATTAATAAATATTAATAATAAAAATGGTGGATTGTAATGGAAAATAATATCGGTATGGTAGAAGATTTTTTTAAATGTGTTGTTTTGATTCATTTAATGTCCTGCTAATAAAGTGAAAAAATAAATTCTGCTATAAGTTAAAATTCTTAATTGGAAAGATTTTGATTATATATTAATTTATTAATATTGCGTCATATTATTGTGAGATAATTAATTAATTGTACAAAATTTCTTCACTTTATTAGCAGGACATTAAATGACTGAAAACAACACATATAAAAAATTCTTCTACCACACCGATATAATTTTCCATTAAAATCAATCATTTTTATTATTGTCTGCAATCCAATTCCCGATTTAATGGCGCCAAGTAATGACTATTAAGATACTGCATCATATGACTCAATATTAATTTATTAATAATTAATTTATTATTTGAATTTATTTTTTCGCTTTATTAACAGGACAATAATATGACCCAATATTAATTTATTAATTTTTTAATTTATTGCTATTGAGTCATATTATTGTGAGATAATTAATTAATTGTACAAAATTTCTTCACTCTATTAGCAGGACATTAAATGACTGAAAACAACACATATAAAAAAATCTTCTACGACACCGATATGATTTTCCATTAAAATCAATCATTTTTATTATTGTCTGCAATCCAATTCTCCAGATTTAATGGCGCCAAGTAACGACTATTAAGATACTGCATCATCAACCAAATTGTCGCCAGTTTCATGAAAATATTTCGACGTAACTCGTTCCCTAATTGGCCTTATCAGTCTCGGTATCCCAACGACCCCAACGTTCATCACCTTATCATTTCCCTAGCACAGTTCTCAACGTTCAACGTCCTCTTTTATCCGCTGTTGCACAAGATTATTCACGCCGTTTAATTTCTTTCGGCTCTCTTAATCTCTTTCCCTCTGGCCCCGGCGTTTAATCAGAGGTCGGTAGGAGACTTGTTCACGTTGTGAGCAGTGAATTCTTGGACGTCGCAATGTCTAGCACTGTGAACCGAGCGACAGAGCGCTTCACTCGCTGTTTCTTCGCATTTATCTTCAGGTTCGCTCTCTTGAATCCCCATTTCACTGGACGTTCACTCTGAGACGCTGAAAACACAACCAACGAGATTGCCGGACACCACAAACCGAGCTACGGGCGCGTATAGCAAATAGAAATGATAAAGGAAAGAAAGAAAGGAACGAGAAGATCGTGCGGGTTCGAGAGACTCTATACGCGCAACGAATCCCTGATTATTCTTCAGGGTGGCTAGCATTCAGGACGCTTTCGCCTCTGGACGAGACGCGACATTTTTATCTCACTCTTTGTCATGCTCAGCTTGTTACTCGCGAATCTATTGAGTTTTTTTTAAGATCAACGCCATAGAAAGACTGTGCTACAAGAGCACCTTATATGAGATATACTGTTGATCTACAATGATATATACGAGATATCAACCCTCCACAACTAATTATTCGATGGTCAGAAAAAATTGAATAATTACATTACTAATCTACTACAATTTCTTTATAATTGTAAATACTGCAATAAATTGCATTATCTAGAAAGAGCATCACAAACTGAGAAAAAAGAATGTGATGGCAATCAGAATTGGTGATAGAAATAGTTATCCATGCTATTATTTAGCCTGAACATTATTTGTTGTTGTAATAAATATAAAAACATTTTTGTCCCCTCAAGTAAATATTTTTTTAGTACACTATAAATGCACTTCATAATATATTTGAAAATGCACAAAATATTACTGTAAATAAAATACTGACCGATTTAGTTTTAAACCTAAGATTTCGAAATTAAAATATTTATAATCTCGAATATAAATAATTCGGATTTGTAAAAACGCTCGATAAATTACACAGTAATGTATTTAATGCATTACACTCATCAAGAGTTCAGTAGAAATCGAACTATAGATATGAAATAGTTTTAAATCGATCGAATAAATCGGTATGTCAGTAATTGATATTTTTTAAGTTTTTTTTTTCAGGACGCTTTCGTCTCTGGACCAGACGCGACATTTTTATCTCACTCTTTGTCATCGCGAATCTATTGAGTTTTTTTTTAAGATCAACGCCATAGAAAGACTGTGCTACAAGAGCACCTTATATGAGATATACTGTTGATCTACAATGATATATACGAGATATCAACCCTCCACAACTAATTATTCGATGGTCAGAAAAAATTGAATAATTACATTACTAATCTACTACAATTTCTTTATAATTGCAAATACTGCAATAAATTGTATTATCTAGAAAGAGCATCACAAACTGCGAAAAAAGAATGTGATGGCAATCAGAATTGGTGATTGAAATATTTATCTATACTATTATTTAGCCTGAACATTAATTGTGGTTCTAATAAATATAAAAACATTTTTGTCCCCACAGATAAATATTTTTTTAGTACACTATAAATGCACTTTATAATATATTTGAAAATGCACAACATATCTCTGCAAATATTACTGTAAATAAAATACCGACCGATTTAGTTTTAAACCTAAGATTTCGAAATTAAAATATTTATAATCTCGAATAAAAATAATCCGGATTTGTAAAAACGGTCGATAAATTACCCAGTAATGTATTTAATGCATTACACTCATCAAGAGTTCTGTAGAAATCGAACTACAGATATGAAATAGTTTTAAATCGATCTAATAAATCGGTATGTCAGTAATTGATATTTTTTAAGGTTTTTTTTTACTTTGTCATTGAGGATATCGTTGTTTGTCAATGTAGCTGTAAATCGTACTGGAAAAACTTGGGGTAACAGTCAACAAGACCCATCGGCCTCTTATCGCCGCATGTAAATGATATGCAGCTGATAGTCGATAATCCCAAACTCCAAAGGGGTGTTAAGCTCACTGTCCCTAAATAGAAAAAATATACTGACTGTCGAAGCAGTTGACACTCGATAAACAGCGATAGAAGTAAAAAAAATCGGTTATATGTCAACGGGATCGATAACTTATCGAAACCGAACGTGTGTCCCTTCAGATCTTAAAGTTTGTACAGTTATATTTCTATTACCGACTATTACAAACACTAATATTAACGAGCGTAGGAGAGCAATTTCAGATAAACACAAGTAGATTTATTTCCTCTTCTCCATTTCTTGTTCCTCGATCAAACCTTTTTTCAATCGTTGTGTATATATTCCGATGACGCAAGCCGATGATCTCAGAAGCGTCGATTTCCTCGTCGATCGACATGTCGATTTTATTCACTGTGGTAATTTTCATTAATCGTCGATGCACTCACACTCACACTTCAAATGAAACTTCCTTGAAAAGAATAAATGACATTTAAAAAAAAACAAACTAATCATTCCACTATGAACAATGAGCAATAAAACCGATCAAACGATCAATAAAAAATGAGTTACGATTGTGTCACTGAATTCCGTATTAATTGCACGTATTTCACGATCGGCGAACGATCATAATCGATCGTGTTCGCTTAATCGATTGAGCGAAACCTCCGCAATGTTTACATTTTTGCTTCACGATTGCTTTGGGCTTTTATTTACGAGGCGAAGCAACGTGATTGCTCGGCCGACGAAGAAGCGAAATAGAGTTCCGACGTGACTCAATGCGCGTCTTAGCGCTGACTAAAGTCGCTGTGGACACTGAGTCCACACTACCGATCCCCACTCCGATTATGTTAGCTCGCGTACACTTGAGATCGTCAAGGCGGCGGTAACGGCGCTTTCATTGGCTCGTGAGGCACGCTGACCTTCTGTCTGCTCCGTATTGGTTCTCTGCCAATCGGCGCTTGGCGGTATCGGTATAAAATCGGCACGATCGCAAAACATCGGAAATATCGACGATGGTACGTTCGACTAGCCAACAACAACGCCGGAAGGCATTTTTTGCATTCCTCGCATTCTTGGCAAAGATATTGGCACAAGAACTTTGAAAAAGACGGATCCTAGATTTTATTGGATAAATATTTATCGTATCATTGACTTGATTTATTTCACAAGAATTGTGTGGAATTTTAATTTTAAAAAGCTATTTATTTGGCTAAAATAATAATACTGATTACATTTTTATAGTATTTTCTTTTTAAAAATGGTGTATATAGTTATTAAAATTGGTACGATCGCAAAACATCGGAAATATCGACGATGGTACGTTCGACCAGCCAACAACAACGCCGGAAGGCATTTTTTGCATTCCTCGCATTCTTGGCAAAGATATTGGCACAAGAACTTTGAAAAAGACGGATCCTAGATTTTATTGGATAAATATTTATCGTATCATTGACTTGATTTATTTCACAAGAATTGTGTGGAATTTTTAGATTTAAAAAGCCATTTATTTGGCTAAAATAATAATACTGATTACATTTTTATAGTATTTTCTTTTTAAAAATGGTGTATATAGTTATTAAAATCGATACGATCGCAAAACATCGGAAATATCGACGATGGTACGTACGAATAACCAACAACAACGCCGGAAGGCATTTTTTGTATTCGTCGCATTCTTGGCAAAGATATTGGCACAAGAACTTTGAAAAAAATGGATCCTAGATTTTATTGGATAAATATTTATCGTATGATTGATTTGATTTATTTCACAAGAATTGTGTAGAATTTTTATTTTTAAAAAGCCATTTATTTGGCTAAAATAATAATACTGATAACATTTTTATAGTATTTTCTTTTTAAAAATGGTGTATATAGTTATTAAAATCGGTACGATCGCAAAACTTTGGAAATATCGACGATGGTACGTTCGAATAACCAACAACAACGCCGGAAGGCATTTTTTGTATTCCTCGCATTCTTGGCAAAGATATTGGCACAAGAACTTTGAAAAAGAAGGATCCTAGATTTTATTGGATAAATATTTATCGTATCATTGACTTGATTTATTTTATAAGAATTGTGTGGAATTTTTATTTTTGAAAAGCCATTTATTTGGCTAAAATAATTATACTGATAACATTTTTATAGTATTTTCTTTGAAAAAATGGTGTATATAGTTATTAAAATCGGTACGATCGCAAAACATCGGGAATATCGACGATGGTACGTTCGACTAACCAACAACAACGCCGGAAGGCATTTTTTGCATTCCTCGCATTCTTGGCAAAGATATTGGCACAAGAACTTTGGAAAAGATGGATCCTAGATTTTATTGGATAAATATTTATCGTATCATTAACTTGATTTATTTCACAAGAATTCTGTGGAATTTTTAATTTTAAAAAGCCATTTATTTGGCTAAAATAATAATACTGATAATATTTTAATAGTATTTTCTTTTTAAAAATGGTGTATATAGTTATTAAAATCGGTACGATCGCAAAACATCGGAAATATCGAGGATGGTGCGTTCGAATAACCAACAACAACACCGGAAGGCATTTTTTGCATTCGTCGCATTTTTGGCAAAGATATTATGATACAAGAACTTTGAAAAAGAGGGATCCTAGATTTTATTGGATAAATATTTATCGTACGATTGATTTGATATATTTTATAAGAATTGTGTGGAATTTGTTATTTTTAAAAAACCATTTATTTAGCTAAAATAATAATACTGATAACATTTTTATAGTATTTTCTTTGAAAAACAAAATGGAATATATACTTATTGCTTTATAAAATGAATTCGTTGTTGAATTCAATTATTTCTCGTAAAAGATTATTAGAAATTAATTTCGTAAGAATTGTCTGGAATTATTATTTTTAAAAAGCTATTTATTTCGCTAAAATATAATACTGGTAAAATTTTACAGTATTAAAAAAAAAAGTGGAGTATATACTTATTGCTTCATAAAATGAATTCGTTGTTAAATTCAGTAATTTCGTGTAAAATATTATTAGAAATTAATTTTTCTGCAGTTATTAAAAAATCTAAACATTGTATTTATAAGCAAAGCAGGATATTATTATATAATAATAATTAAGAAAACAATTTTGCTGTAAGTATAGTCTTTTTCGTAAAATAATTGGTATCTATTTACAATTCTGATTCTTCCTCACGTACGTGAATATTTTCTTTTTCCAAGTATACTGTATGTGAATCGATAACGATTTTGCGAAGGCCATTGCATAATTTGAATATACAGGAAAAGAGACTAAGGAATAAGAAACGAACAACGTATTTTGTGCGCCTTATTCGTTACACTGTCTCCTTTTTAAATATATTTTTATTGGTCGAATACCTTCAGAGAATGGCAGAATTCTGATTTACCGACTTCTGTGTTATACACATTCTTTTCTATTTCCTTATGGCGTTAAAGAGTTATTATTCAAATATTTGTAATTGCTTATGGGTTCATAAACTTATTTACCGATATTATCGTCATTGCTCTTTACGAGTACGACGATAAATATGTTTATAAGTCGAGAGGAAGTTTATTTATTTTGTGAAATAAAAAGACAATTTTCCCAATCTTCGAACAAGCGCAATATCGCTTTAAATATGCCATTAAAATCTAATACATTCTTGCTACATTAATAAAAAAAAATTGGTCTAGTAGCAGTAAAAGTTGCGAAAAGTTTCGTTGTAACATAAAAATCAACGATCCGAGAGTTCGAAAGCGCGAACCCTCTTCGGTTCAGGTGTAAAAACTTACGAACATAAATAACTTCAAATAGCTCATTAGCTACGCGGAATTCTTGCATTCTCGATACTCTCGGCGTAAGTTTTGAAGTTAAGATTGCAAAATAAATTAACTCATCCGTAGTTAATTGCATTCTAGGTATGAAAAGTGTTTTTGCAAGTCGCAATTAACATTAATGGAAAGAAAGTAGCGAGAAATCATTGAAGATAACGCCGATAGTTTGCAAATTATTATTTTCCATCCAGCTAAACGTAAACGCTTCTTAGATTACTTCTAATAAAAAGCATTAGTATTTTTTTTCAACTCACGTTTACGGACAGCCGGCTGGTCAATGAGTGGACTTTTTCCTGGGCGTCGAGCAATTCTCGTCGGAGCTTTCTCAATTCATGGGCCTGCTTCTCCTCTGCTGAGCTGTAAAGGCTACTCGCGGTCGATACCAAAGAAACCGAGGATCCGTGAACTGCAACGTAAAAAGGATATAAAAATACAATAACAAAAAAATTCCAGTCTCATTGAATCTCTTAATTTCTAATGCAACTTTATCATAAAATACTATTTGCATTCAATTTTCGAAACGACTTTTCATACACGGAGAAAAAAATATCGCTTGTTTTCTGTGAAAAAATAAAAATAAAATAAAAAACAATAAAATTGGATTTCTATACAAAAATTATGTTTTTATATATTTTTACTGTCAGTCAATTCCTGACTTGATGCATACATTTTTATTTCGAAAAATTTACGAATACAAAATAATAACAATTTCGAAATAAAAATAAAAGCTGTTGAATTACATTTCTAGGATATTAAATCCTAGAAATCTTTTTGTGAAGAAACTTGAAGAAAATATGTGACAAAAAATGTGATAATTTTGAAAAATTTTACGTTCGGAGACTCTTAGATTTAGTCATCAATGTCCGAAAATGTGCAGAAATTTTATCCAAATTTCTGAGAAAATCTGAGATAAAATCTAAAAGCTGACTCAGTAGAATTAAACATTTTTGCTCTCAGACGTAGAATTTCAATACGAATAAAAGAACCCTTACTGTCGTCATCCTTGTGAACGTGCTGATAAAGATTTGGCGGTTGTCTTGAAGAATGTGTGGGTGTCGGTGAAGTCGGTTGGGACCAGTGTTGTCCAGCTCCTCCAGTCGATCCCACAGGTACGCTGTAATATGGTTCAGCGCCCATTCCTATACCAACACCTTCCTCGCCAACTGACGAGGACGCGCCACTGCCACGTGCTAGCATCGACGGATACATCTTCTCGCTCTTGGTCGACCTTTTCGAGAAATAACAAAATGCCATTAATACATTATTGATTTTTAAATGCACACTTACAATACTAAAATTCGTTTGACATTAAAAGATGTTGAAAATGTCTTATCTACAATAAAATGCTACATAGTATGTGGGTTAATTAATACCATTCATCGCCAAATCAGTACTATTTTGTTTCGTTGTAATACATATAGTCAGTTTTTCTGGTCTTATGATATCTATTTAAATTATAATTCATATTATATGTATATAAATATATTTATTTTGCTACGAAACGTTCAATCCTTCTGTCTTTTCTTGGACTGTCTTTCATCGTAAATAATTTTTAGACCAGATTTTTAACCTTCTTGTAAGATGAATCGATCATTGAAAGAACATTTAAGCAAATATAACAAGAACACAAGAAGCACTTTTTTCCGAACTATTTTAACCACTAAGTAATATTAACTAATATAATATAACGGTGTTTAGCAATTAAGTGAAACTAAATAAATTTTTCTTTCGATATGGTACTTGGACATACACTGTAAAAGAAATCTACTTGAAATTTAATGTACTTTTACTGGAAGTTTTTATGCATAAACTAGTATATTAAATTTAATATACAAGTGTAATGTAAAACTAATGTATGGTACAGCACATTTAATAATTTACTTTAATTTTATTGGAAAAGTACATGAATTTTATACCACAATTGTATATTAAATTTCGATTAAGAGTTTATGCATAAAAACTTCCAGTCTTTTCTAACAGTGTAGAAAACATATAATTTTGCTGATATTATCTTGGGTTTTTGTAACTCAGTGAGTTTTGTACTGAAGAAACAAACTCTTTATTTCTGAATGAAAGAGACTTCGAGGGGATATCGAGTGGAACGATAGACACGTAGTGCAGAGTGCACTGGAAGAAAAATTTGCGGGAAATCCACTCTATTCAACTGGTTAATTCAGTCGAGAGGGTTTGATAGTTGGATGCATTGGCATCGGGGGACTCTCGCGGTCTGATGGATAATGGATGACACAGAGCTGGGTAAACATGCTGTGGGCTCCGATAATCGGATTGATTAGGAATCGAGGACCGAGGGACTAATGATCGTGGCGGGATGACCGCAATGTTTGTCTACGAATGACGTGTAACAATCGTGTTGGATCTGTTTTGCGGTAAATTGTTTAGTGTCATTGAGGGGAAGAAAACATGCGAGTAACACGTACCTACGTGTGTACTTAAGCGTGTGACCAAAGCACGGACATAACGGGGTCAACTTTCGACGAATGTTATTACAAATCTGCAGATCCGTAGACATAATGTAATACAGGAAAGGAATATTTGTGTTTATGTTAACATTAATGGCAATGTGTGTTAGTGATGCATTGAATAACGAAAAATACATGTGTAGGTGTACATAAAGTGGCACAAAACGAGATACAATAACGACAATCCTGTGTATTCCATATTCTGTGTCACACGCCGCAGCTTGAGTTTCAAACGTCAAAGCTTTTCACATTCACTGAACTTCCGAGGGTTTAACGTGTATCGACAGTTTAGCGTACAGGAAGAAAAGGAAAATAGAGACAGAGTACGAGATAAAGAGGACTGAAAATAGCACATCGAGTATAACAAAAACGCGTGGAAATGTATGCCGCAAAGTGTGATAGAGGTATTGGGGTTTTCACTACCTTGGGAATGTCCTGTCCCTCAGATAGCTAAAATTGCATCAAACACTCTGTGTTAATCGACCGGAAAAAATAATATGAAAGCCGTTACATTTTTAAAGAGAACGTCGGTGCAACATGAGTTGTAAAAATTTTACAATCACTTTAACGATAAACATTATATTATGTCGCCAATTTTAAACTGTGTAGCTCGTTACTTTTTCTCTGCTATTACGTTGAATGCGGAAATATTTAAAAATCTACTTAGAATTTACATGAAATTTAATGCATATACTGTTGGAACTGAACGATACATCGTCTTAAGATGATGTGAAATTGCTCGGTCGATAACAAAAAAAAAAAAAAATGTAAATCGAATTTTTCTACCGCAGTTTATCCGTCGAATAAAATAGAGAACATTGCCCTTTTTACAACAATTCTGTAAGGCAGTATTATCATTTTTAAGGGAGCATACAATACGTGGCGAAAATTGTTTAATGTACAAAAACTAGTTCTATCTCATTCGTAATCATTAATAATTCACATGGTATTAACACTGCGTGTAGCCGGAAGGCTTAATTACCTGATAGAATTGCTTCTGTTCAGTCGAGGCGGAGCAGGTGATCCTGTTGAGTCTCTTTGATGCATCAGCAGACGAGCGTGCGTCAGACTCGCGCGATGGGAGCCCAGAGATTCGACGCTGTCTGCCTCGCATAATCCCATTCCTAAAAAACAGATAAAAAATAATATGAATTATTTAACAACTTTCATGTGTATGTACACGGACATCTTGAGTCCGGGCAAAGTAAATAGACAAGCTATACTAAAGTTAGGAACATTAATACCCACTGTAAAAAGTGGGGTACTAATTATCACATCAATGTGTAGTTCCAATAGGTTCATTACTTTAGTGTATATTTAACACCGAAAAAAATTTCAGTAGCACAGAAAAGTGTTGTTGATAACACTTTCAGAAGACGCGGTAACGTTTCGATGCCAAGTAGTAATAAAAAAATTCAATTACATGAAGACCGCGACCCTTTCACGACCGTTTTCAAAATGCCACTCAATTTTTCTAATTTTTTATTTTATTGTTTTTACATGCACCCAGAGTTGTAAATGAGAATGTAAATTTTCAGTAAGACAGAAAAGTATTGTTGTTGACAGTTTCAGAAGATGAGGTAACGTCTCGACGCCAAGTAGTAATAAAAAAATTCAATTACATGAAGACCGCGACCTTTTCACGACCGTTTTCAAAATGCCACTCAATTTTTATAATTTTTTAATTTTACTTATTTTACATGCAACCAGAGTTGTAAATGAATAATTCTTATAGAAATAATGATGATGATACGATCAGCTCTATAATTATGAATTTATAATAATAACATGTAGCGATTGTAATACGATGATTAAACTTTGGAATGACTGCAAAAATTATTATTTTTCAATAAAAATTCAGGGTAATCCTTTTGACAAAATGGAAAAAAATAAGTAATGCCTTACTAATTTCTTCCATTTTTTCCACTATTGCAATATTAAAGCGAAAATTAGTATTTTTTTCAGCTATTCAAATGTTTACACTCTATTTTATAAACACTACATATTATTATTATGAAATCATAATTACAAAACAAATTGTACTGTAAACTATATCTCATGAATTAATGGGGATTTACAACTTTGCATGGAACCGAGAAAGGATGCAGGATTACTAGACACACCTGGAACATATTCGCTATTGTCTAAGATATTAAGTCTTTCGAAGACAGTAGAGAAATTATAATTTGTTGTCTCAGCCGGTGTATAACATTTTTCGCAATACAGAAAATTGTTATCGGACTGTGACGATATGACCACGGTTTCCTATAAAATGTGGTTTCCGGGACATAAAATATCCCGGAGAGGTCGGTCTCAGTACCTCTAACGCTAATACATTAGTCGAGAAGTAACGTGCAACGCTTCAATAGCGTATATTCTATGAGAAAAAATAACAACGAATTGTTGAATCGAGCTTAAGGTAAACCATCATCACTGTGTTATATTCCATTATACGTGATATTTTACGATTTTCTGTCTTTTTTCAATATCATTTGTGCTCCTATAACGAGAAAAAAATGTGTTTCAGGTTGAATAGAGCGACCAATAATTTTTCATCATGAGGATAAAACTGTGGCTCATTATTACTGTGCTTGTGTACTTATTTCTCGCAACAGGAGATGTTCACAGTCACGGTGCCATAATTTCTGCCCCACGTAGGGTTCCGGAAAAAGTTCCTCTACGTCCAGTTTGTCCATATCCATTACGTGCGGACCGAGGACATTGTCGTCAGATACATCGGATTGAACCAAATTGGCATAGAACAATCGGAAGACTTATATGGACTCCGACAGGATGGAGAAAATTAAACTAAATGTTTCTCGATGATCCGATCATTGTGCCAAATGATACCGTTTTTTTCACTATGTAGACTTCAACGAAAATATAAATGCAGTGATTAAATGTGTCAAGTGTTTAATAAAAACTATACCTGCTTTTCAATAGAGTGAAATTACTGTTTGTTATAATTCTTTTGCCCTAATAAGTATTTCGGTTTTATGCGCGTAACATTCTACAATAAAAGTTATGTTGGAATTGACCGAATTAACTAATATCCAACGTAAAAAAATACAGCGTTCTCCGGAATATTAATTCACTTAATACTCAGTGGGAAGATTAATTTATTCCATTTTGTTAGTCCTGGCTACCAAATAGAGGGTAGATATCTCTTTTCGCGGTTAAAGTAATTTTCGTAAAATGTAAAAAAGTATGAATATGTTAAGAAGAGGAAATAGTAAGCATTGAAGTCGCGGTATCACGAAATCTTTCTTGTACGAATAAAAACGCTCATTTTTTCGCAGGGCAGCCGTTTCAGTATATAATATTTTTTCCCACTTATTCGGACAATTTTTATTTTCCTTTTAATTTTAACCCATAGACACATCTGGAACATATTCGCTATTGTCTAAGATATTAAGTCTTTTGAAGAAAGTAAAGAAATTATAATTTCTTGTCTCAGCCGGTGTATAACATTTTTCGCAATACAGAAAATTGTTATCGGACTGTCACGATATAGATGACCACGGTTTCCTATAAAATGTGGTTTCCGGGACATGAAATATCCCGGAGAGGTCGGTCTCAGTACCTCTAACGCTAATACATTAGTCGAGAAGTAACGAGCAACGCTTCAATAGCGTATATTCTATGAGAAAAAATAACAACGAATTGTTGAATCGAGCTTAAGGTAAACCATCATCACTGTGTTATATTCCATTATACGTGATATATTACGATTTTCTACCTTTTTTCAATATCATTTGTGCTCCAATAACGAGAAAAAAAATGTGTTACAGGTTGAATAGAGCGACCAATAATTTTTCATCATGAGGATAAAATTGTGGCTCATTATTACTGTGCTTGTGTACTTATTTCTCGCAACAGTAGATGTTCACAGTTACAGTTTCATAGTCCCTTTATCACGTAGGGAACCGGAAAAAGTTTATTGTCGATATCCATTACGTATGTACCGAGGACATTGTCGCGAGACACATCGGTTTAGACCAAATCGGCATGGAACAATGAGAAGAATTATATGGACTCCGACAAGATGGAGAAAATCAAAATAAATGTTTCTGGATGATCCGATCATTGTGCCAAATGATACCATTTTTTTCACTATGTAGACTTCAACGAAAATATAAATGCAATGATTAAATGTGTCAAGTGTTTAATAAAAACTATACCTGCTTTTCAATAGAGTGAAATTACTGTTATAATTCTTTTGCCCTAATAAGTATTTCGGTTTTATGCGCATAACATTCTACAATAAAAGTTACGTTGGAATTGACCGAATTGACTAATATCCAACATATAAAAATACAGCGTTCTCCGGAATATTAATTCACTTAATACTCAGTGCGAAGATTAATTTATAATTTCTTTTTTAATGGCGTCGAGTCGCTACCGCGACTCTTGATTCTATTTAGTGTTATCTGGCTACGAAACAGAGGGAACATATTTTTTCGAATTTAAATTAATTTTGTTAAAATATTAAAAATGTGAATATTTTAAGAAGAGGAAATAGTAAGCAATGAAAAATCATGGTATCACTAAATGTACTTGTCTCGAGACGTTATCGCTTTTCTCTATTATTCTGCAAGAATAAAAAAAACCTTATTTTTTGTCAGTGCCGTCACTTCAGTATATAATTTTTTTTTCCACTTATTCGGACACTTTTTACATTGCTCTTAATTTTAAGCCCAAGTAATATGTGCAGAACCGATAGAAAAATCATCAAACTCAAAAACTTCAATTGCCCCGCTTTGAAAAGTTATCATGACTGACAAAAAGTGCTTCACGTATTGTTTTAAATACCTTTTTTAAATCTGAAAATTGGAAATGGAATGTGAAAAGGATTGGGCTTTCAGTTCAACGAACCTTGAGATCGACCGCTTGGTGTGTAGGTATTGCTGTGTCTCATCCACGAAGTTGAGTAAGGACTGTTGGGTGCATAATAGCCCTGCATATCAGGAGCGGCGTAGTTGCTGCAGGTGTCGCTGAGACTGCCGTCCGAAGGTTTGAGTACCCGTGGCGAGAAGCTCGAGGACGTTTGACCGGTGCCACCGCCGCTGCTACCACCTCCTCGATCTCGGTGATGAGCAGCTGCGAAAAGGGCTGTAAATTCTGGACTTCCGGGCTTAGGAAGGCTCTGCGAGCCGAGCATCAGCCGGTCCCTAACCGATTGCGATAACTGGCTCGCGCTCGGTCCCGTCAAGCTGTAACTTTTGTAGTGATGGCCTTGATTCGAACTCGAGCTCGAGTTTGCCTGAAGTTCGGTAGTACACGTCTGTGTGCCACCAGAAACTTTGACCTGCGAAATTAACGCATAAACGAAGAAAAAAAAGGATTAGTAATAATTCTGTGTGGTACATAAAAAAATTACTGATATTTGGATAATAATTCTGTTCATTCCAGTAAATCGAGCATTATTTGCAATGGGAATTTTCCGATATACACTGTACTTTTTACGCCGAAAAACGAGAAATAAAACCAAGACGATGTATTCTAGTATTTGTTTTTTGTTCTGTGTTAACAAAATTCAGTGAAGTATTGGTAATATATCAAGTAAAATCCAATGTACTTGCTTTTGAAAAAATTCGGTGTTATTTCAGTAATTCTTACTGTCGAATTACAACAGGAAAAATTTCTGAGTTTTCGTCATGGAATTGGATGAATTGTCCATGTTTTTTTCTTTTCATATATTTTTTTTTAGTTCTATGTGTTAACAAAATTCAGTGAAGTGTTGGTAATATATCAAGAAAAATCCAATGAATTTGCTGTTGAAAATTTCGGTGTTATTTCAGTAATCCTTACTGTCGAATTAGAACAGGAAAAATTTCTGAGTTTTCGTCATGGAATTGGATGAATTGTCCATGTTTTTTTCTTTTCATGTAGTTTTTTTTTAGTTCTATGTGTTAACAAAATTCAGTGAAGTGTTGGTAATATATCAAGAAAAATCCAATGAATTTGCTGTTGAAAATTTCGGTGTTATTGCAGTAATTCTTACTGTCGAATTAGAACAGGAAAAATTTCTGAGTTTTCGTCATGGAATTCGATGAATTGTCCATGTTTTTTTTCTTTTCATATAGTTTTTTTTAGTTCTATGTGTTAACAAAATTCAGTGAAGTGTTGGTAATATATCAAGAAAAATCCAATGAATTTGCTGTTGAAAATTTCGGTGTTATTTCAGTAATCCTTACTGTCGAATTAGAACAGGAAAAATTTCTGAGTTTTCGCCATGGAATTGGATGAATTGTCCATGTTTTTTTCTTTTCATGTAGTTTTTTTTTTAGTTCTATGTGTTAACAAAATTCAGTGAAGTGTTGGTAATATATCAAGAAAAATCCAATGAATTTGCTGTTGAAAATTTCGGTGTTATTTCAGTAATCCTTACTGTCGAATTAGAACAGGAAAAATTTCTGAGTTTTCGTCATGGAATTGGATGAATTGTCCATGTTTTTTTCTTTTCATGTAGTTTTTTTTTTAGTTCTATGTGTTAACAAAATTCAGTGAAGTGTTGGTAATATATCAAGAAAAATCCAATGAATTTGCTGTTGAAAATTTCGGTGTTATTTCAGTAATTCTTACTGTCGAATTAGAACAGGAAAAATTTCTGAGTTTTCGTCACGGATTTGAATGAATTATCTATGTTATTTTTCTTTCCATGTAGAAAGAAAATTGAGTTATTGAATTCATTACGAAGTTTACCTTTGTTCGAGGCACAGCACTGACTTGTGCAGTCCTCGTCGGATCCTTTCCGCCATTCTGTACGCCGTTTGGACTGGGACTTGTGCCCGCGCTGTGCCTTTTGACGTAACCGAAGCTTTGCGGAACACCCCTGACCTTGCTGCTACCACTGCTACCGGTTGATGTACCCGATGAAACTTTCTGGGGTTTCTCGCCGTTTGCGTACTCTGCCATCGCCTGCTTTCGGTGTTTATCCTGTTGATTATGTAAAAAGTGTTAAGTTCAATGAAAAAAAAAATTCAATTAACGATATTTAAAATAATGCATCGTCTGCGGTGTTTTTTGTAACTTGGAAATTTGGAATTATTAAGGGCAAAATTATTTGATAACTTATTTACATTAAAAATTCGATAATTCTGATCGGAATATAATGAATGTAATTTGTTTGGAAGTTTCTGAAGTGTCGGACTGAAAATTAGATAATTTCAAGAATATAATACTTACAGTCTCTAATATTAATGGTTATGTTTGTTTTTTACATCTCAATTTGTATATTAATTAAATATTAATATACAAATTGTATATTAAGAATTATAATGAAATAAATAAAAAGTGCCAAAGCCAAGATTCAAAAAACGATATTGTTACTATTGACACTTTTATGTATATTGAAAAGAGTTCACATCGCTCTTGAGTGTAAAATAAAAAAGTAATTCATTTAATAATACACTGTAAAAAAATCTACTTGAAATTTAGTGTATTTTTACTGGAAGTTTTTATTCATAAACTAGTATATTGAATTCAGTATACAAGTGTAATGTAAAATTAATGTATGGTACAGCACATTCAATAATTTACTTTAATTTTACAGTAAAAGTACTTTAATTTTAATAATTTGCTTTAATTTTACTGAAAAAGTACATGAATTTTATACCACAATTGTATATTAAATTTCTATGACGAGTTTATGAATAAAAACTTGCAATCTTTTTTAACAGTGGTGTACATTATTGTTAATTGAATTACTCATATCTTACCTGTGATCGCCTTGAGGGACTAGGACTCGAAGGTGTTCCCTCCTTTTCCCTGTCTCTGTCTCGCCCAGCCTCTATGTACTTTTTCCATTGTTGACTGTTCGAGTTGCTGTTTGGCGAACAGTTAGCATTCTGCTGTTGTTGGTGTTGCTGCTGTTGCTGTTGCTGCTGCTGTTGTTGCTGCTGTTGTTGATGCTGCTGATGCTGTTGTTGCTGTTGTTGCTGATGCTTGAACGCCGAATTTTCCGTCTGCTGCGAACTGTCAGACTTTTTCACGTGTGGATGATGACCACTTCCAGGATGTCGTGAACTTACGACTCGGTACACCTGTTGTGTCCCTTGGGGGGTGGCCGAACCACTGCCGACGCCACCCCCCACGACCACGCTCCCGCCACCCGGCACCCTCTAATCACAAACAAAAAAAAACAATTTTAAATTAGTATTGGAAGACATTTATTGGACATTTATTGGTCTTTGTCCAATGGGCCATCGACCGGAGTCTTTCAGCTCGTGATTTTTCATTTTTGTTTTTAAAAAAAGGCTGCAAAGTGGAACTTTGCAAATTGCTTCCTCATTATTGTTGGATTTTTACAAATCTACCTCTATGAGGAAGCATGTTAATCTATTTTGGCTTCCTCATAGTGGAAGCTTTGTAAAAATCCAACAATAATGTGGAAGCAATTTGCAAAGTTCTGCTTTGCAGCCTTGTTTAAGAAAATTATAAATGGCATTAGTTTTGAACCTCCTGACAGATTCTCGCCAGATTCGAACTGATGCTTAGTTTACCCACACTCTACTTGTAGACCAAATTTGCGCCCGATATCTTAAAAATTGCGGAAGTTAGAGCACGAACAAAAAATTCAAAAAGCCAAAAATTTTAATCCCCTTAACGGATTGACGTCAAATTCACTCCCAAACTTTATTTAATAACAGTCCACTTGTGGACCAAATTTGAGCCCTATATCTTAAAAATTGCAAAAGTTAGAGCAGGAACAAAAAATGTCTAAAAATTAAAAAATGCCATAAATTGTGAACCCCTTAATGGATTGACACCAAATTTAATCCCAAACACTATTTGATAACAGTCCACTTTTGGTCCAAGTTTGAGCCGGATATCATAAAAATTGCGGGAGTTAGAGCCCGAAATGACATTCTCAAAAAAATTCAAAATGCCATACATTTTGAACACCTTGATGGATTAACTCCAAATTCAATCCCATGCCTTGTTTAACGACAGTTTACTCGTGGTTCAAATTTGAGCCCGATATCTTAAAAATTGCGATGGCTACCGTGCTAACAATACATTGTGCACATACACGCACACACACACACACACACACACACATACAGACATTTTTTCTAAACCACTTTTCTCGACGTTTTAGACCATTCTGAGTGTCCTGACATGAAAATCTCGAAAAAAAAAATTTCACGAAAACAAAGCTTCCTCTACGAGGAAGCAAAAAACAATTTGAAATTAGTAGTGGAAGACATTTATTGGTCTTTGTCCAATGGGCCACCGACCGGAGTTCTTCAGCTCGTGATTTTTTATTTTTGTTTTTTAAAAAACAGTTAAATTGTTGTTAACGCTGTTAGTATTTCTAATATTGTAAGAGTGGGAGATTTTTTAAAATTGTTTTTCTGTAATGAAGTAAATAATAAAATATACGACACGGAAAAAAGTATGAAAATAGTATCAGAACGGTACATAATGGAAAGTTTGAGGAGTATGACATATTGGACTAAATAATCCTCAAATTATACTGACATTGTACTTAAATTATTCTTAATTATATTCCTTTTATTATTGTACTTTCATACTTCATAACCTGTGATGAAGCAGTGATTGAGTACAATTTCATTATGATTTAGTCCAATATTTCTTTTGCACACAGCATCAACATGTATTTTTCTACGCTCATCAAGAAGGCCTGCTCATTTTCATAAGAGCTTTTAAAAATATTCATCAAAAACTGAAGAAAAAATGCTATTCTTTGGGATAATAATTTTGCACTAAAAATGCTCCGTTACTATGCACGACTTTTTACAACAAATTTTAAGAATAAGAATTTCAGAGAACCCCTTTTTTTATCTTTTCAAATTGCGATTACTAATATGACAGGAAATTCGAAAAAAATTCATGAAAAACTGAAGAAAAAAATGCTATTCTTTGGGATAATAATTTTGCACTAAAAATTCAAATTTTAAGAATAAGAATTTAAGAGAACCCCTTTTTCATCTTTTTAACTTGCGATTACTAATATGACAGAAAATATGAAAAAAAATCATAAAAAACTGAAGAAAAAATGCTATTCATTGGGATAATAATTTAGCACTAAAAATTCTCCGTTATTATGCACGACTTTTGGCAACAAATTTCAAGAGAACCACTTTTTCAAATCTTTTTAAATAGCGATTACCAATATGACAGAAAATTCGAAAAAAAAAAAATAATAATGTAAGAATGTTCCTAAAATAAATAAACAAATAAATAAACATCTCTGAATAGTCATCCCCGAATCGAATAATTTTTAAAAAATGCCTTTTCGATATAATCCTGATTTCATTATTTTCCTGCGTACATTTCGTTGAATTTTGTATCTCATATATATATTCGACGAGCTGCTGTGCATATATCGATTCTCGAGCACGAGGGCACGGCATCGGGATCCTTGTGCCCCCCTCGCACATATGATTCAGCGGCTCGTACCGCTATACCGTTTATATGTACGTAAGAGGGTGGCAGAGATCCGTTTTGGGGTGGGAGTGACTGAATAGCATTTCCATCTTGCTTGCGCATTCGCCAGCAACACATTTGGCTCTCTATCGGGCCGAGCGTCTATAGGATCTGTAAAGGGCCCAGTGACTCATGGGGGTTGGAATGGAGCTGCTGCTACCGTTCCGCGCAGCGAGTTTCGCCTTCCTCCGACTCTTCTGTAATCCAGGGGTAATTCCATACCAAGTCAGCCATTCATTTGCCCTCAAACCAATTTTTCTCTCGTTTCCAAGCATATTAATAGAAATTTTTCTGAAATTTTGAGGAAAAATCAGAATGGTCTGCTTCATCGAGAAAAAAATGATTAATCTATTTTTTTATTAAAAATTAGATTCAAAAACTTAAATTTTATACAGGAACAAATTTTTTGTACGATTTTTTTTGACGATACAGCAAATTGAAAAAAAAAATGAAATAAAAAGAAGTTATTATATTTTGGGCAAACTGTAGGTGCTAAAATTCTGAAATAATTTGAGGATGTTTGTGATACTCCAAAGAACTTGTGAAAAAAATTATGAATAAGTTTGACGATCGTGCTAAATTTGGGTGGCCCATTTGGTATGGAATGACCCATAGGCGGCTGAGCAGCTACTGGACGCAATTTCGTCCTCTTCTGCGTGTTAGTTTTACACACGAAGAGTGAAGAAAAGAGGGCGAACAAAGCACAACATATATATGCGTATATTAGGTGAAGGAAGAAACAAAGAAGATTTCACGCACGTATTTCGCGCCACCTTAATAGTGTGCATCGTCGGCTCAACCGTCTTCTTGGGTATTAAAAGTCGCGGTTCCCAACGTCAAAAGCACAGCCGAGCTGGCTGCTATATTCCCGCCTATTCCCCGAGGAAAAATAATAAATATTCGTTCGTCTTTGAAGCTTAGCCGGCAACTCCCCATAATAAAAATAATCTATCCATTCACCAAGATGTATCTTTCTTAAACCGCTCTGTAACTGATTTTGATTTTTGTTCTTCCCATGTTTTTCTTTTTTTTTTTTGTGAAATTATATTTTGGAGCAACAGAATTTTGGTATTTTGTATGTATTTTTTTTGGTAGCATTCGATGTAGATTCTATTTTTTTATATGGCATATAACATAATAACAGTTTCTCTATTGGTTCTTTTTTCAAGTTTCTGTGATATTGAATCTGATATAGAAAGTATTTTTTGTTGAATAAAAAAAGAACATCTTATATACGAAAATATGTATTTCGTATATAAGATATATTTTTCAAAATTGTATATATTTAATGGATTTTAAAATATATTTTTGCAAGATATGTAAGTATGTATGTATTTTATATATCAATAATTTCGTTCAGCAAAATTCCTAATTCTATATCGTTTTTGACATTTGGATAAGATAAAATGCAAAGGCCAATAAAATGTTCAATAACCAGTCAATTAATCGTCTCTTACTCACCATTACTGGCAATTGAACGTCTCGATCCAGTGATAAACTTGTTCGAGTTTTACTTTAATAGCATCCAATCCATTTTCCAATAAACGTGTTTCACTGTCGCGTTGTTTTATTTATTTAGGAATTTAAGACACTGAGAATCTCTACTTTAAAAAAATCCACAACAATTTTCTCACCACGAAGAATATTTACAAATTTGTATAATCACAGATTGGTATATTTACAAAATATCCACGTTTGATACATTTATAAACATTGCGTTAGCGTCGAAGAATAAAAAAAAAGGAAAAAAAAGTTGTTTAAGGGATACGAAAGGGCATGATAAGAATACAAAAGCGTGAGAAAGGTTTAGAAGCGAGGGTTGAAACGTAGAGGACGTCGACCTTGCCTCCAGTTCCGGGGGCACGTGGGCTCGTGAATTTTTTATACGAGACTTCTCCACACAGTTAGATCGAGTTATATCCTCGTATAGCTATAACCGCAAAAGATGCAATATGGGAATTCAACATCAAGAACGATAAAGTTCAGGAAGATGAGAGGATAAACCGCAGACGGAAAAAAAATCTTTAAATATTCAAGGATAAATTTTTCACAACTTTCACGCCTTTCACGTAATTCTTTTTTTATCACTTCACTGCCCAGTAAGCAAAAATATATCATACACAATTTATTTATTTATTTTTTTGCTGCGATGGGAAGAAGAGTAAATTCAACCCCTTAGCAAAAAGTTCTCTTTCATTTTTAGAGACTAAAAGACTCGATTTTAAGCTGATTTAGAATAGAGATGACAGGCCCTTAATAATACTCGATATATATATTTTTTTAATAGTAAAAATTGCTGAAATGTTATTAAATTCCATATAGAAATTTTCGAAACTCTCTAGTACACAAAATCTAGTAAATCCAGCATTTTTTTACAATTTTTTTGAGTTAATAATTCGTCATTTCTCATTGGCCTATAATTTGTATTAATTTGTTTAGTTTCTGATAAATTTCGGAGGCGAAGAATCAGATTAAAATATAAATGGCAGAACCGTAATAACATTTGATAACATAAAAAAAATAATATAAACAAGATGAGAGGTTAAATCACAGAAAAAAATTATTTAAATATTTAATCACTTTTTTATCACCTCACCGGCCAGTAAACAAAAATATACTGCACACATTTTTTTTTGCTGCGATGGGAAGAAGAGTAAAAATGTAACCCCTTAGCAGAAAGTTTTCTTTAATTTTTAGAGACTCTAAAAGACTCGGTTTAAAGCTGATTTAGAATAGAGATGACAGGCCCTTAATAATACTCGATATATATATTTTTTAATAGAAAAAAAAATTGCTGAAATATTATTGAATTCCATATAGAAATTTTCGAAACTCTCTAGTACACAAAATCTAGTAAATCCATCATTTTTCCCCAATTTTCTTGAGTTAATAATTCGTCATTTCTCATTGGCCTATAATTTGTATTAATTTTATTAGCTTCTGATAAATTTCGGAGGCGAAGAATCAGATTAAAATATAAATGGCAGAACCGTAATAACATTTGATAACATAAAAAAAATAATATAAACAAGATGAGAGGTTAAACCACAGAAATAATTCATGTAAATATTTAATCACTTTTTTATCACTTCACCGGCTAGTAAACAAAAATATACCGCACACATTTTTTTTGCTGCAATGGGAAGAAGAGTAAAAATGTAACCCCTTAGCAGAAAGTTTTCTTTAATTTTTAGAGACTCTAAAAGACTCGGTTTAAAGCTGATTTAGAATAGAGATGATAGGCCCTTAATAATACTCGATATATATATTTTTAATAGAAAAAAAAATTGCTGAAATATTATTGAATTCCATATAGAAGTTTTCGAAACTCTCTAGTACACAAAATCTAGTAAATCCATCATTTTTTCCCAATTTTCTTGAGTTAATAATTCGTCATTTCTCATTGGCCTATAATTTGTATTAATTTGTTTAGTTTCTGATAAATTACGGAGGCGAAGAATCAGATCAGAATATAAATGGCAGAATCCTAATAATATTTGATACCATTTAAAAAAAATATATAAACAAGATGAGAGGTTAAACCACAGAAAAAATTCATGTAAATATTTAATCACTTTTGTATCACTTCACCGCCCAGTAAATAAAAATATACCGCACACATTTTTTTTTGCTGCAATGGGAAGAAGACTAAAAATTTAACCCCTTAGCAGAAAGTTTTCTTTAATTTTTAGAGACTCTAAAAGACTCGGTTTAAAGCTGATTTAGAATAGAGATGACAGGCCCTTAATAATACTCGATATATATATTTTTTAATAGAAAAAAAAATTGCTGAAATATTATTGAATTCCATATAGAAATTTTCGAAACTCTCTAGTACACAAAATCTAGTAAATCCATCATTTTTTCCCAATTTTTTTGAGTTAATAATTCGTCATTTCTCATTGGCCTATAATTTGTATTAATTTGTTTAGCTTCCGATAAATTTCGGAGGCGAAGAATCAGATGTTTTAGAATATAGATGGCAGAACCCTAATAATATTTGTTACCATTTTTTTTTCATTTAAATATTTAATCACTTTTTTATCACTTCACCGGCCAGTAAACAAAAATATACCGCACACATTTTTTTTTTGCTGCAATGGGAAGAAGAGTAAAAATGTAATCCCTTAGCAGAAAGTTTTCTTTAATTTTTAGAGACTCTAAAAGACTCGGTTTAAAGCTGATTTAGAATAGAGATGACAGGCCCTTAATAATACTCGATATATATATTTTTTAATAGAAAAAAAATTGCTGAAATATTATTGAATTCCATATAGAAATTTTCGAAACTCTCTAGTACACAAAATCTAGTAAATCCATCATTTTTTCCCAATTTTCTTGAGTTAATAATTCGTCATTTCTCATTGGCCTATAATTTGTATTAATTTGTTTAGTTTCTGATAAATTTCGGAGGCGAAGAATCAGATGTTTTAGAATATAGATGGCAGAACCCTAATAATATTTGTTACCATTTTTTTTCATTTAAATATTTAATCACTTTTTTATCACTTCAACGGCCAGTAAACAAAAATATACCGCACACATTTTTTTTTGCTGCGATGGAAAGAAGAGTAAAAATTTAATCCCTGAGCAGAAAGTTGTCTTTAACTTTTAGAGACTTTGACTGACTCGGTTTTAAGCGGTCCTCGTGAAGTGAATTCTACGACACGAACCAAACTGTTCGAACGTTAAGCGTCGACTAGGCATATGAGGGTCGACGATCCATTGCTCACCGGTCGTACTCCCCCACTTTGAAGCCACTCTCTATGCCATCAACAGCGATACCAGATACGTTCGTCCACTGGGTGACGAGGAATAAAAAAAAAAAAAAACAAGCAACTGCCACAACCCCTATAGCCCATTGAAGTACTTTTGGCCTGGTTGAGTACAGAATTGTAAATCCCCATTAATTCATGAGATATAGTTTACAGTACAATTTGTTTTGTAATTATGATTTCATAATAATAATATGTAGTGATTATAAAATAGAGTGTAAACATTTGAATAGCTGAAAGAAATACGAATTTTCTCTTTAATATTGCAGGAAATAGTGGAAAAAAAATGGAAGAAATAAGTAATGCATTACTTATTTTTTTCCATTTTTTTAAAAGGATTACCGTGAATTTTTATTGAAAAAAAAAAAAAATTTTTTGCCGCCATTCCAAAGTTTAATCATTGTATTACAATCGCTACATGTTATTATTATAAAATCATAATTATAGAGCTGATCGTATCATCATCATTATTTCTATAAGTATTAGGCATTTACAACTCTGGTTGAGTATGATACTCGTTCGAGCGTAAGCAGTTAGCGTGGTATTTAATATTCTTTCTTTTTTTATTAGACATGAGAGACACCCGTATTGATTTATTTCGAATTTTTCTGGACCGATCAATCAATTTGGTGCGCTGAGAAAAAAGATTGGTTGGCTCAACTTAATTAATGTGAGGGTGACGGACTGTCGAATAAATGTTTTGTTAGAGCTACTTAATTTTAGTGAGTAAAATATACTAGTTGAACAGTATTTAGTAGAATTAAATCGGCGATGACAATTTTCAGTATAGTATGAAGCAAAAATGTATGGAGTTGTATTTATGCCATAATTTTTTTTGTCATGATAATAAATTATGCTGTTGAATAAATTATACCATAAATGTTTATCAAATGAAATAATTGAGGGTTATAATCCTGAATTAAATGATATCTTTATTAAGTGTTGAAACGATATTTCATACTAAGTTTAGTATTTATTATTTTCAGTTTAGTATTTCTTGAATGATTTTCAATGCTTTGGAAATAAGCTTTTAATAATGAAGTCAGAATTTGTGGTAGTCCTGGCAACTATTTAGGTAACAATTACTTATTTCCGAGTAGAAAATTGGAGTTTCATATCAGACGTAAATCTGGTGGAGCTAAGGCCCCATCAGGGCCTGATTTATGCCTGATGTAAAGCTATAAATTTCTACTCGAGTTGGTGATTCATGCGACTATTTAATCAACCAGTGAATAAATGAATAAATACTACAAACTCATTAAATTTAGTCACCGTAATAATAGAATACTTAATGTAAATAAAAAAAGTTGTTCGATCAATCAATTAACAGATATCACTGTTCATTTATTTTTTTAAAAGAGCCATTTTGAAAAAAAAAAATTTTAAGATCCATATTTCAATTTTTTTTTTTTAAAGAGTCATGAAGAAAATTATTTCGATTTGAAAAAATGTCCAGAACTAATATTAATATTAGCCGTGACTTCCAGGATTATTCAAAATATTTAGAAATATTTACAAAATTTATCTCTTTTAATTTTCTGTCTTCCTTTGCCTCCAATATAATATATTCATAATAACCCTTTTTTCCCTCAAAAAAACTTTTATCCCCGTTAAGCAAGTAAATGATAAATATGCTTCATCCCTGTGGCTTCGAGGATCAAAAATCGAATTGGCTCGTCGGGCAAACATCGGCTGCGGGAAAAAAAAATTACGGATCCATTAAAAAAAATTTTTTTTTTTTAAGATCCATGAAGAAAATTATTTCGATTTGCAAAAATTTCCAGAACTAATATTAATATTAGCCAAGACTTCCAGGATTATTCAAAATATTTAGAAATACTTCCAAAATTTACCTCTTTTAATTTTCTCTCTTCCTTTGCCTCCAATATAATATATTCATAATAACCCTTTTTTTCCCTCAAAAAAAACTTTTATGCCCGTTAAGCAAGTAAATGATAAATATGCTTCATCTCTGTGGCTTCCAGGATCAAAAATCGAATTGGTTCGTCGGGCAAACATCGGCTGCGGGAAAAAAAACTTTCGGATGCATTTTTTAAAAAAATTTGTTAAGATCCATGAAGAAAACTATTTCGATTTGAAAAAATGTCTAGAACTGATATTAATATTAGCCAAGACTTCCAGGATTATTCAAAATATTTAGAAATACCTCCAAAATTTACCTCTTTTAATTTTCTCTCTTCCTTTGCCTCCAATATAATATATTCATAATAACCCTTTTTTTCCCTCAAAAAAAACTTTTATCCCCGTTAAGCAAGTAAATGATAAATATGCTTCATCCCTGTGGCTTCGAGGATCAAAAATCGAATTGGCTCGTCGGGCAAACACCGGCTGCGGGAAAAAAAACTTTAGGAGCTGGAGAAGAGCAGGGATGAAAGGTGATGTGGCAGGGAGGCTGGGATGGAAGGATGAGGATTATCCGAAGTGGATTACCCCGTCCACGTGGCTTTGGGAGGTTCGGGCATCATCACCCTCACTGGGTACTGAAAAGCTCGGGAATGGCTAGAGCATAGCTACAAGATCGGAGCCCGGGCTTTCCAAGCTCATCGTAAAAAAAAAGAAAAAGAAATAAAAAAGAACCAGCGCAACTATATACCAAAGCGTCTATCGGTTATAATACATTATATATTTATGTATACAGCTCGTTTGCGATAACTGGTGGAGTTATTATTTCACGATCCTTTTTGTAACTAGTAACTATAATGTAATGTAACCAGCGCCAGCATGCCATAATTTAAAAATCTGAAAAAATTCTGAAATATACTCTGTTGAATATCAAAATTTTCTAGCTTAGAGCCAAAGTGAGGAAGATTTTTCTTCATATAATTTTTAAGCTTTTTTTATTTAAAAAATTAGAAAAAAATATTTAAAAAAATCAATCTACTATGGACGACTTGACAAACATTTCTCTATATGAAACTGTATTTTTCAGAATTTTTTTAGATTTTTTAATTATGGCATGCTAAAATAGTCTTAGTCCAGAAAAATTTGAGAAATTCCTAAAATTCTGAAAAAATTCTAAAACATCCGAGTTTACATAAATAAACGTTTGGAGAGTCGCCTGTAGTAGATTCTTTTTTTTCTATTTTTTAATAATCTTTTAAAATAAAAAAAAGCTTAAAAACTGTAAGAAAAAAAAATGTTGCCCTCTTTGGCTATAAGAAAATTTTGAAATTAGAAAATTTTGATACACTGTTAGAAAAAATTGGAAGTTTTTATTCATAAACTCGTCATCGAAATTTAATATACAATTGTGGTATAAAATTCATGCACCTTTCTAGTAAAATTAAAGCAAATTATTCAAGTAAGTAAAATTCAAGTACTTTTACTGTAAAATTAAAGTCAATTATTGAATGTGTGAATACATTAATTTTACATTACACTTGTATACCAAATTTAATATACTAGTTTATGAATAAAAACTTCTAGTAAAAGTACACTAAATTTCAAGTAGATTTTTTTCGAATGTATTCAACAATGTATTTTTCAGAATTTTTTCAGATTTTAAAATTATGGCATCTCATATGTCAATTTAAAAAGTATATATAAAAAACAAATTTGCATAGAAAAAATAAAAAATAATAATCTGGTGCATTTAAGGGTCTACACTGTTAGAAAAAATTGGAAGTTTTTATGCATAAACTCGTCATCACAATCTAATATACAATTGTGGTAACATTCATATACTTTTCCAGTAAAATTAAAGCAAATTATTAAAATTCAAGTACTTTTACTGTAAAATTGAAGTAAATTATTGAATATGCTGTACCATACATTAATTGTACATTACACTTGTATATTAAATTTAATATACTAGTTTATGCATAAAAACTTCCAATAAAAGTACATTAAATTTCAGGTAGATTTTTTTGACAGTGTAATCAATCCTACAAAAAATTGCAAACCAAATCGTTCATGTATGCTCAATATATGGTGCCAAAAAGTTCTATATCCTGCATATATTCTACATACATATATAAAAAATATATATATATATATATATATATATATATTATTAGCGCCAAAAAATTGTATATGTCGAATATATTGTGCATATAATATTTATATTTCTATGTCAGAGAACTACGATATTCCAAAGCGTATACCACAGTAGAAATTTCGAGTGTTACATCAGACGTAAATCTGGTGTTAAGGCCCTTTTCATCGCCTGATTTTTCCCTGACGTAAAAATTTAGGCTTGGTTTATACACTATATATTTATGTATACAGAGCTCTTTCGCGATAAATGGTGGAGTTATTATTTCACGACGAACGGATAGAGCCCGCACGACGTGAAAACGAGATAGAGTGAGAGAGATATCGATTCTATTCGACGCGACCTGGCGTGACCCGGCTGCATAACTCAGGGGCGACGCGCGCGAGCTCTAATCTTCCCACCGTCTTCCTCTATATGCACACGCTGCTTGTATACAGAACTGTAAAGCCAACGTTTCAGACGAGCCACAGTCCCTTTTCCTTTCCTCGTACGATACATACTGGACAGTTTCGTATTACGTAGTTTTGTTAAATACGGTGTAACTACTGTAGTAACCGCTTGTACGATACTGAGAACACGCAGTGCAAGGAATGGAGTGTTTTGCATAAAACACGGATTACAGGCTATACAATATACGTTCAATGGCTACAGCAGAAACATTGTAAGGTTTATAAAGTTTCTATACACTAAGTTCATATTGTAAAAGTAAAAAAAAAATGTATTGTATGTTTTACGGTGTAATTATTTATTATCGTAACTTTAAAAATGTATTTCAAATACTTTTTGTAACTAACAACTACGATGTTATGTAAAAAAAAATACATTTTATATTTCTGTTATAATTATGAATAATTTAGATACGTTATTGTGAAACAATAAATTGTAATATTTATTGCTAATCATTCAGTCGCAAAAGTATTTTAAATATATTGTCATTGAATGAATGCTCATTCCTGGTGGCAATTTATATGGAGAAAAATAATCCACGAATGATATCAGCAAACTTTTCAACTGACACAAACTTTTTTTTAGATTCTATAGTGAAAAACATGACGTCACTACGTAATTTTTTTTTTTCTGTATAAATAAAATCATTGCTAGAAAATTTATAACTATCACAATGGTCGTATTGTTATCGTAGACACTGAATTGTGCATTTTATGAAATGCACCATTTTTTACATTCAATTTTAATAATTATTGCAATGTGTTGGTGAATGTTTCAAAGTTTTTATGACCAAACGGATTTATAGTATAGCGCTGCAGGAAAAAGAACGTACGAATTTAATAGCGACATTTTTACCCTGTTTTGTTGGGGTATTTCATAAAAGTTATGCTTTTACTATTTATATTAATGCTAATATATGATATAAAAATATTAAGACCCAACGTATAGTCGTGGACGCGAATTTATACCTGGGCAGTTTCATGGTATTTTCATTACGTGACGTACATAAAAGAGTACTTTACTTGGTGAGTCTTGTATACCTATAGCTAAATACTACTGGATTCTCCAGCTCCGGCGATCCCTTCTCTGACATTTACCCGAGCTTTCCATCGTTCTCTTATCGTTACGAATCGCTACTACCCCATGCAAGAAACCGACACATACATACAAAGTGAGAAGGAAAACACGCTCCGGATGCACACCTTAATCGAAATGTCAAAACTGGCACGAAACGATTTGTTATTCTTGCATTGGGGGATAAATAAGGGATAAAATAGATTAGGTGGAACCTACAGTATTAGAGTGACGTTATCGCTAAATTCGAAAAATAGAGTTCATCATCACGCGAATAATCATCATAATTATACAATAATTATAAATGAAGTGGTAATTGTAAAAATAATTTTACCGAATATTTTTATTTAAAAAAGTAATGACGTTTTTCTACTTTGACTTCAAGACATTTTTCATTCTCGTTCTACCGAATGTATAAAAATAGAAGAAAACAAAAATGATGCACGGAACGTCATAAATCAATATTATTATAGTGATACAGCAAAGTAATAAAATTATATTAATAGCTGGAGTTAAATTTGAAAAAAGTAATAAAAAAAGAATAAAATATTTTTTTTTTTTTTTTTTTTTGTATACATTGGTGAAGTACCGAGTGAAATAACGAATGAATCCGAATAGACTGCAGTTAAAAAGTATAAAAAGAGGAAAAAAATTGAGCATTGAGAGCACGAGTCGCTTCGGGTAATATAAACGACCACGAAGAATCAAACACGACAATAAAATGCTCGTTGCCTACGACGGAATCGTGAAGGGGCTAAGGGTTGGCAGGCAAACGAGTCGAGGAAACGAACAACTCGAACGAGCCACCGTCGTCATCAAGCAATGAGTAGAGAAGTGCAGAGTAAATATACATATATACGTAATATGTAGTAGTATTAGAAGCAAAAGTAGTAGTAGTGGAAGTAGGTATTACCAAGTGGAGCCAAGAGGGGTGGAGGTTTTCTTGTTTGGCCCTCAGGGGCCCAAGGGTCGCTTCTTGGGATTCTGGCTTGGGTAACTCAAGTGTTTTTCACACACAGTGCAGCTCTGCTGCAGATTTTGGCTTTAGCAATGCACGTGCATTTAAATGGATAAAATGTCGTATCAAGTAGTATGTCAAGAACCTTTTGACCGGTTCACAATGCACTAAATATTTGTTGAATGAAAATCCTTGTACAGATTTAATCTAACGTCATATTTATAAATAAATTTTAGCCGAATATGGAAAATGATTCAAAATATTTGGAAGATAATTATGTATCATCATTGTTGGGTCAATTAGAGAAATTGAGAACTTTCATGTAAGAATGATAGCCATGTTTTTTCCAAGTCGAACGATTTTTTTGATTTTTTTAATCGCATTTCTCATAACCTACGATTTTTCGTCAGAAATTATGGAAAAAAATTAAATACATTTTGGTTTTAGGGAAGAAAAGATCGCTATGATAATACTGGAATAAAAATATCCATGCCTTTGCAATAATTATTATTACCTGAGAGTAATTATTTTTTTGAGTGATATTTCGTAGGCATAATAAAAAGAAATATAAAAGGGTTTTTTTAGACCCATTGATTTTTCTAAAAAAAAATAGTGTAACTTTGTCGAAAAGTAAAAATAATGAGGACGCAATATGCAAAGTAGTATCGCATCCTTTTTCATATGTTTTAAAAGCGTTAACTCTTTACTTTGAACGGTGTACGTGATTGCGACGCTGTGCGTACAAAACCAGCTGGATAGTTGTGTTGCCTTTGTCCACTAATAACTGGAATGTAATTCCTCGCTGCCTGAAACCTCCGCAGAGAACAGAAACGTCATCCGTGCCGGAGCAAAGTCAGAGGTAACCGTGATTACAGGAAGCGAGCAAAAGGGGTCAAACTGAGGAAGTATACCCAAGGTACTCGGAACTATGCCGCTGGGGATCACAGCTACTTTGAATCTGGTCTCTCTGCTTCGCTTGGGCACCGCAAGCAGCAAAGTACCAAAGGCATAAGGGCGAACTCGAGAGTCAACGTGCGAGTGGCAAAAGCCTGGAAAAAATAAAAATAAAACAGGCCAAAACAGAGACAACATGCGGAAAAACGCAAAAGACAAAAGAACTGTGCATTGCAATCTTGTATATTGCTTAGAAATCCCTTTTTGCTTGTTCATGTAGGGAACTTTGGTTTTATGATAAATTTTATTTTCGAGATTTTCAACATTCAACCTCAACCTAAGCAATTTAAATTTTATATTAAATATTATACTTTTTGTACAAATGAACCGTCAACACTCCAAGTTAATATGAATCTTGAAAGTAATTCTGCGACTTTCTTACATTAGGTGAAATCGGTAAAGTAGTTCATATTTTGTAAGAAAATTGCATTTACATAATTTTTTTATTATAGACATAAGGGTGAACTCGAGAGTCAACGTGCTAGTGGCAAAAGCCTGGAAAAAATAAAAATAAAACAGGCCAAAATAGAGACAACATGCGGAAAAACGTAAAAGACAAAAGAACTGTGCATTGCAATCTTGTATATTGCTTGGAAATCCCTTTTTGCTTGTTCATATAGGGAACTTTGGTTTTATGATAAATTTTATTTTCGAGATTTTCAAAATACAGTCTCAACCTAAGCAATTTAAATTTTAGTGCCATATGGTCCAATATTGCTTTAGTATACTTTTTATACAAATCAACCGTCAACACTCCAAATTAGTATGAATCTTGATAGTAATTCTGCGACTTTCTTTAAATTAGGTGAAATCGGTAAAGTAGTTCATATTTTTAAAGAAAATTGCATTTTCATAATTTTTTTATTATACTCATAAGGGTGAACTCGATAGTCAACGTAGGAATGGTAAAAGCCTGGAAAAATAAAAATTAAACAGGCCAAAATAGAGACAACATGCGGAAAAACGCAAAAGACAAAAGAACTGTGCATTGCAATCTTGTATATTGCTTAGAAATCCCTTTTTGCTTGTTCATATAGGGAACTTTAGTTTTATGATAAATTTTATTTTCGAGATTTTCAAAATACAACCTCAACCTAAGCAATTTAAATTTTAGTGCCATATGGTCCAATATTGCTTTAGTATACTTTTTATACAAATCAACTGTCAACACTCCAAGTTAGTATGAATCTTGAAAGTAATTATGCGACTTTCTTTAAATTAGGCGAAGTCGGTAAAGCAGTTCATATTTTAAAAGAAAATTGCTTTTTCATAATTTTTTTATTATAGATATAAGGGTGAACTAGAAAAAATTAAAATAAAACAGGCCAAAATAGAGACAACATGTGGAAAAACGCAAAAGACAAAAGAACTGAGCATTGCAATCTTGTGTATTGCGTAGAAATCCCTTTTCGCTCGTTTATATAGGAAACTTTGCTTTTATGATAAATTTTATTTTCGAGATTTTCAAAATTCCACCTCAACCTAAGCAATTTAAATTTTATATTAAATATTATACTTTTTCTACAAATGAACCGTCAACACTCCAAGTTAATATGAATCTTGAAAGTAATTTTTCGACTTTCTTTAAATTAGTTAATATTTTTTAAGAAAATTGTATTTTCATAATTTTTTTATTATGCAAAATGGGCCAAACAGTGTACAAAATTTCAGTTTTATCAATTAATTGAAATTGGTAATATATTTGTATTTATTTATAATTTCTTATGAGTTCTTATTTCATCAAATTACTGTCATGATTATACGGAAGGAAACTTCTTAAATTAAAGCCGAGGCTATACAGAGGAAATATTTAAGTGGAAGTTGCGGGTGGAATTTGCACTGGGATAATTCAAGAGGCGGCTAATGAAGCCTCCACTTCGAGTGGTCTGTAGCTTAGCTGCTTCCTAGTTCAACTTCCAGCTCGCCCTCGGTTCAATTTCAGCGGCTTCTCGCAGTTCTGTTTTACTCAGGTTGAGTTCGTAAGCCAAGCATGTATTTTCAAAGAGGCGTAGATTGTGCAATCTATCGTTGGTCGATCGTCTTGGTGAAGTCAGACGTTTCTAAACAAACTGCCCGATTCACATACCCCATGCACAAACCATGATGAACGAAGAAACACGTTGATGCGTTTTCAACGATTGCGAAACAGACAAGTTCTATGTATCTTCGCACGAAACCTCGAGCTGCTATTCTGTTACATTGAGCGCAGGAGTTGCTCAATGAAAAGTTACTAGCCAAGTTTGCGAGGGTTGAAAGGATACACTGATTGTGCTTAGCGTGCAGTAAGGAAGTTGTTCGTTCTCCGGCTAGTACTACTACTTGAATATCTGTGTTTGTCGGCAGAAACTAGATTTTGTTAGGTAAGATAGAAATACGATTGAGTAACTAGATATTGTTAGGTAAGATAGGAATACGATTGAGTAGGCACGTTGTATGGTTACAATCAGAGTTGTAATAACGTTATTACCCTTGAATTTATCCTTTAAAAAATATTCGTTCCATATATAATTTGTGCTGATTTTTTTTCAGAACAATCTTGTGTACTGATGAGAATAAATATGAAGAAATTATAACGGATAACGAGACTTTTTTTTTTGGATCTGTTTTGGATTAAATATCTATGCATGTTATTATTGCAAATATGGAAGGATATTCTAATTGAATAATTATAATTTTATTATTGAGGGCATACATGCAAATATTTCTAATAATACTTGAGGGTGAGAGTCAAAATTACATCCAATTTTTTTTAATCCGATACTATTCGTTTAATTTTTATAAATTAGTGAAAATGCCTATCAACCCAGATATTCAATCGTACAAGCCTATTTACAATTCCATAACTTTATTATTTTTCTATTTACGTTTGTGCAAAAAAAAACGGCTATTACAAAATTGTAAATGTAGAAGGTATTTTTCCATCTTTAAATACATATTAATAAATATTCTTGGGTAAAAAAGCGTTGGTGTTTATGACGGTAGAAGAACCGTCTGCAAGCCTCAGACGTGTCTACAAACCAGCAGTAAAGTATTTCCAACAACAGTTGAGGGTGACAGACAAAATGACATGAAATTTTTTTAAAATTCAATACAATTCATTAAATTTTCATAAATTAGTGAAAAACCCTAACAACCCAGATATTCGATCGTCCAAGCCCATTTACAATTCTATAACTTTATTATTTTTCTATTTACGGTTGTGCAAGAAAACGACTGTTATAATATTGGCATCAGAGTTGTAAATCTCTAATTCTTCTAGAAACATAATCGATGATATAATTGGCTTTATGATTACGTTTCCATTAAATTAAAATGTGGCAATTATAATATCATGTTTAAATTTTTGAATAGCTACAAAAAATATTAAATTTCAGTTCAGTTTCATGATAATCTTCTTGAAAAAATGGAGAAAAACAGTTAATGCATTGCGAAAATAATGGAGGGTTGTACTCTTTCATTTTCTCCACATTTTCCGCAAGGCTTGATTGAAAATGAGATTTCTTTTCAGGTATATGAAAGTTCACATATCATTTCATAAAAACTGCAGGTTATTATTGCGAAATCATTGCTTCAAAACGAATTGTACTTTAAACTTTGTTTCTTAAAGTAATGGGACTTTACAACACTGATTGGCATCTTTCCATCTTTATGTATCGACGGCTCTTAATGAAACTGAAGTAACTAACGGAAATAATTCAAACTGAGGTATCTCAGAGTTAAATTCCAAACTGACTCATCTAACGATTCAGAAACAAACAAACTTATCTCAATTAATAATAATATTTGAGATACACTGTTAAAAATGCAAGGGAATTGAATATACAAAACGATATGAGATTTACGAAACGGGTATATAAATTCGATATTAATATACTTTTATTGTACATTTTTTAAATAGTACGAGAATTCTCCGATACAAGTATTTGAAAATTACAGTACGTGAGTATTGTAATCTTCATTTTAATATACAAATATTTTATTTGTCAATGACGAATGCATCTGAAAATTAATATACGGTATATGCATTCGAGCTTTATATACGATATATTAATTTTCAAACAAAACTTTTTTACAGTGTACGTTAGTCAGAGTAGTAAATGCCTAATACTTATAGAAATAATGATGATGATACGATCAGCTCTATAATTATGATTTTATAATAATAACGTGTAGCGATTGTAATACGATGATTAAACTTTGGAATGGCTGCAAAAATTATTATTTTTCAATAAAAATTCACGGTAATCCTTTTGAAAAAATGGAAAAAAATAAGTAATGCATTAAGAAAGTAATGCATTACTTATTTCTACCATTTTTTCCCACTATTTCTTGCAATATTAAAGCGAAAATTAGAATTCTTTTCAGCTATTCAAATGTTTACACTCTATTTTATAATCACTACATATTATTATTATGAAATCATAATTACAAAACAAATTGTACTGTCAACTATATCTTATGAATTAATAGGGATTTACAACTCTGACGTTAGTTTGACGTTGTTTCTAGATCCTGAGATAAGTCAGTTTCGAATTGAATGATGAGATATTTGAGTTTGAATAATTTCCGTGAGTTAGTTCAGTTCCATTAAAAGCGGTCGATATATTAATAAATATTGTTGGGTAAGAAAACGTTGGTGTTTGTGACGGTAGAAGAACCGTCTGCAAGCCTCAGGCGTGTCTACAAGCGCAGCTGCACGATGCAACAGCTGACACGTAGTTTACGTAGGGTTGCGTATGCGTGAGTCGACTGTGACTTCGAGTTTCTATTGTTTCTTTCTGCCAAGCCCTCCGGCGAAGGGGTTAGTGAACGTAGGTAACTGTAGTACCTACTGAAACGTATGTATGCACGTGAAATGCTATTCCACGACTGCGATACCATTATTGTATTAGGGCTGGCTGGTTGCCTTAGGGTTCTGTGCCGGTGCAAGCGACGTAATCACGCATTCACAAGTTTCCCTCTGCGGAATGCGCATCTTGCCGTATACATGCTGTATACGTGTGGTTCTGATTAACTCCACAGTCGGAATCAATGAACACACGATTGTTGGAAGCACTGCACGTGATGTTACTAGACAACAGTGTTATTGGAGCACGATGAAGATCATTAGGAGTATCAGCGAAATAATAGCTTGTCGCTTTCCCGATTTCACTTGAGATAACGATTTTTCTTCATTTTTATCGCTCGGAATTAATTCGAAATCGTTCGAACAACAGATAAAAAGACTCTGGTAATGACGTGGAAAAATACTTTAAACAGATTATTGGTTTATCAAATACACTGAAAAAGAGTGTTGTTGATATAATACTAATTTTATTACAGGCTGACACAAATATATGTTGGGAATTTAACTTTGGAGAATGGAAAATGTTGTTTTGGAAATTTGTTAATTGTTGTTTCCAGTTCATATGCAAAGTAATTAGAGATATAGGGATGAAATTACAGCAAATTTACAACAGCCCATGACAAAATTATCATTGAGTTAATATTTTTTGTTGTAAGATATTTTTAGATCCAGGTTTAAATAAAAACGCCATTAAAATAGACAGAAAAGACATATCCCATGATAAAATTATAATACACCGAAGAATTTTTTTTTTTGGGAAAATGTATATTTTAATTAGTATCCTTATTGGCTCGGCGGAAGATTTTCTAGGGACGCACAATGAATAGTTTTAAATTAGAGATAAATTATATTCAATGACAATGTTTGTTGACTTTTTCAGGTAAAAAAAAATGTCGGTAACTTTTGAACTACTAATGCCATAAAAAATCTGGACGGTAAATGGATTAAAAATCTCCCTATAATAAAAATAAACCTTTATACGTGATAATTCGACTATTATTAACGTTCATCATATTCGAGTCACGGCTGTGAATACTGTGAGTACTGATATATTAACAACTAATTTTGCAACGTGAAAAACTCCTCGAAACTGTTCCGGAATTGAACCAGAAAAAATTGTAAAAGAGTTTTTAAAAATTCAAATTGATTTGACGATATTCTGAAGCGCAGAAGCCACTTTAATTCTATTCAATGCCAATGTCCAATGGATAATAAGTATAATCCAGAAAGTTGAATGCTGACCTTATGATGAGAGGGATGTCCGTGAACAGATGAGTGATTGCTGGCTGGAATAGAGGCCAGGTCCTCGATGGTAAGCTCTGCCAGGGCGTCGTTGCCCCCGCTGCAACCTCCTAAAAGTCCTGCACCGCAGCCACCGACATCCCTCGAGCTCGCCGACGGCCTTTTCTGTACTCTTCTTGAGCTTGAATTCACGAGTTCCTTCACTCCTGATAATTCTCGCCTGGAGCCACCAACGTACCTGCAAAACAGACATTTAAATTTAGATACAAATAAATAAATTCTGCAGGAAAATAATAAATTTATGATAGTCTTAGTCGTAATTTATTCCTACTCGAGTTTGTTCTCAAGGAAATGATAAAAACTTGTAGGAATCTACAGAAACAGCATATAATTGGATCCAAAGTCCTTTTCTTAGCAAGGAAATTCCCTGCTTCTTCTTCATAGCCTTTTTAACTTTTCTCTTCTTCACTTTCCTTCCTCCTAATTAATTCGATTGTCGAGATAAGATTTGCAACAGAATTCAAAGAACTTTGTAGAAATTGGTGAAGGGGTGCGAAGCCAGTGCCAACTTTATCGCTCGATTCGTTTACAAAGTAATCTGTCCCGTTTGATAACAATATTGCACTAAGAAAAATCGACGGGACGTCTGGCGGATTTGCTGCATACCCTGAGGCTACGAGTAATGGACATTCGTCCGCCGTGCTCTCTTTTGTTGAGCTAGAGCAGCAGAAAGACGAATAAAAAGAGGAATACGAGGAGAGTCTGGCTCTCGAGTTGGAATTAAAAGTTTCGTCCTTCAACCTTGGACCTTCTGCTGTTAAACATTGCACAAAGTTTAAAATACAATTTTTTTTATCAGAATGGGATTCAACGTCATGGAGTTATTTAACATTGTACTGCTAGAAGAAAAAAATGCAGAAGTGATGGTTTGTTTTAAAATGCCTCTCGTTTATATGAAAGAATGAAGTACAAACTGGAAACGACTACTTGTTGGTAGCCATTAAAAATGTACTTGGACTTCTTTTTTCAACAGAAAGGAAAAAAAAATGTTTCTGGTATTTTTTCAGTCTGCATTTTTCAGGGGAAATACTTCTTAACTGAATAAAGCAACTTCGGTCGCATTTCCGCTTGCTACTGCTGGTAAATATTGCACAAAGTTAGACATTTTTATTTCAAAACGGGATTCGTCTTCATAGAGTTATTTAACATTATACTACCAGAAAACAAAAAAACGCAGAAGTAATTGTTTGTTTTAAAATGCCTCTCGTTTATACGAGTTCAAAGAATGAAATGCAAACTGGAAACGACTACTTGTTGGTAGACATTAAAAATGTACTTGGATTTTTTTTTTAACAGAAAGGAAAGAAAATCTTTCTGGCAATTTTTCAGTCTGAATTTCCTTCGGAAATACTTCTTGATTGAATGAAGCAACTTCGGTCGCATTGCCTCTGGCAGATTGAGTAAAAGAGCTATTGAAACTTGCAGAGATGCAGGAAATTTCGAAATAAATTGCTTGGTTCGATTAGTGAGATTACAGCCCTCGAAGTCAATCCACTCTAACCGAAGAATCCGTTGAGCAAAAGCTTCTCCTTTGCGACGTTTCTGAAAGTGCTGGACCGAATGTAGGTTTATCGATACCCTTATAGCATAATAGCTGACTCACACGGTCAGCTTTGCTCGACCCTCTTTATCCTTCTTCAGTATTTTTCACATTTTCTCCTCGCACTGGATTTCGGACTTTCCACTCTTGCAAGAAATCTATTTCCGGATTGCCTCTCATGTTTTGATGAAACTTGGTAGAGGGATCAAGGCGTGAATCATTGGTGTAACATTAGAGGCCCATATATAGTCCTATAGAGAATTGCATCCACGACCAAAAAGAAAAATATATAAATATGTTTTTCTTCAAAAAGAAAAATATATAAATATATTTTTCTTTTTGGACTCCCTGGTCTTGGTGTTGATAAATAATTTATTCACTTCAGAACTGCTTTGAAAGCGATATAATAAATTCCTTATCCAATTGGTTATTTAATGCCTTTCATTTCAAACCGAAAAAACGAATTTTATCGAATACTAAAGAAATGTTTCAAGACTGCCAACCAAATTTGACATATTGACATTTGCGACTCTCTTCTTTTCCTAAAATGTCTAACAAAATATGTACAAGAAGCAAAAAAAAAATAACGAGTCCTATAGAATTTCATGCACGACCAAAAAGAAAAATATATTTATCATCCCTGGTTTTGAGATTGATAAATAATTTATTCACTTTGAAAGCAATACATCTGTATAATAAATTTCTTTGTCCATTTGGTTCTTCAATGCCTTTTATTTCAAGCAAAAAAAAAAAACAGGTCTCATCGAATGCTAAAGAAATGTTTCAAGACTGCCAACTAACTTTACGATAGCTTATTGACTTTTGCGACTCTCTTCTTTTCCTAAAATGTCGAAAAAAAGTACAAGAGGCAAAAAAACGAGAATTTCATTCACGACAAAAAAGGAAAATAATAATTCACTTTTGAACTGATTTGAAAACGATACACCTGTATAATAAATTCCTTGACCATTTGATTATTCAATGCCTTTTATTTCAAGCCAAAAAAAATATTTCAAGACTACGAATCAAATTTACGATAGCTTATTGACATTTGCGACTCTCGTTTTCTCGTAAAATGTCGAATAAAATACATACAAGAGGCAGAAAAAAATAACGAATCCTATAGAATTTCATGCATGACCAAAAAGAAAAATATATTTATCATCCCTGGATTGGGGGTTGATAAATAATTTATTCACTTTAGAATCACTTTGAAAGCAATACATCTGTATAATAAATTTCTTTGTCCATTTGATTATTCAATGCCTTTTATTTCAAGCCAAAAAAACGGATCTTTTTGAATGCTAAAAAGATATTTCAAGACTACCAATCAAATTTACGGTAGTTTATTGACATTTGCGACTCTCGTTTTCTCCTAAAATGTCAAAGAAAATACGTACAAGAGGCAAAAAAGAAAAACAAGAGAATGACGAAGGAAAACAGAGTGTTTCCCCTAGAAGTCCTTGCAGATCGATTCGAGGTATAAGGTTCACGACGTTTCGGATTCCCCTCTCGAGTTACTATCTGAAGGCCAGTACGAAGACGAAAACGAATCTCAGAGCTTTGCGCTGCGCTCGTGTAAAATTCTGCACCTTTATTTTACTGCCGTACAAGTGTACTATTCTCGTTCACGAATGCGAGGAAAAAAAAAACAGTGGCGCGTGACGTTTCAAGATTTTATTCGGGTTGTAAAAGTCGTGGCGAGGATGTGTAAACGTCGAGACGTTTCGTAGATTTTTTATACGACTTGTCTCCTCATGCAGTTTGCTCGTATTCTCGGGATCGTCATTGTCTAGACTACGAGAGCCTCGTTTCAAGCACGATTTTTATTCCAATGATAATGTTCAAAAGTCTCAACTCTACTTTATATGATTGAATTCAAAGATTTACTAGCAAGGAGAGATTTGAGATTAGTAGAAATGTACTGAAAGTAGTCAGACGTTTCTCCAAACCTAAATTACAAAAATATAACCAATAACTCCTTCAAATTTTATCAAAATTTTCAGTAGACATTTATTAATTTTTCTATCACAATTTAAAAAAAAAGTGTCTTTTTATTTTAAGTTTTATTTTGTTGTAATCAATTTCTCGTCTGGCTATAATTATTTCAACGCATTTGGATTCATCGGACGTCTCGGACTCAGCGTAATATCAACTCCGAATATCCTAAAATCTACAAGAATTTAAATCTACACGAGGGAAAAATATTTCCAAATATTGTATACATTAATAGAACGAGACATTTCATGTGTCAAAAAATTAATTTTGATACTAACGAAGTTGTGGAAATAAAATTTTGTCGGTTAATAGAAGCAGCAATGACAAGTTCACCCAAACATCCTGTAAATTTGGTAATTCCTGTTTCTATTCTCTATATATGTAGAGTATATATACTTCCAACAGTCTGGAAGACTATACAGTATAGATTGTCTCGCTGTAAAAGCTACAAGCATAATAGTACTATATGCCCAAGCTCGATATCGTGCAATCGTGAAAACGCGAAGCATAGTGCATACAGTACAATATATACCTCGATATATACATTCACGTCTGTTGGAATAAAGACTAAGCGCAGGACATTCACCCCATCGTGAATACGCGCGCAAGTATAATTCAAAACGTTAGTTGAACAATCCTTAAAAAAAAAAGTAACCATCAAAATGTCTTTTGAAAAATATTCTTAATGTACACCCAGAAAAAAAGTCTAGTTAACGTGACTCACAACATATATTCAATTTGTCTTTATTTGTAATACAGAAAAGTTTGTTTTCCATAAAACATTTATGTATTTTGTTGAAATATGCAATTTATTGATTTTGACGATATTTATTTATTTGAATCAATCCTCATAGAATAAATTACTAAAGAACAATTATATTTGTTGCTACTTTATTCTTTATTAACCCGGAAAAAGTATTTAGTTAAATTTAAAAAATTCCTGCATCAGTTTCTTCTTATTTAATAGAATTAAAGTTTTTTTTTCTCAATGCAGTACATATTTATTAGCTTTATGTATTATAGTACATTTGACCGAAATAGATTCAATTATTGTTGAAATTTATTATTCAAATAAACAAATGTTATATTTTTGTTGTTGTCCAATATCGATAAAATAATATTATCAATATTATTGTATAAGATAGTTCTGTTATTAATTAATAAGTTCTAAACTTATTTAAACCAAAGATATATTTATTTCATGCTAATTACTCAATTGGAATAAAATAAATTACTTAAAATAAATGACAGTTCTATTAGGCCGGTATTAAAATAACAAAATTTATTTACTATGACTAAAGTCTAGTTCGATCTACAAGATCTTTTTGTTTGGATGTATAAAGTATCAAATACAAAAAAATTGAAATCGCATGGGAAGAAAAACAATACCTCTTTTGTTCGTATCCTTAAGCGAGCCACGGTCAAGTTTTCGACTGTAACGTCTACTACCGCCTCCCTTCGTTTTCGTTACCCGCAACACATACGAAAACACGCACGAGATTCCCACCCTCCTTCGTAAATGTTCTCACAAAATCCCATTAAACCGACAACTAGTCAATAAATTGAGTTACAATTAAATTCTCACTCTTCGATGAATATATTAGGCCGTAGTAGAATATTATTCGGTTTATCTCAACAACAACAAAAACCAGAAGAATCTTAGTACTAATCCGAATGAAGAGAGTTGGAATGTTTCGTTCATCGCAATGAGCCGGTGCGACGAGAACAACGAAGAAAAGCACCGGGCGTAGGAGAACTGTGCCGATAATTTAAGAGGGGGTTGAAAAAAACGGCGCAAAACTATCCCCTCTCGTTTTTTTCCGGTGTTTTGTTAACACTGTTTAAAAAAAACCCTCGCGTACACTAAACGACACTCGATGATCATGACTGTTTTTTATATTTGCTTTTGTTTACTGAGTATTTTTTCGAGAAATAATTGAAATTGAGGACTTTTTTGACCAGTGGACGAAGAACGTCGTCTGTTCTTTTCGTCCCGTCCCGGAGGACTATCGCTAACCTCGACTTTCCGTCGTTCCCTACGACGAGACATCCCCGGCCTCGCCTCGTCTCGCCTCGCGGCTCGCCAGGCATCGTCGCCACCACCCCTCGTCGACGCCGTGCGCACCCTCACACCGGCTTCCCTCCACCGGGTTGAATAATCTCCACCCCTTCGAAACTGCAAGGAATAGCCGCAAGATCGCAGCACAGTCGGTCGCATCGATCGGCATATCCTCGAAGGACGTCGAAACACAGCGTGAAGCTCAACACACAGTGATTCTTCATAGTATATATGTGTGTCTACGTGTAAAAGGCTTTTTGTGTGTGCGTAGAGAGAAACCACAGCGGAAATGCTCGATGCTCTGACGCAAAATGGTACACGTTACGCCATCTCTCGGACCGGCAGGCTAAACTGGTTGAGGTGTGTGAAAATTGGCATGGGAAAAATCCGGAAAAGTCGAGCGACCTTGGCAACGATGATTTAATGAATGATGGCTTGAAAGAAAACAACTTTTTTTTAGATTAGGTGGAAAGCGTTTGGATTTGATTGAACGTATTAGTAGGGCTATTTATGGTTTTTTGTTCTTATTTGTCGTTACGATAAATGTAAATTTTAAGAGTAAGGGTGAACTGTACACGCTGGTAAAAATTATATGATAATAAAACGGTTTGTTTTTATATTCGCACGAAATTGGCAATAGAATTTAAACGTCAATTTTTAACATCGGATTTTTAACAGTGTAGATGAGGAAATTTTATTATTTATTGACACTTTTTATGGGCCCGGTAATATTGATTTTTTAAAATTCATTTCTCATAATTTATTTTGCTGAGTGCCTCTGAGTGATATCAGCTAGCAACTTTATTTGGTTTATTAAAAATCAACTGTACCAAAAGCAAGAGAGGCTTCCAATTGAAATTTAATGAATGATGGCTCGAAAGAAAACAACTTTTTGTGGCTTGAATGGGAATTAGCGTTTGGATTTGATTAAACGTATTATTAGGGCCATTTATGATTGCTTGTTCTCATTTGTTGTTACGATAAATGTAAATTTTAAGGGTAAGAGTGAACTGTACACAATGGTAAAAATGATATCATAATAAAACGGTTTATGTATAATAAATTTAAAATCGACGTGTTTTTATATTCGCACCAAATTGGCAACAGAATTTAAACGTCAATTTTCAACATCGGATTTTTAACAGTGTAGATGAGGAAATTTTATTATTTATTGACACTTTTTATGGGCCCGGTAATTTTGATTTTATAAAATTCATTTCTCAGAATTTATTTTGATGAGTGCCTGTGACTTTATTCGGTTTATAAAAAATCATCTACCAAAAGCAAGAAAGTCTTTCAATTGAAATTTCGATTCGAAAGACTGGGAGTTTTTATGCATAAACTCGTAATCGAAATTTAATATACAATTGTGGTAGAAAATTCATGTAATTTTGCTGTAAAATTAAAGTAAATTATTGAATATGCTGTACCACATCCATTAATTTTACATTTCACTTGTATATTAAATTTAATATACGAGTTAATTCATAAAAATTTCCAGTACAACTAAATTAAACTTCAAATAGTTTTTTTTTACAGTGTATGAGAAATGTCAAACCTGTTGTGTTACAAATTATGATCTTTACTGCCAATAACACTTCTAGGCCTACATTTTATGGCGTTCAATACTTTTTTAGCAAAACGACAAAATTTACAAAATCATTAGTCGTTCAATAAAAAAGAAACTTTTAGTGCATAAAAAGCATTAAAAATTTGGTTTTACTTATCGTCGAGATGCTCTTAATAGGAATGCTAGAGAAATGACTTTGATAATTTAATCTTTGAAGATCTTTCGTATGATCTTTCACCATAGCATGGATATTTTTTCATCCATAAATAAATGGAGACTCTTGACTTCGAAGTAGCTTTATTAAAAAAAAAGTCTTTGGAGATCGAGGAGCAGCCCTTTGAATGGTCAATAGTAATTTTCATCTCAGAGGCGTAAACTAGGTCTCCGCATTTACTAGTAGTGCTCCCGGCAGAAATGAACGGATGGTCGGAGGGATCGAATCGTTTGAATAACAAATACCACGATAATATGCATTATTCATCCTATGACCTCGACTTTGCTTTAACGTTCACGTGGAACGTTGCCCTGTGTATTTATGCTATACTCACGAATTCATAAATACAGTGCATGGTACGTATTCTTTTAATCCTTTGGATTATTATTTTAAATATCCCGTTGAGTCTCTTTAGTCTCAGAGAAAATACGTTGGTAGTTGTTTCGGCAACTTGTAAACGACAACTATTTGTTGTTGGGGCATTTAACCATTTTAACATTTTTCCATCAATCAAATAGTGAAGACAACTAAAAAATAGTTATAGTAAGAATTGACCAGTTACGACAACTACAATTCCATTTGATATCATTTTATAATCTACTATTTATATTTACCGATTATTATTTGATTTTGAAGGCGATTTGATTTTGCCAGATTTTTCCAAGGCGAAATAAATTTTAGTTGTAAGCAAATTCATGCTGCAAAATGTCGAATAGTACCTTAACACTGATTTGTGAAATCCTGATGGAATCTTGATTTGTATAGACTTAAAGAAACCCGAATATGACTCGCTATGCATTGATTTTTTTTTCTGTGATTTGCAAATTGGATAATCCAATATATTACAGCAAAGAAAAATGATATGCTAGAGAAAATTACGATGTATTGCCTCTAAAGCATTCATTTTTTTATAGTCAGAATAGTACTGAGAAAATAGAACCATATTTCATAATTGAAAAAGCATAGAGCACAGGGTTGAAACATTGAAAACTGACATTCACGGAATGGAGACACGTTTCGTTCCTAATTTCTGATGCGCTCGTGATGCCCCGAGACCTGTACGCTCATCTGTCTGGCTGATAATGTTGTTTCATGCCAACGTCGACGCCGGGCGTTAAAGGACCAAGCCCGCCGTGAAATAGGAGGCAAAAGCAGCTCCACCCGTTGCTCCTTGTTGACGCGGTACGAACGAGGACAATGCGCCACGGGGTGACAAAGGAGTGGCGAAGGACGTGTCGTGCGGTCGTCGGTTATCTACGCTGAAGCACCTCCGTTCAACGATTCGCCTCTCGCCTTCCCTAGCACAGAGATATTCTCGTTGAGAGGACGATGAAATAACGCCCGAGGACTATACGATGTTCTCCTTGTGCGTTCAGCGGAATCTACTGTGCTATTAAATTTCTTAGTCCGATGACATGCGTCGCTATCAATCCAGACAAGATGTTGATATTAGTCTTCGATGATGTCAAGATTTCCAGACTGTATTTGATTCTCTTGACTAGTCAAAGAAAACCGTGAGGGGGTAAATGCGAAGTGGAGATTCAAACAGAAGATTTCAAGTCATTTTCGCCTACAATTGTACTACACTGTGTATTTGATTGGGAAAAATATCACGAATTTTACTTTGGATAGTGATTCGATTCTGTCCCACACTGAGAAAAATGAATATTGCGGATTATCATTACGACCGTTCTATTAAATTTCTTAGTCCGATGACATGCGTCGCTATCAATTCAGATAAAACGTTGATACTAGTCTTCGATGATGTCAAGATTTCCAGGCTGTCTTTGATGCTCTTGACTACTCAAAGAAAATCGTGAGGAGGTAAATGCGAAGAGGAGATTCAACCAGAAGATTTGACGTCATTTTCGCCTACAATTGTACTACACTGTGTATTTGATTGGGAAAAATATCACGAATTCTACTTTGGATAATGATTCGATTCTGGGCAACACTGAGAAAAATTAATGTTGCGGGTTACATTATTTATTGTTACAGCAACCATTACAACCGTGCTATTAAATTTCTTAGTCTGATGATATGCGTTGCAATCAATCCAGACAAGACGTTGATATTAGTCTTCGGTGATGTCAAGATTTCCAGGCTGTCTTTGATTCTCTTGACTACTTAAAGAAAACCGTGAAGAGGTAAATGCGAAGAGGAGATTCAACCAGAAGTTTTCAAGTCATTTTCGCCTACAATTGTACTACACTGTGTATTTGATTGGGAAAAATGTCTACAAGACACAATGCTGGAAAAATTCTTATCACGAATTCTACCTTGGATAATGATTCGATTCTGGGCAACACTGAGAAAAATTGATGTTGCAGGTTACATTATTTACTGTTACAGCAACCAGTACAACCGTGCTATTAAATTTCTTAGTCTGATGACATGCGTCGCTATCAATCCAGACAAGACGTTGATATTAGTCTTCGGTGATGTCAAGATTTCCAGGCTGTCTTTGATTCTCTTGACTACTTAAAGAAAACCGTGAAGAGGTAAATGCGAAGAGGAGATTCAACCAGAAGTTTTCAAGTCATTTTCGCCTACAATTGTACTACACTGTGTATTTGATTGGGAAAAATGTCTACAAGAAACAATGCTGGAAAAATTCTTATCACGAATTCTACCTTGGATAATGATTCGATTCTGGGCAACACTGAGAAAAATTAATGTTGCGGGTTACCTTACTTATTGTTACAGTAACCACTACAACCGTTCTCTTAAATTTCTTAGTCTGATGACATGCGTTGCAATCAATCCAGACAAGACGGTGATATTAGTCTTCAGTGTTGTCAAGATTTCCAGGCTGTCTTTGATTCTCTTGACTACTTAAAGAAAACCGTGCGGAGGTAAATGCGAAGAGGAGATTCAACCAGAAGATTTCAAGTCAATTTAGCCTACAATTGTACTTGATTGGGAAAAATGTCTACAAGAAACAATGCTGGAAAAATTCTTATCACGAATTCTACCTTGGATAATGATTCGATTCTGGGCAACACTGAGAAAAATTAATGTTGCGGGTTACATTATTTATTGTTACAGCAACCATTACAACCGTGCTATTAAATTTCTCAGTCCGATGACATGCGTCGCTATCAATCCAGACAAGACGTTGATATTTGTCTTCGGTGATGTCAAGATTTCCAAGCTGTCTTTGATTCTCTTGACTACTCAAAAAAAACCATGAGGAGGTAAATGCGAAGAGGAGATTCAACCAGAAGATTTCAAGTCATTTTCGCCTACAATTGTACTACACTGTGTATTTGATTGGGAAGAACGTCTACGACAAACAATGCTGAAAAAATTGTTATCGCGGATTCTACTTTGGATAACGATTCGATTCTGGTCGAGACTGAGAAAAATTAATGTTGCGGGTTACCTTATTTATTGTTACAGTAGTTATTCCAACATTGTTGTCCTCTCAGGGAATGTTGTATATAATAGAATTGACCATACATTTTTCTTGCTGCGGTGACTTATAAATCACCCGCATTTAATTTGATTGCTAATTGGACGGAATCTACAATCTTTGATTGAAGCTGAAGTTAAGATGTTAAAGCTAATGCCATATCAATCATAAAGATGCAATTATGAAAGAGACTGAGAAACTCAGTTTCCTCGTTTTCGAAATAAATGATTTAATCCAATCTCACGCGTCCCCTATCTGTTCTCTTCTCAACTTTGCCGTTTACTGCCACGTGTTTGGCCCCGACCCGACAGTTCGTAATCGTTCGAATATGCCGCGGGGTTCTCTCGTCTCTTTGTATACCCACGCGTTCACTTTATGGGGGCTCACTCAGCTCTTCTTTGGTGAAAAGAGGAGGACCTCCCATCCATGCAGAGCGTATGAGGATGCTGAAGGGTTCCCGCTTCGTTCTATGAAGAGAACCGACGAATAGACGAAGAGGTGAGGGGAACCAGGGTTGCGTCCAGGGGATGAGTTGTCGAGGAGGCAAAACGAGAGAGGGTCGGAGAACCAGCTAGTATATTGAATTTCCGAAAAGCGCGTCGAGTTTCAAGAGGATGATACGCGGCATGCTTGAGGCAGCGATCGAGTTAGGTGCCTCAGGACTCGCGGAAGGACGACGGCAACGAAAGACGAGCGCAAGGGGGGACGAGAGTTTCGAACCATAGTTTTCGAGCCTTGTGAAAACAACGCTTCGGGGATTAACAGTTAGGGTTGGTCCACTGTGAACCAAGGGGGTTAAGAGACACTAGTGAGAGAATAAATACCGAATATTAAAAAGACTATTGATATAGATTTTAGTTTAAGATTGATTCCCTTGTTATGATTTATTTATTTTTTTCTATAATAAAGAAACTGATCTTTACTCCATTTTTTAAAATAATTTCTTATGCACTAAAATCGACTTGATTCTTTAACAAATAAACCTCTTTTCCATTGGAAAATAAATGGTTTTGATTAAATATCGAATAATTTTCTGACGTTGAATATTGAAAAATTGAAGTTGTAAAAAAATTGATTTTTTATTTTTTGCGAGTCCGTACAATTTCGTATCATGAAATAAAAATTTCGAGTATATTACTAGTAGAATTTTACTAATTTCAAATGTAGAGATTTTTCAACAAAACTAACTACTGCTATAATTTTGAAAAATAACTAATTGCTCTAACGTAGCAAATTGCTGCTTCAATATCGAATAATTTTCTGAAGTAAAATATTTGAAAAATTGTAGTTGTAAAAAAATTGCTTTTTTAATTTTTGCGAGTACGTGCAATTTCGTTTCACGAAATAAAAATTTCGAGTATATTACTAGTAGAATTTTACTAATTTCAAATGTAGAGATTTTTCGAAAAATAACTAATTCTTGCTAAAATTTTGAAAGAATAATTAATGCCTGCTAAAATTTCGAAAAATGACTAATTTAATGTAGCAAATTGCTGCGTTTGCAGTTGAAGGGTTAATGAGCACATTTATATTGTACCATAGAGAATTTAACATGTCTAACTAGATTCATTTACTTATTATTACAGTGAAATACTGGATTGGAACTTGTGCTAAAATGAAAGGCAAAAGCAATGAACGTAGTTTCGTCGCATTGAGCAAGAGTGAGACGCGGTACGTCACGTATCCGCGAACTAATTAAGCATCACAGAAGACAGAACCGCCTCCGCTAACTCGAGCGTTTGGAGTTTACTTGATTCAATCGAATTAATCCGAGGCAGAAGCGCGACGTTCCCGCGACAGGCTTGAGTAATTGGAGGCGCGGTTGTACACGTCGGCTATATAGCAAAATGTTCCACTATGAGATCTATAGAGTCAGCGGGAAAGAGAGAGAAAGGAGAAACGAGTGGACGCACGTGGCGAAATTAGCTTCGCAAATTTCGTCTAATTAAAGGCCGTTAGTGAAAGCGTCGAGTCCTCCTCTGTGCTGATGTCACGACGGGGATGGTACGCGCCGTCGTGTCACGCTCCATGGAGACAAATGCTCTACTACGATCTTTGCGGTTCTCCTTTCGTTGCAGCCTAGACAACCTCTTTGGAACATAGCAGAAAACTCTGAGGAATGACGGAATTTTGCATAATTATAATCCTTTTTATCTCCATCCACTCATTCAACTAATTACGTCTGTCTGAAACAAAATTTACAACTGATAAAACGAAGAAAAAAAAACGTTAAGCATTTCGGATCCATAGCTGTTAGAAATACGATACCAGGATAAATTATAAGCGAACTAAATCTTCGAAAAAGGGATCCTCATAGCAAAAATATAATTTAAAGTATAAAAAAATCTAATTTACATTTGATAAAAAATAAAATTATTTTAAAATATATAATTTAAATATAATTTACATTTAATAAAAAATAAAATTATTTTAAAAAATATAATTTAAATATAATTTACATTTAATAAAAAATAAAATAATTCAAAAAAATATAATTTAAATATAATTGAAAGTGTAAAAAAATATTATTTAGACTCAATAAAAAATAAAATAGTTCAAAAAAATATAATTCAAATATAATTTAAAGTAGAAAAAATATAATTTTTCTAAATGTCGGTGAATTATCTGAATGTAAATGTGTTGTTCTTCCATGACATAAAAATGGTGGATGTATTCCTAATGGAATGTAACCGTTTCTGAAAATTTTCCAGAATTTGTAGATAGTACTTTCTAAACATTAAAAAAAAATAGCTTAAATGAGGCAAATTTGTTACTTCGGTGGTTAAAGGCTCGAATAATGGTCATGTAACCGTTTGATATAGTAAAGCGATGTCAGAAACTGATATTTAATTAATCAAGAACTATTGATAATCAGTCAGGGTTTGAGACTAGACGGAACACAAGATTGGAAATTGCATTTCCAACATTTTCGAAAATGTTCTGCATAATTGACAGCATTCTACAGGTTAATATTGGTAGATGTTCAGTATCGAGATTAAACCGCGAATAGTAGAGAAGGTATCGCATCGTATCGATCAGAGCGTTGAGTTTCAAATGCTTGTTGGTCGCTCACAGTACTGACAGCCGAAACGCGTAATGTCTCGACAAATTCGTTATTGGCTTGATGCGGTACGCCTGACACGAAAGCTTATAACGTAAACCACGAACAGCCAATGCGTTTGAACCCCACGGACGTACGTAGTCTTTGCTTTTTGGCGAAAATCTCATTAGGCTTGACACGACATTGTTTTATCCGCTCTTATGACTTCACACGATGTTGCCCGTTTTTTAATTTAATAACCACCAACGATTCTATCGAAGTGAAATCCAATAAATGTACTCGTGGTGAAAAGGTTAAGTATTACGTCTGGGGTGGGATTCCGAGTTAAACACACGATGTAATAGTAGCATTAGCGTTGTATATACACGGAGAGAAGGATCTGATACTTTTTACCATATTTCTAGTAAAAGTATCGTAAATTCCTGGTACCTGGAAGCCATGACACCACCTATCATGAAGTACGAGAACTATGAGAATTTTTACCACGAAATATGATTAAAAATTCTATGTATATGGCAGAAATTCTCATAGTTCTCGTACTTTTCGTCAGGTGGCGGTTATGGCTTTCCAATACCAGGAGCGTTTGATAATTTTTACCATAACGTCTGGTAAATTTTATCAGATCCTTCTCTCACAACAAATGCTGGATGTCAGCAAATTGTGTTCGTGAAAACTTTGATTTTTGCGAAGAGAATTGGTTGCGCTTAATTGATTATTCATTGGTGCCTTTAATCTGGAATAATATTGTATCATTTTATGTTTTTTCAATTGTTAATGATGTTGAGAAATTAAACGGACGTACCTGTCGTGATCGTGACCGTACGAAGGATTTACTCTTCTCGCGTAAAGAGAGGCACCACCCTCGGACATGTAACCGTCACATAGATCGGAAAGTGCTCTACTTCCAACGTTCATACCACCGCGAAGGACTTCGCCGTCGCTCAGGTAACCCGATGCGATATCAATGTCCGCGTAATCCTGACCAACGTGATGATGCGATGAGGAATGTAGAACCGTGTATTGTCGGCCTGTTGTTCGACTCGGTAGAGTTTGTAGACATCGCGCACCGGGAGTATAACCTCGGAGAAGAGGCTGCATAGGCTTCACAGTCATCTCAGCTTCTTCCTCAGGTACCGGGCCACTGATGCAGGGTGTAGGGTCCGTTAAAACCTGTTGAAATTGTTGAAAATCATTATATTAATGGGATAATTTGAAATTTAGAACGTTTGCATGTGTTATTATTTTTTTTTAAAGTGACTCTTTTCCGTTTCTGATTTCAGAATTTACAGATCCGACTTTCGTTCGGAAAATATAACCTAATTTTTTTTTCTTGAACATATCTAATTTTGACCTTCACTATCGTTTTCAAGTCGTATATTCTGCCTCAGAAAATACCCTTTACAAGACTTTTTACAACAATTTTTTAAAAAGTGACTTTTTTCCGTTTATAATCCCAGAATTTACAGAACCGACTTCCGGTTGGAAAATCTAACGAAAATTTTTATTTCTTTAAGATATCGAATTTTGACCTTTACTGTCGTTCTCAAGTCGGATATTTTATCACAGAAAATACCGGTTACAAGTCTTTTTACCATAATTTTAAAAAAGTGACTTTTTTCCGTTTATAATCCCAGAATTCACAAATCTGACTTCCGGTTGGAAGATCCAAGCTAAGTTTTTTTCTTCAACATATCTAATTTTGGCCTTCACTATCGTTATCAAGTCGTATATTCTGCCCCAGAAAATACTGGTGACAAGTTTTTTTACCATGATTTTTAAAAAAGTGACTTTTTTCCGTTTCTGAATCGAGAATTCACAGACCTTCCACAATTGACTAACCTTTTCCATTTGTTCGAAAGTCGTATCAATCTTCCTATTTGGAATAGTTTTTATTTCACTGCCACTCTCGCTGCTCGGTCGATAAATGACGCTGCTATCGCTCGAATTGCTCTGACCAGTGCTATTAGAATTACTGTGTGAGCTTTCAGACATGAGGTCTGAAATGCTCGGCATAGGCGAGACCATCGCAACAGTATTAGGGTCCAATTTACGATGCAACGAGTCACCTTTAAGTTTAGCGGCACTCGGAATATTAGGTATATTTATATCTTTCTGTTGTTTTGTCGTGCCTTTGACGAGGGCCGTAGGTTTTGGAATACTCGAACCGGGACTCATTCCAGGACCCGTCACCGTCTGTCCTTGAGAGTTTTGGGCGGGTCCTGGAAGCGGACTGACATTAATCGTCGCTTGCTTATATGCCGGACTTCCCGGACTTTCGACTTGCATAGATCCCGAATTTTCGGCCGTTTTTAAGCTGCCTCCGTGTATTTTATTGTCGTTTACCGATTCTTGATGATGACGAGGTGAACCAACAGATTCCCTCTCGTTAGGATCAAAATTTGTTCTCTTCTGATCGCTGATATGATTTTCACAGGTTTTGGAACGAACCTCGTAATTATCCTCAGAATTTTTACACAAATTGTTCAGATCCGAGTCAACACTTCTTTCCACAGTTTCGCCGATTTTGTCCTCGGACAAATTCATATTCGCTTGATTCATAGTACTAATAGTTTTGTCGAAATTCACTGGACCATTTTCCACATGGCTCATCGGATGTTCCGCGTGTGAAACTTCGTGACTCTGTTGTTTTATCAGTCCATTGGAATTTGGCAAAAGTCCCTTTTGCCCAAGAACATCTTTATTCAGTCCGTTCGGCGGTCCTTTGAGATTTTGTTGATTGAATTTCGGATCCGTAATTTTACCAGGTAATTCCATCTTTGGCCTCTGAATAGATTTCTGCTCGGTCTTGGAATTCGCGACGATGTGTTGCTGTTGTTGAGGCTGTTTTTGTTGTCCTTGAGGGCCAAGTGATGTATTGGATTTCTGCAATTGCGCCGATTGCTTCAGCAGATCGAAGTTATTGACTTTTTTATCGGTGGTCGTGAGTTTCGTGCCGGCGTTTGCAATTTTACTTCCCGTTTTCGCATCTTCAACGGTCGATGGCGTGTAAGCCAATTTTTCGGGGCCTTTCGTTCTGGCTATTTTACTCTGTGCTTTCGTTTGCTCTTTTCTCGCAGTCTTTGGACTCGACTGCTTGGCGGGTTTTGCCTGAAGCTTAGACTTCAAAGCTCTCGTCTTTGGTGACTCAACTTGCGTTTTTGTTTGATCACAAAGGGACGTCGAACTGTCCGAGTGTTCGGAACGCGCTGAAGAAAATCCAGACGAGCTTGAAGTTCTCTTCGATACTGCTGAAGATGCCTTGCCACGTTCTTGATTCTTTTCCTTGTTGTTGAACAGCTTGAATTTATCGAGAACGGAATTTTTATTTTGCTGTTGTGCTGGCGCTGGCTGACCCGAATAAGGTGATGGCTGAGGTGTCCGTAGACCACCCGGACGTCCGACTGTCGATGCTCGAGGACTGCAAAACATAGAAGAAAAAAATGTTATTTTTTGTGCACTTTCCATAATATGACGAGTAATTTTGTCACACTCAAGACAAAAGCGTAATAATTGATTGCTCCAACATTTCTCATGGCTACACGGAATTTTATTTATCCAAATACACTCCAAGCGACTAAGTTGGCTACACGGAAAAAAAGGCTTGGTTGGAACAGCCAAGTGCTATGGTTATATATGCGCCAGACGATTAAATTGGTTAGACCAACCAAGTAATTTGTTAGGCTACCAATTTCTTGGTTGGTCTAACCAAGTCACTTGGTTAGCTTACCAATTTTTTGGTTGGTCTAACCAAGAAATTGGTAGCCTAACAAATTACTTGATTGATCGAACCAATTAATTGGCTGGCGCATAAGCTTAGTCCAAGCAACTAAGTTGGCTACACGGAAAAAAGGCTTGGTTGGAACAGCCAAGTGCTATGGTTAAATATGCGCCAGACGATTAAATTGGTTAGATCAACCAAGTAATTTGTTAGGCTACCAATTTCTTGGTTGGTCTAACCAAATCACTTGGTTAGCTTACCAATTTTTTGGTTGGTCTAACCAAGTCACTTGGTTAGCTTACCAAGTGACTTGGTTAGTCCAACCAAGAAATTGGTTGCCTAACAAATTACTTGGTTGATCGAACCAATTAATTGGCTGGCGCATATATAACCATGGCACTTGGTTGTTTCAACCAAGCCTTTCTTTCCATGTAGGTTAAGCAATATTTTCGTTCCACCGACAAAATAGTTGGTTGTGACTATTCGTCAGTTGTCAACCAATTAATTTGCTAACCCATCAAACTAGTTTGTCGCCCCAACTAAATTGTATTTATTTCGGTAACCAACTCGTTTATTGTCCCAACAAAATTTGTCGCTTGGAGCCTATTCGAGTAATTATTTTTTTTTTTCGTGTGTAAAGGAAACAAAAAAGAAAAAGTACCTGGGTGTCGTTGCCGTGGGTTGACGGTTCACCGAACCCTGACTCCTGGGTTGTGGAATGAAGGAAAGTCCCGGGGGAGGCTGTTGTTGACTCGGGCTGGTACTCCTCGAGCTGCTTGCACTTCCAATACCTCCGTTTCCGTGTTTTAGTCCTGCTGAAACGATAAACGAATGGATAGCTATTATAGTGATGGTAGATAATGCATATACATTCTGGGAATGTCAAATAGTTGGTCATTCTGCAGCCACTTACTTAAGTGGGTAAATAAGCTTAGAAAATTGAAAAAGGAGACGATGGAAGCACCAAAGGCAGATTATTTCGAGTATTTAATAAAACAAAACTGTGATAATGTCCTCGAATTGTTTTTACTCCAAAATTGGATATCAATATGAAAAAAAGTCAATTCCTATCAAATGTAATTTATAATATTTACATTATTGTGTACTTCTGTGTATTAAAAAACATTTTTTATGACGTAAATATCTTGCAATAATTTATATTAATAAAAATATAATTTAGACAGTAGCTGCGTGCCACTTACTTAAGTGGGTTTACAAAATTTTAAAAATTGTAGAAGAAGACGATGGAAGCACCAAAGGCAGATTGTTACGAGTATTTAATTTTTTAAAACTGTGATAATCTGCTCGAATTGTTTGTACTCGAAAATCGGAAAGAAAATTTCAATTCTTATCAAATGTAATCTATAACATTTACAAAATTATGTACTTCTGTATATAAAAAAATATTTTTTATTAATAATATCTTGCAACAATTTGTATTAATAAAAATATAATTTAGACAGTGTTATTTCACTGTCACATTTACACTATCGCGCAGCTGCGGCGGAACTACCAGCAAATATTATAAAACAGGTATATTTATGAAATTAACTCGTTGGCAATTCATGAGAGGGGATGGCACACGCTGTTCACCTCCTATTGCGAGATTTGTTTTTGTATGTGCGAAAAAAAAAAATTGAATTTGTCGAGATCAGCAAAAATCTCGAGTTGCAAGGCGAAACGGATATATAGGTCGAACGGACAGTCATCAGCAGAGTCGGACTCGGTGCTGTCTGGTGAAACTGCTGGTCTGGCAGTCACTGAGTTTTGCGCCGGGTGCGTCGAGCACCCCACGCCAAATGTCAACGTCGAGACGAGAGAAATAAAAGGCCAATATCTGAGATATTGCTAGCTTACGTATTATAGTAAATATACAACGATAAAGTCGTTCAATACACCTAACCACCTGCCGATCGCGACGATTTCAAATTCTGCCTACAATAATAACGGAAAATAATGGTAAAAGTACGTTTTTTTTTGCAACTTACATCTTGAAATAAAAAATCTAACCGAAAGCCCATAGAACTTAAATATTACATTTATTTCAATAATAATTAATGGTAATGGAAAATAATGGTAAAAGTACGTTTTTTTTTGCAACTTACATCTTGAAATAAAAAATCAAACCGAAAGCCCATAAAACTTAGATACTACATTTATTTCGAATTGTGTAAAGCTTGTAAATATAAATAAAAACGCAACTTATATTTCGTCCTCAAAAACAGTCTATTAAAATTGTAACTGCTAATGTAGCATTTTGGAGGATTTTCTATTTTACAACAAAATCTTTTTCAATTTTAATCCAGAAATTCTGGTATAATTTGATGAATAGTTGAATCCCATTAGGAATGCAGACTGAATTTTTATTTCATCAAGAAAAAAGGGATTTTTATATAAACATTTAAAATGCCAAATGACACGCCAAGTGTGAACGTCGAGATGAGAGAAATAAAAGGCCAATACCTGCGATTTTGCTAGCTTACGTATTATAGTAAATATAAAACGATAAAGTGGTTCAATACACCTAACCACCTGCCGATCGCGACGATTTTCAATTCTGCCTACAATAATAACGGAAAATAATGGTAAAGTACTTTTTTTTTTTTGCAACTTACATCTTGAAATAAAAAATCTAACCGAAAGCCCACAAAACTTAAATATTACATTTATTTCAATAATAATACAATAATAATAACCGAAAATAATAGTAAAAGTACGTTTTTTTTTTTGCAACTTACATCTTGAAATAAAAAATCTAACCGAAAACCCATAAAACTTAAATATTACATTTATTTCAATAATAACAGAATAATAGTACAATAATAATAACCGAAAATAATAGTAAAAGTACGTTTTTTTTGCAACTTACATCTTGAAATTAAAAAAATCTAACCGAAAACCCATAAAACTTAAATATTGAATTTATTTCAATAATAATAGAATAATAGTACAATAATAATAACCGAAAATAATAGTAAAAGTACGTTTTTTTTGCAACTTACATTTTGAAATTAAAAAATCTAACCGAAAACCCATAAAACTTAAATATTACATTTATTTCAATAATAATAGAATAATAGTACAATAATAATAACCGAAAATAATAGTAAAAGTACGTTCTTTTTTTGCAACTTACATCTTGAAATAAAAAATCTAACCGAAAGCCCATAAAACTTAAATATTTCATTTATTTCGAATTGTGTAAAGCGTGTGAATATAATTAAAAACGCAACTTATATTTCGTCCTCAAAATCAGTCTATTGAAATTGTAACGACTATCGTAGCATTTTGGAGGATTTTCTATTTTACAACAAAATCTTTTTCAATTTTAATCCAGAAATTCTGGTATAATTTGATGAATAGTTGAATCCCATTAGGAATGCAGATTGAATTGTTATTTCATCAAGAAAAAAGGGATTTTGGTGTAAACATTTAAACATTTAAACTTTTAAACATTTAAACATTTAAAATTCCACGCCAAGTGTCAACGTCGAGACGAGAGAAATAAAAGGCCAATATCTGCGATATTGCCGGCTTACGTATTATGGTAAAGTGGTTGAATACACCTAACCGGAACACCAGGTACACCGCAGTGAAAACGGTGGCAATAACAACGCTTATACGCTGTAAAGTGCATTCGCGAGACTCGAATGCACTTTATTCTTCTACTGTACCGCAGTTTTATCTGTCTGTCGATATTTCGAAGGCATTTGTAGTATCGTTTCCAAGAATGAAGATAATGAGTTCTGGAGCTTCGAAGCGTGAAAATATTAATGAGGAGAATTTTTTTGTTGTCATTACATTATCGTACACAAAGATTTGAAAGTAAATTTTACACTTTATAAAAATTGCTTAAGATAGTTCTTGCGCTTGGTATTATTCTTATTTTTTATATTTCGCATAAGTTCGAGAAAAATGAGAGGAAATTGCAAACATTTCTCGATGGTATAAGAATCAGAAAAAATGAATGCACATTAAAGGTACTAAAAAATGTTATTAGCAAATGGATGAAAAAAAAATTGTTTAACAAATTTCCCGGAAACCTACATGTTTTTTTGTATGAATTTTTTCAACTTTTTAAATTCAATTTGAATTTTGTGTTTTCTCACATATTTTTTCCATACAAAAAGAAAAAAATTCAAAGTGAATTAAAAAATCTGAACAAATTCATACCTATTCAGAAAAATGAACGAATCATTTTCATTTTTAAAAAACGTGAGTTTTCGGGAAATTTGTGGAACAATTTTTTGTTTTTTCATCAATTTGTTAACATTTTAGAATAATTATTATGCTAAATTAATCTTTTCCGTACCCTTAATGTGCATTAATTTTTTCAGATATCTATTTTTCTCGAACTTATGCGAAATGAATACCAGGCACAAGGACTACCTTAATAACATTAAGCAATTTTTTATAGACAGATTTGTAGAAACAAATATTTCAAATAAATAAAACGTTGAAATTTATTTTAAACACAAACACGTTGAAAATTGAAAAATAAAATAAAAAAAATAGTCACGTGTAAATGCATTTTTCCTTCATGAAATTAAATATGATAATATATTTCCAACGAAATATCAATTTTTGTCAAATTTCATCGGAATTAAAAAAGGCTTTTTTTTAAATATTATTAATTTGAAGTAACAAACAAGCATTTTATTTTTTCATAAATAATCTTTACCAATATCGTTTAAAAATAAATTACTATTTCACAAAAACATTTAAACGTGTGCATTTTATGGAAAATTATAAAAAACAAAGAATTTGGTCATTAGAGTGTTGAGTAAGATCAGAGTTACTTGCAGATTAATCTGTAGATCGATTAGGAATAGAGCTTCATTGAAAGCTCTTGAATGAATCTGCGGTTCGTCCGGTCGTAAATAATTGCGCAAATAGCACATTCGTTAACCAAGGCACGATAATTCATTCGAATAATTATTTTTCAGTAATCTCACTCTCTTGAGCCTCTGTGTTGCGTGTTCGGGCTTGCGAAAATTCTCTATTGGCGAGTGCACTCGATAAAACGACGATTGAGTGCCTCATTAAGCGAATACAGACGCCGGCTGTACTGAAGGCTCATGTGAACACTCGTCGTCGTCGTCGTCGTCGTCATGGCGGCTGAGTGTAACAGCCCGTAGACAAAATAAACCAATCCTCGGTCCAGCACAAGGCAACGACGACTACTACTAATACTACGACGACCAAGAGATCCCAACAGCTTCGAACGGTATTTGCCAACCCTCGCATTTACAACACACCGAAAGATTGAGATTGCGTTACGTCGATTACTACCACCTACGCCTGGGCGAGTAATTTTACACGCTTAGCTGTTGGTTCACTTCCTACTGAATTATTTTTATCATTAAACACGATAAATGTTTATTCGAGCTGCAAAAATCTTCGTTCCGTCTTCTATTATTCATTAATGGTATTTAATCCCATTAAAAATGCATACCGAATTGTTATTCATTTAAAAAAAAACAGATTTTTGTGTAAAAGTTTAAAAAGCCAATTTTTCAAAGATCCCAGTTTTCCACTATTTTTATTCAGAAAAATGTCCAACAGTTTCATACACTATAAAATTAGTAATTAGTCATTAGTAATTTGCTTTATTCGATAACAATAACCTTTGAATTTTTAAATCATTGAGAAATAATATTGCATACGATGTTTTTAAACAACTAATAGTTATTTCATTTTTTAGTTACTTCGAATTTTGCAGGAAGTAAAAATATTACGAATGGTATAAAAATATTACAGCGCACCGAAATATTGAGATTGCGTTATGTCGATTACTACCACCTACGCCTGGGCGAGTAATTTTACACGCTTAGCTGTTGGTTCACTTCCTACTGAATTATTTTTATCATTAAACACGATAAATGTTTATTTGAGCTGCAAAATTCTCCGTTTGTTCATCAATTGTCCATGCATGAAGAATGGTATTTAATCCCATTAACAATGCATACCGAATTGTTATTTCATTTAAGAAAAAACAGATTTTTGTGTAAAAGTTTAAAAAGCCAATTTTTCCACTATTTTAATTCAGAAAAATTTCCAACAGTTTTATACACTATACAATTAGTAATTAGTCATTAGTAATTTGCTTCATTCGATAACAACAATCCTTGATTTTTTTAATTATTGAGAAATAATATTGCATACGATATTTTTAAACCACTAATAACCACTTCATTTTTTACTTACTTCGAATTTTGCAGGAAGTAAAAATATTACGAATGGTATGAAAATATTACAGCGCGCCGAAATATTGAGATTGCGTTATGTCGATTACTACCACATAGGCCTGGGCGAGTAATTTTACACGCTTAGCTGTTGGTTCACTTCCTATTAAATTATTTTTATCATTAAACACGATAAATGTTTATTTGAGCTGCAAAATTCTCCGTTTGTTCATCAATTGTCCATGCATGAAGAATGGTATTTAATCCCATTAAAAATGCATACCGAATTGTTATTTCATTAAAAAAAAACAGATTCTTGTGTAAAAGTTTAAAAAGCCAATTTTTCCACTAATTTATATCAGAAAAATGTCCAACAGTTTCATACACTATAAAATTAGTAATTAGTCATTAGTAATTTGCTTCATTCGATAACAACAATCTTTGAATTTTTAAATCATTGAGAAATAATATTGCATACGATGTTTTTAAACAACTAATAACCACTTCATTTTTTAGTTACTTCGAATTTTGCAGGAAGTAAAAATATTACGAATGGTATGAAAATATTACAGCGCGCCGAAATATTGAGATTGCGTTATGGCGATTACTACCAGATAGGCCTGGGCGAGTAATTTTACACGCTTAGCTGTTGGTTGACTTCCTACTGAATTATTTTTTTCATTAAACACGATAAATGTTTATTCGAGCTGCAAAAATCTTCGTTCCGTCTTCTATTATTCATCAATGGTATTTAATCCCATTAAAAATGCATACCGAATTGTTATTCATTTAAAAAAACAGATTTTTGTGTAAAAGTTTAAAAAGCCAATTTTTCAAAGATCTCAGTTTTCCACTATTTTTATTCAGAAAAATGTCCAACAGTTTCATACACTATAAAATTAGTAATTAGTCATTAGTAATTTGCTTTATTCGATAACAATAACCTTTGAATTTTTAAATCATTGAGAAATAATAGTGCATACGATGTTTTTAAACAAATAATAGTCATTTCATTTTTTAGTTACTTCGAATTTTGCAGGAAGTAAAAATATTACGAATGGTATGAAAATATTACAGCGTACCGAAATATTGAGATTGCGCTTTGTCGAGTAATTTTACACGCTTAGCTGTTGGTTGACTTCCAACTAAATTATTTTGATCATTAAACACGATAAATTTTTATTCGAGCTGCAAAAATCTCCGTTTATCTATTATCCATGCATGAATAATGGTATTTAATCCCATTAAAAATGCATACCGAATTGTTATTTCATTTAAAAAAAAAAAACAGATTTTTGTGTAAAAGTTTAAAAAGCCAATTTTTCAATGATCCCGTTTTTTCACTATTTTAATTCAGAAAAATGTCCAACAGTTTCATACACTATAAAATTAGTAATTAGTCATTAGTAATTTGCTTCATTCAATAACAACAATCTTTGAATTCTTAAATCATTGAGAAATAATATTTCATACGATGTTTTTAAACAATCAATAACAACATAATTTTTTAGTTATTCCGAATTTGGCAGGAAATAAAAATACTACGCACTCGTAGTATTCTTATTTCCAAAACATTACAACACACCGAAAAGATCGAGATTTGTTAATCTTTGCGTTCAGTGAATTTTACGGTACGAATTGAATGATTGATTAATTCGTTTGATAAAAAAAGTGTATTGGTAGCATTACGATTATGAAAATAAATATATATATAGAAACATTTGTATGACCTTAATTTTTTAGACTTAATTGAATCTACTTTTCAACTTTTATTATTGCAATTATTTTTAAGGAAAGGGAGCAAATAAATATTAAGAGAACTGGAAGGCTAAAGATTTTCAAACTATTGTCAGCTGCTTCTGATATGACTTTAGCTTTTATTTATTTCTCGAAAATTAGTGAAGTTATAATTTATCAAACATTTTATTTATTTGTAGAATCGCTATTTAAATCCATAGCATTTCGTTAATATTAACTCTATCTTAAATTGCTGAATCTGAGTCAGAAGAAGTCGACATTCGCCCAACTGACAATTATTAGTGAATATTTGTTCTATCGGTTTACTTATAAGAGTGCAAAATGACTCATCCCTTAAAAAATCAATAAGCCACAATAAAAAAAATCGCAAAATACATATAACTTCAGCAAAAAGCTACAGTCGCATTGTCAGCAGCAATCACGAAACAAATAATTAGTATATGAGCATTACTACAGTTTATCCCACAGTAAAGTGATAAATAGCCAGCAGCAGATAAGCAAATAATAAAATCCCCATTACAATTTTTCGTTGGCCTTTGATAAGCGAAAATCCAGCTCGCAATAAATTATCTTTATCAGAACAAATAAAGGAACTCGAACAAATAAAAAATGTATTCATCGTCGCTAAGTTTTCTTTCGGATTTTCCACTTTCGTGTAAAATCGTGTAAAAATGAAGAAAAAGGAATTGGTAATACGGGATGTTTTATTGAACTACATGCGACGACAAGTATCCCGTAAATTTTACAGACCGTGTTAGATCTTCTTTTGCGACTTTTGTAACACTACCAGAAGCTATACAATATTGCAGGACCGTGAGGCTCTTGCTACTGCAGCAGTTGACTCAATTTATTCATCGAATCTGTCGCCAGCTCTGGCGAACGTTCGCGCGTTCGTAGAAGCTCTACCGCCTCTTTACTACAACCCACCGTATTATACTGCAGTCTGGCGAGTACATACTCCGGATATGTGTGTGCACACCAGCGATTTATAAACAGCATGGTAACGAGAACCTGATCTATGCAGCCCGTTTCCTTGGCTCAAGTGCAACACGAAAAAGAAAAATAAAAAAATCGCTGAATAAAAGGAAGGGAATAGATGCATACCTCCTACATTTACATGTCTGCAAATTTCATCGACTTCCTTGTCGATTTTATCCAGTATTTCTGATAGAAAAACGTAACATTACGAAATAGAATTTCAAAAAAAAAATTTAATATCAATATTTTTTTAACCTTCGGCTATCAAATAAATTAACAGACGATTTCTAGTTTTTAGAGGTTTATACATGGGGTTAATACACTGATTTGAAAAAATGTAGTTTATTATAAATTATGATCTATGCAGCACGTTTAAAAAAATTTAAAAATCGCTGAATAAAAGGAAGGGCATCATCGACTTCCTTGTCGATTTTATCCAGCATTTCTGATAGAATAACGAAACATTACGAAATAGAATTTAAAAAAAATTTTATGTCAATATTTTTTTAACCTTCGGCTATAAAATATATTAAAAGACGATTTCTAGTTTTTAAAGGTTTATACATGAGGCGATGCACTGATTTTTTTAAATTTAGTTTATTATAAATTATGATCTGTGCAGCACGTTTCCTTGGTTCAAGTGCAACACGAAAAAGAAAAATAAAAAAATCGCTGAATAAAACGAAGGCAATAGATGCATACCTCCTACATTTACATGTCTGCAAATTTCATCGACTTCCTTGTCGATTTTATTCAGCATTTCTGATAGAAAAACGAAACATTACGAAATAGAAATTCAAAAAAAAATTTAATATCAATATTTTTTTAATCTTCGGCTATCAAATAAATTAAAAGACGATTTCTAGTTTTTAGAGGTTTATACATGGGGCGATACACTGATTTATTTTTTATTTAGTTTATTATGAATTATTATCTATGCAGCGCGTTTAAAAAAATAAAAAATCGCTGAATAAAAGGAAGGAAATAGATGCATACCTCCTACATTTACATGTCTGCAAATTTCATCAACTTCCTTGTCGATTTTATCCAGCATTTCTGATAGAATAACGAAACATTACGAAATAGAATTAAAAAAAAATGTAATGTCAATATTTTTTTAACCTTCGGCTATAAAATATATTAAAAGACGATTTCTAGTTTTTAGAGGTTTATACATGGGGCGATGCACTGATTTTTTTAAATTTAGTTTATTATAAATTATGATCTGTGCAGCACGTTTCCTTGGTTCAAGTGCAACACGAAAAAGAAAAATAAAAAAATCGCTGAATAAAACGAAGGGAATAGATGCATACCTCCTACATTTACATGTCTGCAAATTTCATCGACTTCCTTGTCGATTTTATCCAGCATTTCTGATAGAAAAACGAAACATTGCGAAATAGAAATTCGAAAAAATTTAATATCAATATTTTTTTAACCTTCGGCTATAAAATAAATTAAAAGACGATTTCTAGTTTTTAGAGGTTTATACATTGGCCGATACACTGATTTATTTTTTATTTAGTTTATTATAAATTATGACCGATGCAGCACGTTTAAAAAAATTTAAAAATCGCTGAATAAAAGGAAAGAAATAGATGCATACCTCCTACATTTATGTCTGCATGTCTGCAAATATCATCGACTTCCTTGTCGATTTTATCCAACATTTCTGATGGAAAAATGAAACATTGCGAATTTTTTTTTTTAAATTCAATATCAATATTTGTTTTAAACTTCGGCTATAAAATAAATTAAAAGAAGATTTCTATTTTTTTTCTAATTCTTCTGAAGTTCGAGATTTAATTAAATTTAGTATAAATTTTTATAATTCGTTACAACAATTTCAGGAAATAAATTATATACATCTGAGGTACTCCAATTTTTTTTTCGCAGTATTTAGGGGGAAAAAATGTGGCTCTTCATATATATTTTTAATTATGTGTCATATTTTACAATCAGAAATTCTAGATAAAATGTCCAAAAAAACGAATTAAATATAAAACCTTCATAATGTAAATATGACAGTTATGCATTTCCGCCCTTAAAATAAAAGCGTCTCAGATTTATTTTTAAACGTCAGTTTTACAAGAAAACTTTTTAGAAAAGAAATCGAAAAAAATTCATTAGACGACGAAAAAAAAGTTACCATTGTACGTAATGTTTTGTTACAAACAGTGACGATTAATTCAGATAGTGATTTGTGCAACGCGGTTTACGAGAGTTTTGTCAGTCGGACGAGTTTTCATGGACACGTAATCGCATCGGATTGACAACAATGGTACAACAATGGTCTCCCGATGAGAGTGGCCATGAGGGGCGCTCGAGAATGACAGAAATAGTGAGAGACCTTAAAACGTGACTGGGCATACGTCGGAGTCGGAAAGAGCTCCTCGAGCCCTTGTCAAACAGGGGATGATTCATTGCGGAGTCGAGACACGGCCGATCGATCTCGCGTCTATCGCGTTCCAACGAAATTAATGGCTCTCTCGTACCCGGAATTCACGATCGTGTTGCGCGACTAAAAGAGAACTGATACCTTCATACCCAAAAACCACCTGCTGATTTCTACGATTTCAAATTCCGGACACAAGAATAATCGAAAATAATGGTAAATGTATTTTTTTTTTCGCAATTTAAATCTTGATAAATCGCAATAAAAAAACCTAAATATTTAATTTATTTCGAATTGTGTAAAGAGTGTAAATATTAATAAAAACGACGTCATGATCAATTGACGTAAAAAAATTGTATAGTAAAACACTATACAATTAAGTGTCAAAATTTTACAAAGAACAGTATAAAAATATGGCACCTTAACGCGTTAATATACCGATTCAAAATCCAAGTTTCTAAATAAGTAAGGAATATCGCACATTTTCGAATACGTTTGCACAAAGTTTACAATGCACTATAAATATTATTGAAAAAATAAATAGCACCATAAATATTTCGAATAAAATAAATAATACCATAAATATTTTGAACAAAATAAATAACACCATAAATATTAAAAAAAAAAAAATATCATAAATATTTTTGAAAAAATAAATAGTACCTAAAATATTTTTGAAAAATAAATAGCACCATAAATGTTTTTGAAAAAATAAAGAGCACCATACATATTTTTGAAAAAATAAATAGCAGCATAAATATTTTTGCAAAAATAAATAGCACCATAAATATTTTCCAAAAATAAATAGCACAATAAATATTTTGAAAGCATAAATAGCACCATAAATATTTTGAAAAAATAAATAGCACCGTAAATATTTTCGAGAAATAATTGGCACCCTACATATTTACGAAAAGTAAATAGCACAATAATTATTTTTGAAAAAATAAATAGCACCAAAAATGTTTTCGAAGAAAATAAACAGCACAATAAATATTTTGAAAGAATAAATAGCGCCATAAATATTCTTCAAAAATAAATAGCACCACAAATATTTTGCAAAAAAATAAATAGCACAATAAATATTTTGAAAGAATAAATAGCATCATAAATATTTTCGAAAAAAAAATAGCACGATAAATATTTTGAAAAAATAAATAGCACCCTAAATATTTTTGAAAGTACTAAATAAAACAATAATTATTTTTGAAAAAAATAAACAGCACGATAAATATTATTGAAAAAATAAATAGCACCATAAATACACTGAGTATATTGATTAGAGAATTTTTCAACACTCACGGTGTAATGTTAAAGGAAAGTTAAAAACTGGAGAAATGGAGGTGAGAAGGCACTTTTTTTAAGGCATAATAAAACTGCTTGATGTAAGTATAGCGAATCGAAAGAAGCGACAGAGTTAAACGATCCACCGAAGCACCGCACAGCCTCCGGCGAGCTGTGCTGCACACTGGAGCATAGAACACGCGTGTAGTTAGTACCTCATCGACGGTTACGGCACGGCAAGTAAGTAACCAGTAAGGGAGCGTACAGAAGCAATGCAGTACCGCGCGTTGCATGCCTTTTCGTACGACTACGCACAGTAGATATTCATTCGGTAGGCCGGACTTGTGTTCAACGAATACATGCGTCCATACGATATTTTTCCCACTCTCTTAACAGCAGCTTATCTCGCTTTATCTATATCTGTCTCCTCGTCACTCGTACTCCTCGTCGTCTATCAATCTATCCGTCCTTTTCATCTCATTCGACAGCGAAAATTAATCCAGATATTTTGCCAACTACACTAAAAAAATTTATTTAAAAATTAATATACAGTATATAAAGCTCGGATGCATATACCGTTTTATTAATTTTCAGATGCCTTCGTCATTGACAAATACGATATTTGTATATTAAAATAATCACGTACTGTAATTTACAAATACCAGTATTCGAGAATTCTTATACTATTCTTAAGATTACTATAAAAGTATATTAATATGGGATTTATATACCCGTTTTGGAAATCTCATATCGTTTGGTATATTAAATTCACTTGCATTTTTAACAGTATAAAATATTTGTTTTTGAAAATTAATATACCGTATATAAAGCTCGGATGCATATACCGTTATATTAATTTTCAGATGCATTCGTCATTGACAAATACAATATTTATATATTAAAATGAAGATTACAATACTCACGTACTGTAATTTTAAAATACTTGTGTCGGAGAATTCTCATACTATTCTAAAAATTTACAATAAAAGTATATTAATATGGAATTCATATACCCGTTTTGGAAATCTCATATCGTTTTGTATATTAAATTCTCTTGCATTTTTAACAGTGTAGTTTATTAAAAACTGTCACTGTTAAAAATGTTTGGAAAATTTATATACTGTATAGTAATTTATAATAAACCCGTGGAGGAAATTCATTTTTTTTATATACGAAAGAAAATAAACATTCGATGTACGTATGGTAAAATTAAAGTTAACTTATATTAAAAACACGACTTTTGTAACGAATTTAGGAGAATTGTAGTGTGTTAAATTTTCTATATCCGTTTCTGTAAAAGAACTTCTTACACTGTGTAGTAATTTTAGCTTAATCTTTTTTTGCAGTGTGCAGAAATTATATAAAAATTTGCAGAGTGAGAAAAACATAGTTCTATGAGTAAATAAAGTTTTGAAAAAGTTGCAGTGGCTGAATCCACGGAAAGTGTCTCATATATTGGAAAATAATAGCTGTTTGCGATGTAATATAACGAGGGTTGTAATAATAACCCAATTATTTCAAAATTGACTTTACTTATTTATTATTTTTCTACATTATTTGATACTCATTATTTACTTAAAATATTCTGCCGAATTAGTAACAAACATGTCAATTTTATTCTTAAAAAAATGTAAAAAAATGATGTTTCAAAATACGTTACAAGATGTAACGATAATAAAATTTGTTGGTTATTATTTTGTGGAATTTCATAATAATGAATTTATGTTGTTATAATTTATGAATTCAAAATAATGAATTTATGCAAAAATATCTAAATTTGTTTATTTTCGTCACCAAAATAGTTAAATTAGCTAAAAAAAAAAAGTGAAAACGATAATTTGACGAATGCAAAATTGCATATCCCTCAATAATTAATAACTGCATTTTGTACACCGTATATATTACAGATAAATATATACAGATTACATACAAGTATGCAGCAACTAGTAAAAGCATGAGCAACACATTTCTCACTATATCTGTTCGCATTTTCTCCTTGTCTTTCCAATGTGTTTCAGGAACCAGCGTTATCCCGCTTAAGAGATACGCATTGGTAGTAAATTCTCGTTTATATTATGAGCGTATGAGTACACGAAGGATTGACAGGCCAAGGCGATTAAATTCAGTGGTTCTCTTTACTTTCTTATTCCCCAACAGATCATACATTTCGACTCAATGCAAGTAAAATTATATTTGCAACTATAAATCATCATAAAAAATAATTCATTATTTTTTTTTAAGTACACAAACTTAATAATGTTCTTTTTTTAAATTGAATTTTAAATTTAATGATGTATAAAATAATCAATATATTAATTGAATTATTAAGACCTAATAAGCTTAGGTATATATTGGATCTGGGGATAAAACGGTAAAATCAGTTGAGAACCTCACGAAGAGCGGAAAGACCGTAAGAACCAAGGCTTTGGTGTTCCCTCGAGTGCAGAGTGCACATACAGCTGTATAGAATCTAAGTTACGGTACACGCTCAGCAGCCAGAGGATCTTCTCTGTACCAGTAGATATATATATATATCTAGCTACTGCACGTTCGATGATCGTCTTGGGAATCGAGTGAGAAGACCGCAAAATGAGATATAGGAAACGGTTGGATGAGCCAGACGCGTCCTGTTTTCCTATTTTTAGTTCCTTTTTTATAATTTTTTTTATTCCCTTTTCATTCTTCAATGCTCTTGCGGCTTACCACGAACGGATCAGTAGGTAAGGAGTGCATCGGTCAGACAGTCATTAATGCTTTGGGTGTAATAATACAGCCGCACTGAAAAAAGGGTTATTTCGGCCTATTAAGATATTGGTTAAAAATTTAACCAAGAAAATTTTCGTAGGCGCAACAAATTTATTGGTTATACTCAGAAAAATGATCTCGTAGATCGAAATAGATTTTGGTTAATGTAAATAAATTTTCTTATTTGAATGCCGGACGCTATAATTATTTTGAGTTAATTATTTTATTTCAGTTGAGAAATAAATTTATCTGCGATTTAAATAATTTCTTTATCATACTCTGTATAAATAATGTGGAAATTAATAATTTATTACTGAACTATGTTTTACAATGGGTCAATATGCAATAATATTGATATTGGATAGCAAAAGAATATAATTTTTGTTTACTAAATGTTATTGAATAATTATTGATTTGAATCAAATAATAAAAAATATTTAAAAAAATAAATAATAAATAATAAAAATAAATTAAATAATCAAAAATAATTCAAAATAAATGAATCTTTTTCGGACAAATATACTGTAATAATAAAAGCTAATAAATATGTACTGGATTGAAAAAAAACTTTAGTTGAATTAAATAAAAAGGATTGAATATAGAAATTTTACCGTCATTTCAACTAGATGCTTTTTCCGAGTAAATAAAGAATTCAGCAGCAACAAATACATTTTTTTTCAGTCATCGTTATTCTATGTGGTTTGATCCAAATAAATAAATATGGTCAAAATCAATATATTGCACATTTCAATAAAATTCACATATGTTTCATGGAAAGCAAATTTTAGTTAGTACAAATAAAGACAAATTGAATATATGTATTGAGTCACGTTAACTAGATCTTTGGGTTGGGCCTATTAAAATCTTGGTTAAAAATTTCACCAAGAAAAATTGGATAGTCGTACAAAATACTTGGTTAAATTACCAAATCCTTGATTATGTTAATCAATAACTTGGTTGTGTCTATCATGTTTATTTGGTAATATTTTTAACCAAGTTTCCTTGGTAATATTTTTAACCAAGTTTTAGGGAATTCTGATCAAGCTTTTCTTTTCACTGCGTGTACATTGATAGCGTAGCTTATGCATTCATTGAGTTCCTCTTCTCGTTTTTCTCACTGATGAGTGACTGTTCATCGTACGAGTTGAACTGACCTGCTGGGATTGAACCAATTGAGGCTATAGCTCAATTGGTTGTTACGAACAAGATATATGAGCAGTTATCTCAGAATGCGATAATGTGCAATAGGAATCTTTGCTTGCATCGGTTTTTATCTCATTAAAAATTATCTAGATTTCAATATATTTTTAGACTTAGAAAATATTAACCCAAAATCATTATTTCTATTAAATTATTAAACTTTATCAATTAAGCTATTGTCAGATTTTTACTGAGAATTATTTTAATCAAATATCGAATTTATTTCAAATAAATAAAATTCTTTTTTAATTAAATAAATATTATTAAAATTAATACTGATTTATTTCTATGCAATGAATTCTGTTTGATCAAATAAAATCCTATTAGGCCAGCCATTAACTAAATTTATTCTTCAAATGCTACAATAATAGAATTCTATTTTGATCAAAAATAATTTATTTCATTCAAATAAATCGTATTGATTTCAAGTTAATTTTATTTGATCGAAATAAAATGTTATTAATTTCATATATATCCCGTATTTGATTCAAATAAACCCATCAGTCTTATTTCTTTGGGTGCAGAGTATTTGATTTGCTTCTCGATTTTATATAGGTACATATCAGTGTTGTAAAGCCCCATTACTTTAAGAAATAAAGTTTAAAGTATAATTCGGTTTGCAGTAATGATTTCGCAATAATAACCTGTAGCTTTTATGAAATGATATGTGAACTTTTATATACCTGAAAGGAAATCTCATTTTCAATCCAGTCTTGAGAAAAATTGCGGAAAAAATGGAAGACCACAATCCTCCATTATTTTCGCAATGCATTAACTGTTTTTCTCCATTTTTTTCAAGAATATTAGCATAAAATTCAACTGCAAATTAATATTTTTTGCAACTATTCAAAAGTTTAAATATCATATTATCCAAATGTTAATTTTATGGAATACCAAATGTTAATTTCATGGAATACCAAATGTTAATTTTATGGAATACCAAATGTTAATTTTATGGAATACCAAATGTTTATTTCATGGAATACCAAATGTTAATTTCATGGAATACCAAATGTTAATTTTATGGAATACCAAATGTTAATTTTATGGAAACGTAATCATAAAGCCATCAAATTATATCATCAACTATAGAATGAGAGATTTACAACTCTGGTACATATATATTTTTGAAATTTAATTACATACATCCTTTGGTAATTTTGTCAGAGGCTCAAATTCTTCCCGCAAACCAATGAATAATAGCCGTTCGGGTCTCGTCTTTCAGTCGTCTCGTGGTTAAAATATCCTTCTTTTCCTTTCATGCTCTTTTGTACCATTTTATTTTATCCGAAACGTCTCTCGTGCCGTCTCGAGTTACGTCTCAGAGATGATAGCCGAAGATATGAAAAATCCGAAGCGCACTGCGATGGGAACAAAAGTGAACCGGGTTCGAAGTAGTTCATTTAGAGTGGGTTCACGATCCCGGCTTTGCCGTCTCACTCTCTTTCGCTTGAGGGAAAGTCATGAGGCCCCAAGTGGTCGTGTATAGGGCTGAAGTGTCGAGAAAAGATTGAAAATGATCCATCACACCAACGCAATGGGCGTGACTTTGATCCTCAGGGATGTTGAAGTTTTATTTTTACTTCAACTCATATTCTTCACAGAAAATCTAGTCGAACTCTGTAATATTTCAAACAGGTTCTTGACGTTGCATAACACAAAATTGACGTTGTATAGGTCTTAAGGGGTTGAGGTTGGATTTTTTTTACATGAAAGCACAAATTTACGCAGCTTTTTTTTGTTAATAGCGCACAAACTTATACTTTCAGAAATCAGGAAGTGAAACTTAAACTCATCTTATGCGCATTTATTTGAACTTCGTAAAATTTCAAAAAGTGTCTGGAAATTTTATTCTGTTGATATATTTAATTTAATATAAGAGTGTAGCAAAATTACAAATTTTTATATTAAGTTTATTAATTTTCCTAGGATTTAGTAGATTATTTTCATTTTACATCTCACTTGCATATCAAATTTAATATACCAGTTCCTGTAAAATAATTTCCTTCACGTTGCACTTTTATTTGTATTTTTACTTACACTCATTTTTTGCCCACAAAGTCCATTCAAACTCTGTAATATTTCAAGCAGTTTCCGGAGGTTATACAAGCGCATTTGATGTATATTTTTACCTTGATGGTTTGTGGTCGGAATTTTTGACATAGAAGAGTAAATTCGAGCAGCATTTCGTTGGGGCAACGTACAAATTCATACTTTCAACGATCGTCTAGAAAGGCTCGAATTTTTGGTCAAAGGAAATGGGAATTGTAGAAGGAAAAGTGCTCGGCAAACGCCAGCATCAAAAAGACTTTGATGAAAAATCTTCAGAACGTTTTTCTCCTGTAAACATCCCAAGGTAGAGTTACAAAATATTTAATACATTATTTTTGTATTTTTTAAAAATCACATTATAAACTCACAAAAAAAATGTGCTGTGAATTTAATCTGTAGATCGTTATGAACAAAAACTTGTTGTTAGCAGTACAAAAATTTCAATTTATATTTTCTCTTCATAACCACTATTATAATCTGCCAAAAAAAAATCCAATGTCTAAGCCCAAGTGAAAATATTATATGAAGATTATATATAAATATTTATATAGACGCTATATGCGAAAATGGACACATAGAATCTTCATATATTTTGTATAGTCCATATGAATTTAAAGAATTAATTTTTAAAGAACTATATAAAATCAAATATACTCTAGATAGTATCATATATTGAGTCTATATAGTTCTTTAAAAATTAATTACACAAGTTCTTATGAACTATACAAAATATGTGAATATTCTACATGTCCATTTTCGCATATAGCTTCTATATAAATATTTATATATAATCTTCATATAATATTTTCACTTGGGAGTATTAAAAACGTTGCATTTATAAAGAGGACATTCATGGTTAATAAAAAAAATTGTAACGTGATGACACAAATTTGTATATCATACGAATTTTATATTGAAAATTGAAGTCAAATTCTGTAGTCCAACTTAAAATTACCGAAGTACTATTGGATTAGTGTATTCATGATTATAAAATACTTTTAGGTTTGCCATTGAGTATTTTTATACATAGAACTTAGACACTTATTTTTTTTTCTTAATCTTTTTGTGTTCATCATTCCTTGGCATGGCACAAATTCATACTTTCAGCGATCGTCTAGGAAGGCTCGAGTTTTTGGTCAAAGGAAATGAGGAGAAGCGCAATTGTAGAAGGAAAAGTTAAAGCGATTGATATAATGATCCATCACTGCCCTTCGCGCCCAGCAAACGCCAGTATCAAAAAGACTTTGATGGAAGATCCTCGGAGCGTTTTTCTCCTGTAAGCATCTCAGGGTAGAGCTAAGGTATCTTTTTATATCCAGGTACATAGAAACGATTCATTTACCTCGGTGAGTCTACGTTTAATGGTAAAAGCACTGGGATTTTGGGGTGAGATGGACGTCTTGGGCTTAACGGTAGATTACATAGGTATATATGATATATATTCATATAATACCTATGTAGAAGCGTATTCATAGATAGATGAAGGAGTTATTACACCCATGGGGTCAATGCTCTGTCTGTCTGTCTCTCTCTGAAATATATGTATATAATTTGAAACTAGAGTTTGCATTGATTTTATATGGTTTGTATAATATCACTGATTAATCATTAAGATTAAATCCAGGATAAACCGGAATATTGTAAAGGAACAGCTTATGAAGTTATACGTGAACTGCGAATGAAATTTATGGTGTATTGGATATATATTCGAAATATACATGGAAAATATATTTTTTTGTACATAAACTCACTTCTGATAAACAATAAATTATATTTTTGGATTCCACATCGAGAGAAGGAATATAGTACTCATTTAGAGATTCGTATAGTAATTGGGATTCAAAGTGGCAGAATGGTGTTTTTTTCCAGACACATGCGAAGATTATTAGGCGTCGCTCGCTGTACTATTTAGCGTAAATTGTACAGCGGGCGACGCCTAGTATAATATCACTGATTAATCATTCAGATAAAATCCAGGATAAACCGGAATACGGTAAAGGAACAGCTTATGAAGTTATATGTGAATTGGGAATGAAATTTATGGTATATTAGATATATATTCGAAATATACATGGAAAATATATTCTTTGGTACATAAACTTACTTCTGATAAACAATGATAAAGAAGAAATTATATTTTTAGATTCCACACCGAGAGATGGAATTTAGTACTCATTTCCAGATTCATATAGTAATTGGGATTCAAAGTGGAAAAATGGCATTATTTTCCAGATACATACGAAGATTATTAGGCGTCGCCAGCTGTACTATTTAGCGTAAATTGTACGATGGGCGACGCCTAGTAAATCTTTGGATTCCGATTACTATACGAAAATGGGAATGAGTACTATATTTTTCTCTCGGTGCAGTTGATTGTAACAAAAGTTGAAAATGATTTCAATGCTCGGTTATTAATTCATTAAATTTATTAAAATTAAATGGTGCTGCAATTGCACATATGCAATATATGTTCTCATATGTACAATTGCAAAATGCAACATTTTCATAAATTAATTTTTTATTAAACCCAAGTTCATTGGTGAAATTTTTTTGTTGTCATTTTTATATCTGTCGCCAAATTCAAGTTAGTACCTCGCGACAAAGTGCACTGAAAAAACTCTAGCCGTTTCGAGTATACACCGAGAGGAAAAGTTTCATTGATTCACGGAAATTGTTGCCAATGAAATGAAATACTTGAATTTCAATGCTACCTTTTCTTTGAATGATCTCAAACTCAATGAAAAGTAGTGACATTGATTCGAAGAAACATTTCTTTAAACCAATGAAACTTTTTCATTGATTTCAAAGATATCGTCTTTGATTCAATGAAACCTTCTTCTTACCAGCTCAAAATTTCGAAACCTATTTTTTCCTGAAGTACGCGGCAGATAAAGCTCAAATTTTGTGAGTATGTAAGGAAGTAAGGCAGAAATAGGCTAAGCTTCTGGCTCCTCGAAACTCAAAGCCGTTCGTTCGGGAGAACCGGAAAACAAAAAGTGAGGTTAGGTGCGAGGGAGAGATCAATGAAAACGTTTCTTTGAACCAATGAAAACGTCTCTTTAAAACAATGAAACTGTTTCTTTATTATATGCTCACTAAGTAAATTTTTATTTACAGGCAATGAAATGTTCTCTTTGAAATTCAAATGCACTATTTCATTGAAATCAAAGAAACATTTCGTTGAAATCAATGAAAACAAATCAATCCACCCATTTCATTGGTGTCAATGAAATCTTTTCTCTCGGTGTAGGAATTCCTATCTGAAAACTATCTGATTATAAATGACAAATATGTTTTTTTTTTCAACTTAACAACATGATTTTTACAAGGCAAATGCTGAAGCGCCGTTTTGAAACGCAGTGTCAAGTTGTTCTCGTGTAAAGTCACTGGAATCAATAACACTTACTGCCACCCAAAGTATGGATGATCGTATGAGGCAAGTTTCAGAGGTCTCGGCCTTAAGGAGCCCTTACAACATTTTTTTTCTTCTTAAAAGGCCTCTTCTAAGCAATCCGTACGTAGCTTACACACACTGTTACTGCTTCCAGCGGCGTTACTGTGATGGCTGGTCACTCGTGTGTTCTACGAGTGTCTGACTTCGACGGGGCAGAGGCGAGGGGTGAGTAAGCGGCCGTTTTCGAGGAAAAGCTTATTATCGGCTAACTGTCAAACTGGGGGCAGCGCCCGACGTCTCCTCTAAGACTCAGTCTGTCTCTATCTTGATTCTCCCAGCTCAGAACTCTCCTCTCTTCGTTCTATCTAATTCCATCCCTGTCTTCGACGTCACCGCAGCCAATACCCGAACACGTGTTAATTCACACGCGACGTTGAGAAGACCACGACAGCTAAGAAGAGGACGTCGACTTACGGCCAACACCTGCGAATAATCTCTGGTTCTGGTTGTGGATCTGGTCGATCGAAACTCTGCTGGTCAATACTCATGATTGCAAACACGTCCTAACTTATACACTAAGAAAACGTTACACTGAGAAAAAAAGTTTCATTGATTCACGGAAATCTTTGCCAATGAAATGGAATACTTGAATTTCAATACCATTTTTTCTTTGAACACGGAGAAAAAAAAGTAGTTGGACAAACCAATAAATGGGTTCCGGCAACCACTCGAAAGAGTTGAAATAGCGTCACTACTCAGTGGGTTATGACAACTACTCAGTGGGTTATGACAACTACTTGTTGGTTATACGAACCGCTGTGGTTGGTTATAGGAACTCGCTGTTGGTTGCGCCACCTATTGTATTGGTGAAAACAGCACTGCGATTGGTTACAGGAGCGAGTTAGTTGCTGCAACTATTCAGCGGTACAGCATATGCTGGAGATGGTTCTCCCAACTACTTTTTTCTTTCAGTGAATGATCTCAAACTCAATGAAAAGAAGTGGCATTGATTGGAAGAAACATTTTTTAAAACCAATGAATCTTTTTCATTGACTCCAAAGGTATCGTCTCTGATTCAATGAAACCTTCTTCTTACCAGCTCAAAATTTCGAAACCTATTTTTTCCTGAAGTACGCGGCAGATAAAGCTCAAATTTTGTGAGTATGTAAGGAAGTACGGCAGAAATAGGCTAAGCTTCTGGCTCCTCGAAACTCGAAGCCGATCGTTCGGGAGAACCGGAAAACAAAAAAGTGAGGTTAGGCGCGAGAGAGAGATCAATAAAAACGTTTCTTTGAACCTATGAAAACGTCTCTTTAAAACAATGAAACTGTTTCTTTATTATATGCTCACTAAGTAAATCTTTATTTACATGCAATGAAATGTTCTCTTTGAAATGCAAATGCACTTTTTCATTGAAATCAAAGAAATATTTCGTTGAAATCAATGAAGAAAAAATCAATCCACCCATTTCTTTGGCGTCAATGAAATCTTTTCTCTCGGTGTAGAACCAACAAAACGTGCGGTTGCACGCAAAAAAATGCTGGGTTAGAACAACCAAGCGTTTGGTTGTATATACGCTACCCAATTAATTGGTTAGTTCAACCAAGTTATTGGTGAGCGCCACCAAGCTGCATTGTCAGATAACCAACAACTTGGTTGACATAACCAACAATCTGATTGGTCTAACCAAGAAATTGGCTGGCGCGTATTTAACCAAGAGTTATATTTAAAAAATGTGTGTAAAAATTCAGCAGGATTGAGTAACATTTACCCGTGCCTCATTGTAGTTGAAAATTAACATTGATGTGAAATGGGGAAAAACAAGCTTTTTAGTTTTTTCCATATAACTAAACGAGCAAAAATTTGAAAAATTTGTACCTTACACCAATGTTACGATCAGTCTTTGTGAGTAAAACAAGATTAGTGATGAGACCGCAATAAATTATTTCGCAACTGAATGACAGGACTTTTAATACATGAAGAATTACGCAAAAATGTTGAATGGTCTTAAAATGAAAAAGGAAACAATGGTCTTGTTTTACTCTGGTTCTGGTTCTCGATCTGGTCGATTGAAACTCTGCTGGTCAATACTCATGATTGCGAACACGTCCAAACTTACGATACACTTGAAACTCCCACGAAACAGGCGAAATTCGATTAGAAACTCAAATTAGAATTTCCTCTTCGAAGTAGTTAAGTAATTGTGTCTTGCGTCAATGTTCAATCGAACTTTATATTTATGTAGTGTACAAAGAAACTGTAATTGGGAAAATTTATATTATTTATTGACCATAAAACAGAATTTCCAATTTTATAGATATTTACGTATATACAATGATCGGTGACGAAATAAAGTGATCGAGTGTCTGAAATTAAATTACGAGTACCACACGTCATGCCAAGCTTTTCTAGCTCGTGTATCAGAATAAAGTATTAGTTTTATTCACCTTCTTTTCTATACACTCCCTTTGAGCCCAATAATTTATGAATGATAGTGTCCATTGGTGATTTATACGTTTGGAACGTCATTATATTAATAAATATTCAATGAAACCTCGCACGGAAGCTACTAGAATAGGCCCCTCACCCAATAAAATCCCCCAGCTTCACTAAATTCACTCAATCCGTATATAGTGCCTAGAATCACGAACTTTCGATTATCTGTTGTAAACGACAAGTCCCTAGTAGTTTCAATGAGAAGAGCATCCAAATTGTCTTTGTAAATCACTATTTTTCTCTCATTTTCTCTCTCGTATACAGAGTTAGTTGTAAATGCCTAATACTTATAGAAATAATGATGATGATACGATCAGCTCTATAATTATGATTTTATAATAATAACATGTAGCGATTGTAATACAATGATTAAACTTTGGAATGGCTGCAAAAATTATTATTTTTCAATAAAAATTCACGGTAATCCTTTTGAAAAAATGGAAAAAAATAAATAATGCATTACTTATTTCTTCCATTTATTCCACTATTTCTTGCAATATTAAAGCGAAAATTAGTATTTTTTTTAGCTATTCGAATGTTTACACTCTGTTTTATAATCACTACATATGATTATTACGAAATCATAATTACAAAACAAATTGTACTGTAAACTATATCTCATGAATTAATGGGGATTTACAGCTCTGCTCACTGAGAGAAAAGTTTGTTAAAATTTGTTAACAGTTAACAAATCTTGGTTAAATATGGCGAAATGAACCATTTAGTTATTCTTATTGAATTTCACTTAAGCTAAATAAAATTTGCTTGTCGTAAATGAAGCTCGCTGACATTTGTTGATAGTTAACAAATCTTATTTTGCTCAAGTGAAATTCAATAAGAATAACTATATGGTTCATTTAACCAAGATTTGTTAACTATTAACAAACTCTTCTCTCAGTGCTCGTATAACAGTCAGTCACTATACTTTTGGCTCGTCTATATTTTTTCCTCGATTTCTTTGGGGAGTTTATGCACGTGCGGCTGCCGATACGAATTAGCGTGAGCCTTGTGTGTACACGTGTGGGCACGTACGTACAAAAATGTGTCCAAGAGGGTGCGAGTGGTCGTCACAAAGCGTTTCTACAATCCCCCCGAGGGTTGGAGTCTGGCATTCGTCCCGAAAAAAGCGCCAAGGCACGAAGACTTAGATTGTGCATCTCCACCAATGCTCAAGTGCATCTACTATATTCCATATATATATATATATATATATATATATATATATATATATATATATATTCGGTGATGTCCAATCCTCTTTTTTCCCTCTGCTCGTCGCTATCGCTTCCGCCCACACTGATTGAATATTTGTAGATACGAGATAATGTCATTTCATGTATCGTACTCTCGTGGTACGAAGGATAAGTGAAAAATCTTTTGAGTCAGGGCCAAAAGTTTTTACGCGGAGAGTTCGGGAGGATTTCGTTGACACAGTTGTGAATATCGTGGGAAGATGCATTGAAATCAGACAAATTGTATGTTCCGAATTGTCCAAAAAATTCTTGGCTACGGATCTTGCCAAATTACGTAGAATTTTATCACTTTTATTTATCGTATGAATAAACATAAATAAATGTTGTGTAATAGTAATAAACTTCTTCTTTATCGACAGGAATAAATAATTTATTACTATCATACAATATTTATTTGTTATTTTTACAGATAATAATAAGGTGATAATAAATGTATTATCACAATTGTTATGAATATATTTAAGAAACAAAATTGACATTTGTAGTAAGCAAAAAAAGAACAAAAAGAAATACATGCGCAAACTTTTTATATACTGTCTATTTTACAAATTTTTGTTGTAAAAATGACACGAAAAATTTCATACATTATTTTTGTACTTATTTTTTGTAAAATTCGAAACCCACAAAAAATGCGCTGTGAATTTAATCTGTGGATGTTTATGAACAAAATCTTGTTGTCAGCAGTAAAAAAAAATTCAATTTTTATCTTCCCTTCATGGCCACTATTTTAATCTGCCACAAAAAAAAAAACTATTCAGTAATTCAGTATCGATAAACATTGCATTTATAAATTGCATATTCATGCTTTAGAAAAAAAAGAAAATTATAACAAGATGATTCAAATTTGTATGTCTTACGAATTTTATAATGAAAATTTAAGTAAAATTCTATAGTCCAGCTTAAAATTACTGGAGTATCCTGGGATTAGTGTATTCATGCTTATAAAATCCTGTACATTATTTTTGTACTTACTTTTTGCAAGATTCCAAACTCACAAAAAATGTGCTGTGAATTTAATCTGTGGATGTTTATGAACAAAATCTTGTCGTCAGCAGTAAAAAAAATTCAATTTTTATCTTCTCTTCATGGCCACTATTATAATCTGCCAAAAACAAAACTATTCAGTAATTCAGTATTGATAAACATTGCATTTCTAAATTACATATTCATGCTTTAAAAAAAAAGAAAATTATAACGTGATGATACAAATTTGTATGTCTTACGAATTTTATAATGAAAATTTAAGTAAAATTCTATAGTCCAGCTTAAAAATACTGGAGTACTCATTGGATTAGTGTATTCATGTTTATAAAATCCTGTACATTATTTTTGTACTTATTTTTTGCAAAATTCGAAACCCACAAAAAATGTGCTGTGAATTTAATTTGTGGATGTTTATGAACAAAATCTTGTTGTCAGCAGTAAAAAAAATTCAATTTTTATCTTCTCTTCATGGCCACTATTATAATCTGCCAAAAAAAATCTTCACTAATTCACTATTGATAAACATTGCATTTAAAATTACATATTCATGCTTTAAAAAAAAGAAAATTATAACGTGATGATACAAATTTGTATGTTTTACGAATTTTATAATGAAAATTTAAGTAAAATTCTATAGACCAGCTTAAAATTACTGGAGTACCATTGGATTAGTGTGTTCATGTTTATAAAATCCTGTTAGGACCCTATGACTCATGGATTGCCATTGAGTATTTTTATACACAGCACGTAGTCACTCATATTTTATTTATCTTTTTTTTTTTGTTCGTCATCCCTTGGCATTCGATAATTCGCTGGGATTCGATACTTTACGGCGAATTGAATATTTACAGAGATCACGCGTGACCGATAACGACGAAAATCCCTGTGGGCAGGGGATGATTCGGAGATGGCTACACTTTCCGTCACATCGTATTTTCTAACGAGATCAACAACAAGCGCATCGTTCCGCTTTTGGGGTTCTCAGGGCTTTCACCCTAACTGGACGCGTACAAATTTAAGCGGATTTCGGCGAAAGGTTCGGGGTGTCCGGAAAAGATCGGCGAGGGTTGTGCTGAAATCCACAAGCGTCGAACCTCGTTGTCTCATTTTATTCGTTTTTTTTTTTCATCCCCCTCGTGGAATTTATTTCAACGATATTACATTTTTTCGTAACTCTCCCTCGTATCTCGAAGGTCAGACATGTTAAAATCGCCAGCTTAGCCTTTGCGTGCTATTCTGACTGTCAAATAGTCTCGAGCGATAATTTCCTTCCAGGAAAAAATAAATGGGAGCCACAAATTTATTTTGACCACCAACGAAATTAATTAATCCACGTAATTATTTGCAAAATGATTCCACGTAATTTGACAAGTTTTATAGTTCTAATTCGTTTAGTAACTCGAATTAGAATTAGAATTCCGAACAAGGAAACTGTAATTGGATAAATTAATTTTATTTACATTTTATTTATATAAAAATAAAAACGTATTTTTATTTAGTGAATAATTATACTACGAAATTTTATAATTTATTGTACAAGAATAATGAATCTTCCAAGAATCATAATTATTGGTGATTAGTAGAAAATATTTGTAATTCTTTACATTCGAATGATAGTGATCGAAATTTGGATCGAACTACAATTTAAGCGAGTTGGTAATATTAAAAATCTTGATTTTGAATAATCAACAATTAAACAGGAAAAGAAGGAATAAAGAGGATAAATAAATGCGAGCTTCAAACTTATTTCGACGATAATATCACGAAATTAATTAATCCACGTAATTATTTGCAAAATGATTCCACGTCATTTGACAAGTATTATAATTCTAATTCGCTTAGTAACTCGAATTAGAATTAGAATACTGAACAAGAAAACTGTAATTGGAAAAATTCATTTTATTTACATTTTATTTATATAAAAATAAAAATGTATTTTTATTTAGTGAATAATTATACTACGAAATTTTATAATTTATCGTACAAGAATAATGAATCTTCCATCAATTATAATTATTGGTAATTAGTAGAAAATATTTGTAATTCTTTACATTCGAATGATAGTGAGCGAAATTTAGATCGAACTACAATTTAAGTGAGTTGGTAATATTAAAAATCTTGATTTTGAATAATCAACAATTAAACAGGAAAAGAAGGAATAAAGAGGATAAATAAATGCGAGCTACAAACTTATTTCGACGATAATATCACGAAATTAATTAATCCACGTAATTATTTGCAAAATGATTCCACGTCATTTGACAAGTATTATAATTCTAATTCGCTTAGTAACTCGAATTAGAATTAGAATACTGAATAGTATTCTAATAGAATTTCTAATTGGAAAATAATTGGAAATTAGAATTTCCAATTGTAATTGGAAAATAATTGGAAATTAGAATTTCCAATTGTAATTGGAAAAATTAATTTTATTTACATTATATTTATATAAAAATAAAAACGTATTTTTATTTAGTGAATAATTATACTACGAAATTTTATAATTTATCGTACAAGAATAATGAATCTTCCATCAATCATAATTATTGGTAATTAGTAGAAAATATTTGTAATTCTTTACATTCGAATGATAGTGATCGAAATTTGGATCGAACTACAATTTAAGCGAGTTGGTAATATTAAAAATCTTGATTTTGAATAATCAACAATTAAACAGGAAAAGAAGGAATAAAGAGGATAAATAAATGCGAGCTACAAATTTATTTCGACGATAATTTTACGAAATTAATTAATCCACGTAATTATTTGCAAAATGATTCCACGTAATTTGACAAGTATTTTTATCAGATTCCGATTGAACATCGAGTGATTACAATTCTAATTGATCCAGGGGATCCGAGTGGATATTACGAGTGAACAAATTTGATGGGAACAAATCATATACGTTGAAAGCATCGTCCAGCAATTTATAAAGCTCGTAAAAGTGGTTTTTTTTCTTTCAACGAGTGGATTGGTGACAGACAGACATTGAAGCTCGACAGCGAATGATATAGCGATGAATTGATCAACAGGCTGGAATATAGGAAGCTTTTACGCACTATCTGTGTCTCGTTTTAATTACTCGTCGATTTGACTGTCTATCCGCAAGCTTGTCGATACACCAATACGACAAAATGAGTTTTAAATCGAACCGAATACGAGGCCGGACGAAATAAAAAGAAAATTAGTATGGCTGATACGCTACAGGAACAGATAGTCGCGAAATTGCATTTTTATACTTTGATTGAAGAGAGGAAAATGGTTGGTTGGCTTTGTAAAATAAATTCACCATGTATATGGTGACAGCGAATAGAAAATTGGAACTGTTCATGTACAGCAGACGACATTTTGATTACTTTATCATCAATTTCTCTAACAAAAAATAACTAGTCACGATTTGCAAAATTGAAGAGTCTTAATGAAAAATTTAAGTGCTTCTTTCATAAATAAGGGAATTTTTTTTTCATCTAGGCAGAATATGTTTATAATCAGGTTTGCTGATAAGGATCCAAAGAACTTTGAAAATTATAGGGTTCGTCAGTGACAAAAAATGTGTTTTATTTTTTTATTATTCTTTTAGAATTACATATAGATATTGACTTAAGACACGAATATATGAATTATTGGAAATGCAAAATTACACTTTCTAAATCAGGAGCGAAAAAATTCTAGGTTTTATTTTAAAAAATGTAGCCATGAATAAAATGTCAGCAAAAAAAAAAATTAGCAGTACAAAAAGTTCTAGTTTAAAAAAAAAATTTGGCATAAAAAATTAAGCAGTAAAAAAAAAATTTAGCCGTAAAAAATATTTTAGTCTTAAAAAAAAAGTAGCATAGAAAAATAAGCAATAAAAAAAGAATTTAGTCATAAAAAAATTAGCAATAAAAAAGAATTTAGTCATAAGAAAATTAGGAATAAAAAAAGAATTTAGTCATAAAAAAATTAGGAATAAAAAAAGAATTTGATCATAAAAAAATCAGAAATAAAAAAAGAATTTAGTCATAAAAAAATTAGCAATAAAAAAATGTTTAGTCATTTAAAAAAAAAAACACTCTTTCGATACGTATTTCCTATTAATCACAATTACAAATATTAAAGTGTTTTCAAATATTTGCATGACAGCATTTAAGCCCTATTCACAGTAACGCCCGGTTACATATTATCTGTACAGCCCTTTTCATTCGATCTATCACAATCTTGAATTGAAGCGAGGTCGAGGGCTTTGCAATTGAACGAGGGTGGAAGGTACACAAAGGTCGAGGCTTCGCGCACCTGATGCCAACCCCACGTGCGTTATTGCGCGCATTTTGCCTTGTGGCTTGCCATGTTGTTCACGTGACGTTCTGTACACGCGAAACTCTGTTGTATAGTGACGATGTGTCGTGTGTGCACAACTAACGCAGTGCGCGTTTGCCTACGGCCTTAGCCACGACGCAGTCGCCCTATTACGACAAGCCCATTCGTCCCCGTCGACATGACACTACTCCAATCTATTCTACGTGCGCTTGAGTCTAGAATGTTTGTATACTGCAGTGGATGATATATACTAACTGTCGCTTTCAAGGTTTTCTTTTTTTTTTTTCATTAAGAACATACCTGAAAAATACCACGTTAATTAAGGTACTGTTTTGTTTGTGTAATAAAAAACATTATAATGTCCTTTCAAAATGTAGCAAGGAAATGTTTCTACGCATTAAACATTTTTTATAATTAATGTCATCGGTAATAATTATTTAATATATTTTTTGCTACTTTTTGAATAAGACAAGCAGAGATTTACTTTTTTTTAAATCCGGAAAGCAAATACTTTTTTTTTTGTCAATCCGATTTTTGTGAAAAAATTCGCAAAATTTACAAATTCTTTTTGTTACTTTTAAAGTTTAACAAGAAAATCGATGAAACGTAATAAAATTATGGAAAATCATGGAAATTGAAACTTTGTTTTTACAACAACAAAAATTTCGGCGCTATTCACTATAAAAAAAAGTTGTAAAGTAGAACCTAATTTTATTTACTAGAATTCTAATTTTATGAAAAAATTCGTAAAATTTACAAATACTTTTTGTTACTTTTAAAGTTTAATGAGAAAATCGATGAAACGTAATAGAATTATGGAAAATCATGGAAATTGAAACTTTGTTTTTACAACAACAAAAAATTTCGGCGCAATTCATTATAAAAAAGTTGCAAAGTTGAACCTCGCGCATTGCTTCCTCATTAATTTTCAATTTTCAGAAAGCCACCTCTATGAGTAAGCTTATTTATTAATTTTTGCTTCCTCACAGAGAAAGCTTTGTAAAAAATGAAAGTCAATGTGAAAACAACGTCCAAAGTTCCACGTGCAAAGTGCTTGAAAAATTCAAAATCACGTAAAATCCAAACCGCTTTACCAATCACGACCAAATTTGGTAGGTGGCAGCGGTGAATGTTATTTTTCATCTGTAGAAAATTTCAGTACACTCGGTAAGATTTGACGTTAGTTAGAGAAAAACTAATATTTTTCGAAAAATTCAAAATCCCATAAAAACCGAAATTTTGTACAGCTTCATTTCAAATTCATTACCGATCCTCCTTTAAAGTAGCTTTATTCATCAAAAATAATTTACCTCAATAGTTAAAAATTTGCGGATGCTAGACAGCGTACGGACATTTTTCGAAAATTGCAAAATCAAATAAAATGTGAACACATTTTTGAATTTTTAAAAAAGATTATCACAAATAAAGGCTTCAACCTCCTTCACATATTTGCTAAATTACAGCCTGATTGTTAAATCAGTTCTTGAGATATGTAAGTTTGAATTTTGAGTGACGGCCACACACGTGCACACACACATCCATACATTTTTTCTAAACCACTTTTCTCGACGTTTTAGACCATTTTAAGTGTTCTGACATAAAAAACTCGAAAAAAAAAATTTCACCCGGAAACAATGTTTTCTCTATGAAGAAGCAAAAAGATAGTCCGTTTTTAAATATCTTATGCTCGCCCGTGGAATGCGATATTTTTGATAAATGAAATTACTTTCATCTGTCAACTCTTCACTCATACTCGTTCTAAAAAACTCCTAAGTAAAAGGATGCAAAGTAGAACCTTGGACATTGCTTCCTCATTCGTTTTCACTTTTAACAAAGCTTATATTTTTGGCTTCCTCATAGAGGAAGCTTTGCGAAAGATAAAAATGATTGACGAAGTTGATGATTTTTGACGTTTTACGAAATCCAGAGCGACACCAATATATTTTAAAAAATTCAAAATCACGTAAAATCCGAACCGCTTTACCCATCATCACCAAATTTGGTACGTAGCAAGGCTCAACGTTAGTTTTCCTGTGTACAAAATTTCAGTCGATTACTTAAAATTTTACCGGAATTAGAACAAAACGAAAATTTTTCGAAAAATTCAAAATCTCATAAAAACCGAACCGCTTTACCGATTTGGTCCAAATTTAATATCAAAGATCGTATCACTTTGTTCAATTTTAATACGAAGTTTCAGCCCGATAGCTAAAAATTCGTTCGAGCTAGAGCATTTACGTACTTTTTTCAAAATCTCAAACTTCTTATAAAAATGAAATGCGTTAAGCGATTTTTGTAAAATTTATACCAATTGAAGATTAGCCAGTACTGTACATGTTGTTTAAATTTTAGCTGATTCGGTCGAATACTCTATCGGTTACAGTTGTATGAATTTTTGGCCTTTTATCACACACACACATACATACATCCGGACAATTTTCCTAAACTACTTCTCTCGACATTTCAGACCATTATACACATTTTGACATGAAAATCGCGAAAAAAAAATGTCATGAAAACAAAGCTTCCTCTATGAGGAAGCAAAAAGGAACAATATTTCTTGTCCGTGTCTAGTGCTTTTTTTCATTACCACTTCACCAACAGACGAGAGAAAATTTTAGTGAAAAATGTAGAAACGACCGAATAGTGATAGTTTGGTATATGCAAGAGACGTCGTTGAACCTCTCAATCAGAAAAAAGGGATCCACAGGGGGTGCCGCATCAAGCGTCGTTCACCCCCGGATCGGCATAAGTGAAAAAAATTGATCTCCTCTAGCGGGTAGGAAAATACAAGAGGAGGATACCTGCTAGTACGATTGCAGCGGTAGGCTGAGCCGGATGCTGCTGGAGCGATATCCGTCCAGGGGGATGAAAGCTGATCGCGCAGAGGATGAAGAAAGGTGATGGTGGCACAAGGCGAAAGCCGGCGGGGGATGAAACGATGAGGGGTTCGCGATTCGAGAACCAGAGACGCAATGACCGAAGAGAAAAAAAAGCATAGATATATATATACGGTGAATTCGAAGCAGGATAGTGGATAAAGCGGAGAGTTAACGTCGAGAACAGCTGTCGTTCCCCAACGGAAAATAAATGGGAACACTCTCGCGACGATCACTAGGACTTACCCTCTCTTCTTCGTTCAGACTTTCCTTTCGTATGCTTTCTTCGTACACTTGGTTATTATAGCCCCAAATCCACTAGCGTGAGGAAACGAAACCGATGTGCGAAGTCTATACTGTAAATTGGCTAAGGGTTGTTCAGTTCTTGATACAAATGCTTTCACCCTCTTTTTACGTTGTAATCGAGGATTGGACATTTTTTCACGAAATTTTCAACTCGTTATTAAGATGCTCAGTCCTGGAATTGTCAGTCTGAAAATTTACATGGATCTGATATTTCTTGAAATTTTTTAAAACTTGATATAATCGAGGGTTGGGAATTTTTTCATCACATTTTGAACTAGTTGTTAAGATGCTCAGTCCTAGAATTGTCACTCTGAAAATTTACATGGAACTAATAATTCCTTACATTTTTTTAAACTTGTTGACATTCGACTACCTAACGAGATAAATTACTCAGATAAATTGTTCAGATCTTGATACAAATGCTTTCATCCTCTTTTTTTTAATTGTAATCGAGGATTGGAAATTTTTTCACGAAATTTTCAACTCGTTATTAAGATGCTCAGTCCTGAAGTACAAATACTTTCACCCTCTCTTTTGGTTATAATTGAGGTTTATAATTTTTTCATGAAATTTTGAACTAATGATTAAGATGCTCAGACCTGGACTTGTCACTTTGAAAATGTACATGAAACCAAAATTCTCCCAAATTTTGTTAACTTGTTGTTTGATATTCGACTATGAAACAAAATAAATTACATTTATATTTGATGTTGGGGTGGATATTATTAACTGCATAACTGTACCAACATTGATTCCCAATCATATGTTAATAAATCTGTACGCTTCGATGTTCTTGACATCAGGATAAAGTCAAGTTGATCGACTTTTCATTCGCCAATCGTCATAACGAGCTACATCAATCATTTCAATCATCTCAATAATTTCGTTCGTCAATTGTTATAGCGAGCTATTTCCATCATTGAAATTAATCTCCAAGTCTTAATCTTCATATCCCGAAGAATATATATTTTTATAAATTGAAATTAAAAAAAAAACCAAGCCATTATAAGCTGCCGGACAGAATCCGCAACTTTGCCGTATTTAAAAAAAATGGAATGACATAAAGATCATCAAAGTCATTATTATTGAAGTCAAACAGCATTATAACCAAAAACCATGTCAAGATTGTTTATTTCAACCACAAAGTTTTCAGAACTTATTCCGAAGACTTTGACAACAACTAATGTCATCATTATTTCTGAACTGTCACAAAATCTTCAAGGTACACAAAGCCTTTATTCAAGATCACAGAGAAAAAGTTGATGCTTTTCTTTTCATACGAAGAGCAAGGGTCTCCATATTGAAATATATCGAGGGTTTTATACTTTCAGAAAGGCAAAACGTGGAGAATTCGTCAAGAGAAACGTGGTATCCGAAAGTATCCCGATTCTGAGAGCACTATCAAACTCGCTGAATGTATAGACTGGATTGAAGACGTCTAGATAGAAAAACGTCGAGGGGTTTTGATATCGAAACGCAGTGAATGCTTCAGAAACGATGGAGCAATTTTTCCGGATTTACTCTTTTCCTCGTCTCGCTACGATTCACTGTTTATTTTCCTTGTATTCGCTGAGCAAGATGGAGAATGGAACCGCAAGTGCATCAACTCTTATTATTCTCCGAAAAGCTCTATATTTCACTTGGCTAAAGCCGGAAGTTCGAAGGACTTATACCAGTTGCGAGTCTAATACTGCTACTGTTCCTTTGCTGAGGAGACGTAAGAGGGAATGGAATGAACTGGGAAATCGTTGGTGGCACAGCCAAGGAGTTTTTCCAAGTTACTTCATGGATCGAAAGACCATGGAAAAGTCTCTTGCGACTAGACACTCTTACTTCGCTACTAACGGCAGAGACGTGGAAAAAAAGTAGGTAAAAAAGGAACTACGGCGACGACGAGATGAACAGACACGACGAGAGGGAATTGATCCTTCTATCCAGTCTTTTCATTCCTGCTTCTTACTCTATTTTTACTCCGTAAGAAACGAACAAACTTCGAAGTGCCTTCGAAAGAGGCAAAAAGTTCGAACCCATAGAATACATCGAGCGAGTACAGATCCGAAGTGAAGTCAGTAAGGCCAAGAAGATATTGCCATTTTTAACAAGACGTTCTCTATTTAAGTTGCAGTCAATTGCATTCTATTAATAATTTATTATATACAACTTTGTTAGAGTTTCTCACAGAAATGGAGATGATTTTAAGAGGACATTGAGGACTACACCATGAGATGACACTAAGAGGAAAATTTTATTAAATCAACTAAAACTTCATTCCGTTGAACTATCTTCTTCAGCTTCTGTGATACCGAATTAGGTTTCTTCTTTAATTCAATTTTGTTCCCAATATAGAAACGTCTGCAAATGGGATATAAATTATTTCCAATAATAATGTGAAACGAACTAAAACTATGACTGAATCTTTTTTTCAGAACCGCGCCATTTCTACAGAATTTGATTTGAAAAATAACCTCTACGTAGTTGCATAGTCTATAGTGTATAGATTATACATTTTTTTGGTTTTTTGTTCCAGGTCTTATACTTTACGAGAAAATCGTTCGGCCGTGAAGGCATTTAAAAAAAAGACGATTTTCGAGATGGGCTCTGTCGCCACCATTTTCAATATGTGTTGAATAAACCCTCTGAAAAGAAATCATATTCCATTTTTCATACTCGCAAAATAAATCCTCAAAGTTAGGCCATTTTTTTGCGGCTAAAATAGAGTTACTACCCTTAACTACATTTTCCTCCGAGTGCAGGAAATTGTGATGATACAGGAAATAAGTCTATGATCACCCACCTCTTGTTTGTACTTATTTTCATTTCTATTTAATCAAATTTGTCAGTTGACGTGGATTATGAATAAAATTTCGCAATTACGAATAAAATAGAGTGCAAATGCTTGATATTAATATATGGAATAGGACTAAACTGGGAAAGCTTGGAGGAAAAGTAGGAAGGGTCTTTTTCTTTGTCCTTGTTACCTTCGCAGTAGTGGTGAGTTATATTTATCGATTTGGTGCTAAAATTCTCACCCTCGATCGCGACGTTTAACTATATTTTCCTCCCAGCGTAGTAACTTCTAATAATGAGCCATAACATCACCTCCAACAACAATGATGCAGGAACTAAGTCAATGATCACCCACGCCTTGTTTGTACATGTTTTGATTTCTATTTAACCAAATTTGTCCTTTGACGTGGGTTATGAATAAAATTACGCAATTACGAATAAAATAGAGTGCAAATGCTTGATATTAATATATGGAATAGGAATAAATTGGGAAAGCTTGGAGGAAAAGTAGGAAGGGTCCCTTTCTTTGCCCTTGTTAAGTTCGCAGTACTGGTGAGTTATATTTATCGATTTGGTGCTAAAATTCGCAACCTCGATCGTGACGTTTAACTATATTTTCCTCCCAGCGTAGGAACTTCTAATAATGAGCCATAACATCACCTCCAACGACAATGATACGGGAACTACGTCTATGATCACTCACGCCTTGTTTGTACATGTTTTGATTTGGATTTAACCAAATTTGTCATTTGACGTGGGTTATGAATAAAATTACGCTATTAGGAATAAAATAGAGTGCAAATGCTTGATATTAATATATGGAATAGGACTAAATTGGGAAAGCTTGGAGGAAAAGTAGGAAGGGTCTCTTTCTTTGTCCTTGTTACCTTCGCAGTACTGGTGAGTTATATTTATCGATTTGGTGCTAAAATTCTCACCCTCGATCGCGACGTTTAACTATATTTTCCTCCCAGCGTAGGAACTTCTAACAATGAGCCATAACATCACGTCCAACGACAATGATACAGGAACTAAGTCTATGATCACCCAGGGTGGAGGTCAAAAAATGTCCAAAAAAGCGAATGGCTAAAATAGCGAATTTCGAAATAAGGAACGTCTAAATATAGAATCGCCTATCATTATGAAATTCGCTATTTTACCAATTCGCTATTTTGATTGCATTTTAATAAGATTGGGGGTCAAAATAGTGAATGATCAAAATAGCGAATGGCTGAAATAGCGAATTTCATAATGATGGCCATTCAGACGTTCCTTATTTTGAAATTCGCTATTTTAACCATTTACTATTTTGGTCATTCGCTATTTTGACCCGCACCCATCACCCACGCCTTGTTTGTACATGTTTTCATTTCGATTTAACCAAATTTGTGATTTGACGTGGGTTATGAATAAAATTACGCAATTACGAATAAAATAGAGTGCAAATGCTTGATGTTATATATGGAAAAGGACTAAATTGGGAAAGCTTGGAGGAAAAGTAGGAAGGGTCCCTTTCTTTGTCCTTGTTACCTTCGCAGTACTGGTGAGTTATATTTATCGATTTGGTGCTAAAATTCTCACCCTCGATCGCGACGTTGGTGGTGTCGGGGCATCGACCCTCGTCCTCGGCAACGACGACGACGACTCTGCTATCCCTTAGCCCCGCGAATCTCACGCAAAACATAATGTGACCCGAGGGAATGAGAAAGAACCTCGCGCGTCTCGCAGTCTCTTCTCCGTCACGAGGTTGTTGCACAAACGACTGCTACTGCCTATACTGCCACGTTGCTTGCTGAATTCGATGTAAATGCTCTCTGCACCGAGCCGAGCACTCTTTTGGGGGAGGAAAAGCGCGATTCGCGGTCCCCGCGGAGCAACGACAAGACAAAACCAACCCCTCACATACTCAACAGGGATGGAAAAATCAACGTGCGGTTATGACGAGACACGACGCAGAAATACTGAGAGGAAAGAACGTGGAGGGTGGAAAGTGGAGAACGGGATGTACACACAGGTGTTGTCCTCCATAGTGTATGCTGTGCTGTGTACGAACGACGGAAGATAGGGAGAAAGGAAAAAAAAGATACATACACAGAATATGTGCTGGTATTTTTTTTTTTACAGAGGTGTAAGTACGAAAGAAGAAAGGCGCGGAGCGAGATGGGAAGACCGGGATACGTTGGATGAGAGACAAGTTGGATCAATTGGGAGCGCATACAAAATAACAATTTTTATATAATTTTCTTGTGGAAATTTTTGCATAATTTTTGGATGGATATTTTTGTATAATTTTTGTGCGGAAATTTCTATATCATTTTGATATGGAAATTTTTATATAATTTTGATATGGTAATTTCTATACAATTTTGATATGGAAATTTCTATATAATTTTGATATGGAAATTTCTATATATTTTTTATGAGGAATTTTCTATATAATTTTTGTAAGGAAATTGATGTACTAGAAACACAAGATTCTTATCAGTTTTACGATCAAAAGTACAGAAATTATTTGTTAAAATTATTATATTAATATTTTCAAAATATTTTTTTCCCACTTTTCCAACAAGACAAGCAGAGAGTTACTAATTTTTTAAATCCGGAAATCTAACATTTTTATTGTCAATTCTAATGTTATGTAAAAATCCGTCAAATTAACAAATTCATTATGTTACTTTTCAAGTTTAACAAAAAATTCGATAAAACGCAATAAAATTATTGAAAGTTATGAAAATTAAAACTTCGTTTTTACAAAATTTTTAGAGTAACAAAATCCAGTTTAAAAATAGTATTTAAACTTCAAAGTTACAATTATTTAAAAATATATATACATGTCATTACTCTGTTAATCCTTTTTTCCAAATTTGTGAATAAATATCACTTTCAATGTTCAGCAAAAAACTGTAGCTGCAGAGTCATCAAAATCCAGTTAGCAAATGAATAAAATCTGTTCCAACTAACCCCGATATCAAAATTATTTCAATTAATCCCCATATCAAAGTTGTTTCAATTAATCCCGATATTAAAGTTGTCCCAATTAACCCAAGTATACAAATTGTTAAAATTAACCCTAATATTAAAGTTGTTTCAATTAACCCCGATCTCCTGTACATTATATGTCCAGGTATTTGTTTATTACCGACGGTAGACAGAATAGCGTATGGTGCAGAAGAGTTAGAGCGCAAAGAGTAACGTAGCACGTGGTGCATGTGTAAAAAGGTAGATATATGGCAACTGCGAAGAGCAGACGAAGGGTTCAAAGTCTCCATGTATATAATTTTTTTTTTTTTTCTCTTCGCCTACCCTTTCATCCGCGTACAAGTCCCGTGGTTTTTCAGATGCGAACACCGAGTTACGAATGTGCCGCGATATACTGTCGTTGTCATGCGCGTTCATCAGTCTCGTCCTCTCGTGCGACGCGTTGCAATGAAACCTGTCGTACCATTTCAGTAGAGAACTCGCCCGAGAAAACTCCTTTTCGAGTACACGATGTGCACGAAGGTAAAATAAAATTCTGTGACTATTGCGAAAACACGTAACGTGAGGTAAATTTTATATGTAAGCGAAGATTCCGAGTACCAAATTAGACTATTGGATAGATTTTTCTAAACATACTTTCTAGACTATCAATGACTGCCGAAGTAAAAATATTATATATATAGTATATAAAAAATATATATAGTTTTAAACATAAAATTGGGAATATATATAGTTTGGATAAAATCTATATACAATTTATACGTAAACCCAACTTTACAGGTGATCTTATATATAAATTGTATATAGATTGTATATAGAGTTTATACAGACTTTTTTTACTTGGGTGTAAAAATTTGTTTTTTGAAAATTAATATACCGTATATGAAGTTCAGATGCATAAACCGTATATTAATTTTCAGCCGCATTCGTCATTGACAAATATAATATTTGTATATTAAAATGAAGATTATAATACTCACGTACTTTTCACGTAATTTTCAAATACCAGTATTGGAGAATTTTTATACTGTTCTTAAATTTACAATAAAAGTATATTAATGTGGAAATTATATACCCGTTTCGTAAATCTCATATCGTTTTGTATATTATATTCACTTGCATTTTTAACAGTGATAGAGTATTTTAATTGTCATGAAATATTTGTCAGTGCATCGGTAGAAAAAAAAATCTCATGATACAAAAATATTACATCATAATTTTGACCTATGAAAATTTAATATATTTAACGTAATATATAATATTTTATTTAATAAATTTGAAATTTGCTAATAAATCTGTTTCAGTCATTTTTCAATTTCAATGCAATTTTTTATTCAACCAAACAATTATTTTCCAGTCATTAAGGAAAAAAAATCTCATCAGAATTGAAATCATAAAATTTAAGATTCTACTAAATAAAGCGTGATCGAATAATTTCCGGCCGTTAGAAATGCGACACGTGATTGAAACGCATTACATTTTTTGTTGATTCAATTTTTTTAAAATGTCAATGTTTTCTGCTTTATGAAAACAATGAGATCTTTATTCTCGTTGTGTCTACAGTTGTAAATATTTGTAAAAAAATATAAATAATAAAAAATGTCGTAAGAAAATCATTTGAACGATGTACATTTTTTCAAATATCCGATTAATAAAAATAATAATTAAAGCTAATTTCTTTCTAAATTAGTGTGAAAAAGTGAAAAATTTTTTTTTCAAATTATAAAATGATAAAAATAAAAAATTTTAATTAAAAAAAAAATTTAATAAAAATTACCTCTTTGATTAGTACATAGGCGGTCATTTTTTATTGACACTATCATTGATCTCACATTTCTCGCAATTTCGTGTTAGTTTGAAGAAAACTAAATCAGTTAAAATTTTTTAAACTGCAAGACGCTCAGCGTTTTGTTCGAATTTATTAAATTTTTTCTTTCACAATGAGGATATCAATTTTTTTAGCACTTTAATGGTGTTCCACAGCTTATAAATACTTCCGGTATAATAATTAAAGCTAACTTCTTTCTAAATTAGTGTGAAATAGTAAAAAAAAAATTTTTTTAATTATAAAATGATGAAATAAATTTTTTTTAATTAAACAAAAAAATTTAATAAAAATTACATCTTTGATTAGTACATAGGCGGCCATTTTTTATTGACACTATCATTGATCTCACATTTCTCGCAATTTCGTGTTAATTTGAAGAAAACCAAATTAGTTAAAAAATTTTTAACTGTAAGACGCTCAGCGTTTTTTTCGAATTTATTTAATTTTTTCTTTCACAATGAGGATATCGATTTTTTTTTTAGAATTTTAATGGTATTCCACAGCTTATAAATACTTCCGGTATTAGAACGGAGGTATATGGTGCTTCGGTACGTTGAACCATGCTTACTTCAATAATATATTATCATGATCTATAGCATCTACTATCTACTCGATACTATAAATAGACTATGAGGTACATAACGTAATGTAGATAAATACAAAGGCGTATGTAGTATTGGAGTTAACATATCGGCATCCCTGGATCCAACACCTGCTGCTATATAGGTAATGCATGTATGAATGCAAATGACTAGTGCGATATGCAGAAATGTGATTGCATATAATGTATATATATGTATACATACATATACACATGTGCATTAAATTATATACATATATTCTGCGGTATTATCTCAGCTCTACAAGGATTCATGGGCCCCAGGAGTCACGTACCTGCTGATCGTAATATATACGCGTACACCACTTGAACATAGATGCATGCACGTCCAATTGCATTACACGTTATGATAAAATTTAATGGACATCCATTTTCGATATTATCAACATTTATTTTGGGTTCTCTTCTTGTTTTACACACTCACTATTATTCACTTTTAATAATCCAATAAAGACAAAATGAAAATAGTGCATCACTTTGTCAAAAATTATTTAATAAATTTGCTGATCGAAAAACGAAAAGTACGATTTCGTAAATTTATCCGAGGACTTGATGATATTCGCTGAAAATTTTTGAAATCATTTACCAAAATCATAAGAATTCATTATCCAAGTTATAGTTATAATCTAGTTATATATCAAATTTTCTCAACGGATAATTTGAAATTTATAGCCAGTATATAAATTCACGATCGATATGACATATCTATTGTTTTTCTTTTTTTTTTAACTGAGTATAAAATTTAATGGACGTCAATTTTCGATATTATCATAATTTATTTTGAATTCTCTTCTTGTTTTACACACTCACTATTATTCACTCTTAATAATCCAATAAAGACAAAATGAAAATAGTGCATCACTTTGTCGAAAATTATTTAATAAATTTATCCCGGAAGTTGATGATTTTTGCTGAAAATTTTTTTAAACAATTTACCAAAATCATAAGAATTTATTATCCAAGTTATAGTTATAATCTAGTTATATATCAAAGAAAATTATTACCTCAACAGATAATTCGAAATTTATAGCCAGTATATAAATTCACGATCAAAGTGACAATTCTATTATTTTCCATTTATTTTTAACTCGGTATAAAATTTAATGGACGTCCATATTCGATATTATCATAATTTATTTTGAATTCTTTTCTTGTTTTACACACTCACTATTATTCACTTTTAATAATCCAATAAAGACAAAATGAAAATAGTGCTTCACTTTGTCGAAAATTATTTAATAAATTCACAATTAAAATGACATATCTGCCATTTTTCATTTTTTTAGGTAAGTATAAAATGTAATGGACGTCCATATTCGATATTATCATAATTTATTTTGAATTCTCTTCTTGTTTTACACACTCACTATTATTAACTTTAAATACCCCAATAAAGCCAAAATGAAAATGACTATATTATCATCTCGTCGCAGTAGTGAATCAATTTATCGAATATGATTTAATAAATTCACTGATCGATAGACAAAAACTACGATTTAGTAAATTAATCCCGAGACTTGATGATTATCGCTGAAATTAAAAAAAAAATATTTACCGAAATCTTAAAAATTCATTAAGTTATGAACTATTTTATCATTACCTCAAAAGATAATTCGAAATTTATAGCCAGTTCATAAATTCCCGATCAAAACGACATATAAATTATTTTTTATGTTTTTTTTTATCCGAGTATAAAAAAAACATTTTTTTTCTTTTGTTTTATTGATGTGTGTCTAATATTCACTGCTCGTTACCAATTAATTAACTACAGCAGATGCAGAGTGACGCGGAGCTGCTGCGACGCTTCGCGAGGGGAGAACCAAACTGATTTTCATTTCCGAGTTGACGATTTTTTTTTTCATCGCGACTGCCTGGTTGCTCGATGGGGGGTCGTCGGGTCCATGGAAAGAACGGTCGAAGAGGTGGTGGAAACGACGTAGTTTCAGGTTACAAATACCTATGCACCCCGTGCACCTGCAGAGCCAACGTCGAAGAGTCGCGAATCGACACCCTCTCCGTACTTTCCCGAGCTACCGAGTTGTTTGAAAGCAGCGACGTGGCAACGAGCACGACGACGAACGTCGTCGTCCTCGTCAACGTCGTCAACGTGAGTGAAAGAGCCGTTGCGTTGTGCATGTCGAGCGACATCGAGTACCGCGAGTGCCTCACCATTTTACATGTATTTCTCCATTCCACATGCACGTATTTCCGCAAAGCTATGCTTGTATTTAGGTACACAAGGTATGATTATGTACGTTTGCAAAATGTTACATCTACGTTGACAGGTACGGATATATGGGCGATTCCACATCCTACTCAACGAAACTCAACCAATGGCAGAACTTTACGTTGTCAAATCTGTTCCATGATTTTTTATATTATTCTTTCACATAAAAAATGCTTGCAGATTTTTTTTCAGATTTTTTTGTTATTTTCGTTTTTTAATTATAAATATTTAAAGCTGAATAAAAAACAACCCGATTGAGGAATTTCTTGAAAAAACAGAAAAATAATTTTTTCTACCTTATAAAAAAAACATCATAAAACATAAAAAAGGTAAAAGAAATATGCATGCAGAATTTTTTACAGATTTGTTATTTTCGTTTTTTAATTATAAATATTTAAAACTAAATAAAAAACGGCTCGATTTAGAAATTTAAAAAAAATTTGAAAAATAGTATGACAAGCAAGAAAATTTATGTACCGCAACCGAAAGTGGAAAAACTATTTTTTCTACCTTATAAAAAAAAATCATAAAACATAAACAAAGGTAAAAGGAAAATGCATGCAGGATTTTTTTCGATTTTTTTTATTTTCGTTTTTCAATTATACATATTTGAAGCTAAATCAAAAACGGCTCGATTTAGAAATTTTTTTAAAAATTAGAAAAATTGTATGACAAACGAGAAAATTTATGTATCGCAACCGAAAGTGGAAAAATAATTTTTTCTACCTTATAAAAAAAATCATAAAACATAAAAAAAGGGTAAAAGAAAAATGCATGCAGGATTTTTTTCAATTTTTTGTTATTTTCGTTTTTAAATTATAAATATTTAAAGTTAAATAAAAAACGGCCCGATTTAGAAATTTTGTAAAAACTTAGAAAAATAGTATGACAAGCAAGAAAATTGATGTACCCCAACCGAAAGTGAAAAAATAATTTTTTCTACCTTATAAAACATGAAAAAGGTAAAAGAAATTAATTTTCCACATTCACTTGGTGATAAAAAATTTTGTTGTTTGCCATACTATTTTTCTGATTATTTTTATGTATTTCCAAAATTCGGTATTTTTTTATTTAGCTCCAAATATTAATAATAAAAAAACGTAGATAAATAAAAAACCTAAAAAAAAATTTGCATGCATTTTTCATGTGGAAGAATAACATAAAAAAATCGCGGAACAGATTTGACAAGGTTTTAAGGTTTTGTCGTTGGTCGAGTTGGTATGAAATGTCCCATATGCATTCACCAACCACCTTTGCAGCTTTCGTGCGGTTGTTACGTTTCTATACGACCGCGAGTCAGGTTTTCCCTTAGAGCATTTGTTTTTTTCATCCCTCTATGCTCTTTTTCTTTTTCCCTTGCCTTTGGCCTCGGTTCGCTTCTCAGATTTATTCATCTTTCAGTCCTTTGCTTTGGAAAATAGTGTTTTCTGACTTTCTCGCGGTTTCTAGCTACCGTCACGACCACTTTTCTTTATACGCAAAACTTTCTTTCTTGTTTTTTTTTTTTGTTCTTTAAACTCAACACCTCAAGTGGACAAAAGATGGAGAGTGCGAGAGAAAAGGAATGGGGTATACGAGCACGAGGAAAACACCGGAACGCCCTGTAAAAGCGTTTGTTGCTGCTTTCTTGAAAGTCACCGGAGAAGCGCACCTGAGCTCACTCTTGCGTTTCATAGAAGAGAAAAAACTTACGATGAGGGTGAAAACGACGTAGATGGAAAGAACGAAAAAAATGAATATGCAAATTAGGAAAAATATTTTGACGTACAATCTGTACATAACGATTCTTTTAAAAAATCACAACTTTCAATCGATTTTTTTTTTCAAAATTACATTTTTTTATTGAAGTCGAAAAAAAACAAAAATTTTCTATTTATGGATTGTGCACGTGACCTTTTTTTAAATTTTTCTTTCGGATTTTTCCAAATATTGAATTATCAGTCATTGAATTTAAATAATTGGAATTTCCTGAAAATTGCATTTTGTTACAATTTTTATAATTAAATCCTCACAGAGAAAGTTTTATTTCAGTGAAATCATAGTTTTGTGATTTTTACGTTCGGATGTTCAAAATGGTCTGAACTGTCGAGAAAATGTTGTTTTTAAAAAATAATTTCCCCAATATTAAATTCTGTAAAAAAATTGGTGGTGGGCTTCGGACTTTGAAACAATTTGGAGTTTACAATGTTTAGCTCGCTTCTAATTTCGAAAAATCCGAATAAAATATGCTACAACTTTTAACACCTACTTAATGAAATTGAAGGAATGTATGTTACGAAATTCAGCGAAAACACCAGCGGACAAGGTTCAGAATTAAACTCATTTATTTTTGTAACAAGAGTACAAAGTTGGGTTTTGCAAATTGCTCCCTTATTTTCCAACGTTGTAAAAGCTCCCTCTATGAGAAAGCCAAAGGTGAACGACCTGTGAAGTGTAGAAAAAATAAAGAAACACGGTGCAAAGCTCGACCTGTTACTTTTTTTTGTAATTTCCACTTTCAGTTTGGCTTTAGATTCAAAACGAAACTAGAACATTTATTTAAATAAATACCTACGACATTTTGATTATTTATTTATTGTCGATAAATTAATATTTTATCATGATTCCATTTTTTTAAAAATAATGCACTGTTAAAAATATTTAATGTAATTTTTCATTACCTGTATCTTTTAATAGGTACATTAAATTTTATATACAAGTGAGATATAAAATTACAGTAATTTCTACTAAATTCTGTGAAAATTAGGAAATTTAATATAAAAATTTATAATTTTACAACAACCATGATTTAATATATTAGGTGATGAATAAAAATGTCCGGCTATGTAAATTTACAGACATTTTTAACAGCACTGTTAAAAATATTTCGAAAATTATAATATAGTTTATTAATTTCATAACATTTTTTTGCATATTAATTAATATTTGTATATTAAATTTAATATAAGGGTATACGCAAAAAAATTCCAGTACTCTATATTAATTTTCATACAAAAATTTCTAATAGTGAGTTTAACTATTATAAAAGTTGTCTAGACGTGCAGCAGTTTAGATTCTTGGAGAAAGAAGGGAAGAAGCTGCTTGCGAATTTGAGCGAAATCGGTGAGTAAGAATGACGTGAGTCGGTGCAGAGGTCGAGAGACGGATAATAGAGTTCACGTACGCGATATTTTCTCGCGATAATGGCAATTGCAAGGTCCGACGTTCTCGGTGCTCGTCGACGAGAACTATACCTGGTAGTTTCGTGCGATGTAGCGCTGAAATTACGTTAGTGCAAATTCCGACGCGTCCGGCAGTAACGCTCTCGGGGGGTGGTTTATTCTCGAGTGCTTGTTCGAAGTAGTAATAATATATATAATGCGACGGCAATGTACGAACATACAGTGTGTACGCCACGTCAGTCCTAAATATATGTATATATATATATGCTTACATATATATTGTACTTCATCCTGCGGAATGCAGAGTGAATTTAGCATTAATATATATTACGTGTAATTTTCGTGGAAATATTCTGCAAGATTTTTAACCCCTAAGAAATTAAAGCATATTCGAAAAAGATGTTCAAAATATATTGGAAAACAGGTAGAAAATATATCCGAAAACATGTTGGGAATATATTCGAAAACACGTTGGAAATATATTGAAAACCATGTTGAAAATATATTCGGAAAATATATTCGAAAAACATGTTGAAAATATATTCGGAAAATATATTGAAAATATATTTGGAAAATATATTGAAAATATATTTGGAAAATATATTGAAAATATATTTGGAAAATATATTGAAAATATATTTGGAAAATATATTGAAAATATATTTGGAAAACATGTTGAAAATATATTTGGAAAACATGTTGAAAATATATTTGGAAAACATGTCGAAAATATGTTCGGAAAACACATTGAAAATATATTCGGAAACATGTTGAAAATATATTCGAAAAAATGTTGAAAATATATTCGGAAAATATATTCGAAAAACATGTTGAAAATATATTTAAAATATATTCGAAAAACATGTTGAAAATATATTTAAAATATATTTGGAAAATATATTGAAAATATATTTGGAAAACATATTGAAAATATATTTGGAAAACATGTTGAAAATATATTTGGAAACATGTCGAAAACATGTTCGGGAAACACATTGAACATATATTCGGAAACATGTTGAAATTATATCCGAAAAACACGTTGAAAATATATTCGAAAAAATGTTGAAAATATATTCGGAAAACATGTTGAAATATATTCGGAAAACATGTTGAAAAATATATTCGAAAAACATGTTGAAAATATATTCGGAAATATTTAAATTTCGTAAAAAATATTTTTAACATACTTTTCACTGGAATATATCCAATTATTCGTAAAAAGTATACATAATATACTGAACAATATATTTTCGCACATAAATTATCCCTTGTGAGATGTCTAAAGCTCAAGGATAGAAAAGTGACAAAAAAAATTAATAAATTAAATAAATATTTTTTATCGATATAAAATGATTGACCTAGAACAGATCGTTATAAGGAAAACCTATTACTTTTCAATATTTTTCCAGCTGCTTTTATGTAAACCCTACATAGTATTTATTGTAGCAAGATCGTTATTTATAATACCAGGAACATCTTTCAAGTCACGGATTTCCCTGATGTTGACGGATATATATTTCTCGTAAGATGAATAGTGCACTCATCCAAGCGTTAGAAAGATTCTTCGACCCTGAGCACGCTTTCGTTGTATTGGTCCAAAAGCCCCTTAGTCCCGCTTCGTTATAGAATATTGTATAGATATAGTAAGGGTAAGTTACTATACATGTTCACCTTCGACCCCTTTACTTTTCTCGCTGTCAGCACGAACGCAAAAGTGCGACCCGTAATATATTATTTTTTATTATTTTTTGCCTTTGCTTCGTCACTTTTATTTTTTTATCTTTTTATTTTTTTTTCGCTTTTTCTTCACGACGACGCGTGCGGCGAAATCAAATGTTGCGACGATATATACGAGCAGCAAGAGAGAAAGAGAGAGACAGCAGATGCAAAAGCTCATATATATAAATATATGCACAACGCTTGTCGCGTTTTGCTTGCAGAGGGTAAAGGGTAGTATTTTTAACCCGAAAGAGATTTAAAGGACCGCAAATGTCCGGACGCTACCGAACCTGGGAAATAAGCGCGTGCGAATGAGAAAACCGAAACTGAACGAGAATGAAACAACGAAAAAAGAGGCTCTCAACCAACGGATTTTGCTTAACAGAGAAAGTTTTATGAATTTTTTAAACAATGATAATCGCCATTTTATAAAATCAACATTTTCTCTCAATGTTGTTTGATTTATTTTTATTTTTTTATGAATAATATAAAAAATACTATTATAATAATTTTTATTTACTATTATACTATTACGATATTATTATTATACTATTATTTACTATTTATTAGAAATAATTAACAAAATAGAAAAACATAATACAAACCATTATTAAAATTATTGTACTTGATTCTACGATAATAATAAATAATCTTTAAAAAAAACAGCAGTTATGAGGGAATTGTATTTTCGAGAATTAAAAATAATTTTCGGATAGTTAGCGGGTATAATAATTTGAAGATAAATTTTTTTAAGAAAACAGTAGAGTTGACATTTGTTATTTTTATTTTTTTTTCTGATATTATTATGAGAAATTGTGGTTGAGCACATCTTTGGAGAAAGATATACATATGATATATAAGATGGTGAGTTGAGAGACCTTGCTATCGTTTGAATGTTCCCGGGTTAAAGACCGAGGGCTGTTTCTTACGTTTGTGACGACGCAAGTCTTCAATTTTCTCTTTTCTTACCGTACACTTTTCTCTTCTTTTTTAATCTCCCTCGGTCGTACATATGCAAGTATAGTGAAGCACATATACAAATGCCGCTCAAGGAGATAAAAAAAATCGACTACCTACTATGTATAGTAACGTGTTGTATACACTTCTGCGTTTAGTCATCCATTTCTGGAATTACTGTGACCGGTTGAAAGATTCCCGAGAGATTAAACATACCCCGCAAATAAAGAATAAAAATGAGTTAAAAATACTTCATTCCAAGAATACATCTTTCAGAGTTCACCATTATTTTTATTTCTCCGTTGTATTTTTTTTTTTTTTTTTTTTTGTAGAATAATGCAAAGGACGGCTTTCCGTTGGAAATCTTTAAAGCACCAAGGCTTATGTAAAGTGAGGCTTTTCCCTGGTAAAAAAAGGGCGATCGATATTGTCATTATTTCATTTTTAAAATGTTTGTTTCAATAGGAATAGAAAATAATTTTTGTAGTAAATAAAGACGTACTAAATTAACTTAAGCATTCGTTCGATTAGCTAAGTATTCTTTTAAAACATATTAATATTTTATTCAGCACTCAGAATCGCTAGTTCATCAAATCCAACCGATTTTTTTTCTCAATCTTTCTGAATAATACTAAAACAAAAATCCAAGGATTCATGGCTCGAATTTCATTCGAGCCTTACAAGTTCTAGAAATTGCGTGCATCAGCTGTCAAAAAAAAAATGGTCACCACATGACTATAGATTTTATCACCTGCCGTCACAACTGAGAAAAAAATATATAGGGGAGATGGGAGCAACACGGGCAGGGGGGCAAAAACGGGCGTCACGACTGAAAATGACAATTGGGGCAAAACGGGCATCGTTTCAACTTTTTCGAACACAACTTTTTTCAATTTCCTGACATTTCTTACTTGAAAATTTCGGAAAATAATTGGTGATGTCAATAAAACAGGCAGGGAGGCAAAACAGGCATCTCGGCTAAATGTAAGTATCGGGGTCAAAATTGGCACCAAATCATAAAATGAGAATTTCGTTCTAATTGATTTCTTTATGATATACCGACTTTTTTTTCAAACAATTAATTTGATTATAAATTTTTTGAAAAATTCATTTGACTATTTTTTTTTCTTTGCTCAACTAAGTATCGAAAAAGTTCTGAACGGATGGTTAAAAAAATTCTGATTTGATAAAGATTATCAATTTTTTTTCATCACCAATTTGACGTATTTTCCGCACTTTTCCTATCTAAGGAACGTAAAAAACTGAGACAAATCGTTTTTACGAAAGTTGAGACAGTGCCCGTTTTGCCCCCAATCCCGATTTTTAATGGAACTGCCCGTTTTGCCCCCCTGCCCGTTTTGCCTCCATCGCCCCTACAAAGGTTGAAAAAAGTGGGAAGTCTCGAAAAGTTGTTTTCTCATTCGTCGACTCGTCACCGTGGCCGTTATTATTATAATTGGAATACGTTGGAGATGATCGTGTTGCAATCCTTTCTATTCATTCCAATCCCCGAAATTCTACCCTTCGGGACGACGGAATGACGACAAAATCGCACACCGCTCGATTTGGAAGATTTTCCACGTTTCCTTTCCAGATTTTTTTTTTTTTAATCCTAGAATTCGTGGCTCGAATTTCATTCGAGTCTTTCAAGTCCTAGAAATTGCGGGTATCAGCTGCCTAAAAATATGGTTACACAACTGACAATGAGAAAAAAAATAGAAAGGTTAAAAAAAGAGAAGTCTCGAAAAGTTGTTTTCTCATTCGTCGACTCGTCACCGTGGCCGTTATTATTATAATTGGAATACGTTGGAGATGATCGTGTTGCAATCCTTTCTATTCATTCCAATCCCCGAAATTCTACCCTTCGGGACGACGGAAAAACGACAAAGTCACACACCGCTAGACTTGGAAGATTTTCCATTTTTCCTTTCGGGATAATTTTTTTTTTAAACCCCAGAATTCGTGGCACGAATTTTATTCGAGTCTTTCAAGTCCTAGAAATTGCGGGTATCAGCTGCCTAAATAAAAATTATTACACAACTGACAATGAGAAAAAAATAGAAAGGTTAAAAAAAAGAGAAGTCTCGAAAGTCGTTTTCTCATTCGTCGACTCGTCACCATGGCCGTTATTATTATAATTGGAAAACGTTGAAGGTGTTCGTGCTACAGTCCTCTCTTCTCATTCCAATCCCCGAAATTCTACCCTTCGCGACGACGGAAACACGACAAAATCGCACACCGCTCGACTTGGAAGAATTTTAATTTTCCCTTCCGGATAATTTTTTTTTTAAACCCCAGAATACGTGGCTTGAATTTTATTCGAGTCTTTCAAGTCCTAGAAATTGCGGGTATCAGCTGCCTAAATAAAAATTATTACACAACTGACAATGAGAAAAAAAATAGAAAGGTTGAAAAAAAGAGAAGTCTCGAAAAGTCGTTTTCTCATTCGTCGACTCGTCACCATGGCCGTTATTATTATAATTGGAAAACGTTGAAGGTGTTCGTGCTACAGTCCTCTCTTCTCATTCCAATCCCCGAAATTCTACCCTTCGCGACGACGGAAAGACGACAAAATCGCACACCGCTCGACTTGGAAGAATTTTAATTTTCCCTTCCGGATAATTTTTTTTTAAACCCCAGAATTCGTGGCTCGAATTTTATTCGAGTCTTTCAAGTCCTAGAAATTGCGGGTATCAGCTGCCTAAATAAAAATTATTACACAACTGACAATGAGAAAAAAAATAGAAAGGTTAAAAAAAAGAGAAGTCTCGAAAGTCGTTTTCTCATTCGTCGACTCGTCACCATGGCCGTTATTATTATAATTGGAAAACGTTGAAGGTGTTCGTGCTACAGTCCTCTCTTCTCATTCCAATCCCCGAAATTCTACCCTTCGCGACGACGGAAAGACGACAAAATCGCACACCGCTCGACTTGGAAGAATTTTAATTTTCCCTTCCGGATAATTTTTTTTTAAACCCCAGAATTCGTGGCTCGAATTTTATTCGAGTCTTTCAAGTCCTAGAAATTGCGGGTATCAGCTGTCTAAATAAAAATTATTACACAACTGACAATGAGAAAAAAAATAGAAAGGTTAAAAAAAAGAGAAGTCTCGAAAGTCGTTTTCTCATTCGTCGACTCGTCACCATGGCCGTTATTATTATAATTGGAAAACGTTGAAGGTGTTTGTGCTGCATTCTCATTCCAATCCCCGAAAATTCTACCCTTTGCGACGACGGAAAGACGACAAAGTCAGAACCCTTCGGAGCAGCAACACCGCTCGACTTGGAAGATTTTTCAACAGGGGTTGTAGCAGCTGTGTGCGTAGTTGTATCCTCCGTGAAAACTGAGTGGAGAGACTGCGTTTCACGTTTTGTGCTCCCCTTTTGCGTGGAAACGGTGGGCGCGAGTGATCTCAACCATGGCAATGAGAGTGAGAAAGACAGATCAAAGAGGGTGAAAGTACGGAGGACGAGAATAAGAGGACGAGAGCAGTGGGACAGAGGGAATCGGTGGAGTTCCGGTGATACCCATGGGATTTATCAAGTTTATGGGGTGGTGGCGGAAGACGAGGCCTTTTACGTTACCCCACGATTCTCGCTATACGAGATTCAGAAGCAATGCCGTCGAGCTCTTCGAAAAAGCAGCCCTTACGACGTCAAGATACAGCCGCATGGTGTCCTTCATGAAAACGATGATTTCCGAGCAGATTTCCCGAAGGGGCTTTACCGCGTTGCAGTCAATTCGAGAGTATTATTCGGTATTCAGTCCTCAACGGTCTTCACTTCGGTTTTCCTGGTTAAGACGATGAATCGTAATGGCCAAAAATGTTTTAATTAGAGATTCGTAAATCGTGAAGTTATAATATTTAAATTGGAATATCAATCAAGCGCAACATAAATATCTGAAAATATTATAAATCTGAAGACAAGATAAATCTATAATATGGTATATTTAAATTTAGAATTATTGCTACTAAATATGACACTTTTTTGTTAACACTGATTTTCCAAAATACAAATTATATTTAATAATCATTTCAGCATTATCCATAATAGTTCTATTTTTAAAAAAATCATATCGCCAAATTTCCATAAAACTAATAGGATTTTGTGCAAATTTTAATTTCCGATAAAAATTCTATTCTCCGATAAAAGAGATGAAAGACAAAGTTAAATCTAAATAAGTTAAGGGTAAATAAAAATATATGTTCAAATTACGTTAAAGAAATGTACAAAATAATACTTATGAATAAAGAGAATTATAAATTGAAAAAAATAAAATAAAACCGTATTCCCATGATCGTCAAACCTTCAGTTCGTTTCTATTTCAACACAATCCGACCTTTTTTGATGTTTTCTTTTTTTTCCGAAGGGTAACTTTGGGGTTGGCTCGTGTATAAAATCACCGAAGCGTGAACTTGTGGGTTAAATCGTGTGCCAGGCGAGTGAGACTTTTGGCAGGCACGTCCGGATGGAACCCTGACCTAGCCTCGTGTAGTTTTCTAGGCTCTAAGCCACAGTGGGCCTAGGAACTGACTAGCATAATATTCGGAGGGTGCGAGGGTTCGTCGATGGATAGAATAAAAAAACGATGAAAAAGAATACACGACGACTGAAACAATATCGTAAAGTTACATGCCCCAGTAAGTCTGGAGTTCCTGTAAGCTCTTTTTGGTTATACGAAAAGGTTTTGGCTTCTGCATAAGCTTTTCACGATATATATAAATATATATCGTCGCGTGCTGTATTTCTGTTGTGGACACGTGTGTGAAAGAAAAATTCTATTTTCGTATATGCACATTGGTTTGACTGAGTGCGGCGGTAATATACGTTAGAGCTTTTCTCGTTGCGTAAAATAATTTGAGCTTTGATGTAGCTTTCCCCATGAACTGGGTTCACGCACATATGTAGCGAGTTGCGGTTATTTTATCGTCAATTTTGTTTCGTGAGTCGATGAAGACATATAGGAGCCGGCAACGGGTAAATTATATCAGTGGAGCTCAAATTGAAATACAGTAGAACGTCAATTGTCTGAAGTAATTGGGACCGACTATCGTTCAGCCAACGAAAATTTGGATGAACGAACTGTATAATTTTTTCTGAGATTGGAAATGCTCAAAAGTTTAGAATTCATATATTTTACGAGAATATTTTCTCGTAAAATATTATTATCTCTCTATATTATAAAAAGGTCGCGCCGCCGCCGCCACCGTGTCAAAAATCAAAATTTTGAAAATTTTGAAAATATTGAAAATTTTGGAAATTCTGAAAATTTTGAAAATTTTGAAAATATTGAAAATTTTGGAAATTCTGAAAATTTTGGAAATATTGAAAATTTTGGAAATTTTGGAAATATTGAAAATTTTGGAGATTAAAAAATTTCCGAACTGTATAATTGTTTCTGAGATATGGGAATGCTCAAAAGTTCAGAATTTATATATTTTACGACAATTAATATTTTCAGTATGTTATTATTAGCGTATATTTATATTGACAGAAACTCGTTTTTGCATGACTGAATTTCGACAAAGTCATCGTTGAAAGAATATTTTTTTTTAATGAAATAATTTTCGTACTAAATAAAGAAGTACCAAATTCACCTAAACATTCGTTCGATCAACAAAGTATTATATCGTTTAGACAAATAAATATTTTATTCATTACCCGTAATCACTTATTGATCAAGTCCAACCGATTTTTTTTTGTCAGTCTTTCCGGATACGGATATTAAAAAAGAAAAAAATCCTAGGATTTGTCGGTCGACGATTCGGATAAACGAAATCATCATTCGGATAATCGGTTGGAGGTCAAAATAGCGAATGGTTAAAATAGCGAATTTTAAAATAATGTAATTCGCTATTTTGTACTTGGGTCAAAATAGCGAATAACTAAAATAGCGAATTTCATAATGATGATGGCAATTCTAGATTTTTTACCCAATTACAAAATAGCGAACAATGAAAATAGCGGATGACTAAAATAGCGAATTTCATAATGATGGACATTCTAGATTTTTGACCCAATTACAAAATAGCGAATAATCAAAATAGCGAATGACTAAAATAGCGAATTTCATAATGATGGCCATTCTACATTTTTTACCGAATTACAAAATAGCGAACAGCTGAAACCGCGAATTTAAATATAATGAATCTACATCCAGAGAAATCAGTTTGATGGGTTTATTTGAATCAAATACGGGATATATTACAAATTAATCAAATTTTATTTCGCTCAAATAAAATTTACTTGAAATCAATCCGATTTATTTGAATGAAATAAATTATATTTGATGAAAATAAAATCCTATTACGCTAGCATTTGAAGAAGAAATTTATTTAATGGCTGGCCTAATAGGATTTTATTTCGATCAAACAGTATTCATTGCATACAAATAAATCACTATTAATTTGTAATAATATTCATTTAATTAAAAAAGAATTTCATTTATTTGAAATAAATTTCATATTTGATTTAAATAATCGCATTAAACCGATTTTTCTGGGTGTAGAAAGGCCACCATTTTGAAAATTCGCTATTTTAACCATTCACCATTTTGGTGATTCGCTATTTTGATCCCCACCCGAGTATTGACGTTCTACTGTAACTCATTTGTTTCTTACGCTATTTTCTGTATCCTTGCTGAAGGCTGGAATGTATACAAGGCTTGACGATTTACAAGCTCTGTGTACACAGAGCTTCGGGCTATACTGTATAAAAACCACGGAAGTACATCCCCCAAACAAAGTTGCCCCTTGCGAAAGCAGGGCTGCTCAACCATCAGCAACAATTAAATCCTGACGCGTGCATGTGTCGCGTGCGGGATACATTAGCGTTGTTACTTTGGTTACATACTTATCGTAATCATGAAACACGCTTAGGCTCTCATACGCGATTGGGAATCGTGTTCGCATGATCCAACATCCCCTAGAACAATCTCAGTCGCCAACTCTATTGCCCTATACCAAGATATGACTCCAACGATCATAACGTGATAAACGACATAGTTTGCGTTCTGATTGGCTCACGGAATCGGAATGGCCAATCAGAGCGTTGAATATATCGCTTATCACGCTATAATTTGTAGAGTCATATCTCGGAATGAGGCCACTTTTGTGGTCACCGTTAACAACGGTTAGAAATGCCTCTATCATACATATCCGTACTTTAAATGCAAATTACGAATTTTCATCCATTCATCTGCACACGTCTAGCATAATGTATTCCTGGTCATGTTCGGACAATATGAGAAATTATGCATTATGATTCGGATGCCAAATTTTATTACCTTGAAAAAAAATTCTTATTTCAGTTTTGAGATCGCAAGTAAGAAAAATATATGTAAAAATATTTCATATGGAAATAAAGTATATGCAAGATATATAAAAGATATATCCTAGATGTACAATATATATTTTTTCCAAAAAAATCTATATGTCGGATATATTTTAGGATATATTCGAAATATATGCGAGTGGAAAATATATCTGAGATACGTCTAAAATAAATGAAAAATATATTTTTGTCATATTATATATTAATATAGTCTATATATAATCTGTATACCCACATGGAAATAGAAATATATGCACGATATATTCGACGTATAGAACTTTTTGACGTTAAACGTATATGAAATATATGTGACATATATTCCATACATATATCCCATATATTTTGAATATATTTTTGCACACATATATGCAGAATATATGCAGCATATAGAACTTTTTGGCGCCATATATTTAACGTATATGTTACATATATATTTTTCTATGTGGGTACAATTTATACATAAACCCAACTTGGTCAATTCCATATGTCAGACTGTCTACATTTTTTTCCTTGGGATGTAAATTTTATTTATCGATAAAAACAGGATTTGTTTGGTAACTTCGAAAAAGATTCAGATACGTCGAACCAGATCACAGCACGATTTTTTTCAGGTTCTTCGATTACTGCAACATTATTGGAAGCATTTATGTCAATATTACACAATCCTCATTTCAAGCATATACACAAATCGCTGATTTTGTTTTATCCTTCTCTAAAAAGTATGTTACGAGATTTTATCGAATTGCGAGTTGGTCCATTGTTGTCACGTTATTCGCGCTGTGATTGGTCCAAATTGGCGCGAGATCAGATCGAGACCGAGACCGAGTTCGTGTTTAACACGTTTGACAGTTGCAATTCTGACAGTTTTGTCAAGCATATCGGGCGCGCGAGGTTTGAATTCCCAAGTTGATTGACTTTACAATATTTCGGGGTTTCCGGATTTTGGGTTAATTGCGAATATTACACTAGGCTTAAGATGATGAACGACAAAGTGCGACGTAGTCTCTGTGGCAGCAACAAAACCAGGCGTACGCGGAGTCACTACATGTGGATCAACAGAACAATCGTGAATAAGATGATAAGCGAAGATATCGGGGAGAATTGAAATTCGGCAGTCAAGTAAAATCAGACCTCTTTGTTCACTGTTACTTTTAGCAAAATCCATGCCAGGTTTCCAGAATTGGAAATCCTGTATTTATTTCATTGAGCAAAGAGGTCGTACTGCTTTACTAAAAATGTAAAGCCCCATATAATGACGGGACTTTACATTTTTTTCTAAAGTCTGGAAATGCTCCGGACCTCGCAAATTTGAAGTTATCAAGGTAAATACTAATTTATAATTGAAAGAATGTTAAAGGACAATTGGTAATCAATTTGAGTCAAATCTATAAAGAGTTTCCGATTCGATAAGATTTGGAATTATTGGAAAAATTTTTTAGATCTCTTAATTTTTGGGAATTCTGATTATATATATATTATATGTATTAAATAAGATCGCTGCACCGACACACGATCTCTACTCGCGCGCGCAGCCCGCGGAAGTTTTATAGTCATATAAAAAGTCCCTAATAATTTATCATGCTATGATCGACGTTGTCATATCTTGGAATAAATCCAGCGGTTTGAAAAAGGCTGTTGTACGTCACATAGAACATAGTTTTCATTTCTCTAAAAGCTTTTTATCCAATTTGAATGCTTTCGTTCCAACTTGAATTTGAGCCAAAGCTTTGTGTCCAGAATTTTGCTTGTTGAAAACATGGATCAAGCGTTTGGTTGTACTGCGTAACATTGGCAACAGAGATTTCCCGGTACGTTGTAGAGAAGAGCTTCATATACAGCATCGGGTTTGAATTTGAACGCTATTCGCATCCCCTCGAGTGCTAAGCGGATTGTCAGTGGTTCTCAACTAACGATTAGCAGAGTGTCTCATTATTCTAACATAATTCGTTAATTAATAACTTTGATCGTAATGGATATTAATCGTTTTCAAACGACAGACATCTGCGAAATGCAAACTAGATGAATTAGCGAGAATTTGTCTTGAGTGAATTCATGAATTTATGATGAAAATTCGTGAGAGCGGTTTGAGTGCGGAAAGTCCTTGTTACATTATGTGTCTATGTATATATTGTATATATGTATAGAGTTTCAGGGGGTTTGTACAGTGTTACGCATAGATGGTTTGAAAACCCCTGGGAATCGACGGTGCGCATCTGGTCGTGGACGCCCTAAAATGTAGTAGCCGCGGATAGAGCGAGATAGACTAAAGTACAAAGCTATGGGGTGCCGCACACCCCCCATAGACCCGGACACACGAGAGTTAGCCCCGTGCAACCCCGAGCTTCGCCATAGCTTTCGTACACGCGCGGATGTTGGTAATATTGCTATACGCACCCTGAACACACTCGCGGTAATAGGAGGGGGAGGCTGTGAGGGATGAAACAGAGAAGTGTGTGGTAGGTACTGCTCCGGGTACCACACAAACATTTCGGATACTGTTTCCAATATAAACCGGACGAAATATCCTGTAAATGGCAGATTTCATGTTTTAATTCCTTTGACTTTTGCAAACAAATTGGTACAGCTGTTGGGTAGGTTTATCAAATCTGTAACCACCCACCTAACACAAAATGTAACAGTTACACTGTAAAAAAAAACGGCTTGAAATTTAGTGTACTTTTACTGGAAGTTTTTATTCATAAACTAGTATATTAAATTTAGTATACAAGTGTAATGTAAAATTAATTTATGGCACAGCACATTCAATAATTTACTTTAATTTTACTGGAAAAGTAGATGAATTTTATACCACAATTGTATATTAAATTTCGATTACGAGTTTATGAATAAAAACTTCCAGTCTTTTCTTATAGTGTACGTAACTTTCGAATTGTAAAAAAACATAACGTTTTTGTGTAACATTGACATAAGTATGATGTCTTGTTTTAATAACAATCGTATGTAGTTGTGACACAAAATTTTGTTTAAATAATATATTAACGTTATATATTATTTATGTAATAAAAATAAGTAATATTTGGAATCGAGATTTTATTAAAATGTGACATAATAAACTTACTTGTCACATAAATGTTATGTAGTGTAATATAAATGTTACGAACATTTTTCTATATTCTGAGACCTTCTTGAGTGAGAAATAATTACAAGCCTTTCAACCATGACTTAAAAAAAGTGAATTATTTTCCGTTTTGGATTCCAGAATTCACAGATCTGACATCCGGTTGGAAAATCCAACAAAATTTTTTTTTCAAGATATCGAATTTTGGCCTTTACTGTCGTTTTCAAGTCGCATATTCTATCACAGAAAATACCGATTACAAGCCTTTTTATCATGATTTAAAAAAGTGGAGTTTTTTCCGTTTCTGATTCCAGAATTCACAGATTTGACAACCGGTCGGAAAATCGAGCCGACATTTTTTTTTTCTGACATCAAATTTTGGTTTTCACTGTCGTACAGTGATAAAAAGTTCTATTCCGGGCTGCCAAACAGAAGTATTTTTTAATTAACTCTAGTTCTTATTCGTTCCTATTTAATCCTATTTAACATTGAAATAATAAAATATTGTTTTGTTTAATTTAGAGTTATTGTTTCAATCTCGTATGGAATTGGAAGAATTAGAATTCAAATTAAGTTGATAACGCTTGTTTTTGGCAGCCGGCAAACGATGGATTTATTGAATTAATGACATTTTTTTCAGTGTATATTTTACCACAGAAAATACCGGTTAAGTCACATTATCCAAAAATTTTCAATTAGAATTTTGTAAAAATACTTCGAAAAAATAGTTTCCAAAGTACTAAATATGATACGTTAGCAGTTGAAGAGTTAAAACTAAAAATCCTATTTTGCAAGCTCTAGAAATTCATACATCTAAAAGGGCGTTCAACCAAAAAGCCATAAAATGAAGCGAGAGTCATGAAGCATATAGCACAATGAACGAGAGGGCACAGTAGAGTACTAACTCTAATATGGTCGCAACCAGACCTTCGACCTCGAGTCTTTAACACAAGACTAAGTGAGTTTGAGGGTAGGTCGAAGGGAAGGGTTCATTTCGCACCCTAAACCAGCCAAATTGTTGCTAAAAGCCTGAACAGACTGCGCTAATGGCAGTCACAGAGGCGACAAATTTTTTGTATATTCACGAATAAAAAAAAAGGAAAATCAAATAGTACCTTTTTTTCTTTCGATTCTCAGTTTTTATCTCTATGGCAACCGTTAATTCCTCCCATCACGAAAGAAAATGTGTTTCTGCTTCGATGAATGGATTTTATCTTTCCTATAATCCCCTGAAACGTGTAACGGTTGGATTTTGTGCTTTTGTGACGTCGAAAGACGTCGAAATACGTTCGTGCGACTAATAGCTGCTAATGAACGTTTTTGTATCGATTCCTCGAGGAGAACGGATAAGCTGCTAATGACAAAACGAGGGTTGGCAAGACACGTCTCTCGCTTTTACGTGAGCAATGTCGCGTGAAATGGAACGCCATGATCTGACTGACGAATATCGAACTTCGTTTAGATCGAGTGTGATAAAGAATCAGGAGATTAGATTCACTGGCTTCGTTGCTTTGTTGGAAAGATTGTAAGGGATGATTTTCTATGGCTGGTCTCAACATAATTAAGGTCTTGATGATTTATCCGGATGCTTACTAATGCTTGTGCAGTGCTAATCTTTTATCGATCAATCCTCGAATCACTGAAAAATAAGGATGCAAAGTAGAACCTTGCACATTGCTTCCTCATTATTTTTCGCGCTTTACAAAGCTACCTCTATGAGGAAGTATGTTATTCAATTTTTGGCTTCTTCATAGAGGAAGCTGTGTAAAACGCTAAAAATAATAAGGAAGCAATGTGCAAGGTTCTACTTTGCATCCTTGTTTTAATTAGATAAATATACATGTTGTGGATTCGCTTTTTCTATTTCGTTATTACGTTATTTCGTGATTATTAGAGCGTTTCCGAATGTGAATGTGATAATGTATATTTTAAAAAATAATTCAACATTCCATAAAATCAAAAATTTCATACCGTTCGTCACTAAATTATATATATACAATGGCTGAATATTGTTTCATTTATATACAAAATTTGAGCTCGCTATCTTAAGTTTTGCAAAAGTTACAATAGAGCGATAATGTCAATTTTTTGAAAAATTCAAAACATCATCAAATTTTAACGGTTCAACCGATCTTAACCAAATTCAATAGCGATCACCGGCGTATGAAAGCTCACATTCATACCAATTTTAAGATCAATATCTCGAAAATTGAAAGAGTTATCGCGTAAACAGACATTTTTCAAAAAATTAAAAAACGCGTAATAATTTAACGATGAAGTGGATTTTAACAAAAATCTGTATGAATGATGAGGCTTGATCCCTCTATCTATGGTCCAAATTTCAGTTTGATATATCAAGGCATTCCCGAGTTATAAAGGTTTACATTTTTCGATCGTGTAACATACACACATACACACACATACAGACATTTTTTCTAAATCACTTTTCTCGACGTTTTGGCCCATTCTGAGTGTACTGACGTGAAAATCTCGAAAAAAAAAAATTTCATGAAAACAAAGCTTCCTCTATGAGGAAGCAAAACAATAAAATAAGGACATTTTTCTGAATCAAGACAGTGGAAAAATGTACTTTTCTAATTCTCACACATAAATGTGTACTTCATTCTTGAAATCAAAATTGAGAATCTATTCCTAATAAAATTCAACCATTCGTCAAATTTTTTGCAAATTTTTGGACGAAAATTCAAAAGAATGTTTGGAAAAATAGATAATGCTGAAAATGTAAATGGTTGAGAGGTTGAATGAAAAACATAAAATTAGCAACTTTAAAATATTGATGAAATAAAAAATGTCAATACCGATTAGAAAAGTCGTCTCTGCATGATGTATTTTATTTATATTCACTGTATCCGATTTGCAATCAATAGTTTCACTGCAGAACCAATATGCAGTATTGTATTAAAAGAGCGAAAAAAAGCATCGAGACTACAAAGGGAATAGAAAATGTTTGAAAATAAAAATAAAAAATACGATATCAGAGTGTCGTCCAGTCTTGCACTTTTATCCTATTCCGTACCGGCAACTTTTTCGCTTCACTCTTGAAACTTCAATTACATTCGTTTTCCATTTTATCCCCATCCTGTCGTTTCATCGTTCCGGTGAAACCTTCGGGAACTTTTAGCAAACCATCAACAGCCCCTCTCATTTTAATGTCTCTTTTTTTTCTACCTCTCTATATCACTCTCGTTTTCGCTTTCATCTTCCGGCGACAGTCTGCAATATAATATATGTTCTAGGTACGAAGAATACGCCACTCTTCTCATTTTAAACTTTAATATCTTTATGTCTGCTTCGGACTGAATTTTCATTTCATACATGATATCACGCTTGGGAAAAATGTTATACCAATACATATTGGTATAAAAATATCAATTTAAATACATATTGGTATTATAATATTAATTTAAATACGTTTTGGTATTACAATATTAATTTAAATATATATTGGTATAAAAATATAAATTGGAATACATATTGGTATTAAAATGTAAATTTTAATACATATTGGTATAAAAATATTAATTTAAATATATTTTGGTATAAACTGATTATTTTATTTAACTTAAATTTTGCTACCAGTGTGTAAAAAATAGCTTGAATCAACTGAATAAACAAATATAAAATTTTACTAACTTTTCGTCCAATATAAACCTCAAACATTCAATCAATCAAATATTTTGATCGCCACCCTTGACTTCAAATTTAGTAAATTTAAGCCTTTGTGCTTCCTCATAGAGGAAGCTTTGTTTTCATGAAAAATTTTTTTTCGAGATTTTTATGTCAGGACACTTAGAATTGTCCAAAACGTCCAGAAAAGTGATCTAGAAAAAATGTCCGTATGTATGTGTGTGTGTGTGTGTATGTATACAACTCCGAAAATTCGAACGCCGATAACTCAAGATCGGTTTTGTATATCGCGCTCAAATTTGGCACACTAATGTAGCAGCAGACCCTCTTCAACTGTAGCAATTTTCGACAAAATCTGTGCAAAAATTTCGATTTTATGCCGTTTTGAATTTTTCGAAAAAAGGACGTGGTCGCTCTAACTTTCGTAAAATTTAGTCTATTTTGCTAAACAGTTGGTTACAAGAGTAGGTGCACTCAATGCTGTTTGGTATTGAATTTGGCTCGAATCGGTAAAGTGGTTCAGATTTTATGGAATTTCGAATTTTTCAAAAAATTGACATTATCGCTCTATTGTAACTTTTGAAAAACTTGAAATAGCGAGCTCAAATTTTGTATATAAATGAAACAATATTCAGCCATTATATATGTATAATTTAGTGACAAACGGTATGAAATTTGTGATTTTATGGAATGTTGAATTATTTTTAATAATATACGTTATCACATTTACTTTCGAAATCGCTCTAATAATAACGAAATAACGGAATAACGAAATAGAAAAAGCGAATTCACAACATGTTTATTTATCTAATTTAAAAAAGAATGCAAACTAGAACCTTGCACATTCTTTCCTCATTATTTTTCGCTATTTACAAAGCTTCCTCTATGAGGAAGCCAAAATTGAATAACATACTTTTTTGCTTCCTCAGAGAGGAAGCTTTGTCAAAAGCGAAAAATAATGAGGAAGCAATGTGCAAGGTTCTACTTTGTTTTATAGTGATAAAATAGTATATTATGCAACAAATTTTAAGCTAATAAACTTATGAAAATTGAGATTTCTATGATGGTGAATCTTTGAGTATTAATCGGGTTGATATTTTGATCGCCACACTTGACCTCAAATTTAGTAAATTCAAGCCTCCTTTTATTGTAACAAAATAGTATATATTATGCAACAAATTTTAATGCAGCATTTTCAGTTTAACTGTTTAAATATTAATCCACAGAAATCCCATAAAAATATTGTTTTACATCAAACAATATCAATAATAAAGAAAATGATCACTCAATTCGCAAAACCTATTGTGCCCCATGGTGCTTCTTGTCATTCAAAATCAATAGCTAATAAACTTATGTAAATTGAGATTTCGCTGATGGTAAATCTTTGATTATTAATCGGGTTGCGAAGGGCGAATGAGAAATGAGTAGCAGGATTTGCCGGCGGCATTACGTCGATAATCAACTTACCGAGCTGCGTTTGATGCGCAGGGGCTGGAGCTGGCCTGACCTTGTCCGGGGGGCATCTTCTCGTGGCGGCTACAGTTGCTGGAAGGGGTATACTGGTGCCCCCTGGTCCACCCCCAGGGCCCGTGACACCAGCCTGTTTATTGTACGGTGATGGAAGTCTGGAAACAAAGAACATGGACAAACATTAAACTTTTGTCTCTCGGTAGTACATATATTTTGCGTTATCTTTCCTTTTCAACATTTCGAAACGAATCTCGACAAAAACGAAGCGTCGACTCGTATCCGATGACAATTACGACGAAGGGGGAAGTTTATAAGTAAAGTAAAAAAAAATTCTGGAAAGACTGGAAGTCTTAATGCATAAACTTGACAATTAAATTTAACCTACGATTTTGTGATATAAATTTAATGTACATTTTTAAAGTTACTGTATCGTACATAAATTTTATATCGGATTTGCGTATAAAATTTATTGTACCAGTTTATGCATTATTCTAAGGAATATTCTAAGGAATGTATTTATTTTTTTCACATCATCTTTCCAATGATTTTTTCATTAGGAAAATCAAATGTTTAGTTTCTTCAATAATTATTAGATTGTACTTTCTAAAATATATTTGCTGTACCATTAAATATGGTGTATGATTGTATATAGATTATATATGCTTAATTCTATCTTCAAAACTATATAGATTTTTTCGTATACTTTATATTATATTTTATTTGGATTTGTATTTCTTAACATGGCTTTGTATATATATATATATTTTATAAAATTTATAGTACCAGTTTATGCATAAAACCTTCCAGTACCTTTACATTAAATTCTACGCAATTTTTCTTTTTCACATCTTTCCAATTATTTTTTCATTAGGAAAACTAAATGTTTAGTTTCTTCAATAATTATTAGATTGAATTTTTAAAAATATATTTGCGATAACCAAAATATTTGCTATACCATAAAAAAATTGTGTAGGTTCTATATATATTATATATGCTCAATTCTATGTTAAAAACTATAAACATTTTTTTGTATACTTTATATTATATTTTATTTGGATTTGTATTTCTTAACATGGCTTTGTATATATATATATTTTATAAAATTTATAGTACCAGTTTATGCATAAAAACTTCCAGTACCTTTACATTAAATTCTAAGCAATTTTTCTTTTTCACATCTTTCCAATTATTTTTTCATTAAGAAAACCAAATGTTTAGTTTCTTCAATAGTTATTAGATTGAATTTTCTAAAATATATTTGCGATAATCAAAATATTTGCTATACCATTAAAAAATTGTGTCGATTGTATATGCTCAATTCTATGTTAAAAACTATATATATTTTTTATTTACTTAATATTATACTTTATTTGGATTTTTATTTTTGCATGGCTTTATATATATATATATTTTTTTTTGTTGGGTGGTGAAAGAGAAATTGGAGAAAAGAATGAGAAGACAGTAGGTATTGTCCCTAACGTTTAGTTCAATAAAGGATTCAACGATCCTTTTCGTCCCTTCAAGCTTCACTACAGCTACGCTCCTCGTTTTTCCTCCGGTGCTTTCCTAGCATTTCATTTCCAATCTCAACCCTCAGTGATCAATCCGAGTGCGTTGGACAACGATCTGTCTCATCTGTTCTTCTTCTCTCCCCCTTCCAATCTCCTTCTATATCTCGAGTCTCCTCTTTGGCCATTTAAATAATTCATCCCCCTTGGCGATTTGATCCTCCTTTCTTGTAAACGAGAAATTCTGCACCAAAACTGCGGGCTTTATGCTGATGGATACCAAGAGCTGACGCACTTTTGCCACAGCGATTATTCTTCGATCAGAATGAATATTTTATGTATAGTGTGCGCTTGATAAAATATCGAGTACACGCATTTACTCTGCGAGGTCCATTCGTCAACTGTCAAGTGCCATTTACTGGGAAAATCGATTGGTTGAACACGATGTGGCCAATAAATTTTTAATCAGCACAACAAAATTTTTTCTGAACCTTTTAACAACGTTTTATCGTTGAAAAAAAAATTTAAATAATTCTTTAATGTCGGACAATTTTAAAAATGCGAATATTAAAAAAATTATCAATAATATTTAATATATTAAAAAATGTAATATCTATAAATAATATTTATAATAATATAAATATTTTTTTAATTAAAAAAAAATTATTAAAAATTATTATAAATAATATTTATAATAATATAAATATTTTTTATTTATTTATATTTATTTCTAATGAAATTTCCCTGCTATTAAAATTTCTCTCCAGAATATGTGAATTGAACGTTTTTAATTATCTTTAGCAATAAGTATTCTCATAAATGTGCAAAAAAAAAATTTTTTTTCTTGTTTGCCTGATTTATTTGAGCTAACTGATCTTCTTGAGCTCCTTAATTTTGCTCCTAACTTGAGCTCCTTAATTTTGCAGAATTTTCGAACTGTTTTTTTTACTTCCATTCCCAGAAAATTACAAATAGTTGGCGAATTGTCAAAAATTTTGTGGTAATTTAATGTGTGATAGGCCAATTAATTTGGCAAAAATATCTAGAGGATAACGAACACGTTGTTGTCATTATTATGTGCAGAATTTGAGACGTTATTTGCTCGTTGCGCATTCTCGCTTTCAGAGCCGGAAGTCATTAAGTGGGTCTTCACCGTTGAGAACAAAAAAGCCAATGAAGGAGAAAACGCCGAGTGAGAAGAAGAGGAAGAAGAAAAGTTAGATTCTCATAAACCTTAGGAGGGTAATGCGCTACTCAAGGCTTGAAGAACGCATACGAACGAGATGGACGATTAGCCGGGGCCAAATTCTTGACGTGGAATTCTATATAGTTCGTTCTCTTCGTATAAGCAAAGAGAGGTTCAAGTTGTAGAGGTGCCGGAGTGTAAAGGGCTTAACAAAAAGAGGAATAAACGTACCGTGAGCGAGATCGTAACTTTGAAATAGGAAAAAGAAGAGGCAAGCAGAAGCGAAGAAAACAGAGAAACAGAATTTCGCTCTCGTTGGCCTCGGTTGCTTTTTAACGAGGCGGGAGGGCTGCATTTTCAAATAGCATTAAATTAAACATCGGGTACCAACGAAATAAGAATAATTTATAAATAAAAAAGAAATAAAAAGAAAGAACAAACAAAGGAGTAAATTGCACTTTAACGAAAAACTATTATTCCTTTTGTTTTTAGAAGGCAACAGTTTTTCACAGACATTGTATAAATGTATTTTCGTTCACGTAGAAATTAATAAAATTTTGTGAAATTAAATTATCGCTCATTTATTTTATGAAAAATATTTACATACAAATTACTATTATATATTGCATACAGAGTAAAATGTTGTTAATTATTTGTAATCACAAATTGTATGAAAAATTAGTTAATTGTAGTTTTTAGCTGTTGTCGAATTATTGGAAATTAATTCTTTTTATTAATAAAATTAATTTAACTAATATTAATTTTTTAAAATTAATAATAAAAAGAAAGAACAAACAAAGGAGTAAATTTCACTTTAACGACAAACTATTATTCCTTTTGTTTTTAGAAGGTAACAGTTTTTCACAAATGTTGCAAAAATGTTTTTTCGTTCACGTAGAAATTAATAAAATTTTGTGAAACGAAATTATCGCTCATTTATTTTATGAAAAATATTTATATACAAATTACTATTATATATTGTATATAGAGTAAAATGTTGTTAATTATTTGTATTTACAAATTGTATGAAAAAATTAGTTATTTGCACTTTTTAACTGTTGTCGAATTAATTGAAATTAATTTTTTTTAATTAATAGAATTAATTTTTTTTTCATTCATAAAATTAATTTTATTTTATTAATTTTAATTAAAATTTTATTAATATTAATTTTTAAAAATTAATAATAAAAATAAATAAAAATAAAGAAAAAACAAAGGAGTAAATTGCACTTTAACGACAAACTATTATTCCTTTTGTTTTTAGGAGCCAACAGTTTTTCACAGACGTTGCAAAAATGTATTTTCGTTCACATAGAAATTAATAAAATTTTGTGAAACTAAATAATTGCTCATTTATTTTATGAAAAATATTTATATACAAATTACTATTTTATATATTGTACATAGAGTAAAACGTTGTTAATCATCTGTATTTTCAAATTGCATGAAAAATTAGTTAATTGCACTTTTTAACTGTTGTCGAATAAAGTGAAATTATTTTTTTTTTTTAATCGCATAAAAAGTAATTTAATTAGAATAGGGTTTTCGTTTCTGTTCGAAATTAGAACGTTTTATTTTCGTGCTGCCTAATTAAAAGTAAACGAAGAATGAGGAATCCCTTTCTTTCAGTCAAGCACGATGCCAGGAAGGGTCTAGTAGGGATCTTTTTCATTTCTTTCGGCGAGGGAGGTCTTCCCGTCTCATTTCGTCTCGTCGCCGTCGTCGACGTTGTTGGAAGCGTGCGTGAAAGAGCTCGAGTCCTTTTGTACCATACCGCTTCTTTTTGTGCCCTCGCCGACGTCGACCGAATATTCTTGCTCAAATAATAAACGAGAAAAGCAAAAGACGGAGGGTCACGTATATACAGAAGTAAAAAAAAAAATTTCTTAAACATTCAACGCGCTTCATAAAAAGTGTTATGATATCAAATCAAGTGTAAATATTGCTTCGCATCACCGTTTTTTCGCTATCTTTAGAAAAGAAAGATTCACCTTCTCCAATACTAAAAATCTCTCCTTTACTAAAAATTCGTATTCGACTGAAAATAAAAATAAATTATAAACTTCCATTACATTGTAAAAACGAAAAGATAAAAATAGGTATTTTTTTACAATTAAATGACAAAAAAAAATCCACTTTCTCAATAATTTGAATAATAATTTATATTCGATTGAAAATAAAAATAAAAGTTAAATTCCATTACATCGTAAAAATAAAAAAATAAAAATAGGAATTGTTTTACATCAAATGACAAAAAAAAATGAAAGAAAATCCACTTTCTCAATAACTTGTCTATTAATTCGTATTCGACAGAAAATAAAAAGAAAAAGAAAATTTCATTACATTGCAAAAATGAAAAGCTAAAAATTGGAATTCTTTTACATCAAATGACAAAAGAAAAGAAAGAAAATCCACTTTCTCAATAACTTGTCTATTAATTCATATTCGACAGAAAATAAAAAAGAAAAAGAAAATTTCAATACATTGCAAAAATAAAAAGCTAAAAAAAGGAGTTGTTTTACATCAAATGACAAGAAAAAAAATCTACTTTCTCAATAACTTGACTAATAATTCATATTCGAGTGAAAATAAAAATAAAATTTCATTACATCAAAATGATAACAAAAAAAACATCCACTTTCTCAATAATTTGACTAACAATTTGTATTCGAGTGAAAATAAAAATAAAATTCCGTTACATTGTAAAGAGGAGAAGACAAAAATATAAAAAAATTTGAGTGAACTTAGATTAAAAGGACGAAGTTTACCAGGAAATGAAGAAGCTGGTTCGAGGGGTTGAAATGACAAGAGGATCTGTGCTGAGAAGGGGAGAAAGAAAACGAACGAGCAAACTAACTGGTGTATACATATTGAAAGACAAAGATCCAGGAGTGAAGGACATCGATGTACGACGCCTGGTTGAGATGATTCTCGAGGGCGTAAGAGACTCAGCGAAGCATTTAGCTGCTGGCAACAGCGGAGAGAATATCAGGGTGAAACTGAGGAAGCGGAAGGACATAGTGGGATTCGAGGGGGTTGGTGGAGATTCTCGGTTAACCGCGCGCTCTGTGCCGAGTCAACATTTGGCTCCACGATCTAGCAAAGAGGAGGGCCTATATTACCCCGTAGTCGGGTAAATATTTAGTCTAATGGTGGCTGTCATCGTACCGACGTGCTTTCCGCGTGCTCAGCGTTCTACACCAGTTTCCCAGAAAATTACACGCATTGCAGTGAATTTCTTCCATTAAATCCAACCATACGTGCTGATACTGAATAATAGAGAAATGCGGAAAATTCTGCAGCTCGAAAATTTAGCAAACTCCATCAAAATACATATTTAAAATAATGCTAATGCAGTTTGAGACTTTAACAACTTTTTTTTTTCACTGTTAATCCACCGGTTGAAAAATTCATTTCATAAAACCAGAAGAGAATTATTTTCGCATAGAATTTTAATAAAGAAATTACTGTATCCAAGTGAAAATATATGAATATTTGTTTTTATGTAATTCTTTAGAAATTTATTTTATAAGTTCATATATTGAATGTGGAAAATATGTGAAGATTATATATGTCCACTTTCGTATATAGGTTCTATAATCTTTACACTTTTAGAAAAGATTGGAAGTTTTTATTCATAAACTCGTCATCGAAATTTAATATACTAATGTGGTATAAAATTCATACACTTTTCCAGTAAAATTAAAACAAATTATTGAATGTGCTGTATCATACATTAATTTTACATTATACGTATATACTAAATTTAATATACTAGTTTATGATTAAAAACTTTCAGCAAAAGTACACTAAATTTCGGGTAGATTTTTTTTACAGCGTATATAATATTTTCACTTGGGCATGTTGTACGATTTTAAAAAACCTAGTCTACATGTAGATAAATATTTGGTCATAAATGCAATCAAGATAAATTTGATAAGTCCAATAAGAGGTTATAATACTCAGCGATTTAATAAAATTAATTTTATTCAATGAAATTAACTTTACACCAACGGAATAACATTATTTACCGTTATATCAAAATTCCTGGTAAACTTTAGCTAACTAGTTATTAAGCCTAATCAAATTGACACTTCATTGACTAGAACTAACGAATTTTTTTATAACTTAATAATTTGTGCCTATTTCATATTGTAATTCAACAACAACAAAATCATTAATATTCCTCATTTTTGCTTTCTTATAGAGGAAGCTTTGTTTTCATGAAAAAAAAAAAATGTTTGAGATTTTTATGTCAGGATACTTAGAACTATCCAACACGTTCAGAAAAGTGATGTAGAAAAAAAGTCCGTATATATATGTGTGTGTGTGTGTTTGTATACAACTCCGAAAATTCGAACGCCGATAATTCAAGAACGGTTTTGTATATCGCGCTCAAATTTGGCAAACTAGTGTAGCAGCAGACTCTCTTCAACTGTACCAATTTTCGACAAAATCTGTGCGAAAATTTCCATTTTATGCCGTTTCGAATTTTTTGAAAAAAGGACGTGGTCGCTCTAACTTTCGTAAAATTTAGTCTATTTTGCTAAATAGTTGGTTATAAGAGTAAGTGCACTCAATGCTGTTTGGTATTGAATTTGGCTCGAATCGGTAAAGTGGTTCAGATTTTATGGAATTTTGAATTTTTCAAAAAATTGACATTATCGCTCTATTGTAACTTTTGCAAAACTTGAAATAGCGAGTTCAAATTTTGTATATAAATGAAACAATATTCAGCCATTATATATGTATAATTTAGTGACAAACGGTATGAAATTTGTGATTTTATGGAATGTTGAATTATTTTTAATAATATACGTTATCACATTTACTTTCGAAAACGCTCTAATAATAACGAAATAACGGAATAACGAAATAGAAAAAGCGAATTCACAACATGTTTATTTATCTAATTTAAAAAAGGTTGCAAAGTAGAACCTTGCACATTGCTTCCTCATTATTTTTCGCTTTTTACAAAGCTTCCTCTATATATACTATATAATATACTTTTTTGCATCCTCACACGGAAAAAAAAGTTTGGTTGTAGCAACTACGTTTTCGATTTGCTGTACACAATGTCTAAAAAATTAGTTGCCTCACCCATATCGAATAGTAACCTCAACTATTCACGATTGGTTCTCTAATAGTTAGTTATTAGTTAACCTAACTAATCCAATCGTTGGGACTACCACTCGAATAGTTGGGACTACCATTCGAATCGTCGGTATTATCATTCGAATCGTTGGTATTACCATTTGAGTTGCTAGGGAAATAGAATAATCGATTGGTTGTGTCAACTCATTTCTTGGTTATGGCAACTAATCTTTTTTTCCGTGCAGAGAGGAAGCCTTTGTAAAAAGCGAAAAGTAATGAGGAAGCAATGTGCAAGTTTTTTTTTTATACGCAGAGTCTGGGACACATGTAATAAATTAATAATACACAAATAAAAGCAACAAAAAGAAAAAGGTCAGCCAGCAATTTCAGCTATACCTTCTTGCCTGGCGACAGCAGCGCCAAGGGACCAATGTATGCATGTAAACTGGAATGTATGCACACAGTGAGTCCAAGTTCCAGGCGCACCCGCCGAGAGTCACAATAGTCTTATCCAAAAAGGCGTGACACGCGTGTGTTGTCCTGGGACATCGTACGACACGAAAATAGGAAGGGTGAAGGTAAAAAAGAATTGAGAGGAAGAAAGAAGAGGATACGACCTGTCGAGTGTCGGGTGAGGTGCATTGTTGCAGTGAAGCGATGTAGTGTCCGATAGTCCCTTTCTTTACTATATATATATATGTATACATATATATAAATATACATGAAAACATATGTAGATATAAATTTGCGTGTGTAGTACAAATCATTCTACACACATTCTATATTTATATATATGCATACATTCTTCTGTAATTACATAAAAAAAATTTCAAGTTTTTTGTAAAACGATATATTGTTGTTTAACATTGTATAACAAAATTTTAGGAAAACTAAAATAATATTTTTAATATACATTATATAGTTCTTTGCAAACTGAACAAATTTCATCGTGGAGCTTTTTCGATAGGACTGTTAATTTTCAAGATATTAATGATTAAAAATATATGGACACCGAAAAAATTTAAATTTTTAGAAAAATTCGTGTGTCACAAATATTGGTCGTAGCGTCAAACAAAAAAATACGTGTGTTTTCTTTTTCAAAATACTATTTGATAAAAAAATTTCAAAAATATTGAAGGGGCCAGGGTCGGAGCATGAAAAATTCTGCTGGAATCCCCCATATATACTATATTCATATGTGCACATGTTTTCATCCATATATATGTATATGCATATACGTATAGCAGAATAAGCGCATAGCAATTGAGTATAGTGAACGTTTGCTTGACTGAATGCGACATACAAGTAAAGTCACAGATGGCAGTAAAATGTTACCCTGTGAAATGCAAATATTCGCCTACAGGAAGGATGCGGGCATCCTTTATGATGATTCTCAGCGCTTCATTCACCGTCGACGTGTCCTTTCATTTTTTTTTCTTTTTACTTTTTGTTTTTTTTTCTTTTTACTTTATTATTTTTTTTTCTTTCTTGTTGCTTTTTAAGCGAGTGTAGCATTAAAGTGTTTTCGTGTGGGAGTTCGAGCCGCGACGGTTCGTGGCAAAGAACTAGAAACTATGACTTTAATTTTCTTTTCTTGTTACTTTATTTTTTTTTTTCTTGCTACTTTATTTTTTAAATTTTTTCTTGTTACTTTATTATTTTTTTTTCTTGGTGCTTTTGAAGCGAGTGTAGAATTGAAGTGTTTTCGTGTAGGAGTTCGAGCCGCAATGTTTCGTGGCAAGGAAATAGAGACTACGACTTTGATTTTTTTTTCTTGCTACGTTATTTATTTATTTTTTTCTTGTTACTTTATTATTATTTTTTGTTCTTGGTGCTTTTGAAGCGAGTGTAGAATTAAAGTGTTTTCGTGTGGGATTTCGAGCCGCGATGTTTCGTGGCAAGGAAATAGAGACTACGACTTTGATTTTTTTTTCTTGTTACTTTATTATTATTTTTATTTCTTGGTGCTTTTGAAGCGAGTGTAGAATTAAAGTGTTTTCGTGTGGGAATTCGAGCCGCGATGTTTCGTGGCAAGGAAATAGAGACTACGACTTTTATTTTTTTTTCTTGTTACTTTGTTTATTCATTTTTTTTCTCTTTACTTTATTATTATTTTTTTTCTTGGTGTTTTTGAAGTGAGTGTAGAATTAAAGTGTTTTCGTGTGGGAGTTCGAACCGCGATGTTTCGTGGCAAGAAAATAAAGACTACGACTTTGATTTTTTTTTCTTGTTACTTTATTATAATTTTTTTCTTGTTACTTTATTATTATTTTTTTTCTTGGTGATTTTGAAGCGAGTGTAGAATTAAAGTGTTTTCGTGTGGGGGTTCGAGCCGCGATGTTTCGTGGCAAGGAAATAGAAACTACGACTTTGATTTTATTTTTCTTGTTACTTTATTTATTTATTTTTTTCTTGTTACTTTATTATTATTTTTTGTTCTTGGTGCTTTTGAAGCGAGTGTAGAATTAAAGTGTTTTCGTGTGGGATTTCGAGCTGCGACGTTTCGTGGTAAGGAAATAGAGACTACGACTTTGATTTTTTTTTTCTTGTTACTTTATTATTATTTTTATTTCTTGGTGCTTTTGAAGCGAGTGTAGAATTAAAGTGTTTTCGTGTGGGAGTTCGAGCCTCGATGTTTCGTGGCAAGGAAATAGAGACTACGACTTTGATTTTTTTTTCTTGTTACTTTGTTTATTCATTTTTTTTCTCTTTACTTTATTATTATTTTTTTTCTTGGTGTTTTTGAAGTGAGTGTAGAATTAAAGTGTTTTCGTGTGGGAATTCGAACCGTGATGTTTCGTAGCAAGAAAATAAAGACTACGACTTTGATTTTTTTTTTTTCTTGTTACTTTATTTATTTTTTTTTTCTTGTTACTTTATTATTATTTTTTTTCTTGGTGATTTTGAAGCGAGTGTAGAATTAAAATGTTTTCGTGTGGGAGTTCGAGCCGCGATGGTTAATGGCAAGGAAATAGAGACTCCAACGAGGCTTGTTCCTATAAACGAATGGATATCATATGAGCACATATGCTTTCATGCACTGTGAGATCAACATCGCTCAGGACTCGATGTAAATCTTGCACACCTATCGCAGACTCGCGTATACACAATGATTTCTGTAATTGACCAGGCTGCGTCGAGTGTCTCGAGTGAGAGGACCGGACGGGCATTGTTGTCTGGAATTGACGATTGCGAGATTAGCGACGAAGGAGCTCGTACATGTTTCGAACCACGACTGACTCGGTGGTTCGACTGTTGGTAATGTTTAGGTGACGTTGAGGGTGAGAGGCATCAAAATTCTAGAGGCTGACACGTGCGTGCACGTGACAATTCCAGTCATTTGCTTCACGAGTGTCGACAATGATCGTAAAGATTATTAATAATAAAAATTAAAAAAAAAATTAAATACCTCTTCTCTGTCGTGCAAAATAATAGTTGTAACTTTAAAGCAAGAAGAAAAAGTGCTTAGTTATTCGAACTTTTTTTTAAAATTCAAAATTGCGTTTGTCGTGAGAAGAAACATATCGAAAATAAATTGACTAATTTTTTTTTCGAACACATAGATAATTTCGAAAACTGTTATTTAATCACTAATTTTGTAATTCTGCTTCAATGATTTTGAAACTTATATTGAACCCAAAATCTGTCTACAAAAAAATAATAACAATTCGCAACGTTGCAACAATTTTTCAATTTAAGAAAAAAGTTTTTATACAATCATATGTGTTATAAAAAAATTAATAAATTTATTTAGAAAGGAAAAGAAGGTGGTTACCATTAATAACTATTTGGCATTATTATTTTTTAAAATCGATGTTCTCAATGACGCTGATTATTTCAGATTTTTTATTTGTTGATCTTCTTAATGATGCTAATAATTACAGATTTTTTGTTGATGTTTTGAATAACGCTGATTATTTCAGCTTTTTTGTTTTTGATGTTTTCAATGACGCTAATTCTTTCAGATTATTTTTTTTTTGTTGATGTTCTCAATGATGCTGATTATTTCAGATTTTTGTTATGTTCTCAACGACGCTAATTATTTCAGATATTTTTTGATGATGTTCTCAATGACGCTGATTATTTCAGATATTTTTTTGTTGATATTCTCAAAGTCGCCAATTACTTCAAATTTCCAAATGCTTATCGAATCAAAAATTTTGTTGTGAAAATATATGTAATACATTTTCAAGGCACAAAGATTCTTGCTGAACCATCGAATTTGTTCGTGCCAAGCCAAATTCGAAACTGGACTGTAAATCATTGCATGTCCATGCATCGTAGCAACAAAAACAGAAACAACAGCAAGGTTCCACGTCTTTGCACCCTAAACTCACGAGTGCTTGCAAGTAATGCATTTGCGAGTGGACGAACGTAAAAAAAAAAAAAAAAAAACAAACGAAGAGACGACAAAGAAATAAAGTATGGGGAACTGGGGAAACGTCCAAGAGGTAGAGACTGGTCTCGCATGGAAAAGCGAGATAGGTACATTGCACGGAGGTCCTAATAACAATTTGTCAAGTGAGAACAAAACGTGAGTGCGTGGTTCGACGAACCGGCGTGTGCAATGCTTTCAATCTCGCTCCAGTCGTTTCTGTGGATTCTCTCTCGGTTCTGTATCGAGCTGAGCCCCTTTTACTCTTTCTCTCTTACTCACGTTTGGCACGTGTGAATGTCGAAAGCAACGTGTGAAATATCGTCTCGACGGGGGACGAATGGCAGCATCCTGTCTGCTTCAGACTCGCTATATAATTACTAATATGTATACGAGTCATTATATCTTTTGTACTATGGATTTTTTTTCCACAGATAAATTACGTATCATAGAGTATTTTATTATTCGTGGTTTTATTTGTGTAAGTGAATAAAAACGAATATTGAATTAATATCAAACTGCTACTTCCTATTTAAGTTCAGCAGTAAAAATCTTGGAGCTTCACCTTACTTTATTTAATTTTGCTTCCTCATAGAGGAAGCTTTGTTTTCATGAAATTTTTTTTTTTCGAGATTTTCATGTCAGTATGCTTAGAATCACCTAAAACGTCGAGAAAAGTGGTTTAGAAAAAATGTCCGTATGTATGTATGTGTGTGTGTGTGTGTGTGTGTGTGTGTGCTGGGCTTCGAAAATTCAATCTCCTCTCACTCGGTAACCGTTCGAGCGATCCGGCTCAAATTTGGCACGCAAGTAGAGTAGCTGCCCCTCTTTGAATGTTGTGATTTTTGCCAAAATATGTGAAGTCATTAAGATTTTATGTTGATTTTAATTTGTTGAAAAAAGGGCGTGGTCGCTCTAACTTTCGTAAAAGTTCGCCGATTTGGCTAAATAGTTCTTCATAACTGAAGATACGTTCAATGTTGTATGGTATTGAATTTCGACGAAATCGGTAAAGCGGTTCGGATTTTATAGAATTTTGAATTTTTCGAAAAAAATAGATTTTGATCTAAATTACGTCGAATTTCAACAAATGAACAGAAATTTTGTACAGACGAAAAATAACATTCAGAAATGCCATGTACCAAATTTGGTGATGATCGGTAAAGTCGTTCGGATTTTACACCATTTTTCATTTTAAAAAAATGTAGATTTTCGCTATAACTTCCGGAAAAGTTGAGAAAGTACGACAAAAATTTGTATCTAATCAAAATTAGATGTAACGGTGTTTGCAGAGGTGATTTATAGCTGTATAAAACACCTCTGCAAAAAAGACACAAGGTATAAAAAAAAAGATGCAAAGTAGAACCTTGCACATTGCTTCCTCATTATTTTTCGCTTTTTACAAAGCTTCCTCTATGAGGAAGCCAAAATTGAATAACATACTGCTTCCTCACAGAGGGAGCTTTGTAAAAAGCGAAAAATAATGAGGAAGCAATGTGCAAGGTTCTACTTTGCATCTTTTTTTTTTATCGCAATAGTACATTTTTCTGCATCAATTGGGATTAAAAGAATTTTCAAAACGCAACGTTTCAAAAATAATTTAGTAAAAATTGACGATTTTAAGAGTCTCGGAGTAAGAATAATTTAAGAAATATCGATCCCTTAAGAATTCTGAAATAACCGAAATTTTTTTTAAATCCACTTGATTACATGAAAAATAAAAATTATATAAATTGATCAATGAATATTATATATTATATAATATATATTATAAATTGATAGATAATAAGATAATATTCATATATATCATGAATATTATAATTACATTTATAAATAGCCTACAATGTGATAAACAGCACAGTTTTTATACTAATCAAATGGTTTACTTAACTTTTTCCAATTCTTTTTATTATTGTTCAACTAGTTTAATATTGTTTGATTTTATCCATCAAGAAATTTGTAACAAATACAAACAAAAAAAGTGTTCCAAAATACATATATATATATACATCGGTTGTTGAATTATGACTGAGAGAAAAGAGCAATGTTCGCATTTTCCATCGAGACTCGTGTGTTTTTTTGCCTGAAACGAAAAAGAATAGTCGGATTTGATGCGAATGACGGAAAAAGCCAACGAAAAGCAGAATGAGAAAAAAACCGCCATGAAAGAACTTGAAGCAAAGCGAGTAGTCGTTCGAGCGAGCGATGGGGGTTGAAATATTTTCGATCATAATCGACAGAACCGAAAAAAGGGAATCTAGACGTAGCCGCGTTTTTGCTTCGTGCGGTGAGATCGTCGAAGGCGTACCAATCTCTCGAGGGCGAAACCCTCCACACTTGTTGGCTGTCAGGAACAATATCCCTCGATCGTGCAGAAGGGGGCGAACGACGAACTAAAGGGAAAGCAAAAGCGAGGTTCGATATTATTTACAGTGCAATATCGAAAATTAATGTCTCCGGCTGGTGCACTCGGCCAATTTCTTCGCATTCGTCGAAATATCCGCGTTCTCTATAGAACCCCAACGGCTTTGGAAAAGAAAAACCGGCTGTCGCCAGGAATTTTTACCCCGTTTGCGTATTTCGCTCCTTTGATTCTTTACGACTACAGCGATGCTGAAATAACCGCACGATTATCGCAATTTTTATTATGTCTTTCCACGAAGTTCATGTTCTGTAATATTAAAACTAAGAAAGCGTAAAAGAATTATTATGATGAAATTTAGAAAGGCAGAAAAAATGGTTATTGAGAAAAAAAAATTGGAAGATGGAATATGTTATGATGTAATTGTTGATACATAATTTTAAACACTGTTTATTAGTAACAGTTTTGAATAAAACTGTCGACGATTGCAGACACGTTTGCAGAAACTATTGCAGCTCCTCTTACAAAAACTCTTGCAGTCTCCTGTCATGACGGGCTTCCCATAATTTTTTTTTTTTTCACCGAGGGACATACAAGATCTGGGTTAAAAGGGCTTAATAAGATCTGGGTTAAAAGTTTTACCAAAAAAAATTTGGTAGAAGGAAAAATAATGGTTAGTTGTCGGTCGAAGCAAAAAATTGGTTGACATAGGCAACTTAGTTACTTGGAGCATATTTAGCTATGCAAATGGTTAGGACAACTAATTACTTCCTCCGTATATATCAGCAGGGTATCGAAGGCCAAGGCCTGACTCGAATGACAATTGTGATGAGGATCGATTGATAGAAGGTATTTCCCTTGTCTTCCACGACACTCTCGTCTCATCCGCCACTTTCCTAGCCTGTACCATCATCTAGCTTGGATGATCACAGCCAACAGTCTAATTAGAAACCTACACTGCACTACGTCGATCTACACTGAAAAAAAGGCTTGGTTAGAACTACCAAAAACTTGGTTAAAAATATTACCATGAATCCCAAAGCAGAAAGGGCATACCGAGTCTAGCACGTGGACCTCCGACAAACCTCTTAAATATTCCTGATTAGAAATTGATTGGCAACTAACAAATTGTGTATCACAACCAATTAGTTTGTCGGTCTAATAAAAAATACGTTGTCCTAGGCAATTAACTCGCTTGGAGCATATTTAGTTATGCGAATTATTTAGCAGCAGGGTATCGAAGGCCAAGGCCTGACTCGAATGACAATAGTGATGAGAATCGATTGATAAAAGGTATTTCCCTTGTCTTCTACGAGCCTCTCGTCTCATCCGCCCCTTTCCTAGCCTGTACCATCATCTAGCTTCGATGATCACAGCTAACAGTCTAATTAGAGACCTACGCTACACAACGTCGAACTACACTGAAAAAAGGCTTGGTTAGAACTACCAAAAACTTGGGTAAAAATATTACCATGAATCCCAAAGCAGAAAGGGCATACCGAGTCTAGCACGTGGACCTCCGCCAAACCTCTTAGATATTCCTGGTTAGAAAGAAAATTAATTCGTTGCCACCTAACAAATTAATTGTGTGTCACAACCGTTTCGTCGGTCCAACCAAAAAATTGGTTGTCCTAGGCAATTTACTCGCTTGGGGCATATTTAGTTATGCGAATTGTTTAGCAGCAGGGTATCGAAGGCCAAGGCCTGACTCGCATGACAATAGTAATGAGAATCGATTGATAGAAGGTATTTCCCTTGTCTTCCACGAGCCTCTCGTCTCATCCGCCCCTTTCCTAGCCTGTACCATCATCTAGCTTCGATGATCACAGCTAACAGTCTAATTAGAGACCTACGCTACACAACGTCGAACTACACTGAAAAAAGGCTTGGTTAGAACTACCAAAAACTTGGGTAAAAATATTACCATGAATCCCAAAGCAGAAAGGGCATACCGAGTCTAGCACGTGGACCTCCGCCAAACCTCTTAGATATTCCTGGTTAGAAAGCAAATTAATTCGTTGCCACCTAACAAATTAATTGTGTGTCACAACCGTTTCGTCGGTCCAACCAAAAAATTGGTTGTTCTAGGCAATTTATTCGCTTGGAGCATATTTAGTTATGCGAATTGTTTAGCAGCAGGGTATCGAAGGCCAAGGCCTGACTCGAATGACAATAGTGATGAGGATCGATTGATAGAAGGTAGAATTTCCCTTGTCTTCCACGAGCCTCTCGTCTCATCCGCCCCTTTCCCAGCCTGTACCATCATCTAGCTTCGATGATCACAGTCAACAGTCTAATTAGAGACCTACACTACACAACGTCAATCTACAGTAAAAAAAGGCTTGGTTAGAACTACCAAAAACTTGGTTAAAAATATTACCATGAATCCCAAAGCAGAAAAGGCATACCGAGCCTAGCATGTGGACCTCCGTCAAACCTCTTAAATATTCCTGATTAAAAAGCAAATTAATTTATGTGCAACTAACAATTTGTGTATCACAACTAACTAGTTTGTCGGTCCAAACAAAAAGGTTGCCTAGGTTGTCCTAGGCAATCTCTTGGAGCATATTTAGTTATGCGAATTGTTTAGCAGCAGGGTGTCGAAGGCCAAGGCCTGACTCGAATGACAATAGTGATGAGAATCGATTGATAGAAGGTATTTCCCTTGTCTTCCACGAGCCTCTCGTCTCATCGGACCCTTTCCCAGCCTGTGCCATCATCTAGCTTCGATGATCACAGTCAACAGTCTAATTAGAGACCTACACTACACAACGTCAATCTACAGTGAAAAAAGGCTTGATTAGAACTACCAAAAACTTGGTTAAACATATTACCATGAATCCCAAAGCAAAAAAGGCATACCGAGCCTAACATGTGGATCTCGGTCAAACCTCTTAAATATTCCTGATTAAAAAGCAAATTAATTTATAATCAACTAACAAATTGTGTATCACAACCAACTAGTTTATCGGTCGAAACAAAAAGGTTGCCTAGATTGTCCTAGGCAATTTACTCGCTTGGAGCATATTTAGTTATGCGAATTGTTTAGCAGCAGGGTGTCGAAGGCCAAGGCCTGACTCGAATGACAATAGCGATGAGAATCGATTGATAGAAGGTATTTCCCTTGTCTTCCACGAGCCTCTCGTTTCATCCGCCCCTTTCCCAGCCTGTACCATCATCTAGCTTCGATGATCACAGCCAACAGTGTGATTAGAGACCTACACTGCACAACGTCGATCAACCATAGTATCCCAACGCAGAAAGGGCATACCGAGCCTAACACGTGGACCTCCGCCAGGGCGAGTACCGATTGTGCACGAAATGTTCATTCGAGCGGCACGCATCGTTCAGAGACAATGAACAGAAACTCCGGACTTTGTGCTGCTGCGTCCAATTCACGACGTAGACGCCAGAATACATGTGCATATATCCTGTAGACCATATCGTCTCCCTAGTATTTCTCGACAACAACGGATCTGTACTCCCACAGTATAGTATGTGACGATCAACAGCTATCGACTATACTATACATGAGGCTATACATGGAGTTCGTCGCGACGTACTTGTGTTCAGGAACGATCTCCGAGCGAGGATTTTACTAATTACCTGCATGTTTCCCCCCTCAGACTCGAACCTGGTGGCCTTCCACCCTTCCTGCTGTTCTCCTGCATATCCTATGCACTCCATGGCGACGTGCCTGAAATTCCATGCGTCGTATCGATCTCCACAACCATCATACCTACATACAAGATCTCATTTCTCACACATAGCTACCAAAAGTAGTGTGTATTACTACTTTTTTTTTTAACGTCGCATCTACATCTACACTAAGAGAAGAGTTTGTTAACAGTTAACAAATCTTGGCTAAATATGGCGAAATGAATCATTTAGTCATTCTTATTGAATCTCCCTTGAGCCAAATAAGATTTGTTAACTATTAACAAATATCAGCGAGCTTCATTTGCGACAAGCAAATTTTATTTAGCTCAAGTGAGATTCAATAAGAATAACTAAATGATTCATTTCGCCATATTTAACCAAGATTTGTTAACTGTTAACAAACTATTTTCTCAGTGTAAGGTATTTAGCGATACCTTTGTATCATAATGAAAAAATTAAGCACGTGTGCATACGTTAACGTGTGTGTATTACATTTGATATTTTTTTAAATGTGTTTTTACTGTGTAATACTACAGTTTTTTGGATTCGTTGATTCCCGCAGGTGGAGTGTGTATATAAATATTGGAAATCACAGATCACCAATTGGCAAAAAACAAGAACGTTGATGATGATTTGCTCATACATTTTCGACCATTTTTTATTTATTAGAAATTGAGAAATTATTAGAAACATCGAAAGAAAATTTGCTAATTTTTTTATATATTGTTTTGTGAATTAATTTTTTTATATATAATAATATATTCATTTTTTGTTTTTACAGCAAATAAATTTTTCTATAAAATATTCAAAAATTGGCGAAAAATCCTGACTAATTCTAATTCGAAAATTAGAACGTAAATTCGTACGACTCATAGTAAGTAAGTTCTCCAGTTTATAATTCTTTTCTATTGCAAATAAGAAAAAAATAATTTAAATAACATATTTTTCTATTTTACAAATTATATTTTGAAGGAAACGACATTTATAAATATTTTTACAGCTTGTATGCTCTTAAAATTTGAGATTTTAAAAAATAACCATTAGCTTGAAAGAATTCTTTGAACTTTAAAAACGATAATTACAATTTTGACTGCAAAAATGAAATTTTCCCTAATCGTGATTTCGTAAGCAAAAGTGTTTTAATACGGTCCTGGATACTTTTACCTCTGTATTTCAACAGCTTTGACACGTAGTCGTGCACTTTCGACTTCTGTGTGTGAGTATTTTATTTGTACACAAACTCGCGAGCGTTTAATCGAGTACCACGATCTAATTGGCGGTGAGCTCCTACCTTCTGCTGGTTGATCGTATTCTCCGTATGCTTTCCACTACATATCGTGCTCTGCTTTGCTCTTTGCTCGACAGTCTATATCTTTCTGCAACTCTCGTGTCTCAGCGCCTCGTGAGCTCGAGAGACTTTTAACCCATTCGCTACTTCTCTCGGTCATTCTCCGTCTATAGTTCCCTAGCAATTAGAAGGAATGTCGCCCGACTCGTTGCACTCGACTTTTGCAACGATATGCATCTGTCTGTCCTAGTCTAAGTTCTGTAGTACTCGAGTCAAGTGTGTGACTACAATTTAAATTCGTATTGATTTTAGTGTATTTATATTTTTCGGTTTAATCAATAATTACCTAAAGTCAGGTTAAAAAAATATCATTGAACAAAATACTGCAACAAACATATTTTTATTTCAAATTTATATGTTTCTCAAAACATTTTTCTTAATTATATTTAAAAATTCTGCCAAAATTTGACAAATCAGAAAATTTGAAAAAACGCATACCACATTTTTATTTTATTTTACAAAAAACGTATCTATAGATAGAAATTTTGAAAGTGCAGTTTTTACACTATTTTGATTTTAAAAAGTGTAAAAACTTTTGTAAAAATACTTTTTTTCGTATTGACTTTAGTGTATTTATACTTTTCGGTTTAATCAATAATGACCAAGTTATGTTAAAAAAATATCATTGAACAAAATACTGCAACAAACATATTTTAATTTCAAATTTATATATTTCTCAAAACATTTTTCTTAATCATATTTAAAAATTTTACCAAAATTTGATGAATCAAGAAATTTGAAAAAACGCATACCACATTTTTAGTTTATTTAACAAAAAGTATTTCAATATTTCTACTCAATTGACAATTAGTACAAATTTTGAAAGTGCAGTTTTTACACTATTTTGATTTTAAAAAGTGAAAAAACTTTTTAAAAACTCTTTTTTCGTATTGATTTTAGTGTATTTATATTTTTCGCTTTAATCAATAATTACCTAAAGTCATGTTAAAAAAATATCATTGAAAAAAAACCTGCCACAAACATATTTTAATTTCAAATTTATATATTTCTCAAATCATTTTTCTTAACTATATTTCAAAATTCTACTAAAATTTGGCAAATCAAAAAATTTGAAAAAACGCATACCACATTTTTATTTTATTTTACAAAAAACTTATCTATAGGTAGAAATTTTGAAATTGCAGTTTTTACACTATTTTTATTTTAAAAAGTGCTCCTTATTTAAAAAATACTTTTTTTCGTATTGATTTTAGTGTATTTAATATCTTTTGGTTTTATCAATTTTTCTTAATTATATTTAAAAATTCTGCCAAAATTCGACAAATCAAGAAATCCTAAAAAACGCATACAACATTTTTATTTTATTTTACAAAAAACTTATCTATGAGTAGAGATTTTAAAAGTGCAGTTTTTACACTCAACATTTTTTTTACGAGTTCAGAATTGCAAAAATTCGAAGTAAAGTTGAAATTGCAACGTTGTTATGTGGGTGGCAATAATAGGATTATTATTGAATCAATAATATTTTTTGTTGACTTTTATTCATATTTTTAGCGAAATATTTATTCATATATACAACGTTAACATTTTGCATGCTTCGCTAACTTACGTATGTACTTGAGTTAAACAGAAAACATTAGAATCGTGATTTAATAGCCATGATACGTGGCAAAGTATCTCGAAAGATTTCGATCTAGAACCCATAAAATGCTATATTCCAGTTTGCTTCCTAACCTGGAATATTGCAGACATTAAGGCCCACTCACTTACTCAAAGTACTTGCTTTCGTGAGACGGTTTACCCTAGATCCTAATCAGAGGACATTCGAGTAAATATGTAATTTTCGGTAATGAGGTTTTCACATATATATAGTTATACAATATTCAAGTGATAGTGAAGTTGGTATAAGAGCTTTGAACATAGAACTGAACTTTTCTAAGTGACCATAAAGTTATCCCTTAAAGATCCGCGACCATCAGCGAGTGGATAGACTCTGTTACTACACTCAAAAAAATTGTGGAACTCCTAACAGCAAAAAAGTGGAAGCTATTCATTTTTAGATTAGGCGACTATTTTTTTATATTTGCAGTAACTGTAAAATATCGAGAATATAATTTTATAGACAAACTATTTAAAAAATCGCACGGATGTAAAATTATATAATATAATTATCACACTTTCTTGGGATAAGCAAGGAAAAATATTTAAAAAATTTCTCAATGCAACGTAAATTATTTTTTTCCAAAATTAGTGAAGTTATCATTTTTTAATAAAAATGCTTTTTTTTTACATATAAGACTCGAGTCGAGATTAATAATGAGGAAGCAATTTGCTAAGTTCTATTTTGCAGCCTTGTTTTTTAAATAAGATCAGCAATTTAAAAAATGAGATAAATATCTATCAATGATTATCAGCAATTTGAATCTGATTCCGTCCATTTAATTGTAAATTATAATTACACTACGTACATCCAATAATACGTCATAGACGGAATAAGTGGAAAATTGAAATGCGTCTTCACCCTTAAGGAATCACTCCGCAGCTGTACAAGATAATATTATCCTATCTGCCATTAGTCGAACAAAGTACTCAACAGAATACACAGAGGTTCATGATGGTCAGAGTTAGTACGAGTACGAGTAGTGCATCAGCGTCACGTTAACTCGTGTTCTACCTGACGGTTCACTTAGCCAAATAGCTCGTCACTGAGTGAATAGCGTAAGAGAACATCAACCACTGGGCACATCGGCAAACGGTTAAACCGTCATTACCGAGACAGCCCAGGCTGCAATTAAATACCGCTAGTCGAGAGGATCGACTACGAGAGATAGAAATCTATTAATAGCTTCCTGCAGTGTTAAACACGTCTGATAATAATTCGTGCAAAACGAAAATTAAAAAATAACGTCTCTACTGCAATATTAAATATTGACTTAACTGTTTAACTGCCATCACAGATTTTTGCTACATTCGTGAAATATTTTCTCTCCGATATCTTATTTCACATTTCAATTCATAAATACTCAATTTCTTTTTTCAAATTTCAATTCACCAATTCTGAATTACTTTTTTCAAATTTCAATTCATAAATTCTGAATATCTTTTTTTAAATTTCAATTCATAAATTCTGAATTACTTTTTTCAAATTTCAATTCATAAATTCTGAATTTCTTTTTACAAATTTCAATTCACCAATTCTGAATTTCTTTTTTCAAATTTCAATTCATAAATTCTAAATTTCTTTTTTCAAATTTCAATTCATAAATTCTGAATTTCTTTTTTCATATTTCAATTCATAAATTCTGAATTTCTTTTTTCATATTTCAAATCATAAATTCTGAATTTCTTTTTTCATATTTCAATTCATAAATTCTGAATTTCTTTTTTCAGATTTCAATTCACAAATTCTGAATGTCTTTTTTCATATTTCAATTCATAAATTCCGAATTTCTTTTTTCAAATTTCAATTCACAAATTCTGAATGTCTTTTTTCATATTTCAATTCATAAATTCTGAATTTCTTTTTTCAGATTTCAATTCATAAATTCCGAATTGCTATTTTCAGATTTCAAATCATAAATTCCGAATTTCTTTTTTTAAATTTCAATTCATAAATTCTGAATTTCTTTTTTTCATATTTCAATGGAAAAATTCTGAATTTCTTTTTTTAAATTTCAATTCATAAATTCTGCATTTCTTTTTTTCATATTTCAATGGAAAAATTCTGAATTTCTTTTTTCAGATTTCAATTTATAAATTCCGAATTGCTATTTTCAGATTTCAATTCATAAATTCCGAATTTCTTTTTTTAAATTTCAATTCATAAATTCCGATTTTCTTAAATAAATAAATGAATTCTTCGATAGTACTTTCTTTCAGTATTTCGATTCCGAAAAATGTCTAGGAATTGAGAAATTGAGAAAATGTTAAAAAGTTTACGAACATAATTTATTTGAATTCCTCTCTCCGAGATTTTATAGTACGGATTTCAATGGGCCAATTAATTTTTATGTGCTGCTATGCAATGTATAAAAACGTAACAAATCAAAATTATTGTTACGACCAGATGGTCCTTTTTATTTCTTATTTTGTCTGGACACTCCAAGATCCAGACGCTCGCCATTGAGGAGGTCCAGCGACGTTTTCGCTCTCGCCTGTCTCGAATGCTTCGCGCGAACGAGGTCGCTAATTCATTCGAGCAATTAGGGATAATTGCATGGCGTATTGCGACGGGTATAACACGTTGACGTTCGAATCGCTAGCGGGCAGCTTTCGTGACGTATATATATATGAGTCCAATACACAAAGCTGCACTATAATGCATATACCACGAATACTATAACATGGAGCAGTACGTAGTACTATGTAAACTCGGATTATTGCATAGTTTGCAGAGACATAAAATCCACGAATGGCCCACGCCTGTCCAACACTCTATGTGTCGCTTTTCAAGCAGCTTGCAATTTCTTGCTTACCACCTAACGTGGGATATAACCCACTTGCGGGATAAATTTAGAATATCGCAGGCGAGAGTGAATGCTCGGAAGGGAAAGAAAGGACCTCATGAGACTCCCATACAGTTAGGCCTTAAAGATTTCACTTGTCACTTTACAATTAATTTTTATAGATTTATAGAAATTTATCTTAATATTTGTGACCACAACAAACAGTAGAAAAAATTAATAATGATAGTAATATAATGATTTAATTTTTCCATAGATTTATAGAGATTTATGTTAATATTTGTGGCCACAGCAAAACGTAGAAAAAATTAATAATTATACTAATATAATGATTTAATTTTTCCATAGATTTATAGAAATTTATATTAATATTTGTGGCCACAGCAAACAGTAGAAATAAATTAATAATGATACTAATATAATGATTTAATGTTTCCATAGATTTATAGAAATTTATCTGAATATTTGTAGCCACAGCAAAGAGTAAAACAAATGAATAATGATACTAATATAATGACTTAATGTTTCCATAGATTGATGGAAATTTATGTTAATATTTGTGGCCACGGAAAATAGTAGAAAAAGCATTAGAAAAATTTGACAAATAGGGGAATTTTATGATGAATACACTCTACATTTTTATTTTGCAAAAGAAAAATAAACTAACGAGTTAATTTCAATCGCACATTTTTTGAAAGTGCGATTCAGAAAAGAGTCCAACTCTTAAGGGGAGGGAGTTCGGTAAAAAAAATTGATTTTGGAAATTCAATATCATTCAAATCCTATTGCATATAAAAATGCTCAATGCACTATATTGTTGGTACTCGATGAAAGGATTTTTTACTGTCGTCTGACTTGCATATGCTTTTCAATATTATCTTAAGCAAAGTTCTTAGGTTTTCCATTCTGCGCATGATTCAGATCAAACTACTAGGCAGATTGGAATGGTTGATGTCTCATTTTCTTCTTCATGAAAAGATACACCGGCTAATTGAAGCAAACTATTTTTTTTTATTCTGAAAGCAAAGTTTATCACTGATTTAGAAAATATCATAAAATTTATTTATTAATAATTATGTCACTTAAAAAATATTACCATTTATTAACATTTTCTCCATTTAGCCGGTGTATCTTTTCATGAAGAAGAAAATGAGACGTCAACCATTCCAATCTGCCTAGTAGTTTGATCTGAATCATGCGCAGAATGGAAAACCTAAGAACTTTGCTTAAGATAATATTGAAAAACATATGCAAGTCAGACGACAGTAAAAAATCATTTCATCGAGTACCAACAATATAGTGCGTTGGGCATTTTTGTATACAATAGGATTTGGATGATATTGAATTTACAAAATCAATTTTTTTTATCTGACTCCCTCCCCTTAAGAAAAATTCTTTTTTCAGAGGTAACGTTACTTAGCTGCAGAGTTGTAAATCCCCATTAATTCATGAGATATAGTTTACAGTACAATTTGTTTTTTAATTATTATTTCATAATAATAATATGTAGTGATTATAAAATAGAGTGTAAACATTTGAATAGCTGAAAAAAATACTAATTTTCGCTTTAATATTGCAAGAAATAGTGGAAAAAATTGAAGACATAAGTAATGCATTACTTATTTTGTTCCATTTTTTTCAAAAGGATTACCGTGATTTTTTATTGAAAAATAATAATTTTTGTAGCCTTTTCAAAGTTTAATCATCGTATTACAATCGCTACATGTTATTATTATAAAATCATAATTATAGAGCTGATCGTATCATCATCATCATTTCTATAAGTATTAGGCATTTACAACTCTGCTTAGCTGTTAAGGTAGTTCTGTCGCTTCACGTTCACTTTGCATAAGTTTCCGAAAAATGAAAGCGAATTGCAAACACTTCTTGATGATATAAAAATCTGAAAAAAATCATGCATATTTAAGATACTTAAGACATTATTTCGACATAATAATAATTCCAAAATGTTATTAACAAACTGATGAAAAATAAAAATGTTCAACAAATCTTCCGACAACCTAATTTTTTTGTTTCGATGAAAATGATTCGTTCATTTTTCTGAATACGTATGAATTTTTTCAAATTTTTTTCTTTGCTTTGAATTTTATGATTTTTTCCATGTAAAAAATCGAAAAATTCAAAGCAAAGAAAAAAATTTGAAAAAATTCATACGTACTCAGAAAAATGAATAAATCATTTTCACCGAATCAAAAAAATGAAGTTGTCGGGAAATTTGTTAAACAATTTTATTTTTCATCAATTTGTTAATAACATTTTGGAATTATTATTATGCCGAATTAATGTCTTAAGCATCTTTAATCTGCATGATTTTTTACAGATTTCTATATCATCGAGAAGTGTTTGCAATTCGCTCTCATTTTTCGGAAACTTATGCGAAGTGAGCGTGAAGCGACAGAACTACCTTAAAGGGATCATTATATGTGGTTACAATATATACATATATATATTTTTTATGTTAAAGTGTAGCTAAAAGAATACATTTGTATAGAGAATAAAAATAAAAATGAAAGATACATTTTAAAAAATCGTTTTTCGTTGCTATGTTGCTAGGGAGGTTCCTTCAAGGACCACAAAACCGGACTACACACACCTTAGCAGTGGAACTGCAGACCAAGGTATCGCATTAAGCAGAAGCAAAAGCAGGCTTGAGTCGAACCACTCTTGCGATAAGAACCCGAAGGTCTGCTATATATTTTCTTGAACATCTTGCACTCTGTAGTGCCAAGCAGCAGCAGCAGCAGCAGCAGCAGTCCACACAACCCCCAACATATATATGTCCGACAGAAAAAAGAAAATAAGAGAAATAACCAGTCGGCGCCGAAGCGGTTCTTGCGTTTGAATTAATTTATTAATTAAGCGTTTGTACGATGAAGGCACACCCAGAATGAGAATTCATGAGAATTCATAACGTATCAATTATTCATTGAAATTTCACTTGATGCAAATTTAATTATTCAAATAAAATTAATCCTTTTCAACGCATAAAATTTTTTGGTCGGATTTTAAGACACTCTAAAAAATCTCCATTTTCAAATAATAATTTATGGTAAAATTATTTTTGTGGTCATCGTTTCATAATTTTTAGGTACAGTTTGTATTAAAATATGTATAAATTTTTTAATAACTGCAGAGGAAATAAATTGTCAATAAAATTTCACTAAAAAATAGTAATAGGGTCCTCCATTTATTTTTCAATGCATCAAGTATGCGCAATCTTTTTAGTAAAATTTATAATTCATTGTAGAAAAGAAAAAAAATCATAGCAATTATTTTTAAAAAAATACTACATCTTTTTATAAAACCCGCAGATAATTCTTGTAATATAAGAAATATTAAGTCAATAATACGACAAATATGAATATTCGATTTCAGAAAAACTTCAAGCTTTCAAAAATTTCTGAACTATTTACCCATTTAAAAAAACACGTAAATTTATTGCTAAATTCTTAAGGGGAGTGAGTCAGGTAAAAAAAATTGATTTTGGAATTTCAATATCATCCAAATCCTATTGCATATAAAAATGCCCAACGCACTATATTGTTGGTACTCGATGAAATGATTTTTTACTGTCGTCTGACTTGCAAATACCTTTCAATATAATCTTAAGCAAAGTTCTTGGGTTTTCCATTCTGCGCATGATTCAGATCAAACTACTAGGCAGATTCAAATGGTTGACGTCTCATGTTCTTCTTCATGAAAAGATACACCGGCTAAATGGAGCAAGCAATTTTTTTTCATTCTGAAAGCAAAGTTAATCACTGATTTAGAAAATAGCATAAAATATATTTATTAATAATTATGTTACTTAAAATAGATTACCTTTTATTAACATTTGTTCCATTTAGCCGGTGTATCTTTTCACGAAGAAGAAAATGAGACGTCAACCATTCCAATCTGCCTAGTAGTTTGATCTGAATCATGCGCAGAATGGAAAACCTAAAAACTTTGCTTAAGATAATATTGAAAAGCATATGCAAGTCATACGACAGTAAAAAATCGTTCATCGAGTACCAACAATATAGTGCATTGGGCATTTTTATATGCAATAGGATTTGGATGATATTGAATTTCCAAAATCAATATTTTTTTTTTACCTGACTCCCTCCCCTTAAGATAATTTTATTTGGACCCTTAACATAAGTTTCACCGATGAAAAAATTCTCAAGCGTATCTCCGCTTCGCTATATGGTGATAATAGTCGTGCGCACCCCTAAATTAGGCTTTGTTCAAAGGCCCTAACTGCTGCTTTGTACGACGACGTAGCTGAATGCATCCGATCGTTAGTTATAATTATATTTCGATGCTGAGAAGTGCCAGCTGGTCTCAAAGTGCCAGTCGAGAAATCGTCGAGACATATAACGATAGATATATATATATATACATTTACCAGCGATACATGTGCATACATATGCTCTACACTCTCTAGAATTTTGCTTCACGAAAGGGACGTCGAAGTGGCTTGTAACGCTGCAAGCACTTTCGCGAACGATGCAAACGCAGCTTCTATACTAAGTGAGAATGTTGGTGTCCACGGTCGTGGCTCCGAAAGTCTATTTCTGCGACCATTCACATCGAAAACATTGACTCACGCGTACAAGTTGAACGCGGAGTGTCTTTGAACTCGTTTGCTAAATAAAGAGGGCAAGAGAGAAGAGGTTCGGTGTACTCTGTGAGGAAGAGATGGATGGATAGAGAAATAGAGAAAGAAATACATAAGAACCTATAAAACAACCAAGATTTTCGAGCCCATGAAATAATCGTAAGCTCAAGAGTCGCGCGGCAATCATAAATCACCGAGAGTTCTACTCGTGGAACTCTTTTTGTTTTTTTTTTTTTATCTTCTCGCCTCAGGAAAAATATAGCGACTTCCTAGCGGAGATGCACGGTTGGATAAAGAGACGAAGAAATGAGAGCGAAATCAGAGAGAAAGTAAAAAATGAAAAAGAAAAAATATATATATAGTACGTGGCAAATGAAAGTACTTGTTTGCATGTATATATATATATATATATACATATATATGCCAACGTGTATTTATATATACATATATAAATGCGCACAGGAGGTTATAAATCTTTGTGACGTGGATGCGTATTATATTCGCCATAAAGAATCGATCAATCGCTTACAGTAGGGAATTTAAATTGATTAGAAATAAAATATGTACATAGGTAATTGGTAATATTAAGATTGTGAATATTATAAATCGTTTTTAAACTTTAATTATAATAGATGTGGTAGGTATTAGGTATTAATCATTTTCGTCTCACGATACAAGCATCGCTAGGCGAACAGCTGCAGGAGCTATGGGGTAAAGCACGACATGTTAATGGGGAAACCAAACGTACTTGTGATGTGCCCCCATGATGTGTTAAATTTAATTAAAAAAATTTAAATTAATTTAAAGTATGTTAAAATTAATTAAAAAATATTAAATTTAATTTTTTGATGTTAAATTACATTTAAAAAATGTTAAGTTAAATTTCAAAATGGTAAATTGAATTTGAAAATGTTAAATTAAATTTCAAGTAGTATTCTTCGTGAATTTTCAAAATTGTTTAGAAAACGACTAATCCGTTCATTTACTATAAAATGTTCAAATTAATATTCATGGATTTTTAAAAAATTGTTAACAATTGGATGGAAACGAAATAGAAAATGATTGACCCATTCATTGACTTAAAAATTTTTTAATTGTTGTTCATGAATTTTTAAAAAAAATTAAGAATTGGATGGAAACGAAATAGAAAACGATTAACCCATTCATTGACTTCAAATTTTTTTGATTATTATTCATGAATTTAAAAAAAATTTAATAATTGGATTGAAACGAAATAGAAAATGATTAACCCATTCATTGACTTCAAAATTATTAAATTATTGTTCATGAATTTTCAAAAAATTGTAATAATTGGATGGAAACGAAATAGAAAACGATTAACCCATTCATTGACTTAAAAATTTTTTAATTATTGTTCATGAATTTTCAAAAAAATGTAATAATTGGATGGAAACGAAATAGAAAACGGTTAACCCATTCATTGGCTTAAAAACTTTTTAATTATTGTTCATGAATTTTTAAAAAATTTTAATAATTGGATGGAAACGAAATAGAAAACGATTAACCCATTCATTGACTTCAAAATTTTTTAAATTATTGTTCATGAATTTTCAAAAAATGTTAATAATTGGATTGAAACGAAATAGAAAACGATTAACCCATTCATTGACTTAAAATTTTTTTAATTATTGTTCATGAATTTTCAACAAATTTTAATAATTGGATGGAAACGAAATAGAAAACGATTAACCCATTTATTGACTTAAAAATTTTTTAAATTATTGTTCATGAATTTTCAAAAAAATTTAATAATTGGATGGAAACGAAATAGAAAACGATGAACCCATTCATTGACTTCAAAATTTTTTAATTATTGTTCATGAATTTTCAAAAAATTTTAATAATTGGATGGAAACGAAATAGAAAACGATTAACCCATTCTTGACTTCAAAATTTTTAAATTATTGTTCATGAATTTTCAAAAAATTTTAATAATTGGATGGAAACGAAATAGAAAACGATTAACCCATTCATTGACTTAAAATTTTTTAAATTATTGTTCATGAATTTTCAAAAAATTTTAATAATTGGATGGAAACGAAATAGACAACGATTGACCCATTTATTGACTTCAAAATTTTAAAATTATTGGTTATGAAGTTTAAAAAAATTCTAATAATTGGATGGAAACGAAATAGAAAACGATTAACCCATTCATCGACTTCAAAATTTTCAAATTATTGTTCATAAATTTTTTTTTAAGTTAGAAAATGATTGGCCCTTAATTATCCGCCATTACATCTCGTTGTTTCTTATTTACATTGCTCAAATTATACAAAACGTTACTCGGAACTCTGTGGATCTCAAGTAAAAAAAAAAAAAAAAAATGTGTCCGAATAACCTCGAAACAAAGAGTGAATTCGTTGGCGTTTCTCGAGGTCACGAAGCTAACCACGTGCGTGTGTGCAGTCACGCGTGTCTACACCGAGTGCGTGAAACTCGTCGAGGCGTCGTTGTGTGGGTGCAGCGGATGAATTTTATTCGAAAACTCTTTCTGGTTTGTCCGAGGGAAGACGGCGAGAGCGTGTAAGAGAGTCCGGTCCTCCCACTGGTGCAGGTTCCGCTCAACCCATAATTCGTTTCCGACAGAACAGACTATGTATTTTTTTTTTCCTGTTCCTCGTAAATATAGTTGTACAGCATATAGTATGAAACATATAAAAAATGTTTTTTTTTTTTCATTTTTTTTCTTTAAAAACGAAGCAAACACGCGAAGGGCTCGTTCTCACGCGATGCTTGTTGCTTTTCGAAGAATGAAAAGCCCATCCTTCTTGCTCCTTCATCCTTCGTCACTTCGTTACGGTAATTTTTTTCATTTTTTTTTAATCGATATTAAAATGCATAACAAGGTATACTCAAGGGTCTAGCGTAATTGGCCCAATCATTCTTACACTGTAAAAAATATTTTGAGAATTTATATACACTGTTAAAAATATTTTGAAAACTAATATATGTATATATTGGAAGTTCTTTTCAAGATACGGTATATTAAATATCATTTAATATACAGATATGTTGCAAGTTTTCAATAATTATATTGTAAACACAACTTTTATGAAATGTTTAGTATACTGTATATTAATTATACAACAATTTTTTTGTATATTAATTAATATTTGTTTATTAAATTTAACTTAACTTCCAGTAGTTTATATTAATTTTCATACAGTATACGGTACACTGTTGGAAATTTTTGTATGAAAATTTATATAAAGTATTGGAAGTTTTTTTTGTGGATACGCGTATATTAAATTTTGTATACAAATATTAATTAATGTACAAAAAATTGTTGTAGAATTAATAAAATGAACTCTTTATAAATGTTGTGTATAATATAATGATTGGTATTCGAGAACATATTTGTATATTAAATGAAATTTAATGTATGATATTTAATAATTTAATAAATGAAAATTAATATACAGTACCTGCAAAAAACTTTCAATACATATATTCATTTTCAAAATATTTTTGTCAGTTTATAGTAATTTGATATACTGTATTTTTACTGAACTCGTGTACGAAATTCAATTTTTAATATACAAAAAAAATGAAATATTCAATGTACGTATTGTAAAATTGAAGTTGATTTATATTAAAAACACAACAAAATTTTATTTTTATTTGATATGCTGTATTTTTACTGGACTCGTGTAAGAAATTCAATTTAATATAGAAAAAAATGAAATATTCAATGTACGTGTTGTCAAATTGAAGTTCGTTTATATTAAAAACAATTTTATTTTATTTTTATTTGATATGCTATATTTTTACTGGAGTCATGTACGAAATTCAATTTAATATAGAAAAAAAATGAAATATTCAATATACGTGTTGTAAAATTGAAGTTAATTTATATAAAAAATATAAGACATTTTTATTTTTTTTAAATTTTACGTTATACTCATGTAGTAAATTGATATACCAGTTTTTGTAAAAAAGCTTCACGCACCGTGTAGTAATTTTACCTTAAATATTTTTAACAGTGTAGAGTTTTTCTGGTTCGTGAGATCGTTACAAATTTTTTATCGTTTTGGTTCAACCACCACGAGCATTTTTTACGCCCTAAATCTACTATAATGCTCTTTGTACACGATTCTAAAGAAGCTGGATCCACTTCTTTGGCCACTTAATGCCCAACCGAAGACACCGAGTGTATTCTTCGAGTCTCTAGAGAAAGAGAGAGAAATAGAGAGAAAGGGTATAGGACACACTCATGACTCTTGTCAGCTTAGTGTGGTTCCATTTTCGGTAGCCCCGAAGGATGCTCTCTTTCTTTTATATATATATATATATTTTTTTTTTACTTTCTTCATCGATCTTGGGAGTTGGTCGTAATTTAATACCAGAGTATCAACGTACGACCCTCAGAAGCAGACACAGACCAAAAGACTCGGTTAATTTTACACCGCCATCGGCTGATTACATGATCCACATTATAACGGTGCAATTTTTACCGAAATACGTTGGTAATAACAACACTTAATGGACTCGTAATAGTCCTGCACATCAAATTATGTGATATATATATATATATATATATATACATATAAATATAAAAAAATTAATGCCCCGAATATATTTCAAAAACATAATATAATGAAAAAATTCTAGAAGAAAAATTTCATGAAATAAAAATAAATAATGCTAATGATAAATTGTACACTTTAATTTCATGAAAGTAAAACGCTTATAAACATAAAAAAATTAAAATTAAAAAAAATTGCCAGTAGAGTGATTTTAACACCATTTTTATTTTAAAGAGTATGAAAAATGTAGGTAAAGGATTTGCCCATTTGATATTTTTTTAAAGAAAGGATAGAAATCTTTTTTAAATTTATTTATGGTCATCAACAAATTCTAGAAAAAAAAATACGAACACGTGATATTCTATGTAAAATTTACATGCGTTTTTATTTCATGAAATAAAAATATATAATGCTAGCGATAAATTCTATACTTTAATTCCATGAAAGTAAAACGCATATAAACTTTAAAAAATGAAAATTATAAAAAATTGCCAGTAGAGTGATTTTAACATTGTTTTTATTTTAAAGAGTGTGAAAAATGTAGGTAAAGTGTTTGCCCATTACACATTGTTTAAAAAAAGAATAGCTATTTTTTTAAAATTCATTTACGGTAATCAAAAAATTCTAGAAAAAAAATACGAATAAGTGATATTCCATGTAAAATTTACATGAGTTTTTCTTTCCGGAAAAAAAAAAATAATAGTAGGGATAAATCCTATACTTTAATTTCATGAAAGTACAACGCATATGTACTTAAATAAATTAAAAAAAAATATTTGCCAAAAGAGTGATTTTAGCACAATTTTTATTTTAAAAAAAGAAAAAAATGTAGGAAAAGGGTTAAAGAGATAAGTCATTTACTGTATCTTCAATTTTTTAAAATACTTTCACATATGTTGTTGCTATTGTAATATCCACATGGTACTTAACACATATGTATGATGATATAGGAAGAGCGAGTGAATGTTAAGTTGAAAAAAAAAGTGTTGAACGTTGAAAAAATAAAGAGGCATGCGCGTTGTGGACTCTCTGCCAACCGGTCTTCGAGGGTCCAACGGCAGCGACAGGATAGTAGTAAAGGCGCGAGGAAAGCAAGGTAGGACCGACTCGTACAACGTTGGTCGCGTTGCTGAAGGGGCTGCGCGAATCTGGTTTTTAATTTTTTCCATCCCGATATAGATCGCCACTGGCAGTCTCTCAGTCTCAGCACCCTGAGCGAGCGTGACCGCGTCAGTGTATAATTATAAGCGTCACTACGTTATACTATATCTATGTATAGTACACACGACGCATATATATGTGCATTTATAACGTACGCGAAGAGTTAAGCTTATATTCATATATGCATTCGCCGTTTAGATGTACACCCGTGGAGAAAATCATACGTAGGTTAACTGATACGCCAGGATCTTCGATGATGTGAAGCCTAAAGGCTGTACGGTTAATCTATGTTCTCATCTTGAATTCAAGATAGATCAACCATTTTTTTCTTTTTTTTTTTGTCGTGTTGATATACTGTTCGATATGAAATATTTATGTATCTAAGGCTCAAAAGTATTTCAGTGTTCTCAAGTCGCATATTGTACCATAGAAAATATTAGTTACAAGCCATTTTATCATGATTTTGTAAAAAGTGTATTTTTTCCGTTTCTGATTCCAGAATTCACAGATTCGACTTCCGGTCGGAAAATCCAACCCAATTTTTTTTTCTTTGAGATATCGAATTTTGGCCTTCACTAACGTTCTCAAGTCACATATTCTTATATTTATTAATTAGCTTATGTAATTAATAAATTAGCTTAAATTATAATGACATCATGATCTGTCGACAATATCAAATTTAAGCGAAAATTCATTTTGAAAAAGAGACAAAACGGTAAATGTCACACCGAGAGAAAAGATTTCATTGACGCCAAAGAAATGGGTGGATTGATTTTTTTTCATTGATTTCAACGAAATATTTCTTTGATTTCAATGAAATAGTGTATTTGAATTACAAAGAGAACATTTCATTGCCTGTAAATAAAGACTTATTTAGTGAGCATATAATAAAGAAACGGTTTCATTGTTTTAAAGAGACGTTTTCATTGGTTCGAAGAAACGTTTTCATTGATCTCTCTCTCGCACCTAACCTCACTTTTTTGTTTTCCGGTTCTCCCGAACGAACGGCTTCGAGTTTCGAGGAGCCAAAAGCGTAGCCTATTTCTGCCGTACTTTCTTACATACTCACAAAATTTGAGCTTCATCTGCCGCGTACTTCAGGAAAAAATAGGTTTCGAAATTTTGAGGTGGTAAGAAGAAGGTTTCATTGAATCAGGGACGATATCTTTGAAATCAATGAAAAAGGTTCATTGGTTTAAAGAAATGTTTCTTCGAATCAATGTCACTACTTTTCATTGAGTTTGAGATCATTCAAAGAAAAGATAGTATTGAAATTCAAGTATTTCATTTCATTGGCAAAGATTTCCGTGAATCAATGAAACTTTTTCTCTCGGTGCACCAAAAGTGATAAATGTATTGACTGTCCAGAAAATTGACTTCAGAATTCGTGATTCATGAAATAACATTTTGTACAGTACTCGTTGGAAAAATATTTTCTTAACTTCTGTCATTGCAACACTCGTCAGAAAAATCGACAGTGTATCTGCAGGTGCACATTCTACATTTGATGCACTGAAAGAATTGCTATTTTTAAGAATATAGGAAACCTAAATTTACTAGGTTATCTAATTACTACATTAGATTAAATTATAATGACGTTATGACCCCAGATATCGAATTTTGGCCTTCACTAAATACCAGTTACAAGTCTTTTTACCATGATTTACAAAAAGTGACTTTTTTCTGTTTCTGATTCCAGAATTCACAGATCCGACTTCCTGTCAGAAAATTCAAGCCAATTTTTTTTCTTTGAGATATCGAATTTTAGCCTTCACTATCATTCACAAGTCGCATATTCTACCAGAGAAATGATTAAATTATATTTTTTTCAAAGCAGTAGTTTATTTTTTTTTTTAAATGTCGAATGCCTTTTTTTGGCAACTCGATCCCCTAAACCGGGCAATTGTAGCTAAGACATCATGATGACGTCTTTCTCCTTGTCAACCTTTTGTCAACTTGAGAGCATTAGCAAGTTTTAGTGGTAAACGAGTCTCGTTGTTAAAGTCCGGAATGAATTATTTCTAACATTTCCACAACAAAGTACCGTGCAAACTGTATTTCTGGCTTGTTTATTATGCGTCCGAGAAATTTGGTGAGAGCAATCTCTAGGTAAACTGGTATTATAGTCGTAAGATACTATTTTGGACGAAAGCCAGAATCCTAACTGACGAACTGCCTTCCAGTGGGATCTTCTTTTTATTTTCCCTTTCCATCGCAATGTTGTTGCGAATGTACAAAACCGCAGAAAATTTTACCTCGGTTATCCAGAGAATTTCCGGTTGTATGTGTGAGAGCGAGAGAAAACCATAGAAACGCGTTGGCGGGTTTGCTCGGTGTACTAAAAGTTCGTTCTACACCAAGAATACACGTAACGGTATCGAGATTTTGTGCGCGCGCGTGTATTCGACGTCGTACCGCATGAGCTCACGACAGAAAGTCGAATTGAAGAGAAGAAAGGATTTTTAAAATCCCGAGAAAAGAAAAAAAAACGAGGACGCGAAGGAAACAGTCAACGATGATGTCCTGAAGACAAAACCGATTCACGACCCCATTTCATCTCACTAGCAAATTATTTCTGCTCAATGAAACCTAAATTCACTAGCTTTTCTAACACTGTTAGAAATTTTTGTATGAAAATTAATATAAAGTATTGGAAGATTTTTTGCGGATACGCGTATATTAAATTTAATATACAAATATTAATTAATATATAAAAATATTGTTGCAAAATTTAGTATACAGTATACTAAACACTTCATAAAATTGTGTTTGTAATATAATGATTGGAACTTTACAATATATCTGTATATTAAATGAAATTTAATATACCGTATCTGGAAAAGAACTTCCAATACATATATTAATTTTCAAAATATTTTTAACAGTGAAATTATAATGATACAACGACTTGTCGAAAATATAAAATTTAAGCGAAAATTCATTTTAAAAAAAGAGACAAAACGATAAATGTCACCAAAAGTGATAAATGTCTTGACTGTCCAGAAAATTGACTTGAGAATTCGTGATTCTTGAAATAACATTTTGTACAATAGTCGTTGGAAAAATGTTTTCTTAACTTCTGTGATTACAACACTCGTCAGAAAAATCGACAATGTATTTGCAGGTGCACATTTTATATTTGATACACTGAAAGAATTGCTATTTTTAAGAATATAAGTGAAACCTAAATTTACTAGGTTATGTAATTACTACATTAGATTTAATTATAATGACGTCATGACCTGACGAAAATTCAAAATTTTAACGAAAATTTCCTAAAAAATAGTGACAAAACTACACTCAGAGAAATCGTAGTAGTACAGTCAACTATACAATGAAAACTATTAATTTTTAGTCCATGCAACTATTTTCATAGTTACAGTAATTATGAAAACAGTTATAGTAACAATTTGGTAGTTATAATAACTATTTGATAGTTGTGGCAACTATTCAAAATTTGCTCCGACGAACTAAAAATAAACAGTTGTCACTTTATAGTTGCTAATACCGTAATTTTCTCTCAGTGTATAAATGTCACCAAAAGTGATAAATGTTTTCACCGTCAAAAAAATGTACTTGAGAATTCGTGAACGGCCCTCAAAATTTTAGTGCATATACTTCTTATTAAACATCAAATACGTGTATTGTAAATTAAATGAAAAAAGTTTAATTTATTTCAGGCTTATGTTTATTTTCCAAAATATTTTTAAAAAATATGATATACAGGGTAAATTACTTTTCGTTTCTGTAAATTCTATTACGTTTTTTTTTAAGTGTTGAACAAATTTTTTCTATCTTTGCAATTGGTTAAAATAATATTATTCCATTTATTTTTTATTAGAAACCATAAATATATTTCTATGTTAAACAATATAGATTCGCGCGCCAAAAACTAATAATTCTAGCACAGGTTAAAAAATAGTTATTTCCATCGATGTTCAGTCAAGGTAAATTTTCCAAGATCGATTACAGGCCGATGAATATCGGTATTCAACAATATTCAGTACATAGCGATATAGGTACATTAGTAGTATATACCTGTGAGCTTCCGGTGAATTTGGCAAGCTTCGCGCCTTCCGGCTATTGCCGCCGCTGCTTCCGCTGTTTCCCATTGTTCGTTTCGAGCCTCGTCTCGTTTCCCCTCTTTTTCCTTATTTTACCTTTTTTTTTTGTTATTTACTTTATACCCTATTTTCACGAGCCAACGATTTTTATCTCAATCCAGCAAATCTGGCTTTATTGAACTCTCACAGCTTTTCTCGTTTATAAAAAAATTTAAACAAGATCAATTTTCAGTTCTTCTTTAAAAAAAAAATTCTTCAATAACATTCACGACACTTTTCATACCACGTAGAAATATTATACATGTATCCCTTGTTTTAATGTATTAAATGTTGTAGCATCGATGTATAATTTTTTTTCACAAAATTTGTATTTAATATTTGTCGATTTTTGTATTAAAAAATTCTCAGTCCTTAAAAAAAAAAAAATTTTCAATAACATTCACGACACTTTTAATACCACGTAGAAATATTATATGTGTATTCCTTGTTTTATTGTATTAAATGTTGTAGCGTCGATGTTTATTTATTTTCACAAAAATTGTAATCATTATTTGTCAATTTTTGTATTTAAAAAATTCTCAGTTCCTCTTAAAAAAAAACTTCTTCAATAAGATTCACGACACTTTTCATACCACGTAGAAATATTATATGTGTATTCCATGTTTTATTGTGTTAAATGTTGTAGCGTCGATGTTTATTTATTTTCACAAAAATTGTATTCAATATTTGTCGATTTTTGTATTTAAAAAATTCTCAGTCCTTAAAAAAAATCTTTTTCAATAACATTCACGACACTTTTCATACCACGTAGAAATATTATATATGTATTCCTTGTTTTAATGTATTAAATGTTGTCGATGTTTATTTTAATTTTTTTCACAAAAAAAATTGTATTCAATATCAGTCGACAATCTCACGATGTTTTTTTGTATTTAAAAAACTGATCGAAGATTTCCTTGTTACGAAGAAGAGCGAAGGTGTCCATGGCAACGCCAAAGAGGCGCGTGTACGAGACTGAAGCGAGAAAATTGAGAACCCAAGATCCTCGTCGTATATCTCACTGATAAACTGTCGCACACGTTGTAAAAAAACAAGAAGAAGAAAAAACTATAGATGTTAAACCTCCAACAGTGTCATTCCACGAATCTCATTCCTCAACAATGACGATGCCTGTCCTCGTATTTCCACGGTTAATCGTTTCTTTCTTCTTCTTTCTTTCACCCTTCATTCTCAGATGCCTCTCTTCCTCTTTATATTCGTCCTGTGAGTAGCTATCTTTATTCCAAGCGTTCATCTAATGCTTTCTGATCATTATCGAGTGATCAACCACGACCAGCATCAATATTCCACCATAAATAATGCAACAATACGATAATCATAAACTCACTGACAATAATAATAATAATATCATCAAAGCACTAAAATTTCATGTAAAAATTCATGATATTATTTTTCATCTCAACTTACTTTGAGCTAGAATTTATTGTGTTTTCTATAATAAATAATAATTCCTATGTAGAAAAATACGTTTATTTATTTTGATGAAAAATGATGTGAATATAAAGTGGATAAAAAATAGTTTGGATTAAACACACGCGATGTTTTGGGTTAATAATCCTATGCGCTAGGTCTTAGCTGCGTGCTGGACCTCGCGCGAGCCTCATGGTGTACGACCATGGTGTAGGCATCGTTGATGGCCCGTTTCAAACTGAGCTGGAGGCCCCGCGACCAAGAGAAGCCCCCGTGTTCCCCATTCCCGTTCCCATAGCACGTGGCTTCGTTGCTTCTCCGTCTCGCTCGTTTTCCCCTCAAGCCTGTCCAATATTTTCCATCCCTTTCTCGCCCATCGTATTTCTCGGCTCCATTCCATATTCCATCTTGCTTAGACTCGCGGGATACGCACCCGGCTCACCGCAACCCTAGTTCTCCCCCTTCTTTATCTTTCACGTTCCCTCTTTCTCTATCCTACGGGAATACCCGGTGTATCGTTTGGTTTAACTCACTCTCTCTCTTTCTCTCTCTCTCTTACTCTCACTGACTGCCTCACTCGCTTAGGCTCGTGTCGAGTCACTTTGTGTTCCCGTCTCGTCACTCACTCTCTCTCTCTCACTCTCCACATCTCGGTACATAGTATGTATATAAATATACTGGGTGACCGAAAATATTAGGCAGATATCTTAGTTACAAAGTTACAAAGTGAAATTCAGAAATACAGTTCCTGAGTATTTAATTTGCACTGTAAAAAATAATCTACTTGAAATTTAGTGTACTTTTGCTGGCAGTTTTTATTAGTATACTAGTTAGATAGTAGTATAGATTATATAAATTATATAAATTTATATAATTTATATAATCTATACTAGTAACTATTAGTTACTAGTATATTAAATTTCGATTACGAGTTTATGAATAAAAACTTCCAGTCTTTTCTAACAGTGTAGTTGTGGTAGAGATTCGGTTCGTGTATATTTCATCTTTCGCGGAATAAACCCTAGAAAAAAAGAGCATTCGAAAAATGTAATTTAAATGTTTTGTAAATATTTTATTCCCCAAAAGTCGTAATCACCAAAATCTTATCCCCCAAATGTTGTAACGCCCAAAAAAAAAAGTATAACATGATGATGGTGATAATAATAATAAAATAATAAATATCAAGATTCATAATGAAATTTAAAAGGAAAGATAACAAAATATATGATATATAAATATATGATATATAGTAATAATAAATTATAATATTCCTGAATAACAACAATAGTTTCGAGATGAATTGTATAATAAAAAATGAGATCAAACAATCTATGGGAAAAGTCCAATTTCCCTAAAAACTTTTTAAGCGTATGTTTCAAGTCATAGATAATACAATTTTTTTTCTTTACTAGATAATACAAAAAACTTCCGGTACTTGTACATTAAATTTCAAGTAATTTGATTTTAGAGTGTCTGACAGTGATGTAACCTCTGCAAAAAACTTCATATACAGTCTATTAATGTCTATGAAAATTGTTCAAACAGGAAAGTTATAACACAATCATCATTTTTCAATTTTCAGGTGTTCCAAATTCGAGCGGATTCCTTCTTTTGTTTGATTCTGAATCTCAGGAAATGAATACCGGATACTAAAATAGGAGGCATATACAAAAACCTTAGTTTTTCAAATTAAAATTTATAAAATAAAGTACCTGAGTGTTTAATTTACACGGCAGTAGTAGAGATTCTTTTTGGGTCTATTTAATTCTGTCGCACAATTCCCACTTGAAAAAAAGTACATAAAAAAAATATATTCAAAATATCTAATTTTTCATACAAAAGAATATTTTTCATATATGTTCAAAAATGAAAACCGATATAAAAGGCTTAAACTTACTTAAATCTCGAAAATCTTTTTTTTCATGAAAATAAAGTTACCTCTATGAGGAAGCAAAAATACATTTCAAACAGTAAAATAACAACCCAATCATCAAGTCCCAATTTTCATGTGTTCAAAATAAGGTCCCTTCTTTTCTGCAATTCCGAATATCATAAAACAAATATTGGAAATAAATAAAAAAATTTAATAAAAATAATATTGATTTTCTTTTTTTTATGAAAATAAAATTTGCTCTATGAGGAGGCAAAAATAAATTTCAAACAGTAAAATAACACCACAATCATCATGTCCCAATTTTCATGTGTTCTAAATAAGATCCCTTCTTTTCCGCAATTCCGAATATCATAAAACAAATACTGGAAATAAATAAAAAAATTTGATAAAAATAATATTGATTTTTTTAAACAAATTTTTATGATTATTTTTCCCATCCAAATTTCGACCAATGGAATTGCACCATTCGACGGCACGTGGGGCAAGCTACACGGTATTATACTGATTATTTTTTCAACTCCAATTTCGACCAATCAGAGCGCGGTATTCAACATCACGTGGTACAGCTAGGGTAAAATTATATCGATAATTTTTCGAAAATTTCCCGGCTCGGTTGCTAAGCGATAAACAATAATTTTTTTGACACTTGTAACCTCTGCGAATCTTTAAAACGTCAAGGTACTATTAACGGTCGTCAATATGAGTGAGTCAAAAAAGCGATTTGGTGATGAATCGCTTCAGAACATCGCTAAAAAAATAAAACAAAATGTCCCGGCAAATACAGAAAAGAGTAAAAAATCGATTTGGGCGCAATTCACTGCATTTTGTGCAGAGAGAAAATATGTGTTGGATGCAACATAGGTTTTTGTTCTGATTATGAAATTTCCTTGTCAGAATGATAATTTTTGTCTCATGGTGCAATTCCATTTGTCGCAATTTGAATAGAAAAAATAATCCCCCGAATACCACTCGAGCTTCGAAATTAATCTGATATTTCCCTCCAGGTTCCCTGCAAACAAATAAACTCGTCAAGTTTTCCAGAAAAATCACTCGCGCTACGCGCTCGTGATTTTTTAACCTGGAAAACTTGACTCGTTCATTTGTTTGCAACGAACCTGTCAGGAAATATCCGATAATTTCAAAGCTCTTGTGGTATTACAAGTGATAATTTTTTGATAATTTTGCGTGTTGGTTATATATATAAAACAAAAAATCATTTAGCCGCGTCAGCCATCTGTCAAACTGACAGATTGAATTTTATTGTGGCAGTCAAAGGATTTTTATTTGATATGAGTAGGTTTGGAGTTGAATCCTTGCAAACTATTGATGAAAAAGTAAAGGGAAATGTCCCTGTTAATACGATTAAATCGAAAACCTCAGTCTGGAATCAATATACAAATGTCTATAACAATTGTGTATTTAACTGCAATACTTTAAACATGAATTAAAAGGTTTTTGTTCTGATTATGAAATTTCCTTCTCAGAATGATAATTTTTGTCTCATGGTGCAATTCCATTTGTCGCAATTTGAATAGAAAAAATAATCCCCCGAATACCACTCCAGCTTCGAAATTAATCTGATATTTCCCTCCAGGTTCCCTGCAAACAAATAAACTCATCAAGTTTTCCAGAAAAATCACTCGCGCTACGCGCTCGTGATTTTTTAACCTGGACAATTTGACTCGTTCATTTGTTTGCAACGAACCTGTCAGGAAATATCCGATAATTTCAAAGCTCTTGTGATATTACAAGTGATAATTTTTTGATAATTTTGCGTGTTGGTTATATATATAAAACAAAAAATCATTTAGCCGCGTCAGCCATCTGTCAAACTGACAGATTGAATTTTATTGTGGCAGTCAAAGGATTTTTATTTAATATGAGTAGGTTTGGAGTTGAATCCTTGCAAACTATTGATGAAAAAGTAAAGGGAAATGTCCCTATTAATACGAATAAATCGAAAACCTCAGTCTGGAATCAATATACAAATGTCTATAACAATTGTGTATTTAACTGCAATACTTTAAACATGAATTAAAAGGTTTTTGTTCTGATTATGAAATTTCCTTGTGAGAACGATAATTTTTGTCTCATGGTGCAATTCCATTTGTCGCAATTTGAATAGAAAAAATAATCCCCCGAATACCACTCGAGCTTCGAAATTAATCTGATATTTCCCTCCAGGTTCCCTGCAAACAAATAAACTCGTCAAGTTTTCCAGAAAAATCACTCGCCCTACGCGCTCGTGATTTTTTAACCTGGAAAACTTGACTCGTTCATTTGTTTGCAACGAACCTGTCAGGAAATATCCGATAATTTCAAAGCTCTTGTGATATTACAAGTGATAATTTTTTGATAATTTTGCGTGTTGGTTATATATATAAAACAAAAAATCATTTAGCCGCGTCAGCCATCTGTCAAACTGACAGATTGAATTTTATTGTGGTAGTCAAAGGATTTTTATTTGATATGAGTAGGTTTGGAGTTGAATCCTTGCAAACTATTGATGAAAAAGTAAAGGGAAATGTCCCTGTTAATAAGATTAAATCGAAAACCTCAGTCTGGAATCAGTATACAAATGTCTATAACAATTGTGTATTTAACTGCAATACTTTAAATATGAATTAAAAGGTTTTTGTTCTGATTATGAAATTTCCTTGTCAGAACGATAATTTTTGTCTCATGGTGCAATTCCATTTGTCGCAATTTGAATAGAAAAAATAATCCCCCGAATACCACTCCAGCTTCGAAATTAATCTGATATTTCCCTCCAGGTTCCCTGCAAACAAATAAACTCGTCAAGTTTTCCAGAAAAATCACTCGCGCTACGCGCTCGTGATTTTTTAACCTGGAAAACTTGACTCGTTCATTTGTTTGCAACGAACCTGTCAGGAAATATCCGATAATTTTAAAGCTCTTGTGATATAACAAGTGAAAATAAAATTTGCTCTAGGAGGAAGCAAAAATAAATTTCAAACAGTAAAAAAACAACACAATCATCATGTCCCAATTTTCACGTCTTCAAAATAAAATCCCTTATTTTCTGCAATTCCGAATATCATAAAACAAATACTGGAAATAAATTTTTTAAATTTAATAAAAATAATATCAATTTTTTTTAATGAAAATAAAATTTATTCTATGAGGAAGCAAAAATAAATTTCAAACAGTAAAAAAACAACACAACCATCATGTCCCAATTTTCACGTCTTCAAAATAAAATCCCTTCTTTTCTGCAATTCCGAATATCATAAAAAACAAATATTGAAAATAAATTTAAAAAATTAATAAAAATAATATTGATTCTCACGTGTAATACAGTCTTTTATTTTGGAGTCGATTTCCACGACACCCTGTATATACTAAAGCTTGTTCATTCTCGTCCTCTCTCCTCCCCCCTCCATACCTTTCTCTCCCTCCGCGTGTTATATTCTTGTGTACAGCTCCCCACGAATCCATGGAGCAGAAGCCTACAGGCAGTAGCAACAGCCTCCCTCGTCTCATTTTCCCTTACTCTCTCAGCCAACGGGATTACTGGCTTTCTCTCCGAACCAGCCAATGTCCGTACGTTTAAACACCCCCGCTCCGTTCTACAATATACGTCCTATACATAAACCCCCGCAGACGAGGATTTTTGAACCATTCTCATGCTAATGCCCGGTCAGGCCAGTCTCGTCGAGCAACCAAACCGGTGTCTCTGGATATACATACATATATATACATGCGAGAGACTCTCTCTACTGCACACATAGCGTAGGCGTTATTCTATACCATTCCTACAATTCGTATAATCAGCGTGTTAGTGTAGCTTGAGAATGCCAACCGCACGAATACCCTAAATTACGATTTTCAATGGTATTCCCATTTGTATATGTATTCATCGAAATACAAGTATTTTGTCGTGGGTGGTAATCGCGACAGCTACAGTACATAAACTGGGAAGGAAGTTCTGTCTATCAGCGAGAGAGGAGAACTTGCCAGAATTGCTATGAGTTTCAGTCGTAGTATAATGAAGCATTGTTAATATGTTAATACTCGTCTCCTACTGGATCGACAATTTCTCGTCCTCTTAAATATATATATATATGTACTTGAAGTTTTCGTCCAATCTGGTTAAGATAATTCTCAACCATATATATATATATATATGGTTGCTAATTTTAATATGGTATGAAAATTATTAAATTTAAATTAATTTAAAATATTAAATTAATTATTGAAATTTAATTTATTTATTATTTATATTGTATTTAGATTAATTATTTACTTTTTTAATTAAATTATTAAATCAATTATTTAAATTTAATTAATGTATTTTAATATGGTATGAAAATTAGTAAATTTAAATTAATTTAAATTATTAAATTAATTATTAAGATAATTAAGATATTAAGATAATTCTCAACCATATATATATATATATATATATATATGGTTGCTAATTTTAATATGGTATGAAAATTATTAAATTTAAATTAATTTAAATTATTAAATTAATTATATAAATTTATTATATTTATTATTTATATTGTAATTAGATTAATTATTTACTTTATAAATTAAATTACTAAATCAATTATTTAAATTTAATTAATGTATTTTAATATGGTATGAAAATTAGTAAATTTAAATTAATTTAAATTATTAAATTAATTATTTAAATTTCATTTATTTATTATTTATATTGTATTTAGAATAATTATTTACTTTTTAAATTAAATTATTAAATCAATCATTTAAATTTAATTAATTTATTATTTATATTGTAATTAGATTAATTATTTACTTTTTTAATTAAATTATTAAATCAATTATTGAATTATTAATTTTGTTTGTTAAATTAATTAATTATTATAAATTATATATGGTTGAGAATTTTCTCAACCATATAAGAAAAAAATCTGAATAAAATAAATAAAAATGAAAATTCTCAACCATGTACATATATACATATATGGTTAAGAATTTTCTTAACCAGATCGGACAAAAACTTCAAGTTGGTCCATTAAATTCCCTGCGGTACTTGGCATCGACCAAGAGCTTCGTATCTGGTCCCCTGGGCTCTCTGAATTTATAGTCGATATTGCGGACGGTCTCGAGACTCTCCGATCAATTGCAATGAATAAGGAAGTACTTGGTTATTACACGCAATCACTAACTCGAATGGTTATCGTATGCATGACTAACTCGCGTTAGACGAGGTAGATGCATTCCTCTCGAGAATTATGCAGCTTGAGTTCTATTAATTTAAGGAGGTTTGAAGCGCTTGAAACTTAACAAATAAGCCCTATATGTTTATAAAGAGTTTTGTAAAATTGTGTGCAATATTAAACATTAGTTGTCGCACTCAAAAAAATTTATGGTCAATTTTATTAGAAACATCCTAAGTAAAAACATTATATATAGAGTATATAAAAATATATATAGTTTTAAACATAGAATTGGGCATATATAGTTTTTATAAAATCTATATACATTTTATGAAGGCAACATTAATTTCTTTTTTAACTTGGCGTCGAGTCGCTACCGCGACTCTTGATATACAATTTATACATAAACCCAACTTCACAGGTGATCTTATATATAAATTGCATATAGATTGTATATACAGATTATATAGACTATATATGCCCAATTCCATATGTCGGACTATACATAATTTTTTTACTTGGGATGTTTCCCTGAAAGGATAACAATGTTGTTATGGCAGCTGGCCCAAGTAAAAAAATTATATATAGAGTATATAAAAAATATATATAGCTTTAAACATAGAATTGGGCATATATAGTTTTTATAAAATCTATATACAATTTATATACAATTTATACATAAACCCAACTTTACATGTGAATTTATATATAAATTGCATATAGATTGTATATAGAGTTGATACAGACTATATATGCCCAATTCCATATGTCGGACTATATATAATTTTTTTACTTGGGGGAACAATAAATTATTTGATCAGCAACTAAATTTTCACAAAAGTAATTATTTTTATAGTAGAACTCACTATTTTTATCAAATCTAACACATAAATTTTTCTCTGCGCGGTGCTCTGTTAAATAATCTGTAAAATGCAACCATTTTCAATGGAAATTGAGATGTTAATTTTAAATACGTTAGTAATTAAATACACTACTAACTCCAATAAATTTTAATTAATGTTAAAAATTCATAATTACCTCAAAATGATATTAAATTCTGCTGCAATGTAATACATTAGTTTGTATATTATTTTGATGGAATTTATAATATAAATGGAATTTGATATAAATTCATCAAAATTATATACAAACTAATGTATTACATTACAGCGGAATTTAATATCATTTTGGGGTAATTATGAATTTTTAATATTAATTAAAATTTATTGGAGTTTAGGAAAATATTATGGAGAAGACAGAAAATTTTCCAAAATTATGCTTAACCAAAAAAGAAGCGTTCCAAATGCTTTAAAGTATTATCGGTCTGAGCGAAACTTTAAGCATGAGTAAAAGGATGAAAAACCTCGTACCAAGTATCCAAATATTGAGATTTTTTTTTTTTAAGTGTTCGTCGGTCATGGGTCTACCAGTTAGATGGAAAATTAACAAGTCGCTCCGGTATAGCGAACCGTGAACCACGACTTGCGGACCCACCGCGTCGAGGGCCAGTAACACGTCGAGAATTCGACGCAATTAACCATGAGCGTGCCGAGAGTAATTAAAATATTTCATGATTCGAGTCGGGTACGGTGAGTGTTTCTCCATCACATTACGAGAAACGTCGAGGAAGAGAATCGCACATAGAAATGTGAACTTATAATAGCTCGCCAAAAATTTGGCTGTAGAACCTGCACATTTACACGTGTAATAAACACACTGAGAGAAAAATGTAGCAATTAAAAAAAATAGTTAGTCCGACGATAATCTAACTATAAACTATAATTCGCAGAAGGAACGTCTCTATTTTATAGTTATAGCAAAAAAATAATTATCAAAATGATTGAGAGAAATATATAATTGAATACACTGAATTTTCAAATATACCATTTATTTGAAAATATTCAAATGTAAATTTAATGTATGGTACAGCACATTCAATAATTTACTTTAATTTTACAGTAAAAGTACTTTAATTTTAATAATTTGCCTTAATTTTACTGAAAAAGTACATGAATTTTATACCACAATTGTATATTAAATTTCGATGACGAGTTTATGAATAAAAACTTTCAATCTGTTTTAACAGTGTAGTTAAAACGACCAAATGCATGTATTAGATATTTTTTAATAAAATCTATTAGAACTATCTTATAATCCAATATATATTTATTTCTTTTCATCATTGGAATTTATTATTATCAACATGCAACATTTATCGATTGGATTTAATTCTTGTCGTATATTTATATAAAAATTATATTTTCTTTAAATCGGCAGCTGTGGACGCGCGGTCGGTGTGTAGCTTCGACGGTCTCCAGAATTAAGCAGCATTATTTGCGGTCATAACTTGGATGGGTGACCGCTTAACCGCGCAGTGGTTTGCGCGCCAACTGCTGAGCGGGAGGCAGTTTCTGAGCTTCTAAGGGATAGTAAGGAATATCCCAATAAAATAGTTTTTTTTTAAACAACATTTATATCACTGCCGACCCAAATAAATATTTCTTGGATTTGAATATATTTACTATTCAATAAGTATATTAAGGGGAGGGAGTCAGGTCAAAAAAATTGATTTTGGAAATTCAATATCATCCAAATCCTATTGCATATAAAAATGCCCAATGCACTATATTGTTGGTGCTCGATGAAAGGATTTTTTACTGTCGTCTGACTTGCATATCCTTTTCAATATTATCTTAAGCAAAGTTCTTAGGTTTTCCATTCTGCGCATGATTCAGATCAAATTACTAGGCAAATTGGAATGGTTGACGTCTCATTTTCTTCTTCATGAAAAGATACACCGGCTAAATGGAGGAAACTATTTTTTTTTCATTCTGAAAGCAAAGTTAATCACTGATTTAGAAAATAGCATAAAATTTATTTATTAATAATTGTGTCACTTAAAAAATACTACCTTTTATTAACATTTGCTCCATTTAGCCGGTGTATCTTTTCATGAAGACGAAAATGAGACGTCAACCATTCCAATCTGTCTGGTAGTTTGATCTGAATCATGAGCAGAATGGAAAACCTAAGAACTTTGCTTAAGGAGGATGGATACCCAACTCAAAATGATAAACATGCTCTCAAATTTTTGGAGGATATTCGTAAATAAAACTTACATCTCCATGCCAAATTCCATGTCAATCGTCTAGATGGTTATCGAGAAATTAATTATTGAAATTACACTCTTATGCATGGGCAACATAGCGAAAACTATACGCACCTTCAACGTTATTCTCGAGAGTATAATAAAAACGATAAACAATTGTTGATAACAGAACCAAATCATTCCTTGTATTTTCGAAAAGAACTTTTACGAAGACCGAAATGATTCGTCTGCTTGGTTGCCGAGAAAACGTAAAAACAAAACTGCTGGAATAGAACAACAATGTACGCCAGTGAACGCGCGTCACGGACCTCTCTCTCGCACATTACCTCCCCGGCAAACCGCGCACCTCCCCGCCAGAAAAACGGTATCCAACCTCCTTAAGATAATATTGAAAAGCATATGCAAGTCAGACGACAGTAAAAAATCCTTTCATCGAGTACCAACAATATAATGCATTGGGCATTTTTATATGCAATAGGATTTGGATGATATTGAATTTCCAAAATCAATTTTTTTGACCTGACTCCCTCCCCTTAATTACAAATAAAAAAATTTATTTGAGGTGAATGGAAGTCTTGTAGGTCGGTTTCCAAATAAGAAATTTTATTTCCGATGCATAGATTCTAGTCCCGTTAACAAGATCTTTTATTCTGGGTGTAGTGTACAGCAGAGTTTATAGGTAGCAGTGAAAACCCCATAATAACCGGGATCCGCAATGTGATCCTTGTCGACATACAGCTTGATTAACGAAGACGTTAATGAGCGCGCACGTCGCGTTGTTTCCGCTGCTGTTCGCCGGTTCAGTACGCGTTGATATCGATTCGTACCAACCAAAAACCCAACAGGCAGACTCAAGCGAACTTGCGGCAGACACAAAAAGCGAGAGTGAAATGAGGATGCTGGAAACTTTGTAATACATCTTGTCGCCGAGACCAAACATTCGCTGCAACTTAGCACCGACGACGCATAAACGAGGGCTCGAAATTCTGGGCAATGAAAGGTGGAACTGTTCGGTGGCGCCATCAGGAAAATTTGTGACTACAATGAAAACTGGATTTACAAATTGATTTCGCGTTGAATTATTGAACAGATAACCGCCATCATATAATTTTTGCTACATTAAAGGAATAACTATTCTTTACAGCATTTAAAAAATAAAAGAAAATGCTGTTAAAAATTTGACAACATTTTTTATTTTATTAAGAATTCATTCGATATTTTGATTTAATGAAAAAAAAACGCGTCTGTACATAAAAATAATAAAAATGCCATTTTCCAAAAATCAGATTTTTTTACTTATCAGAAAAGTTGTCAACATTTACGAATTAAAAAAATGAAATAATACCTTGAATTTTAAGGCGATAATAAAAAAATTGTTATTAATAATTATTATATATAATAAAATAATGAGGCGTTAATTGATGGCGTTTAATGATGATTTACTCTACCAATATTAACGCCTGGTTATTTTTGCTGCTGTCACTATTTATTAATATTTACGATGCAACAGTGTTTAAATTGTCAATCAAATTACATTTTTTGTTTAAAAAATTGTAAAGCTTTTTGGCACTCTCACCATCAATTATAATCAAGAGCACCCCCGATCAATTACAACGCATTATAAGGGTTTTCTTTTGTGAGTGAATAGGCAGATTTGAACTTGAAGTACTCTTTTGTAATGGAAGAGTTTCACGAATAGTGTTGCTATGGTTCTGTTGCTGCTGCTGCAAGATGACGAGAGGACATTACTCCGAGTTTAAAGGAGGACCAAGGGCTCCCTAAAGTGCTTGTGGCGGCTCCGGCCATTAAAACGTCGCTTAACATTTATGAGATCCGCACCGAAGAGCTCGAGAACGAGAGGCTGTTCTGAATTTCATACCCTACGAGGTGCGGTTCAGCTGGTCTTTGTGTCGTCGAGTATAGGTACTTGGAAGCTATAGAATCCCGTAATAAAATTTAGCGAAGAATATCCCAAGTACGTGTTTAATACCAGGAGATTTATAATAAATTGATCCGGTTGACAAATCGTAGTCGAAATTTATAATTTATAATTTCACGAAAATCAGACCGTAAATACTTACCATTCAAATCTAAGCATATCATTAATTTTATTAATACACCTTGTACATTTCGATTTTGGCGTTAAGTTCCTATTTTACCTACCTTATCTTGCTAAAAACGGAATTTTGTTATCATAAGATAATACAGTGCGTTACCGACAGTCGATAAGCAAATTTCTATTAATGATCGGTAAAACAGATTGTCAAACTATGGTATAAAATATATCTCAAGATAAATTCTCAGAAAAATTTTCTTCATATTTCACAATTATTGTTTTGAAATAACGAAATGTTAATATTGACGCTATCGTTATTTCCAATTGTGCAAAAATGGGCTACGAATGGTCGGTAAAACAGATTTCCAAACTATGGTACAAAATAAATTTTCAGCAAAATTGTCTTTATATTTCACATTCATTGACATGTAATTTCCAATTGTGCAAAAATGGGCTATGAATGGTCGGTAAAACAGATTTCCTAACTATGGTACAAAATATATCTCGAGATATATAATCGTTAGCAAATTTTTTTTGAATATTTCACATTTATTGACTTGAAATGACAAAAAATGAATATTGACGTTTTCTTTATTTCTAATAGTGCAAAAATTAGTAAAACTGTTGTATCGGTAATAGATATGATTGTAGGACTATTTTATCATTTTCTTTCTTATCGACTGTCGGTATGGTAGGTTTTATTTCAAAAGCTGGGATGATAAGTGAAATCTTTGGGTAACTCACCTCGGCATGTCTTGTAGTTGTTTCGCTCGCTGTTTGTGTCGCGATAGGGCGAACAAAAGTGCGAGTACAGGTCGTAGGGTAGATCCCGTTGATAATTCGCCGGGATTCACGGCCCCCACGTCTGCGCCAAGGGCCCGAAGGGCTCCTACGCAGAGACTCACGTTTTCGACCTGCGCAACACAAATAAATAAACCCTCTGTTAATCCTGGTGCAAAACAAACCTGTGAATGTTCATATATAAATGTAGGAAACGCGCGTTTCGAGCCGGAGAATCGTTGTAGAATTTTTACCAGCTGACCCCGCCGCCGGCGTTAATTTCCCGCACGAGTAACGAATGTCCCGACGTTCTCTTGCGTCTATTCGTTCGGGCACATGAGCTTTTTAACAAATTAAACGGCCCCAGAGCTATAGACGTATATATATATATATATGAGTCATTCCATCCCAAGTGGGCCATTAATTTACCATCACGCCAATTTTTCATGAAAATTTCATGAAATTTTGCGAAAAATATTATTACTTTATTTGTGTCCAAAAATGTCGGAAATTTTTTTGTCCGGCTATAGAAAAATTGTATTAAAACGTACATTCAAAAAATTAAATTTTATACATCAACACATTTTTTGTAGGATCAAAAATTGATTGAACGAAAATGAAATAAAAAAGTCATTATTAAATTTTGGGCAAACTGTAATTGCTAAAATTCTGAAATAATTTATGGATGTTCTTGAAGGTCTAAACAATTTTAAAGAAAATTATGAACACTTTTTGTGAACATGCTACATTTCGGTGGCTCACTTGGTATGGAATTACCTGTGTATAGAGTCAAGCCGCAGTCAGGACTATTGCTGCCGCGTTGATGCGAGGGAAAGAACAAACGACCGCGCGCGTAAAAAGTGCGAATACGCAGGGCGTATTCGAATCAACTCCACTTTCCACGTGGACAATAATAAATAAAAAAATGGAACGATGCGCTGGTAGAGAGAGATAATAAAAAAAGTGATTTAGCGCATGTTGTAGAAAGAGTGGAAGATCGTTAATAACAGGAAGTGTTGGTAGGGTGAATTCTGGTGTATAGTCAGACTGAATTTGACAACGAAGGGAATGGGATATCCCTTGGGTTGCTATGTACGATTTCCATGTACCTGAAATTTCACCCTATTCGCGGTTATCCTGGATTAGATACTGGAACTAGTGTTGGTAATAGGATATCGTCATGTATTGACGATTTAACATGTGGTTACAAAACACTGGAGTACCTTGCATGTTTTGCATCACAGGAACAAGACACAAGTGCTAATATATGCTAATTTTTCGTTCGCTATTTGCGTCATAACTCATGACAAGAGTTAATTGAAATGCATCTCTATATACACACCGAGAGAAAAGATTTCATTGACGCTACAGAAAGGAGTGGATTGATTTTTTTTTTTATTGATTTCAACGAAATATTTCTTTAATTCAATGACATAGGGCATTTGAATTTCAAAGAGAACATTCCATTGCCTGTAAATAAAGATTTACTTAGTGAGCATATAATAAAGAAACAGTTTTATTGTTTTAAAGAGACGTTTTCATTGGTTCGAAGAAACGTTTTCATTGATCTCCGTCTCGCACCTAACCTCACTTTTTTGTATTCCGGTTCTCCCGAACGAACGGCTTCGAGTTTCGAGGAGCCAGAAGCTTAGCCTATTTCTGCCGTACTTTCTTACATACTCACAAAATTTGAGCTTTATCTGCCGCGTACTTCAGAAAAAAATAGGTTTCGAAATTTTGAGCTGGTAAGAAGAAGGTTTCATTGAATCAGAGACGATATCTTTGAAATCAATGAAAAAGGTTCATTGGTTTAAAGAAATGTTTCTTCGAATCAATGTCACTACTTTTCATTGAGTTTGAAATCATTCAAAGAAAATATAGTATTGAAATTCAAGTATTTCATTTCATTGGCAAATATTTCCGTGTATCAATGAAACTTTTTCTCTCGGTGTACTAAAAAATGGAGTCCTGGAATTTTAGGGGTGTTTTTCATAGTCCAGTTCCGCAAGCTTAAGTAACCTGCTAGTATTTTAAATTTAAATATATTAAAAAGTGGAGTTTTGTTAAATGTGAACAACTTTGGTCGAATTATACAGAGATTTCAGAACTTTAGATAAATCAGACGTGTCAAAAAGTGATCAATTAGAGCAATATGAAGAATATTGCAATGCCTCAAATTCATTGTGAACTCTCAATCTTGTATAGCTTTTGTTAAGACAATTCGTCTCCATCAGCTTAAGATCCAATAAGAACATAGTGGCTAATCGCATGAGCGACGAGTGCCAAGTAGAAAAGTGATTTAACATCCGGCAGCAGAAGAATAGGCGCAGCATCGTCCAATTACGCATCGTGTAAGGTTAAGACAAGCGAAGCCTTGTCTTAAGTGGTTCTCTGTACCTATCTGCTACAATTTTACTATTGATGAGTCGCGGAAATGACGGCGCGATGCGTCATCCCCTGAGGGCTTCATTGGTCTATCTACCTTAATTTTGTGAACGTTGAAGGGTTGAAGGGTGCTGCAGACATGATTCTCTGTCTCATCATATATTGTATGAAATAATATATAGCTATCATCTCTATTAACAAATGTGTCTACGTAGAGTTTGGGTAGAATTCTAATCTATACGATCCTATAAGTATTTGCCATTACCTGTAGGAAAACTGAACTGTCGGATGATAGTTCTACTAAAAAAAAATTAACGCAAACATTCTTGCCTGAAAAAATGGCAATCCAGTTGAATTCGGTAATTAAGGATTTTTAAATAAACGTTAAAACTACTAATTTTTCGGTTCCTTCAACATTCATTCGGTCCAATCGACCAAAATCAACCATCATTAAAAATTGACCGAAAATAGTCGCGTACGATGACAAATTAATAAAAAGGAATTAAGTTCTACTAATCTATTTTTATTTATCAATTGAATATACATAAACCGAGAAAAAAATTGGTAAGACCAACCGAATGTGCGGTTGCGGTTGGCGAAATAAATATTTGGTTAATTGGACATGTATATTTGGTTGAACGAACCAACGCATATTTGAATCAACTTTCCTTAATTCACAATAACTGTTATTTCGTTCATGGAGCAAAATATTTCTTTCGCCACCGGCACCTGCATATTTGATTGTTTTTTTTCTCAGTGTAGAAACTCATCATAAATCTACTTGAATCCCTCTTTAAAAAATCAGTGGATGAAATATCTCGTATTTTCGATATAAGTATTGTTGTCATTTTATTCATTCCGTAAATGACTGTCGTACCGGCGTGAAGTTGATACTCGTCGGCGAACAATTTCAGGCATGTTGGTCATTTTGACAGTTGTAAATGATTTAAAGAATTCACTGGTCTGACTTTCGGTTGGAAAATATAACCTACATGTTTTTTCTTCAAGATATCAAATTTTGGCCTTTACTATCGTTCTCAAGTCGCATATTGTACCTCAGAAAGTACCGGTTACATGTCTTTTTACGATGATTTTTGAAAAAGTCACTTTTGGTCAGTTCTGGTTTCAGAATTCACAGATCCGACTTTTGGTCGGAAAATCCAACCCAAAGAACCTAAATTTTTTTTTCTTCAAAATATCAAATTTTGGCCTTCACTATCGTTCTCAAGTCGCATATTGTACCTCAGAAAGTACCGGTTACATGCCTTTTTACGATGATGTTTGAAAAAGTCACTTTTGGTCAGTTCTGATTTCAGAATTCACAGATCCGACTTTTGGTTGGAAAATCCAACCCAAAGAACCTAAATTTTTTTCTTCTTCACGATATCAAATTTTGGCCTTCACTATCGTTCTCAAGTCGCATATTGTACCTCAGAAAGTAACGGTTACATGTCTTTTTACGATGATTTTTGAAAACGTCACTTTTGGTCAGTTCTGGTTTCAGAATTCACAGATCCGACTTTTGGTCGGAAAATCCAACCCAAAGAACCTAAATTTTTTCTTCTTCAAGATATCGAATTTTGGCCTTCACTATCGTTCTCAAGTCGCATATTGTACCTCAGAAAGTACCGGTTACATGCCTTTTTACGATGATTTTTGAAAAAATCACTTTTGGTCAGTTCGGATTCCAGAATTCACAGATCCGACTTTTGGTCGGAAAATCCAACCCAAAGAACCTAATTTTTTTTTTCTTCAAAATATCAAATTTTGGCCTTCACTATCGTTCTCAAGTCGCATATTGTACCCCAGAAAGTACCGGTTACATGCCTTTTTACGATGATTTTTGAAAAAGTCACTTTTGGTCAGTTCTGATTTCAGAATTCACAGATCCGACTTTTGGTCGGAAAATCCAACCCAAAGAACCTAAGATTTTTTCCTTCTTCATGATATCAAATTTTGGCCTTCACTATCGTTCTCAAGTCGCATATTGTACCCCAGAAAGTACCGGTTACATGCCTTTTTACGATGATTTTTGAAAAAGTCACTTTTGGTCAGTTCTGATTTCAGAATTCACAGATCCGACTTTTGGTCGGAAAATCCAACCCAAAGAACCTAAGATTTTTTCCTTCTTCATGATATCAAATTTTGGCCTTCACTATCGTTCTTAAGTCGCATATTGTACGTCAGAAAGTACCGGTTACATGCCTTTTTAACATGATTTAAAAAATCGAGCCTTTTTTCTGTTTCTGATTCCAGAATTCACGAAACTAATAAAATGGCACGAGTTCTTATATCGAAAATGCAAGTTATTTCAGCCACGATAAACTGTAAAAGTCACAGTAGATTAATAAAAATGTTAATACCGAGGTTTGACGGTTAGCGCATCCGCTGCTAGTGTTATTAAAAATTACAATGTCACTCAAGAAAAAATTAATCCCAACATCAAAATGTGGGACGAATTGGATCCAAACAGTCACAGAAAAGGTTCGTCACCTGCACTTGACGTCTCGGATTACAATTTTTTTCTGCAGCTGTAGGTAAACAGAGGATCCTAATACCGTACTCAGGATAGTATTATGATAACTGAACAGACTCGTACACAGAGTCATATGATGTTACCAAAACCAACCAAAACTCTTCTTTGAGGTCAGCAAAAACGAATTAAGTTCTACTATTCTATTTTTATTTCTCAATTGAATACACATAGACACTCGTCATAAATCTACTTGAATGTTATTATAAAACTGCAGTGTCACTCAACAAAAAACGACTCCCAACATCAGAATGTGGGACGAATTGGATCCAAACTCAGAATGTGGGACGAATTGGATCCAAAGTCAGAGAAAAAGTTCGTCACCTTCACTTGACGTTTCGGATTACAATTTTTTTTCCGCAGCTGTAGTTAAACAGAGGATCCTAATACGGTACTTAGGATAGTATTATGATAACTGGATAGACTCGTACACAGAGCCGTATGTTGGTACCGACATATCAGTAGGTACGAACAGAGTAGGCACGGCGTGGCGGGTTCTGCGAAACGTGACCGCCGTGACCATGCTCTCGGTGTGTTACCTCGGGGATAGCACGCGCACCCGCGGTGTCCCCGGTACACCTTCTTTTGTTTCCATTGTTCTTAAGCCTGCGGCAGTTTTCTCTCAGTACTTCTCGTATTCACTCATGATATTCCGACTCATTCTGTCTCACTTGTGCCGCGCGCTTAGCCAGAAAACATACCGCACGTGTGGAGCTGTATACAACGCAATGGTGAAGAGAGGACCGCCGCGGATGAGTCATCCAACAATAGGCGTATACGTAAAACGTACGTAGGTGCAACACAACCGAACGATAGTGCTTTTCTCTCCTGTTCACAGTGGAATCCCTGCTACAGACTTCAGGAGCATTTCGTGTAGGTATCGCACCACAGGAGGGTTGAAGATAAAAGCGTGCGAAAGCTCTACCCTCACCCGGTGAGTTTCCTATCCCTCTTTCACCCGGACGGAACGAATCTCTGCTGACCAGACGCGACAAACATATCGATGATGACGACGAAAACGAAAGTGGCGAGAATTGGAAAAAAAAATCCCCCTCAGCTTTGTGTTACTCATCGAATCTCTGATCATCCTGAAGTGTTTTAGTTGTGGAATTGCATCAATTTTGTGATTTGTCATAGAGAGAAAAATGGTTAGTAGGGAAAAATAAGTTTTAAATGCGTTGGGTATTAATTGGTCAGTCCGAAATAACAATCGGAATTTGAGCATAGCTACAATTTCTCTAGATTTTTTCTTCGAATGTCCGAATCTCCGAATTTAAACTGTTTTCCATCAAATAAAAATTCTCATTTTATTAATTTAGGCAGATTGGTTATTGACAGAATTTCATTATATTGACCAGATGGCATCTTCTTGGGTTGATATTAATGACTGACGATTAATAGCCTTCACGACTGCTATTAGTTGTAATTAAGATTGCCTGATTGCTACCTTAAAGCGTTTCAATCGTTATGTAAATGAATTTTTCATTAAACCCAAGAGACGTTAAAAAGATCGTGCCGTCAGATTGGAATGCAATATTTGAGATGCCATGAGAGGGCATGGCACTCTGTTGTACGACCCTCTTCATTCCGGGGAGCCCTGAAGAAAACAAAAGTCGTTCTCATCGTAGCCAATTTCGGAAGTCGTTTTCGCAATTCTTTTTACTTTTTTTCCTTTTCTTCACTCTCGTTCGTTCCTTACAGATTCTCACCGATCGTATCCCTTTAGCTGCTCGATACCGCGACGAAGACGGAGAAAAAGAAGATATTCTAGCGCACGTGTCTCCCTCCGAGTTCTGTACTTGCATTCTCGAATTACCCTTATGGGAAGGAGAACCATAAAAGGACCAGGTTTTTTTCATTTAGCAGCCACTCAGCTATATCCAACTCTTGCAACTTATACCCAGGTTATCGTACTGAACACACTGTGCACAAGTTTGCAACTGCTTCCGGGACGTTGGCAAGTGTCATCTTTCCAACTCCCGTTTGCGTTCATTTCTCCATGCATTTCTATATAATTCCAACTCCAAGTCCAATTCCGATTTCAAATATCACATTTTAGATCTTTTTTCCAAAGACAAAATCAATGTCTCAATCAAAGAAATTATATCCAATTCTCAACGTCATTCAGAACTACCAATAACAAATTACTTGCAATTATTTAAGTGGATTTCTGAAGAGTTCTACTTTTGTTCAATTTTTCAACAGAATTTTTGCGCCGAGGTAAATATCATCTGAGTAGGTTAAAAGTAAGATTTTCTGTTATCTACTTAATTGAGATTTCCTAAATGTTTAATTCGTAATTTCTCTCAATTGGGTTTTTCCAATTTAACGGAGAGCACATTTTTTTCTATGCATTTCTGACTAATTCAAACTCTCTTTAAGTCCAATTTTGATTTCAAATATTACAGATGAAGCCGGTTTTTTTCGAAAGGAAAAATCAATGTCTCAATCAAACAAATTATGGCCAACTCACCTATAACAAATTATTTGCAATTTAGTTAAGTGGATTTCTAAAGAGTTGTACTTTTGTTCAATTTTTCAACAGAATCATTTGCACCGACGTAAATATCATTTGAGTGGGTCGGAAGTAAGATTTTCTGTCTCCCACTTAACTAAGATTTGCTAAATGTTCAATTCGTATTTTCTCTCAATCGGATTTTTACACAATTTTTTACTATTAGCTCCTTCACATGCACTGAAAGAAAAAAGTAGTTGGTAGAACCATCTCCAGCATACGCTGTACCGCTGAATAGTCGCAGCAACTAACTCGCTCCTGTAACCAATCGCAGTGCTGTTTTCACCAATACAATAGGTGGCGCAACCAACAGCGAGTTCCTATAACCAACCAAAGCGGTTCGTATAACCAACGAGTAGTTTCTATAACCAACGAGTAGTTGTCATAACCCACTGAGTAGTGACGCTATTTCAACTCTTTCGAGTGGTTGCCGGAACCCATTTATTGGTTTGTCCAACTACTTTTTTTTCTCCGTGTGACACATCCCAATAACGACAAAACCCAACAATTGTTTCTGAAAATTGGATATGTAAAACCAGACGTCAATTCTGTGATGATTTCTAAATATTCCAAAACCATCAGCATGTTAACTACACAAGCCAAATCCAAATATAGTGTATACGACGGTCGCATTGCAGAGGGTCACAGCTTTTGCCAAAAGTAAACAGACTACGTCAGTGCCACCTGCCTCCTAATGACGGAACTATACTAATTTGTGTAATCGACATTCCGACGGTTTTGAAAGGTTCAGGAATAATCAAAGAATTGTTGTCCGGTCTGATTTAACACATCTGAGTTCCAGAAACGTTTGTATCTTACCTCAAAGGACCTGTTGGCATTTCAAGCGGCCATATTGGTCTTTGAGAGGTTCAGTAATATACAATTCTTTCCATTTCTTGTATGTTTTGAACAGAAATTCGATCGGACACCAAAGCATGAATGATTTTATTACATCCCTGTAGAATTTTACGTATATTTTTAGCATATTTTCGATGAATAGTGTAAACTACAATATCGCCTATTTTTATCGACCAAAGTCGGTAAAAAAATCTACTCCAGCATCCCCTTAAGTCCCATCAATGAAAGCAAGTCACGATGGAAATTGACAAGGTCTTCTCAGCTTCACCTGAGATGATTTCGATGGGAGTTAAGCCATTCGGGAGTACAGAGATGGGACTTGCAATAGTGTCTCCCTTCCTTTTCTCTCATCGTAGTCGCTTGCTCGTTTCCTTATCCCGTTGAAACCAGTAGCTCACGATCTTTCCTTCCTCTTGAGTCTCCTGTTTATTTCCAAGAGTCGCTCGCTTCGCTCGAGCGTCACCGAGAGATAAGAGTGTCGTGCACTCTCCCCTGAGAGTCACAATCCTCCTTGTCTATATCTACCGCCGTACCAATACCAAAGAGGAAGAGATCGCTGAGGGGAAAAGTGAGTGCAAGCAATGAGGGTAGCTAAAGAGAGAAGAGTTTCCCTCTTTCCTTCCGAGCCATCAGCAAAAGCGAATAAGATTCGGATTCCAACCCAACGTCGAGCAGTCTACTCCGACTGATTTAACAGACGAAGCTGGAAGCCAGCTAGAAGGTTTTATAGAATCAGAGACGACAGAATGCACAGGGAGTTGTATATATGTACTTTCAAACCTAATAACGAAATTCGCTATGACATTTCTGTCATAAAATCGGCTTAATATACGGAGTACGACAAAGATTCGAGATTTAACTGGAAAGGACTGCTCGAAAGATACGAGGGTAAATTCAAATTGAGCAGAAAATGTATATATGGTAATGGAGCGATCATAAAAATCGTAAAGAAATCGACTTGTGGATTCAAATACTGAGTTAATTTGAATTTAATAAAACTGACTGCATAACAAGACGTAATATTTGAGCAATTTTAAGATATGAATGTGTAAATGACATACGATACAAAAGCATAAATTGAAATTTCGTAAAACTGGATCAAGACTGTGATATTGATAATTATGCAGACAGAATGGAAGAAACAACGATTCGAGTCAGAAATAATGTCACGAAATTGTCCTGGTTGCTGCTCGGTTGTACATTCGGCTTGGTCCAAGGCTTTTTCATTGCCTCACTTTTGATTCCACATGTTTATACGGATATCATTTATAAACTACTGTACAAGAGCGTGTAATGAACGCCAGTGGGGATCCGGAGCAGCAACAGCGGCAACGGCACACACACAGCGGGATATAGCGAGACATGTCCTCTTATGGTAGTGTCTTCGTCGCCGGCATGGTCGTCCAGCCGATTCTCCAGCTCGGCACCGCGCCGCGCACGGGAATCACGCAAAAAACAAATAAAGAGACTGAGAAGAATGAGAAATAGCAGACGAGGAGATAACCCAGCGAGGGAGACAGCAACTTACGCCTGTCGGCTGCCGAGAAAGTATATGTTGCAATGTTTAATGCATGTTTATATAAAAGTACGTTAAAGAAAAAATCGTAGAAAAAAGGGAAAGGGAAATATAGTGAATGTAAAAGAAAGTGAGACAATCACTGTGCTGGAATTACGATGTCCACTAGGGTGGTCCAAATTTTCTTTTTATTTTTTTTTTACGACCAGGCACGTTAAAATTTTATGAGGGAAACTGAAAAAAAATTTCTACAGAAAACTGAGACATGTAAAAAAAATATTTAGAGGTCGCTACCAAAGTTAAAATGTGAATAATTTAAATACTGTACGGAATCTTTGATAAGGGTTTTTGCCAATCGTATTACATTATAATCTTGATCAGGCACCAATCTAGAAAACTTCACGTTATTCAGATGAAAAAATAGACGGAGACTAGGCGAGGTCGGATAAAATTTTGAGTTTGCTACTAAAGGCAGACGAGGAGATAACCCAACGAGAAAAATAGCGACTTACGCCTCCATTGAGAAAAAGGCTTGGTTGAGCTTATTAAGATCTTGGTTAAAAATTATACCACGAAAAATTTGGTAGATGTACCCAAGTTATTGATTGCCTTACAAAATTCTTGGTTGACTTACCAAATTCTTGGTTGTCTTACCAAACTCTTGGTTGACTTACCAAATTCTTGGTTGCCCTACCAAATTCTTGGTTGCCTTACCAAATTCTTGGTTGACTTACCAAATTCTTGGTTGCCTTACCAAATTCTTGGTTGCCTTACCAAATTCTTGGTTGACTTACCACATTCTTCGTTGTCTTACCAAATTCTTGGTTGCCTTACCAAATTCTTGGTAGCCTTACCAAATTCTTGGTAGCCTTACCAAATTCTTGGTTGACTTTACTGTTGAGCTTATTAAGATCTTGGTTAAAAATTATACCACGAAAAATTTGGTAGACATAGCCAAGTTATTGGTTGCCTTACAAAATTCTTGGTTGCCTTTCAAAATTCTTGGTTGACCTACCAAATTCTTGGTGGCCTTACCAAATTCTTGGTTGACTTACCAAATTCTTGGTTGCCTTACCAAATTCTTGGTTGCCTTACCAAATTCTTGGTTGCCTTACCAAATTCTTGATTGACTTACCAAATCCTTAGTTACAATAACCAATAACTTTGTTGTCCCCACCAAGTTTTCTTGGTACCATTTTAAACCAAGTTGTTGGTAGTTCTAACAAAACCTTTTTCTGATTGTGTCGGCTGAGAAAATATATGTTGCAATGTTTAATGCATGTTTATAAAAATATACGTTGAACAAAGAATTGTATAAAGAAGGGAAAGGAAAATATAGTGAATGTTAAAGAAAGTACGACACAATCACTGTATTGGAACATGTCCACAAGTACAGACCAACAAGTTCTGAGGCTGTGAAAATACGTTTGCGGTATTGTATTATTGGCCAGGAAGATTGCGATGCATCGTCCCCACGTGGGACTCTAGTTCCATTCGAAACCACCTACGTCGTTCGCAAACATTGACGCAGAAATCTGTGGTCGTGAGTATAGAGAACTTCTTATAAGAGTGTATGTGTAGGTAGGAAATGTGTTGGAGTGAGTGTACGAGGATGACCCAGCCAGAATCGATTGCGCAACAAGAAACGAAGAGGCAAAGGGATCGGGAAGATCCTATCTGTGGTATGGATAGAGGTATACATCCGAGAGGTCTGCGGCGTGTTAAGAGGGAGAGCCCGGCCCTCCCGACACTTTGGACAGCCAGCAGCAAACCAGAATATCCAGGATCCGGATCGGAGATTGGATGATGGAGAGGCCACATCAGGTTGATCGGGTCAATATGCGGTCAACGAGTGGGATTCACTAAATATTAGTTATCGTCAAACCTATCAGAGTGATAGCCCTTTGATTCGATTCGCTTTTCATATTTATTAACCATTTTGGGATATAAATCACGAGAACATGAAATTGTACTTAGTTCGTAATCAATATGTCTTTGTGGACTTCGGACGGTCACCAATGTGTATTGATAGTCGTTTAGACCTTGCGGCATTGTTCTTAAGGGGAGGGAGTCAGGTAAAAAAAATTGATTTTGGAAATTCAATATCATCCAAATCCGATTGCATATAAAAATGCCCAACGTACTGCATTGTTGGTACTCGATGGAAGGATTTTTTACTGTCGTCTGATTCTCATATGCTTTTCAATATTATCTTAAGCAAAGTTCTTAGGTTTTCCATTCTGCGCATGATTCAGATCAAACTACCAGACAGATTGGAATGCTTGACGTCTCATTTTCGTCTTCATGAAAAGATACACCGGGTAAATGGAGCAAATGTTAATAAAAGGTAATATTTTTTAAGTGACATAATTATTAATAAATAAATTTTATCCTATTTTCTAAATCAGTGATTAACTTTGCTTTCAGAATGAAAAAAAATAGTTTGCTCCATTTAGCCGATGTATCTTTTCATGAAGAAGAAAATGAGACGTCAACCATTCCAATCTGCCTAGCAGTTTGATCTGAATCATGCGTAGAATGGAAAACCTAAGAACTTTGCTTAAGATAGTATTGAAAAGCATATGCAAGTAAGACGACAGTAAAAAATCCTTTCATCGAGCACCAACAATATAGTGCATTGGGCATTTTTATATGCAATAGGATTTGGATGATATTGAATTTCCAAAATCAACTTTTTTTACCTGTCTCCCTCCCCTTAAATAATTTTCTGTACGCAATCACTAAGCCCTTGAAGAACTCAGTTTGACTAATTGAATTTTGATAATTTTGACAACAATTAAACGTTTTAGATCACGAATTTCCAGGACCTTGAATACTACTTTGTTTTTTTGATTCCTTGATTAAGATTTTACACGAAAATTATAGTTGATACGGAGTGGAATTAATGACATTGATATTTATTTAGGCGTTGCAACATTGTCCGAATTCTTGTTTTTCACGCAATGTCTATTTCCTTGTCGGTTCAATTTTATAGACTAAAGATTTGATATGAATTTTGATAGCAATCTCTAGTGATGTTTGAGGTTTGACTTTGACTGGGATGAAGAGTCGATTCGTGACGCAACATAAGAGAACTGGAAAGTTCAAGAACACGTGTACTAGATCATCGGCATCATCTTTTCCTAAGAAGTTTAGTGTTGCGACTGCTAGTGTCAGCGTGTCTGGTGGAACAATGGCATCGAATGAGCTCGCACAAACACAAACGAAAGCATACAAGCAGCGGAGTTGCGTATCGGTTAATCTTGTTGCTCAACGTCGATATACCCCCGGGCCAACTCGATCTCGAGTTCGAGGTCTCACGCCGGTTCCGGATTCGTGATCCTCGCTACGCTATTACCCGTTAACGTCCATATATACACATTCGAAGTATCATGTATTTTATAGTTCGTAGGTATGTTAGCAGTTTGGTCTGATTATAATCGTAACGGTTCAATGATTCTTATATATTCCAGAACAAATCGTACATTAGCACGCTTTAATAGAAGGACGTTGGGATTTCAAAGTTTATGTTACGAACATTGTGATATTATTCAAATAGGGAATCCCGAAAAAAAACCTTCGGAAAAAACCCCGGAAAAAAACTACTGAAAAAAGCCCCGGAACCTAAAGAACCTAAAGAAAGAACATAACAGAACCTGAAGAAATAAAATAAAGATAGAACCTAACAGAACCTAAAGAAAGGGAATAAAGGGAATTAAAAATCGGAATTTTAAATGACGGTATTTTAATCTGTCGGTATATTAATTTTTCAGGATTATCATTTGTCGATATTTCAATTGCCGGTGAAACGGACGGTACCAGACTTGATTGCACTTCGTTACTTCCGTTATTGCGTGGGTTTTTTTTTGGTTGTTTTTTGCAGATTTCTTTTTCAGGGACTCTTTGCTCGTTTTTTTCGGGGTTTTTTTCTGCCTCCCTTCTTGGATTTGACCGAAATTCTGGTGAATTTGGACGTAGACAACTTTTTACCCATTGAAGTTCATTTCATTGAACGCTTTAATGCAAGAATGTGCACGGAGAGAAATTTATGTATCGTCACAACATAAAACGGTGACAACAAAAAACGTTACGTTAGGCTGACAAATCAGTTTTGCTATGCTGATAAATCTTTTGTTCGGCTGACAAATCTTTTTGCTGGGCTGACCAATTTTATTTATTAGCCTAACAAAACGATTTTTCTTGTCAACGCTTTTTGTTATCATGACACAGAAATTTCTCTCCGTGTAGGGGAGATGGGGGCAAAATGGGCAGCTCCATTAAAAATCGGGATTGGGGGCAAAACGGGCACCGTTTCAACTTTCGTAAAAACGATTTGTCTCAGTTTTTTACGTTCCTTAGATAGGGAAAGTGCGGAAAATACGTCAAATTGGTGATGAAAAAAAAATGATAATCTTCATCAGATCAGAATTTTTTTAACCATCCGTTCAGAACTTTATTTCGATACTTTGTTGAGCAAAGAAAAAAAATATAGTCAAATGAATTTTTAAAAAATTTTATAATCAAGTTAATTCTTTGAAAAAAAAGTCGGTATATCATAAAGAAATCAATTAGAACGAAATTCTCATTTTATGATTTGGTGCCAATTTTGACCCCGATACTTATATTTAGCCGAGATGCCTGTTTTGCCTCCCTCCCTGTTTTATTGACATCAGCAATTATTTTCCGAAATTTTCAAGTAAGAAATGTCAGGAAATGGAAAAAAGTCGTGTTCGAAAAAGTTGAAACGATGCCCGTTTTGCCGCCAATTGTCATTTTCAGTCGTGATGCCCATTTTGCCCCCATCTCCCCTAGGTATTCCAAAGTTTAGGTTATTAACATTCTGATATTATGCAAATAGGACAAAGTAAATTAATAAATGACATTTATTTCTTGAATTTGACCAAGATCCTGTTAAATTTGCACATCGACCACTCTTTCCCCATCGAATCGCCCTTCCTACGCTATTCCCATAGCCATCCTTTAATCTCTGTCTCCGATCGTTCTTCACGTTCTTCTTATTAACTAGAGAGACGACAACGCTACACTCTATCTAACTCGTTTCGCTCCTACTTAATGGTGTCTCCGGACTTCGACCACACAACGTAACGAGCTACTGTGTTGAGAACACCTCAGGAAGACTACTGATGTACAGGGTGACGAAAATAAATTATTCTAGCGGGGCATACACTTAAACTCTAAGCATATATAATCTTTTCAAATTTCTGATTTCTATAGACGTCTCTTATTTTAACTTTTTATTCATCTTCAGGATCAATCAACAACAAACTAAAAAATGTTCAACAAGCTATCAAATAAATTTGAAGTAACCACAATAATTTTTTTCTGTAGAATTAAATAATTAAATAATTCTACAGATTGTAGAATTAATTAATCCTATATCAATTATATAAATATATTAATTCTATATACAATAATTAATAAATTACTAATTTACTGCAGAATTAAGTAATTCTACAATCTGTAGAATTAATTAATACTACAGATTTTGAAATAATACATACATTGTCTGAAATATTCAATAATAAAATTTTTCTGTAGAATTAAATAATTAAATAATTCTACAGATTGTAGAATTAATTAATCCTATATAAATTATATAAATATATTAATTCTATATATAATAATTAATTGATTACTAATTTACTGCAGAATTAATTAATTTTATAGTTGATTAATAATTACTTCATTATTGTATATAGAAATAATTAATTCTACAGATTGTAGAATTATTTAATTCTATATACAATAATGAAGTAATTATTAATCAACTATAAAATTAATTAATTCTACAGATTTTGAAATAATACACAGATTGTCTGAAATATTCAATAGAACTTAATATCTTTTCGCACTATAAGGGTTAAAAATCTATCAAATTTCGGAGATTAAAAAAACGCACTAATTTTCATTTAACTTCCACAAAATGAGGATCTTGCTTCGGAATGACTCATCTGATTCTATCTGAGCGTCTGTATTTGTATTTTACTTTTTTCTCCCTTTCTCTTTCACCTCGATCTTCTTCTTGTGGAAGGAAACTCGCAGACAAGCTCGTACGGTTCGTACGTTTAATGGTGTCCTCTTCCCACAGATCGGAGTACGAGAGGGCAGCGAAACAACAAGCTGCAATACGGCTATACTGTCTTGCCATGCTATCCATGCGACTGGCGCCCGTGCAAAGGGGTGACTGAAATAAACGATCCTAATGAAGCGCTACTTATGTCCAGTATCCCCTTTTGTCCTTTCCAACATCCTTCGCTGTATATTGTACAACTTCGCATTGAAGTTTTAACGCACACTAGAACTGAACTTGTCACTTCACTTATGCCTTATTTACCTTTCAGGAAATCATCCAGTTAAGGTAGTGTTGACACTGTCTTATCATCCAAATTCAGGATTGGCCCAAGTTCACGAGGCTGGCCCAGCCGTGGGCCTCTGCTGGATAATAAGGCCTAGCCAAGTTTATCCTACCTGGGCCCTATTATTCCGTACTTCCCATGTATAGTTTCTGGGTTGAATTAATAAATACGTGAAGAAATTTTTATTAATGCAGTCACTTTTTTTTCTAACAGATAGTTTTCATAATTGGTTCGATTTTATAACCACTTCATAGTTTTTCGTGAGAATATATATATTTTTGTATTTTTGAGGACATTGTTTTAGAAAATGCTGAATTTTTTAATTCAAAGTACCTCGAAAGCTATATATTGAAGAAAAAAATGTCTCGGCCTAAAAGTTATATTTTTATCGCAGTGTGTAATGATATTTTTTCAACAAAATTTAGAAACATGATAAAGTTTCTATTTTCTTTTACAGGAAATGCCTCATTACATAAAAATCCGAAATAAATTTAATAAACTCTTGAAAGGAATAGATTAATATAAATTCCATCTTTTAAATTTAAACATCGAATTTCTTTCACCAAATGAAATAATTTTATTTGCAATAATATTCATTTCGCTAAAAAGACAACAAAGTATTTTATTTCCGCACTATGAGAGGAAAATACATAATGTTTTCCATGTAATATTTTTGCAATTTTTCCCGAGTCTTAAGGACTATGTTGAAATGTCTAAAGAACTGTTAATGCCCTTTATTACTCTTCCCGTCGTCCTTCCTCGTACTACGAGATATTCATGCAGTGAGAACGAAGTTGACAGCAAGGTTCTCACGTGCTGGAACTAAAAGAGTAGTACCTACTCATCTATCCAGTTTTCTGCATCTACTATTACGACGTACGCAGCTCCTTCGCATTTCCCGTCGCATGCCCTCTAAATGGTTACGAGTATCACTGCGAGTCTGCGATGAATTGCATTCCCACTACTCGTGTATATGCGCTTCCAAAACTGTATACAATCAAAGACCAGTCTTGGTAAACACTTTCAACTTTATTCATGACTTTCCTTATAGCACCGATAAATGTACAGCGATGCAACTAACTTGTTAATTGTATAGGTTATACAATATATACGTTGCGCAATGATAAATAATTACATGAACTGAATAAATGTATATTTGTAATTAATTAATATTTTTTGAAAATATATTTTTTGTTGCTTTTTCCGACTGGAAACCGGATCTGCGAATTCTGGAGTCAGAAACGGAAAAAAATAACTTTTTTTTTTAAATCACTAGTAGCGGATGCGCGCTTCGCACGCTAACCATCAAAACTCGGTATCAAAATTTTGATTAGCGTACACGAAAAACAGGCTTGGTTAAAACAACCAAGGCGCTTGGTTATATATGCGCCAACTAAGTTATTGGTTAGACCAATCAAGTTATTTGTTAACCAACCAAGTTATTGATTGACTAAGCAAGATGATTTACACCGAGAGAAAAGATTTCATTGACGCCAAAGAAATGGGTGGATTGATTTTTTTTTTTCATTGATTTCAACGAAATATTTTGTTGATTTCAATGAAATAGTGCATTTGAATTTCAAAGAAAACATTTCATTGCCTGTAAATAAAGATTTACTTAGTCAGAATATAATAAAGAAAAAGTTTCATTGTTTTAAAGAGACGTTTTCATTGATTCGAAGAAACGTTTTCAATGATCTCTCTCTCGCATCTAACCTCACTTTTTTGTTTTCCGGTTCTCTCGAACGAACGGCTTCGAGTTTCGAGAAACCAGAAGCTTAGCCTATTTCTGCCGTACTTTCTTACATACCCACAAAATTTGAGCTTTATCCGCCGCATACTTCCGGAAAAAATAGGTTTCGAAATTTTGAGCTGGTAAGAAGAAGGTTTCATTGAATCAGAGACGATATCTTTGAAATCAATGAAAAAAGTTCATTGGTTTAAAGAAATGTTTCTTCGAATCAATGTCACTACTTTTCATTGAGTTTGAGATGATTCAAAGAAAAGATAGTATTGAAATTCAAGTATTTCATTTCATTGGCAAAGATTTCCGTGAATCAATAAAACTTTTTCTCTCGGTGTAGTTGATGTAACCAATAACTTGGTTGGTCAAACAATAAGTTGGTTAGTCTAACCAATAACTTAATTGGCGCATATATAACCAAGCGCCTTGGTTGATCTAAACCCTTTTCTCCATGTACTGTGACTTTTACAGATTATCGTGGATGAAATAACTGGCATTTTTTATACAAGAATTCGTGCCATTTTATTAGTTTCGTGAATTGCTATTAGAAGTGGTGCATGTATAGAAATTATACTACCATTACAATATCATTTAAAATAAAATTAGGTTGAATTTTCCGACCGGAAGTCCAATCTGCGAATTTTGAAATCAGAACCAAGCAAAAGTGACTTTTTTTAGAAATCGTCGTAAAAAGGTATGTAAACGGTACTTTCTGAGGTACAATATGCACCCAGAAAAAAGATTTGCTAATATTAACTAAAATTATCTATTCAACATTTAATTATTGCAATCAAAATTGATGAGTCGGAGGCAGTTTCTGAGCTTCTAAGAGATAAGTGAGGAATATACTAAAAAAAAAAAAATTTTTTAATCAACATTTATATAACTTCCGACCCAAATAAATATTTCTTAGATTTGAATATATTTACTATTCAATATGTATATTAATTACAAATAAAAAAAAAATTATTTGACGTGAATGGAAGTCTAGTAGGTCGGCATCCAAATAAGAAATTTTATTTCCGATGCATAAATTCTAGTCCCGTTAACAAGATCTTTTTTCTGGGTGTGCGACTTGAGAACGATAGTGAAATCCAAATTCGATATCTCAAAGAAAAAAAAGTATCCAATGTACACCGAGAGAAAAATTTTCGTTGATTCGCAAAAATCTTTGCCAATGAAATGAAATACTTGAATTTCAATACTATCTTTTTTTAGAATGATCTCAAACCCAATGAAAAGTAGTGATATTGATTCGAAGAAACATTTTTTTAAACCAATGAACATTTTTCATTGATTTCAAAGATATCATCTCCGATTCGATGAAACCTTCTTCTTACCAGCTCAAAATTTCGAAACCTATTTTTTCCTGAAGTACGCGGCAGATAAAGCTCAAATTTTGTGAGTATGTAAGGAAGTATGGCAGAAATAGGCTAAGCTTCTGACTCCTCGAAACTCGAAGCTGTTCGTTCGGGAGAACCGAGAAACAAAAAAGTGAGGTTAGGTGCAAGAGAGAGATCAATGAAAACATTTCTTTGAACCAATGAAAACGTCTCTTTAAAACAATGAAACTGTTTCTTTATTATATGCTCACTAAGTAAATCTTTATTTACAAGCAATGAAATGTTCTCTTTGAAATTCAAATGCTCTATTTCATTGAAATCAATGAAAAAAAAATCAATCCACCCATTTCTTTGGAGCCAATGAAATCTTTTCTCGCGGTGTAAAAGGCGCGAACATTTTTTTCCTATTTTCATGTAAATGTGTCTAAGTTTACGACGGTTGTACGCAATAATCGACCATTTATATAATCTTTCCATGAGACTATTCTTTGAATACACCGCGCTCGATTTGCTGTTCTTTCCTTATATTCTTATATTCTCTTCGTTTAAGCTATATCACGAAAGATACAATTTTATGCTACAATAGCATACTACAAGGGAACGTATCCTGTACACGTACCCTTGTACTACCTACACATACATATTCACTATATTATGTTGTACATACCATGACGTTATCTAGCAAACACTCGAGTTTATATATGCAGAATTTTATGTATTTTCCCTGTAGCTGCTCTATAATACCTTTCCCGAGAGCTGGATGACTCAGGAAATGGAATGGGTACTGGTATATGGATAACCAGCGGTAGACAACGACCAAGAAGACTCGTCTTCTTCTTTTTTTGTTTTTTTCAACGACAGTGTCGCTTGGTAAGCTCTTTCCTGCTTTCCTGGTCTCGAAGGACCACCCCACGTGACACCACAAGCCAGAAAGGATGCAAAACCATGAGAGCTGAAGGGGTGGATGGGCGTTGCAGTCTTTATACCGCATTTCCCATTCCTACCTATGTCCAATGGGGTCGCACCATAAAACTTGTCGCAATTAATTAATGCTATATCAGCATACGCTATACGTATGTATACATATATACATATATCCAGGAAGAGTTATTCGAGTGGAGACTTCAATTTCATCTCGGCTGTTTTTTTTATCATCCCTTTCGCATTTTCCATGAATTTTTTTAACCGCGTACATCGGGCTTCATTAAAGCTTCTATCAATTAATCTTGCGACACCTTCTCATTTATTATTAATCTTGGGATTTTCTCTCTTCCCTCAACATACGAATATAATTACTCGTTTCGTCATTAAGGATTTTTGTACATCGAAATAAATGCGAAAGTAAATATTTCAGATTCGAAAATGCGAGTTTTATTTTTCAAGCCATTTTTTAAAAAAATTCCATACGTTTAAGGAGGTTCGAGCGCTTCACACTAGTCAAATCAGTGCTAAATTTTTAAAAGCGTTTCTACAATTTCAGATGGTTTAATAATCAGTTCCAAGGTGTTAATCACATAGCAGCATTAGTTCTTGATATTCAAATACATTCGCAGCTGTCATATGAACAGTAAATCGATCAATATCTCCAAATTTCCGATGTCATGTTTTTTCAGCCAGTTTCGTAAAAGGGTAAACCGTAATATCAGTCCGATTATGACGAAACATAGCTCATTTTGATCAGGGAAAGATCCTTAATCGATTGACCGTCCGGATTTTCTATAGTATCAGGCGTTCAAAAGTTACAGCCATTTGTATACTTGATGTTAGGTTATGATAGGATAAACAAACGGTTGTATCTTTTGAACTACTAATGCGATTTAAAAAAATATACGGCCAATCGATAGAATATCTTTTAGTAAACAAAATGATCTATTGGTCGTCATAATCGGTCTGATATTACGGTTAACCCTTTTAAAAAACTGGATGAAAAAACATAACATCGGAAATTTGCAGATATTGATCGATTTACTGTTGATATCACAGCTGTGAATGTATTTGAATATCAAGAACTAATGCTGCTGTGTGATTAACACCTTGGAACAGATTATTAAACCATCTGAAATTGTAGAAACGCTTTTGAAAATTTAGCACTGATTTGACTAGTGTGGAGCGCTCCAACCTCCTTAATTATTCGTAATAGCATTCTGATTCTATAAAAAAATTATCAGGTCCGAATATAAAAATTGTAGGAACATATTTATTTTTCTTTTTAAATTTAGTTTATTTATTTAAAAAATTAAGTAAACAAAAAATTGTGCAGAAACAACGTTTAGTGTGAAAATCTCTCTATAATATGCAAATTATTATTATCGCACAATTTGTATATTAATTCAATTCAGAAGTTTTTTGTTATCGTAAAATAATTTTGATTTTGTTCAGAGAAGTAAACAAATATCGCGACTAAAAAATTTGTGTGAACGTTGTGGAAGTTCCAACCTCCTTAATTATTCGTAATAGCATTCTGATTCTATAAAAAAATTATCAGGTCCGAATATAAAAATTGTAGGAACACATTTATTTTTTCTTTTTTAATTTAGTTTATTTAATAGAAAAATTAAGTAAACAAAAAATTGTGAAGTAACAACGTTAAGTGTGTGAAAATCTCTCTATAATATGCAAATTATTATTATCACACAATTTGTTTATTAATTAAATTCAGGAGTTTTTTTATCGTAAAATAATTTTGATTTTGTTCAGAGAAGTAAACAAATATCGTGACTAAAAAATGTTGTGTGAACGTTGTGGAAGTTCGCTCTATTTTCTGAGTTCCGGAAATAGTAAATAACAGAATGTAACAGCTTACGGAACGTTTCGTTACGCGTGGCCCCAATCGTCACGTGCAGGGTGGTCGACGTCAAAACTCTTTCGCTCTTTTTCCTCTTTCTCCTTTTCGTGTATTTTTCCACATCAAAATCACGAGCGAATGTTTTCTTTTTTTGCAGCGGACTATATATTCACTGTAGGTATATATATAAATGAGAGGGTAACGCACACTGATTCCTGCAATCTATTTTTAGAAAAAGCGGATGCTCTGACGGCTCTCGCGTGCTCTTCGATGTTTCGCTGGTCAATGTACGCTCATCGGATTTATTAACTGAGAGGGGAAGAGGCGATCGTCACCGAGGTCAAGATCTACGGAATCGAGCATGATTAATCGCTTGATCTCGGCTATTGACTTTGACGTTTTAACTAATCGTGAATAATTGCAACTAATCAACGACATTTCAAAGTTACACGAAGATTTGTCGGTGATTTACATTCTATTTATAGATAGAGACAAAAAAATCGGTTTTGTTACTTCATATATCACTTTATAGAACATTTCGGCGGTTCATATATCAAAAATTTATTTTATATCGTGAAGGGATTTTTGGTTGAAAAAAAAATTAGATTTTCAAATATTAGAGAAACTGTTTTATAGCAAAAAAAATGGCACTTTTGTAAAAACCGCTCTTATACTTTTGCTTTCGAAAAAGTTTTTTTTAATCTTGCATATCCTGAAAAAATCTATATTTAATTATTATATTGATTTATTAAATTTTTTATATTGATTTTTTAATCTTCAAGATTAAAAAAAAAAAATTATAAAATAAAAATGTAGGCTTAATTCTAATTTTTTAAATATTTTAATCAGAATTTTTTTTATGGCAATTAAAAGAGATACTTTAAAAAAATATTCCTTTAATTTAGCAAAAATGCAACGTTGGTTATTAAAGAGAATCGATTTTTCTCTTGCATATATTTCGTGTTTAACCAATAATACAAAAAATGTCTTTTAAATATATTCTGCACGTTTTATTTTAATTTTATTCTCGTCTTTGTGTTGCAATTTTAGTAAAACATTAAAATAATTTTATTACGTTTATAAAATCTCATAGCCTCTCATGAAAAGAAGCAAATTACCGACAATTTTTTTTTTTTTTTTCGTGGTATATATCAATGCCGTTAATTATCAACAGTTTTTTTTCGGCTTTTGAGCGTGAGAAGGCTGTTAAAATTTTGTTCACGGCATGAATACCGGGAAAAGGAAGTTAATGAGCCAGAATATGTGCTAAAGGGAAAATTATATTTAGAAGAGAACTGAGGACCTGAAATAGTGTCTTCTTCGGCTGCCGCGAGTTTTTATCGTTTATTGGAAAAGAAAAAAGACGGAAAAAAATATTGAATCTTTCTTTTTCGTTTTTCTGGATCTTCATCGACTCGGGCCAGGGATTTAAGGGCCATGTGCATTCGTTCGAATCCTGCAGTCCACACGCGTTCAACTGTATTACAACACAAGAAATGCGTCGTGTATACGCACCAACTTTCAGTGGGTTAACCCTGTCTAAATATATATACTACCGTTTGAAAAAGCAGAGAGGCTAAGCAGACTACTGAGCAAAGTCTGTCAAAATTAAAAGCATCACAACATTGGCTTAAAGTCGTCCAAAAGGTGGAAAAGAATTATTACAGACTCCTGGAAAAATCAAAGTTCAATAAAAGGCCAAGAATTACAATCAATGGAAAGTTCGTTTTTAAGGAGGAAATTACGAAACGAAGGAAAATTCTAACATGATGAAGAATTTATTATTTCTCGAAATTTTCTAAATGAAAAAGAAAAATTGGTTGACATGACAATAAAAGTTGAGAAAGTGAATCGATTATACCGATTTCCTTAGAACTTGACAAAATTGTGAAATTTCAACAATGAGATACTCGGTTCAAGTCTGTATTTGTGTATTTTTTTCATTGTTAAAATGATATCATTTATTTTTTGAAAATATTTTAGCAAATTGGTAACAAAACGTATGTCATTTTTGGTGTAAAGTAAAAAGAGGTTTTCCATAAAAATTGACTACAAAATATGTCAAAAAGAAAAGTGACAAGTGTCAAAAATCTCTAAGTGTCTAAAGTGAAGTGTCTAAAATAATATTTTAAAAAAATATTAAAAATAATATACCATTATTTTTAGCATTAGTGAAAAATTGTACTTTTTTCGTTTTGATGAAATGATTTTTTTTTTTTCTTACCTCTATTGTTGAACATTCCAAAATCCAGTGAATACCTCAAAATTGGTGAAGTAAATAAATAGAGTAAGTTCGAATATAAATCAGTGGTTAATTAAATTTTTCGTGATGACTATTTAATTAAAGTAAATTAATTCAAAATAAAGGTAGCTGTTCGAATTGATGGGGGCAAATAATTAAAACCAATATGATGCAACTCATTTTCGAGACCTCAATTACAGCAAATTAAAAACCAATCAAATGTAGCCTCAATTCTAGTTTCGACAAGTCAATGAAACATATGCTAAAATATATTTTATAATAATAAATATCATCTACTAAAATATATTTTATGATAATAAATATCATCTACTAAAATATATTTTATGATAATAAATATCATCTACTAAAATATATTTTAAGATAATAAATATCATCTACTAAAATATATTTTATGACAATAAATATTATCTGCTAAAATATATTTTATAATAATAAATATCATCTACTAAACTATATTTTATGATAATAAATATTATCTACTAAAATATATTTTATGATAAAAAATATTATTTGCAAAAATATATTTTATGACAATAAATATTATCAGCTAAAAAATATTTTATGATAATAAATATTATCTGCCAAAAATGATTTCATGATTAAAAAAAAGATCTACTAAAATATATTTTATGATATTGTTATTTTCTCACATTACTGTAATATAATGTGTTTTCTTTGAAGTAATTTCAAGTGAATTACAGCCAAAGTGTTCACATCATCGCAAATAGCAGGAAACTAAATATGAAAAACAACAATTAAAAAATCGTAAAGACCCGATGAATATATGCACCTGGGCGAGTGCCCGAGAAACACGAACGGGCAACGGCGGTTCACGGAATGTAACGGTCGTATTCCAGAGACTGTGTGTTCCCAACAGTTTCGCGGATAGGATGAAAAGAGTATGCGTGTGATCTGTTTGCTTCTGGATGAGCGAAAAAAAAGGACTACCTGGTAAAAGAGAGTCGCGCGACGGTCAGAGAAGGGAGCCGAAAAAAAATGACTAGCGTAATTACCGCGCATTCGGGGGGACCAGATGGGCCCGGGGGGCTTTCTCGTCCCGAAACAGGTCCAACGCTCTGAAGAACAGCAAAATATAAACTGCTTAAAAAAGAAAAAAAAAACGAACAGCAAAACACGCGCAGTGTGCTTCGATTGGGCGGATTATTATACTGTTATAGTTGTTACGACGTTAAGCACGCTTACGTCTTTCCGTTTATTTTTAAATTACGTTTTGTATTTTATGCCGATTCCAAGTAGCCGATATTTGATATTATATATATATTATTATTATATATATAAATACCGACCCTCATATTAAATTTTTTTTTCCTTTTGAGATGTTGTAGAGCAGTATAAAAAAACACTCTGGAAATTTTTTAAAAATTTTAACACAATTTGTGTTTTTTAAATTACCTAAAAATTGATTTTCTCAAAAAGTACCGCGACCATTTTTTTTTTTTACAGTAAATTCTGTGTTCAAAAACAAAATTTTTGAGCCTAGACCCAGAGTGTGGCGAGGCTTAGATTATCAGCTAAAAAGAAACAAAATTTTGAAAAATTTAAAAAAATACACCTAACTTGAATCTCTCTAAAAGTACGTCGACGATTTTTTTTCAAAATTTTTACAGTAAATTCTCTGTCCAAAAACGAAACTTTTGAGACTAGAACGAAAAAGGGGGGCAGTTTAGAATAGCAAATAAATTTAAATTTTTAATTTTTTTTAAATTTTGTTTTATTTGTAGCTGATAATCTAGGCCTCGCCCCACTCTGGGTCTAGGCTCAAAAATGTTGTTTTTGAACACAGAATTTATTATAAAAAAAGAAAAAAAATCGTCGACGTACTTTTTGAGAAATTCAAATTTTAAGTTATTAAAAAAACACACATTTTTTTTAAAATCTAAAAAAAATCTAGAGTGTTTTTTTTATATTGCTCTACAACATCTCAAAAGAAAAGAAAAATTAAAAACTATGAGGGTCGCAATCTTGTCGATAACCGGTGGAATGCCCCATATATATACATATGTCTGTTTATATATAAATACAGGTGTATGAAAAAATCCACTTTTTTAAACGCGTCATTGAACGTGACTTGAAATCACGTTTGTGCGTTTACATTTAGGTTGACACTGTGATGTCACTCTGTATGACCAAGAGAAATGGGTTTTGCAAGGTTTATTTGAATCAAATATGAGATCTGTTTAAAATTAGTAAGTTTTATTTCGATAAAATAAAACTTACTTCAATTAAATAAATTCTATTTAATTCAATCAATTAAATAAATTCTATTTAATTCAATCAATTAAATAAATTCTATTTAATTCAATCAATTAAATAAATTCTATTTAATTGAAGTGCAATTAAATAAGTTAATTATGTAAAATTAATTAAGAAGTTCAATTAAATAAATTCTATTTAATTGAAGTGTCGAAAGACTGTGAAGAAATTTTTTTTTTTTAAACGATTAAAGGGTTTGTCTGTTAAAGGGTTAAGATACGTTTGCTTATTTAAAGATCGATAAGAGATTTATCTAAAAATTATTTAAAATTAATTAAGAAGTTCAATTAAATAAATTCTGTTTAATTGAAGTGTCGAAAGACTGCGAAGAAATTTTTTTTTTTAAACGATTAAAGGGTTTGTCTGTTAAAGGGTTAAGATACGTTTGCTTCTGTATCATTACTACACACGTCGTATCAACCGGTACCAAGACGAACGTCCCACGAGACATTTTTCCCTTGTGACTCGTTATATCAATTTATCTTTAATTCATTATCATCTATAGTCAACCAGTTTATATTTTTTCCTTGAAAAACTTTCATGAGCATCTGCGACATTGAATTCGCAACGACGAGACCTTTTGCTGATTAGCATTAGATGATTAATTTATAGCATAGCTTTAGAAGAATTGGCCTGTAAAAAATTAGCAATACATATATATATATATATATATATATAACTTGTTGAATTTTTGGAATTACCCCAAGGTCACGTTTTGACATTCTACTCTGAATATTTATTGTGCTGACTGAAATCATACTGCAAAATCATTTTTTTATGAATATTTCAGAATACCTTTGTTAAAAAAAAAAAAAAGTTCCAAGAAAAATTACCAGGAAATAAAAACATTTCTGTTGACTCAGAATAGGATAGTTGTTGTAACAAATTTGCGAGCAATCTAGTTCTCGGTATGCCGTTCCATTACCGATATTATGCGGCAATCACCGAGAAGCAATAACACTAACGACCTATACAAGGTTCTCGAGACCAGAACGCCGTGAACGAAGCGATAACAGTTGTCATCAGTTTCTCTTCTCAGTGATCTGTAGTAAAATCAAGGACGAGACTGGTACGGTTTTACTTTCGTTTTGCACAAAATTATATTGCATCCGAATATATCGACTGCATTTAAAAAATAATGTCAACTAATTAATTGCGTGACGTATTTATCAATTAAGATTGTATTTTGAAGAAAAATAATTTTTTAGTGAGTAAGTTACATACAACCTACTTTTATTTTACTGAAATAAAATAAATAAAATAAATAAAATAAATAAAATAAATAAAATAAATAAAATAAATAAAATAAATAAAATAAATAAAATAAGTAAAATAAATAAAATAAATAAAATAAATAAAATAAATAAAATAAATAAAATAAATAAAATAAATAAAATAAATAAAATAAATAAAATAAATAAAATAAATAAAATAAATAAAATAAATAAAATAAATAAAATAAATAAAATAAATAAAATAAATAAAATAAATAAAATAAATAAAATAAATAAAATAAATAATTGTTTATTTTTCAATATATCAATTGTAATAGAGCATTTTTTTTTAAATACACAAAAAGCTTTTTATTTAGAAACAAATTAAAAAAAATTTTAACGGCATTTTTATTTATTTTTTTCAGAAATAAATAATAAAAAGTTTTTAAAGGCACTTCTGCCTTCTTAAAATTGTAGAAAGATTCTAGTGAGAACGGCAGTGTAATACTGTTATTACGGGAGCAATCATACGAGATTATATGCAAGAAGGATATAGTGATAGAATTAGAAAAGGCGTGAGAGAAACCGAATGTAGAGAGGCACGTTTATAAGTGAGAAGAAAAAAATCGAACGCCCCGACCGGGGAAACTCTCGCGTGCGAATAGTGCCAAGGACCACCGTAAGTGATATTCGCGTTGCGCAATAATTCTCTGCTGACTCTGATCTCGGGGGCAAACAGAGGCAACCGGGCGTTTCGTCGTACGTTCCGCACGTGGCTCGCGAGGTTTTTCCACCTCCTTCTCTCTCTACTATGTAACAGCACTCGTATAAACAACACACAGCAAAATAGTAGATGACCAGATTAGAGTCGGAAGCGCCTATTGTTTGATTAGAATCTTACTTCCCGGTAGATATGTTCTCATTTGCACCTGTTGACAAATTACTGCCTCACGTAATCGGAAAATATAGTAATATGAAAAAAAAAAAAAAAAAATACGAGATTTTTACGAGATTCTTTTTATGTGTTTGCGAGTTTTTAAGAGGATTGTAGCAAATTCGCAATCAGAAAGGTAAACAAAACATACGTGAATAATTTTTTACTGAAAATTGCGCCGTTGAAATAGTCAAAAATAATTTGTAATAATTTTAAACAAACTTTTTATTTGACAACATTCACAAAATATTTAAATATTTTTGAAATATGAAAAGTAATAAATAAAACTTGTCAGCTTCGGGAGAATAATATTTTTTGGAAATATTAAAAGTGTCAGAAAGGAATTATAAACTTGAGGAATTTACAAGAATTTTTTTCAATCCACAATCTGCATTGTAGCAAAAATTACAAAAAAAAAATAGTTTCATAAAAATAAATTAAAAAGATACTTTTATTTCTAAATATATAATTTGACACCGTTTTTTACATGATTTTTTTTATATCGATAAAAAAATCGTCAGCAAAATTCTAAAATAATTTCGTAACACATAATTTCGAAAAAATGGCTTAAAAATCGACACAAACGTTTGCCCACTCATAGCTGAAACATTTTAATATCTAACCAAATTTTGAAATGGAGCGTAACATTTTTATTTATAAAAAAAAAGTTTCATTAAGAATGAAACTAAAAAAAAAAATAAAAAAATTTTTTCGAGCATTTTAAATAGTATAAAAAATGAAGGAGCGAATTGGAAGGGCCAGGAATACCCCATATATTTTTTATATACTGCATATATATTTTTTTTTACTGTGAAGAATAACTATTTTGCATAATATATTTTTTATCCAAAAAATCTAGCAATATTTGGCAAACAGTGGAATTTTATAAGAAATTTAATCTACATTTTTATTTCTTGAAAAAGAAATGCATTAACATGGAAAAATAACAAAAGTAGATTTTTTTTTAAAGAAAGCTATTTTTTCTGTATTCTGATTCAGAAATTGTTCGATATTAAAGAAAAATAATTTTTAAACCTCTTAAGTATAAACTTACTTTTACTTGAGACACAAACGTTTGCCCACTCATAGCTGAAACATTTTGATATCTAACCAAATTTTAAAATGGTGCGTAACATTTTTATTTATAAAAAAAAAAGTTTCATTAAGAATGAAACTAGAAAAAATTAAATATTTTTTTTCGAACATTTAAAATAGTATAAAAAATGAAGAAGCGAATTGGAAGGACCAGGCCAATAGCCCATATATTTTTTATATACTGCATATGAGGGATTCCACGGGACTTTCGCCATCCCAAAAAAAAAAAAAATCTCAAATTTTATCTAAAAATCAGGTTCAGCGGTGTCTATTGATGGACCAAATTTCAAAATTCTAAAAAAATAGTTGACCGGAATATGCAAATTTTTTCGTTTTTTATCGTTTTTCATTTAATCTGTAATATCTCAGAAACTATTGATCGTATCGAAATCATTAAAAGACGAAAATGTGCATTTTTTTATGGCCAACAAGAAAAAAATATATTCAAAATTAATTGCTTAATTTCAGGTCACATTTTATGGAAAAAACAACAAAATTATTTTTTTTTTATGGTTGGACTTCAGATTTTTTCATCGGGCAAATTGTCTCGGAATCTTTGAGTGATCGCCGAATTTTGAGTATTTTTTTTTTCATGGGATGGCCCAATGCTGTGACGTTACAGCAATCTGAATGTTTTTAATATATATAAAAAATCCATATTCAAAATTAAAATTAATTAAAATGGTTGGACTTCAGATTTTTTCACCGGACAAATTGCCTCGGAATCTTTGAGTGATCGCCGAACTTTGAGTATTTTTTTTTTCATGGGATGGCCCAATGCTGTGAGGTTACAGCAATTTTAATGTTACAGCAATTTGAAACATTCAAATCGCTGTAACCTCACAGCATTGGGCCATCCCATGAAAAAAAAAATACTCAAAATTCGGCGATCACTCAAAGATTCCGAGACAATTTGTCCGATGAAAAAATCTGAAGTCCAACCATAAAAAAAAAATAATTTTGTTGTTTTTTCCATAAAATGTGACCTGAAATTAAGCAATTAATTTTGAATATATTTTTTTCTTGTTGGCCATAAAAAAATTCACATTTTCGTCTTTTAATGATTTCGATACGATCAATAGTTTCTGAGATATTACAGATTAAATGAAAAACGATAAAAAACGAAAAAATTTGCATATTCCGGTCAACTATTTTTTTAGAATTTTGAAATTTGGTCCATCAATAGACAACGCTAAACCTGATTTTTAGATAAAATTTGAGATTTTTTTTTTTGGGGGTGGCGAAAGTCCCGTGGAATCCCTCATATATATATTTTTTTACTGTGGCAGAGGTTAAGTATTAAAGACAAGAATCTTGATCTCTGGATTTAAGAATCACGTGCAATTCGTTCTTGGACAAGGGACGAAAGTCGTGACACGCCAACTTAAATTCCGCCAACACAAATATACTATTCATACTCTTTGTACTACAGTATAAAAAGAGTTGCAGGCGGAGCACATTGTAGCAAAATGTACGTACAGCACGTAACACATCCGATGAGACATCGTTCGCGGTGCATCACTGGCTGACTAATTGCGCACGAGTTGCTGCGCTGACTCTGCTGCGCTGCGCACTCTCAACTATATACAATTTTGTATGAGCGTAGATAAGTGCTTATCCTGCTTGGCAGTAAACTCCGAGTACCATCAACGCTCGTGTTGAATTCCATTCTTCTGGTATTCATGTACAGAACATTTTTAAATACCACGGAGCAATCGTACATTAATTTTCACGTAACACAATTTATATACGTTAGGGGAGATTAATTGTACTGTAATGCACAACGCATTAAACAGTCTCAAGCGGTACAGTCAAGTCAAATAGGTTGACATATTTAAAAACAAATAAATTACAAGCATTAGAAATATTAATAAACGAAATTCGATTATTTGTGTCTTTTTTATCAATTGAAAAATCTATTTATTTCTTCATTTTTATTTAAATTAAAAAAAAAAATAAAAAATGTCATTTAAATGCTTTTTCGGCAAATTTGCTATATATACAAATTTTCTATACTTTTACTCGAAGTTTACTTAAATTTTGAATAAGTTTAAACCTTCTAACCATTTCTTTACCCAAAACTCGATTATTTTGAATTTCTTCAGATTTTTAAAGCCAACGAAAAAATTATATTTTCAAAAATAGACAAACGCAGTTTCAATAATATTACAAAAAAAATTATATACACATAAAATGACATTTTTACTTTGTATGAAGATTTGTGATTGCCAAAAATATGCAGACTATTCCGAGTGCTATAAAAATGTCGACGACTTGGAGGTCTTAAGGGGTCAGAATGCAAAATTTCTCATCCAATGGACTCGAGGAGCGTTGATGAGAATGGATGAAGATTGATGATTCAGTGACCGTCATCAGGTCATTCTAGCCTTCTGCGTTCGCGTCTTGATGGTCATGGTCGATCCCGGTAGCCGCGATACACGCACCGCGAGCTCAACAACGCCAACTTCATGCGAGTTCATCACGAGTCGTCGATTCTGTCGAACGTGACCGTTTTTCAAACCGGCGCGTCTCACTCGCTGACTCCACGACGACGGACCGACCGCGTTCCTGGGATTTACTCCAGGGGTCCAAGACTCGGTGGAGTGCATCAGCGATGAAAATGCGAGCGACACGGCGTGTCGTCGTTGCTACCGTGCATTTATGGTGCATGTAGGATATGCTGTGGAAGCGCCGGAATTCGTTGGCGATGGACGGGCCGTCGACTCGCGTTAAGTACGCCGAATTATACTGCATACGGGTCATTCTATACCAAGTGGGCCACACAAATTTACCCTTACAGAAACAAAACTATTAGAATCGCCAATATGCTATTGACACTAAATAGTTACTAATAGTTTTTTATAATTCTTTTTTATAGTTACTATTAAGAATTAATAGTAACTTTTTTTTGCCGAAAATAATAACATAATATTTCCCAAGAAGCAAATTTGCCACGAATAACATCATATTTTTTATGTATTTTTTAATTTAAAAAAGAAATTAATTCTTAATAGTAACTATTTTTTTCAATTGAAATCTCTTCATTTACTTATTCATTGTCATATAATTTTTTTTTAATTAAAAAATACATAACATAAATTATTTACCAAGAAGCAAATTTGCCACGAATAATATAATATTTTTTATGTATTTTTTAATTAAAAAAAAAGTTTATATGAAAATGAATAAATAAATTTTTTTTTAAATTAAAAAATACATAAAAAATATTATGGTATTCGTGGCAAATTTGCTTCATGGCAAATATTATGATATTCTTTTTGGCAAATTTGCTATACATATGAATTTTCTATGCTTTGAGTCGAAGTTTTCTCAAATTAGAGCATCTGAAGTAATTTTGAATTACTATATATTAATTCCTTAATATATAATTCTTAATTATTAATTCTTAATTGTTCTTAATAGTTACTATTAATTCTTAACAGTATTAAGAATTAATAGTAACTATTTGGTCTTAATAATATTTCTTGGCGACTCCAATAATTTTTCCCGTAAGCATGGTCGCAAAAAGAGGTCATAATTTTTTTCAAAAGTTGTGTAGAGTATCACGAACATCCATAAATTATTTCAGAATTTTCGCACCTATATTTGCCAAAATTTAATAACTATTTTTTTTATTCCATTTTTTTCAATTCACTATATATTCAAAATTACCGAACGTACAAAAAATTTGTTCCTCTATAAAATTTTAGTTTTTGAATGTACTTTTTAATAAAAAATTTTCCATAGATACGCAAAAAAAAATTCCGACATTTTTTGACAAAATAATTTAATAATATTTTTTTTTCATTAAGACGATTTTTCTCAAAATTTGTGTGTTGAAAATATTGGTCGTAGCTCCAAACAAAAAAATACGGATATTTTCATTGTCAAAATACTATGTGATAAAAAAATTCTGAAAAATATCTAAGGAGGTCAGATCGTGAAAAGTTCAACTGAAATTCCCCATATACTCCCCGTGTCTTGTTAGCATGTTCGCGCCCGAGGATGAACGAGAATCACTACGACATTTACTACTCACGGAAATTACTGTACGACTCATTTGCACGTTGCACTCTGAATTAGAATTATAACAGTCATAAAAATTTTCGCGACAGTTATGTTTGCAGTATATATCGGAATAAAAAACAATTTGTAAATAATGTTGAACATGTTGAAAAAAACTTTCAACACTTTCGTTATTTATTTTTGTATAATTTTATTTTTAATGCCTGTTGCAAATATTAAAGAAGAATAAATTGCGTAAAATTTGAATGATATTAGATATTGACAGATATTTTTATTATCATATCTAATACGAATTTAATTATAGTAATAACTCTTGGTTCTTATCATAGATCAAACAGAAACACTTTTCTATTTTAAAGTGCGTATGAGGGATTTTTTTCTGCATTTCTTTCTTTTTTAAAATTTTTATTAACTTTCCTCTCAAATTTTTATAGATTTTTTGAATTATAATAATCGAAAAAAATGTGTTGAAAATCACGTATTAGGTTAATAAAGAAAATAAAAAATGTCTCTACATTGATATTTCACACATTTTGTCGTCAAACCGCAGGAATTTTGGGATCCAATCGTTAGATTCGGCGAGATAAAACACATGTAATATAAAAAAAACGAGATGGGTTAATGTCACATCATTCGGTCAATCGATGTCAAAAAGAAATGTCGTTATTATCCGGTCAGCGGCAACTTAAAAGGCTCCACGAAGGCATATAATACATATTGAAATTTAAATAAAAAGCCGCCACCCGCATTTCATGGAGAATCCACGCGTCGGAAGTGCGAATATGCTGCTAATCCGTATAGAGTTTCGAGACCGCCAAACGCGTGGACGAAAGAGCGAGAATTAAGGTGCGCGTGAGGGACAAAATCCGAGTCGTTGACGGTGAGACTTTGACCTCGTAATGGAAACCGCGAGTTTACAAGCTGTTTTTATTACTCACGAACTTGAAACTATAATCCTGGTATCGTGATTCCACAAGCTGTGTGTATTGCATTGCGTGATACATGATAATTACGTTATCCAACAATTCTGCAGCTATTAACCAGTTTTTTTAACGACATTTTTATTATTCTTTTAAAATGTAGCATTTTTATTTAAGCTCTTATCTATTTAACTACGTAACTTTGCTACCGAAGAATAGCTATTTTGCATAATATATTTTTTATCTAAAAAATGTAGCAATATTTGGCAAACAGTGGAATTTTATAAGAAATTTAATCTACATTTTTATTTCTTGAAAAAAAAAATTCATTCACATGGAAAAATAACAAAAGCAGATTTTTTTTTAAAGAAAGCTATTTTTTTTTTGTATTCTGATTCAGAAATTGTTCGATATTAAAGAAAAATAATTTTTAAACCTCTTAAATATAAATTTACATTTTTTCTGAACAATCCTGAAGCGATATTCAATAAATATTTTTATTGTTCTTTTAAAATGTAGCATTTTTATTTAAGCTCTTATCTATTTAACTACGTAACTTTGCTACCGAAGAATAGCTATTTTGCATAATATATTTTTTATCTAAAAAATGTAGCAATATTTGGCAAACACTGGAATTTTATAAGAAATTTAATCTACATTTTTATTTCTTGAAAAACAAAATTCATTCACATGGAAAAATAACAAAAGCAGATTTTTTTTTTAAAGAAAGGTATTTTTTTTGTATTCTGATTCAGAAATTGTTCGATATTAAAGAAAAATAATTTTTAAACCTCTTAAATATAAACTTACATTTTTTCTGAACAATCCTGAAGCGATATTCAATAAATATTTTTATTATTCTTTTAAAATGTAGTGTTTTCATCTAAGCGAATTCTAAGAGGAATAACTATTTTGCATAATATATTTTTTATTTTTGGTGCAAAAAATCTAGCAAAATTTTGCAAGCAGTGGAATTTTATAAGGAATATAGTCTATATTTTTATTTCTTGAAAAAATTTCATTAACATGGAAAAATAACAAAAGCAGATTTTTTAAAGCTATTTTTGTCTATTCTGTTTAAAAAAAGTGTTCTACATTAAAAACAAATAATTTTTAGGCCTTTTAAGTATAAACTTAATTTTTTTTCTGAACAGTCCTGAACCGATATTCAATAAATATCATATTGCACACTTGATATTATCTACAACAAATATGTACACGAAATGTATGGCTACACATATAACCGGAAGTGGCGCAATGTTTCATTTGCAGAGATATGAGTGACACGCAGTTAAGGTGCGGACGTTTGTCAAGAGCACCATCGAAGCCATATTGATATCGAAGAATAATAATAATAATACACCACCATTAAACAACCATGAAATTTCATTCACTTTTTTGAGCGATTGAACATTTTTTATTAATTATATGTGAAATAATAATTTTATTTTCTTTTTATCAATTACATTTCAAATACTAGTTTTATTTTTTTTTATCAATTATATTTGAAATAATAATTTAATTATACTTTATTAATTATATTTGAAATAATAATTTTATTATATTTTATTAATTATATTCGCAACAGTAATTTTATTATGTTTTTATAAAATCATATTTGTAATATGAATTATAATAAAAATAGCTTTACAAATGAGAGCAACGTATATTTCCAACGTCGATACTTAAAGGGTTAAAATTCTTAAGGACAAGGAACGAGCCACGCTGGGCCGTATTTTGAAAGCCCTTGTCACAAATGTGTTTCACTTTTTTCCTTGCTAATACAGCGATGAGTTACGGAACGTCGCTACGTGGCGAAAAAAAAAATCACTTAACCACGAAAGTGAGTTGAGTCGCTATTTTTAAAACGACTAAAGGCGTCTGCGAATTAGCAAACTCGCAGACGCTACGTCTCGTCGCTCGCATCACTCATAAACCATACATATATAATAAAAAAGATAAACGAAGGCGAGACCCTGCTTGAATCCTGGCGCCATTTACCGGAAGTTAAGGAATTCGCGCATTTGAACATGCGTTCACTTGCAGCGAACGCGAATTTGAATTCCAAATTTTTATTTCTGATTCAAATTTACTAGTCATCACATATATATATATATAATCCTACCTCGTTATCGAATGGATGATCGAAGGCAGAAGACGAGATGTGCACGTGTAGATGCTGAACTTACGGGAACACTTCATTTGCATGATTGGAGGGAACGAGTGTCGACGAGATTCACAATTCTCTGTTGACCCAATTCTTTCGTGCTACTCTCCCTGATTAAATTGCTCTCGTGACTCTAGTAGCCAAGTCGATGGAATATTCTCGGATTTCAAGAAACACTTTTGTTTTTTTTATTTTTATTATTCACTGTAGTCTTCGATTCAAAGTCCTTCACATTTTGTTCAATAATTTTTTTCGTTTTGCTTCCTCATAGAGGAAGCTTTGTTTTCATGAAAAAAAAAATTTCGCGATTTTTATGTCAGATTACTCAGAATGGTCTAAAACATCGAGAAAAGTGGTTTAGAAAAATTGTCCGGATGTATGTATGTGTGTGTGTGTGTGTGTGATGAAAGGCCAAAAATGCATTTGACTGTAACTTTTAAACTATTCGACCGAATCAGCTCAAATTTAAACAACATGTGCAGTACTACCTAATCTTCAATTGGTATAAATTTCGAGAAAAACGATTGACACATTTCATTTTTATAAGAATTTTTTAATTTTGAAAAAAGTACGTAAATGCTCTAGCTCGAACGAATTTTTAACTATCGGGTTGAAACTTCGTATTAAAATTCAACAAAGTGATGCGACCTTTGGTATTGAATTTGGGCCAAATCGGTAAAGTGGTTCGGTTTTTATGAGATTTTGAATTTTTCGAAAAATTTTCGTTTTGCTCTCATTCAGGTAAAATTTCAAATAATCGACTGAAATTTTCTACACAGGAAAAATAACATTCAGCCCTGGTACGTACCAAATTTGGTGATGATCGGTAAAGCGGTTCGGATTTTACGTTAATTTGAATTTTAAAAAAATTGACTGGTTTCGCTCTGCATTTTGTAAAACATCAGGAAATAAGAATAAAATAAAACAACGATGCAAAGTAGAACCTTGCACATTGCTTCCTCATTATTTTTCGCTTTTTACAAAGCGAAAATTGATTAACATACTTCCTCATAGAGGTAGCTTTGTAAAAAGCGAAAAATAATGAGGAAGCAATGTGCAAGATTCTACTTTGTTTTTTTTATTCACTGGTGTACGAACAACAAAAATAAGAATTTCTTTACATATCTTTAAGAATCAGTAATCTTCACCCCGCGTAAAAATAATTATGACAAATTATCATCATAAATTGACATATCTCAAAAAGTGCCATTTTTCAGACGCGTTAAGACAAAAAATCTTAGAAAAGTTCAAAGCAATTTTGAGATCGATTTGATATCAAGTTTTTTTTTACTAATTTGAACGTAATTATTGAACTGAAATTCAATTGAACATTTGAAAGATCAAAATCAATTGTACATATCACGTTTACTGATATCAAATTATAATTTGATCGATATAATTCGATCTCGAGACCGCTTTGAAATTTTCTAAGATATTTCGTCTTGATGCATCTCAAAAATTGCACTTATTGACATATGTCGGTTTGTGATCTTAATTTGACATAATTATTTTTACGCGAAACATTAAGAATTTCTTTACATTTCACTGTTTTTTTTAATCACTGGTGTCCAAACAACAAAAATAATTTTTTTCCATATCTTCAAGAATCAGAAATTTTATAATTGAAATTTTTTTTTTTTGATATTTCATTTTATGGAATCTGTCTTCGTCGGATAGATAAAATTTTCATGAATGAAAAAACCTAATTTTGTAAATGTGATACAAAGTTGTAAATGTTTATCATTTTATTTCATTAAAATTTTAATTATCTATTTAATTAAAATTATCTGCACTTGTTATACATAGAAAATTGCAGTCTTCGATAATTATTAGAAAATAAAAATATCATAAAAATGTCACTGTTAACAAATTCAGATATCTTTTGTTATAAATATTGCAGTTTATTATCATCAAATAAGAATTATGCAAATGATATTATTAAAAATTACTATTTGAAAAAAAATGGATAATTACAACTTTGGCAAAGTTTTATTTTCTCTAATTCGAAAATTCTCTGTTTATTTGACAGTCGCTAAAACCGGCACGAATATTTTTTCTCATCAAGTGTTTTTTATCGTACGTCAATGCTAGTGAAGTTTTTCCTTCGTCTTTATAGGAAATGTAAGGCGTGAAGATGCGATCAACTTAAACGAGCGAGGTCATTGCAATTCAGTGAGACTGCAGTTCCTTGGCTGGCAATAGTCATCGTTTTTTTTTATTTCTCACTCTCTCGTCACCGAACCAAGTCAGCGGGTCGAGACGAGCGCATCGCGAAGAGCGATGGTAGAGTCGCGCGCGTTTCTCGAGAGTGCAACTGGCAGGCGTCGCTGGGTCGAAGGTCGAACTGCACGCGTGCGATCTTCGTTCTTTCACTCATTCGTCGTTCCCTCCCTCTTGTATTCTCTTAAAATGCAGACCATTTCAGTGAATTTTTACTCGGTACAACTTCGTCGAATTAGAAAAAAAATTTTAAAAAGATTAAAAGTCTGTATACAAATAAAATTGATTTGATCCAAATGAAGTTTATTTGATACAAATAAAATTTATTTGATCCAAACGAAATTGATTTGATACAAATAAAATTGATTTGATACAAATAAAATTGATTTGATACAAATAAAATTTATTTGATACAAATGAAATTAATTTGATCCAAATAAAATTTATTTCAACCAAATAAAATTGATTTAATCCAAATGAAATTGATTTGATCCAAGCAAAATTGATTTGATCCAAATAAAATGGATTTGAGCCAAATAAAATTTATTTCAACCAAATAAAATTGATTTGATCCAGATAAAATTGATTTGATCCAAATAAAATTTATTTGATCCAAATAAAATTTATTTGATCCAAATAAAATTGGTTTAAGCCAACTAAAACTAATTTGATCCAAATAAAATTGATTTGATCCAAATAAAATGGATTTGATCCAGATAAAATTGATTTCATCCAGATAAAAATAATTTGATCCAAATAAAATGGATTTGATCCAGATAAAATTGATTTCATCCAGATAAAAATAATTTGCTCCAAATGAAATTGATCTGATACAAATAAAATTGATTTCATCCAAATAAAATTGATTTGATCCAGATAAAATCGATTTAATCCAGATAAAAATAATTTGATCCAAATAAAATTGATTAGCTCCAAATAAAACTTATTTGATCCAAATAAAATTGGTTTAATCCAACTAAAATTTATTTGATCCAAATAAAATTGGTTTAATCCAACTAAAATTTATTTGATCCAAATAAAATTGGTTTAATCCAACTAAAATTTATTTGATTCAAATAAAATTCATTTCATCCGAATAAAATCGATTTGCTTCAAATAAAATTTCATTTGATCAAAGTAAAATTTCATTTATTTCAAATAGATCCCATATTTAATTTAAAAAACCCATCAGACCGATTTCTCTGGGTATGGGTCAGCGTTTCTTGGAGCCAAACAAAACGCGAGTGACTGACGTACTGTCGGCCACTGACACAACAGGTAGACAGTGAGATCGTCGCCGGTCAAGACCCCCCAGAGAATGACAATGGAAGGGGAATTGCACCTTCGAGAGGTCGAAAGCCAAGCGGGTGTAAAGCTTCGTCCCGAGACACAATCTCTTCCCTCTTCGTTTTCCCCTCTCGCTCTCGTACATGTAAAGTACGCGCGCAACTGGGACGACGATTAATAGTCTCGTGTATCGTTTACAGCGTTGAGTATCTTTCACTGTTCGTTCTCTTGTACATATATTTCCCTATCCTACAAACAATTGACCCTTGGACCAGCAACTTCACGACTGGCATAGCCAAATTTTTTTTTCAAACTCTCCTATTTTATTTTTATATTTATTCCATACTATTTTCTCACGATATTATTTGATTTCCGGGTTTAACGCCCTTCGAATAACATTTTTCTAAAAACGAACCTATTCACATTAAATTATAACACTTTTGTTGGTTAAATATTTGATTCCCGGGTTTAACGTCCTTCGAATGACATTTTTTAAAAAACGAACCTATTCACAGTAAATTATAACACTTTTGTTGGTTACATATTTAATTTTCGTGTTTAACGTCCTTTAAATATAATTTTTTTAAAAAAGTATCTATCCACAGTAAATTATAACACTTTTGTTGGTTAAATATTCTATTTCCGGGTTTAACGTCCTTGGAATACCTTTTTTTTTAAACGAACCTATTCACTTTAAATTGTAACACTTTTGTTGGTTAAATATTTGATTTCTGGGTTTAACGTCCTTCGAATGAAATTTTTTAAAAGAATCTATCCACAGTAAATTATAACACTTTTGTTGGTTAAATATTTAATTTTCGTGTTTAACGTCCTTCAAATGCAATTTTAAAAAAAGAACCTATCCACATTAAATTATAACACTTTTGTTGGTTAAATATTTAATTTTCGGGTTTAACGTCTTTCAAATACAATTTTTTTAAAAAAGAACCTATCCAAATTAAATAATAACACTTTTGTTGGTTAAATATATGATTTTCGTGTTTAACGTCCTTCGAATGACATTTTTTTTTAAAACGAACCTATTCACAGTAAATTATAACACTTTTGTTGGTTAAATATGTGATTTCCGGGTTTAACGTCCTTCGAATGACATTTTTTAAAAAAACGAACCTATTCACAGTAAATTATAACACTTTTGTTGGTTATTTAATTTTCGTGTTTAACGTCCTTCAAATATAATTTTTAAAAAAACCTATCCACATTAAATAATAACACTTTTGTTGGTTAAATATTTGATTTTCGTGTTTAACGCCCGTCGAATACCATTTTTTTAAATGAACCTATTCACATTAAATTATAACACTTTTGTTGGTTATTTAATTTTCGTGTTTAACGTCCTTCAAATATAATTAAAAAAAGAACCTATCCACATGAAATTATAACACTTTTGTTGGTTAAATATTTGATTTCCGGGTTTAACGTCCTTGGAATGACATTTTTTTTAAAACGAAGCTATTCACAGTAAATTATAACACTTTCGTTGGTTAATACACGTTTATATACACACGTGGAGATGGTATAACGTAGCTCGTGAGTTAATTGAATTAATCGAGCGCGACTCCGATTACCGCACGGCGCGCCGACACCTGTTAACGTGTCCCGTATATTTATAGTGTATGTAGCACTATATAGATATATGCATGTTGTTGGGAATGCTGCGTGTCGACGCACTCTGACACTTGAGAACACACTAAATTATTTCCGGCAGAATTGTGAACAAATAGTATATATATCCCATGAACTCTGTAAAAACGCATTCCATTCAATCGAACGAATGCACTGAATTTAACAGATGCTAAACGACGACGACATTTTTTTCAACTTTGTAGATAATTTTCAAGGCCGTTATGTTTATTTTAATACATAGATTGGCAATGAAATTCATGTCACTGAAATCTACGACGTCTTGGTAACTATAATGTGACAGCAATTAATTTTTAATACATGAGACTATTTTTTGTCTTTGGTGTAATTATAAAATAGTTGCCATAACTATAAAAAATGATCCCATGGTCTTAAAATGAATAGCAATGACAATTTATAATTACTGACGTACTATTTTTCAAATTATTGTTTTTAATTTATCGATATAAACAAAAAATGTTAAAAAAGTCATTATTTCTTATAGTTGTGACAATTATAAAATAATTGCCATAACTATAAATAAAAAGAATCACACGGTCTTAAGATAAATAGCAATTACTTTATAATTACTGATGTACATTTTTTTTCAAATTATCGTTCTTGAATTATCGATGTAACCCAAAAATGACCAAATGTTACATGTAAAAAAATCATTATTTAGAAACTTATTAATTGACTCGCAATTAATTTTTTTTTTTTCCATCACACTTCAGTAAAACTCAATAACAATTTATGTAACGTCGCTGGATCATACCGTGGAGAATTCGCGTTACTGGTAATTATAATGTGACAGCTATTAATTTTTAATACACGAGATTATTTTTCGTCATTGAGATAATTACAAAATAATCGGCATAACTAAAAAAAAAAATAATCACATGATCTCAAGATCATACCAATCACTTTATAATTACTACCAATATATAATTAGTATTTATAATCAATACCAATCACTTTATAATTACTGGTGTACTATTTTTCAAATAATTATGAAAATTATTTTTCAAAATAATTTGAACAACCAAAAAATGACAAAAATTTACATGTAAAAAAAAAGTCATTACTTAAAAACCATTAATTAACGCACAAACATTTTTTTATTTCAATTGACAATAAAGCCGTTTTGAATATCAATTAAGGTGTAATTAATAAATTAAGATTTTTTTATCACTCTTCAGTAAGACACTCTTTAATGTACCTCTTATAATAACAATTTATGTAACGTCGATAGATCGTGTCGTTGACGATCCGCGTTACGATATCGGCAGCATCCGCGCTACCGGACCACTCACGAGACACTAACCGATGAGGATAGGGCAGGAGAGCTGAACGCCACGAGAGGTAAGCTCTTGCTGCTGCTGCTGCTGCTGCTGCTGCTGCAGCAGCAGAGAGGTAACCGAGCACTCGGCAATTGGTCGGACGAGGAGGAGGAGAACCGGCGATCCACACACAACGTGCATGTTACAAATGTGTATATGTGTATATATGTATATGTGTATGTGTGTGTGGTGGGAGCGAGTGAATAGGAAGAAGAGAAGAAGCGAGAGAATTGAGAAAGATGAAAAGTGATAGCGAACCGCAGGTATAATAGGGTATACAGTGGGAGTGCGAGAGTCCGAGGAGTAGTACTATGCCTTTGGTATTGCAGAGATACTCCTGTACTGTGCGTGAACGTATGTACAGTGACAGAGCGTGGCGGCATGTGTGGAAAGGAGGGATGCAACAACGCACCACGAGGAGTCCCGCTAAACTATATGTGTACGTCTTCCTCGACGTAGTAGGGATATATCTGAATGCTGATGGGGGGGGGGGGGGGGAAATGAACGCGGTGAAATGGGTGATTGTCACATTCAAACATCACCAGGTAAATCCACGTGGTTTCCTCCGGCTGAGTTGAGACGAATTAGGAAGCTCGACGACTATCAGCTTTTGTTCTATAGTTAAAACCATCCCAAGTAAAAAAATTATATATATAGTATATAAAAAAATATAGTTTTAAACATAAAATTGGGCATATATAGTTTGTATAAAATCTATATACAATTTATACGTAAACCCAACTTTACAGGTGATCTTATATATAAATTGTATATAGATTGTATATAGAGTTTATACAAACTATATATGCCCAATTCCATATGTCGGACTATATATAATATTTTTACTTGGGATATATTCTACGTTTAGTTCTAAATTTTTTTCATTTCTCATATACTTCCGAAGTAAAAAAATGATATATAGTCTGACATATGGAATTGGGCATATATAGTCTGTATAAACTCTATATATAATCTACATGGAATTTATATATAGCATCACCTGTGAAGTTGGGTTTATGTATAATTTGTATATAGATTATATATAGAGTTTATGCAAACTATATATGCCCAATTGTATGTTTAAAATTATACATATTTTTTATAGACTCTATATATAATTTTTTTACTTGAGTTACACTGAGAGAAAAAAAAGATACTATAAATTTGTAGTGAAATACAACGTCAGATATTTAAAAAAAGTTACCTGTACTAATTATTTATAGTCAATACAACAGATAATAATAGTTATCGTAACAAAAAGTATATTGTTTTGAAAACATAATCACAAGCATAGTATTCTTTGAGAAATTATTTAACAATTTTGAAATTGTCGTTAGAAATACAATAATAAAGTTGCACTAACCATAAGAAAATAGCTTAGGTTGTATTTCACTATATGTTACAACACTGTTACAGTAATTAGGACATTATGTTTAGCCAACTATAGAATTAGTTACAGTAACTATACCGTAGTTAATTTAACCAATAAATCAGTTAAAATTGTTGCATGGACAAAAAATCTACAGATATGGCGTAATAATTGCCTAAACTATCGCGATTTCTCTCAGTGTGCAATTCTCTGATTACTTTTTAACGCAATAGGGTGGCCAAAAATGGTGTATCTACCCTATATTTGTTTATTTGAAATATATTAACTCGATGGGAATCATCTGGTTATTTGGCCTACCACAGAGAAAAAAATGAATAACGGTTTTTGCACTTGTCACAAAAATATTTTATCCATCATAGTTCTCAGAAATTTTTCATTAATTTTACAATAATTTTATATTTTCAAAAGTATAAAAGAAAATTATCCAAAATTGTATTCTTTCATTTTACTTAGTATTGCCGAGATTCGGAAGGTTTAATTTCATTCAATTTAAAATGAAAAATAAAAATTGTCCAGATTAGAATACTGGAAAATTATGGTCCACGAGGAGTTACACTAAGCTATATGTATACATCTTCGTTGAGGAGGGAAATGAACGAAATGAAATGAAATGGGTGATAGTCACACTCAAACATCACCACGTAGATCCACGTGGCTTCCTCCGGCTGAGTTGAGTCGAATTAGTAAACTCGATGACTATCACGGGTAAGCCTAATTACTACACGGAGAAAAACGCTTGGTTGGGCTTACTAAGATTTTGGTTAAAAATTGTACGAAGAACAATTTGGTAGGCGCAACCAAGTTTTATTGAATAGGCGTACTAAATACTTAGTTGTCTTACCAAATCCTTGGTTATATTAGATAATAACTTGGTTATGTTAGTCAATAACTTGGTTGTGCCCCCCAAGTTTTCTTGATAACATTTTTAACCAATTTTTTAGTAATTCTAATCAAGTCTTTTTCTGAGTGTACAGGAAATGCGACTGCTATAACGAAAGTTGAAATGCTCCGATTACTTTTTGAGGCGCTATATTTTTTTTATTTGAAATTGTAAATTTATTGGGTTACTCGCCACAGAGGAAAAAGTAAATAACGATTTTTGTACTTTTAACAAAAAGATGTTATCAATTACACAAGAAAACAGTTGTCAATTTACAGATTTATATTTTATTTAAGTACAAAAGACAATTGGCCAAATTTTCATTCTTTCATTTTATAAAGTATTGCTAAGATTCTGACGGTGTAATTTAATTAATTTAAAGTAAAAAAGTAAAGAAAATCAAAATAGAAACTTTTTTTACAAAAGACGAAGTTGACTGGGAAATTATGATGGGCTGCGAATCATAATTTTGGTAATTAGAGATTAATTGTTAAAATGCAGAAGCGAGGTGGGCAATAAAATATTAGAAAATTTTTCTTGAAAACAGCAAAAATGTATTTTTCTAAAAGATATTATTTCCAAAGTCAAGAAAATTTAACCAATGGTAAAAATAATTCATGCATTCTTTTTCTATTACTTTTCTTTCGTGAAATTTCATTCATGGTTTTTTGTAAATTATCTTTTCTGTAATTAGCTGTTGGGCATTCGGGCAAAAATATTCAATATTTAAAAAAAAACGAAAAAAATTAGTTAAAAAGTCTAAAGAAATGGACACTTGTCGCTTTTTGTCGTCAGAAAAGATCTAATTAATACATATTTATTCTTTAGATTTCAAGAAAGTGTCCATCGTGGCAGGAAGCGTTCAGGTCTTAAGAAAAGGTAAACGAGAGGAAGCAAAGAAATAAAATAGACTTCCAAGAAAATATCGTGAAATGCAAATTTGAGAAAAATCTAATAATCATGAAAATAATGAAACTTAGCATATAATGTTTCAGAATGGAAACATATATTTCTGCTTCACATTTCCTTACACTCGCTCGAATATTTTCGTTGCCACTGTGCGAAAGGAGAACGAATTTAGAATTTCCTTCGGTTTACGCTTCCGCGTGTTGGGTTTCGCCCTTTGTTACGGAATCCCGTAGTTTTCTGGAGACGTATATGCAGCACAACTATGCTTTTCTCTTTCCTCGACGCGTTCATGCTCGAATTGCATCGCCACCTAGAGAAATCGTCTCATGGGTTTATTTTACAAATATGGAATCTATTTGAAATAAATGAAATTTCATTTGAATCAAATAAATTATGTAAAAAAATAATTCAATGTATTTGTATGGTATAAATTCTATTTGTGTGTGTATAAAATTTTATTTGAATCAAATGAATTTTATAAAAAAATAATTCAATTTATTTGTATGGAATAAAATAAAATGAATTTTATTCAAAATTAATACAATTTATTTGTATGCTATAAATTCTATTTCGTCGAAATAAAATGACGGCTATTCAAACTTCGACTATTTAAACCACTTTTTGTAGCTATTTAAACCTTTACGCATAATTTTACAATCGCCACAGTTTATTATTATAAAACAATAATTACGAAAAAAACTCTACTGTAAACTACGAGTCTTTAATTAATTAAATAAATTCAAAACTCTGTTGTAAATCATTGAACAAGAGATAAAATTAAAAAATTTCTGGAAGTGTGTTATAAAATTGTTATTGAATGAATAAAATATTTTTGAATAACGTAAAAAAAAGGAGAAATTTGCTTTGATGCTACTGTGTTCATTACGTACTCACGATGCGAGTGAGGAGAAGCTGATAGCGAACAACGTACCGAACACGATTGGGATACCATATATCCAACATTGCATAGCTACTGCAGTACACATCAGACTACGTATAGCGTATAGTAAACTGTGCACTGTGTGCGATAGCTAAGCTTCCTCAGTCCCATGAGAGAAAGGCTTAACCACAGTAATTAACCGGTGGATTAACCATGGTAATAAATAGCGTCCGTTGGTTCGATCGATCGATCGATCCATCGATCGATCGCTCCTAGTCGTCGTCGTCGTCGTCGTTGTTGTCTAGCCAATGGAGAAGACGATAAGACCTGAACACAGAACCAGTGATGAAGAGTCCAAGTAAAATAGTCGGAAAAAAGCGGAGTTACGAGAAAATGACGCGTTTGGCACGGTCCGCGAGATTTGCCCTCGAGGTCAACAGTAGGATCGTGGAAAAGAAACGCCCCTAGGCAAATTCCTAGTTCATCACTTCTTCTTCTTCTTCTTGTGTGTTTTTTTCTTTTTTTTTTTTTACTTTAGTCTCCGTGAGCTCGGAGCACAAATTGCCACGTGCTCTTCGTAACGGATCTAACAAATTTACGACCGCTGTAGATTATAATGAAGCTCGAGGTGAGAGACGATTGATCGATCCTATTAATTTTCATGATCAATAACAATTTATCATATGATCGATTGAGACGCAAACTTATCCTTTGCCGATTTTAATATGCATTACAGAATGCACTTTATTGACAATTAATTTTTTACGTTATATTTTTTAATGTTATTCGGGTTTTTAATTGAGTTTCCAAATGCAAAAACATTACAATCAGTTTTTGAAGTTGAAAAAGACGAAGTGGGCCACACAAATTTAGCATGGTCGCAAAAAGTGTTCATAATTTTTTTTAAAGTTGTTTAGAGTATCACGAACATTGATAAATTATTTCAGAATTTTAGCACCTATGGTTTGTCCAAAATTTAATAATTTTTTTTTATTTCATTTTTTCAATTCGCTGTATATTCAAAATTACCGATCGGACAAAAAAAATTGTTTCTGTATACAATTTAAGTTTTTGAATTTACTTTTCAATTAAAAAATGTCCATAGACACTAAACAAAAAATTCCGCCATTTTTCGACAAAAAAAATCCGCCATTTTTTAGCAAAAAAAATCCGCCATTTTTTTACCAAAAAAAATCCGCCATTTTTTTACCAAAAAAAATCCGCCATTTTTTTACCAAAAAAAATCTGCCGTTTTTTTACCAAAAAAAAAATGCCATTTTTTGACAAAAAAAATGCCATTTTTTTACCAAAAAAAATTCCGCCATTTTTTTACCAAAAAAAATCCGCCATTTTTTGACAAAAAAAATCCGCCATTTTTTGACAAAAAAATTCCGCCATTTTTTGACAAAAAAATTCCGCCATTTTTTGACAAAAAAATTCCGCCATTTTTTGACAAAAAAATTCCGCCATTTTTTGACACAAAAATTCCGCCATTGTTTGACAAAAAAAATCCACCATTTTTTGACAAGTAGTTCCACCATTATACGACAAAACAATTCCGCCATTTTTGACAAAAAAATAATATTTTTTTTCGTTGAGACATTTGCCGATTTTTCTAAAAATTTCCCAAAACTTCCATTATTATGCTTACAAACTACAGAAAAATTGGAGTGATGGAAAATGAATGGCCCACTTGATATGAAATGGCCCATATATGAATTTCGTCACGTTAACTAGACTTTTTTTCAAGGTGCGTCTTACATAATATATTCGAGATGGTATTCTACTCAATAAAAGGGCTCAATAAAATTCTCACAATATTTTGATATTTCTCTTGTGACCGGTAACAGAACGAAAAATACCCATAGAGGATTAGGATCATAGGGTGGGGGTCATGGCCATGTTTCCTTTCATCCCCCGTGGTGGCCCGAAGTTCACCCTAAACGGTAAATATTCCACTCGCTCGACTTGCAAAAGAACGAGAAGAAGAAGAAGAAGAAGAAGAAGAAGAGACCACCTGTGGTACGTCGTGGCTTGGTAAGAAATGAAAGAACGTTCAGGTCGAGCGTAAGGTTCTTGAAGACCTCGCTCTTGAGGGTAAAGACGATATGCACGCGAGCAGCAACAGCACCAGTTTGCACACAAAGGCTAAAGGATACACATACACATACGGTAGCTCGTTTTTCCCATCAATAAAGAAATTTATGCTTTCAACGATGATAAAGTGTACGATCGGCGAAAACGCTATGATTGAACTGAACGACGTGTACTTTTTATATGCTTTTGTACTATATGGGCTATAAATATTACGACTCTGATGTGAAGTCGCTCGTTTGTTCGCGAACATAATAACGATGAAATTTTACAATGTTTTGCATCGTACACAAAACGAGATTTATCATGTATCATATATTTTGTTTCAAATCTTAATCACTAGCAGAGTTGTAAATGCCTAATACTTATAGAAATAATGATGATGATACGATCAGCTCTATAATTATGATTTTATTATAATAACATGTAGCGATTGTAATACAATGATTAAACTTTGAAATGGCTGCAAAAATTATTATTTTTCAATAAATATTCACGGTAATCCTTTAGAACAAATGGAAAATAATAAGTAATGCATTAAGAAAGTAATGCATTATTTAGGTTCTTCCATTTTTTCCACTATTTCTTGCAATATTAAAGCGGAAATTCGTATTTTCTTCAGCTATTCAAATGTTTACACTCTATTTTATAATCACTACATATTATTATTATGAAATCATAATTATAAAACAAATTGTACTGGAAAATATATCTCATGAATTAATGATCACTAGTCGTATGAGTGCGAAATTTTTACAAAAAAAAATTGAATAACTTACGTGGGTAAAGAATGTTTCGTATTTTAGCACAAGGAGAAAAATTATTAACTGCTAGAATTTAATAGTAGAAATTTTGATAGTGTTACATATTGACAAGCCAAAGTGTTCAATTTTTTAAAGTTCTCATCTTAAAATCAATGATAACAATGTATGTAGTGTGCTTCGAGAATAATTGTGAGAATTGTTTCGAGAATAAAATGCAATGAAAATTTACATACATCACTTAATGATTTTGTACCTTTAAAGCTGTTAATAATTTCTTAGGATGAAGACATATCCTGCACTATAAATCGTCATCCACTGCAGTCAATTAATGCATTCGACTTTTTGAAGTGAAGTTACTACCTTCAGACTCGACATTTCCTAGGTGATCAATGGTTAGTTTATATCGCCACTCGAAACCTCGTTATCCGTCTCCTAATTGGCGTGAGACCCACGCTATTTATTGCTCAACGGTCGAAGGTTAAATGGACAATCGAAAAAAAAAACGTCAAGTTTATGGAAGTTTCAAATGGAATTTTTTATTTTTAACTTTAAGAACTACATTATTTTTCAACTCACTCAACTATTTGTTTGTTTACTCTGTAAATAATTTAATATTAATTATTTGTCTAGATTTTTATGCGATTTAATTTTTTTTTGTTTGTATGCTTGGCTTAAAAAATTCCATTAAATTGGAAATAATACAGACAGTGATAGGTAATTTTTTAAGCCATTATCAAAAATTCATACTTTTCTTGTGATGACATTTTAAAAATTGATTTGGAAATTTTTTTTTCTATAGCAATATTATACATTTTCTCACAAGTTAGCAGATTCTTCGAAAAAATTAACGTGGGACAATTTGTGTAGTTAATAAACAAGAGAAGTTTTTTTTTCTTTCTTTATTAATTTTTCTTGTAATAGAATTTTAAAAATTGCATTGCACAATTTTTTTTCTTAACAATGTTATGCATTTTCTCACAATTAAGTTAGAATATTTTTCGAAAAAAATGAACGTGGGACAATTTGTGTAGTTAATAAACAAGAGAAGTTTTTTTCCTTTCTTTTTTAACTTTTCTTGGAATAGAATTTTTTAAATTGACTTGAACAATTTTTTTTCATAATAATGTTATACATTTTCTCACAATTAAGTTAGAATATTCTTCGAAAAAATGAACGTGGGACAATTTGTGTAGTTAATAAACAAGAGAAGTTTTTTTTTCTTTCTTTCTTTTTTAACTTTTCTTGTAATGGAATTTTTAAAATTGAATTGAACAATTTTTTTTCATAACAATGCCATACATTTTCTTATAATTAAGTTAGAATATTCTTCGAAAAAATGAACGTGGGACAATTTGTGTAGTTAATAAACGAGAGAAGTTTTTTTTTCTTTCTTTCTTTTTTAACTTTTCTTGTAATGGAATTTTTTAAATTGACTTGAACAATTTTTTTTCATAACAATGTTATACACTTTCTCACAATTAATTCAGAATATTCTTCGAAAAAATGAATGTGGGACAATTTGTGTAGTTAATAAACAAGAGTAGTTTTTTTTCTTTCTTTCTTCTTTAACTTTTCTTGTAATGGAATTTTTTAAATTGACTTGAACAATTTTTTTTCATAACAATGTTATGCACTTTCTCACAATTAAGTTAGAATATTCTTCGAAAAAATGAACGTGGGACAATTTTTGTAGTTAACAAACAAGAGAAGTTTTTTTTCTTTCTTTTTTTAACTTTTCTTGTAATGGAATTTTTAAAATTGCATTGAACAATTTTTTTTCATAACAATGTTATACATTTTCTCACAATTAAGTTAGAATATTCTTCGAAAAAATAAACGTGGGACAATTTATGTACTTAATAAACAAGAGAAGTTTTTTTCTTTCTTTTTTAACTTTTCTTGTAATGGAATTTTTAAATTTGAATTGAACATTTTTTTTCATAACAATGTTATAAATATTCCCACAATTAAGTTAGAATACTTTTCGAAAAAATGGACGTGGGACAATTTGTGTAATTAATAAACAAGAGAAATTTTTCTTTCTTTCTTTTTTAACTTTTCTTGTAATGAAATTTTTTAAATTGACTTGAACATTTTTTTTCATAACAATTTCATACATTTTCTCACAATGAAGGTAAAATATTCTAATAAAAAAAAGAAAATGAACTTTCAACAATTTGCAAAGTGAATAGACAAGACAAGTCCGTTTAAATATAATGAGCTCGTTACGCTGCGCATTATTAATAAACGTAGAGAATAGAATATTACATAGTGTCTCAGGTACTAAATAATAAAGTGGAAACAATTCACGTTGCTTCGAATGAGTTTTTAACAATGCTACAATTTCCTCACCAAAACGTTATGCACAAACGGGAATAATATTCGCATATCGATTATCGCATTATGCGTGAGATAACCACGCCCAAATTTTCCACGGTTCGTGAAGCTGACGAGTGCGGTACATAGAGATATGCACAGCTAGCGGTAAATATAGTACATATATCCATGACTATTTTGCCGCGTTCGCGAACTAGACAACAGTGTGACTGAGTTGCTTATTTACGAGTATCGTATATAAAATGTATTTATAAATTATCGTGGAAAGTCGTTAAGGTACGAGTTGCTCGTGGCCCAGTCACGGCTAATACTCAAAAGACAGTGAAACAGAGAAAGTGACTCACGGAGAATTAAGAGTCTTCTCAAACGAAATAGAAATAGCTTTTCGTACGCGTAGCTCTTGTGGCAACCACAAGAAGCAGTTCAGTTCTTCCGCCTGCCTCGGATCTCACGATATGTATACCTGTACACTCTGCCGGTCCAGTAATTTACCTCGTAAATTAATCGCCACTTAATTCTGCAGTCACGAAATTTCAAACAAAGTTGCCAAAAGCCAAAGCTTTGAGTTTGCCACTCGACAGTTTGGAGATTCTATTATTAATATATTATTCTATTATTAAAGTTGTTTTACCTTCTGGCTATTTTTCCTAATATTATTAATTTTTATTACATTTCCATTCTTTCCAATTTTGCGTTTCAATCTTCAATAAATCTTTAATCGACAAACATGGAATAAATACTAAATACTATTTTATAGTATTTATATAAATACTAAATTATAAAGTATAATATAATACTAAATTATTTAGTATTTATATAAATACTAAATTATAAATACTAAATACTATTTTATAGTATTTAGTATTTAGTATAGTATTTAGAATAAATACTAAATACTATTTTATAGTGTTTAGTATTTAGTATAGTATTTAGAATAAATACTAAATACTATTTTATAGTATTTAGTATTTAGTTACTAAACTTAATTTTAGTTTTAGTTATTAAAGTTAATTTAGTTAAATTACTAAATACTATAAAGTAGTAGTATTTAGTAATTTAATTTTTAGTAATTTAAATACTATTTTATAGTATTTAGTAATTATCGTAAACGACGATAAATGAGAAATTCTTTCCTGTTAAATCAGTTAAATTCGGTTCTGTTAATAAAGAATATACGTGTCTGACGATTCGAAATTTGATTTTCAACTCTTAAGGTAGTCGTTGCGCCTGGTATTCATTTCACATAAGTTCGAGATAAATGAGAGAGAATTGCAAGCACTTCTCGATGGTATAAAAATCTGAAAAAATGTATACACATTAAAGTTACTGAAAAGATTAATTTTGCAAAATAATTATTCTAAAATGTTATTAACAAATTAATTTAAAAAAAAATTGTTCAACAAACTTCCCGAAAACCCATATTTAAAAAAATGAAAATGATTCGTTCATTTTTCTGAATACGTATGAATTTTTTCAGATTTTTAATAACACTGCATTTTTTTTTCTTTTCATATGGAAAAAAAAATATGTGAAAAAATACAAAATCCAAGGTGAATAAAAAAATCTGAAAAAATTCATACGTAATCAGAAAAATGAACGAATTATTTTCATTTTTAAAAAATGTGGGTTTCCGGGTGATTTGTTAAACAATTTAGATTTTTCATCAATTTGTTAATAACATTTTAGAATTATTGTTATGCAAAATTAATCTTTTCAGTATTTTTAATGTGCATGAATTTTTTTCAGATTTCAATATCATCGAACAAGAAATTTCAAAAATATATTCGTTTCTAATGTCTCGTTAACTCGGAACGTAACATTTTGCTATATTTGCCACGGTAGATATTTGCGAAGGCGTTGAAAGTAAATAACAGTGAAAAAGTAGAAAACTGTCACAAGATTTGGTTAATATCTTGACAAGTTGAAACATATTTGGTCGACTTGAGAATAGAAACGCCGTTTGACGTCAAAACTGAGGAAATTTCAGCAGGCGAATCCAATGTGGTTAAACTTCTCAAATGTCTGGCGTTGAAGTACGCACACGTAAGTCCATTTATATACACATGTACGTACAACGTGTTGCACGATCGTTCTGAAGTATATGAAAACGCTGAGAAGTCGAGGAAACATCGAGTCAATTGTATATAAAGTTGCGTGTTGCGCGTGGGCAACGAACAAAACACGAGACGAGGAAATTCTACATGCAGTCTTTGGGACTTGACGAGAGAGGTACGACTCGGCGCAGTTTAATTATAGAGCTTTCTGAAGGAGAATAAACGAGCCCTTTATTCTCTTCGCTACCCCTTCAAATTGCTCGAAAAAAATAGCAACAAAGAAAAATAACACGATTAAATCCGCAACTATTATGAATATTTTGAAAATAACACTGAGACAATTATTTCATTGGCTTGTACACATTTTCTAGCATTTTTGCTACATTGGAAAAAAGATTTGGTTAGAACTTCAACATAACCAAAAATTTGGTAAGACAATCAAAATTATTGACGTATCAAATTTTTCTTGCCCAAATTTTTAACCAAGAAAAAATTGGTAGGCGCTAACAAAATTATTGGCGTGCTGAATTTTTTCTTAGTAAAATTTTTAACCAAGAAATGTTTGGTAGGCTCAACCAAAATTATTGGCGTACCAAATTTTGCTTGGTCAAATTTTTAACTAAGAAAAATTTGGTAGGCGCAACCAAAATTATTAGCGTACCAAATTTTTCTTGTCCAAATTTTAAACTAAGAAAAATTGGTAGTCGCAACGAAAATTATTGGCGTCCTAAATTTTTCTTGATCAAATTTTTAACTAAGAAAAATTTGGTAGCCGAAACTAAAATTATTGGCGTGCCAAATTTTTCTTGGTCAAATTTTTTACCAAGAAAAATTTGGTAGGACCAAAATTATTGGCGTACCAAATTATTGGCGTACCAAATTTTTTTTGGCCAAATTTTTAACTAAGAAAAATTTTGTAGCCGCAACCAAAATTATTGACGTGTCAAATTTTTCTTGATCAACTATTTAACCAAGAAAAAATTTGGTAGGCGCAACGAAAATTATTGGCATACCAAATTTTTCTTGGCCAAATTTATAACCAAGAAAAAATTTGGTAGGCTCAACCAAAATTAACCAAGATCTTAATAAGTCCAACCAAGCATTTTTCCAAGTGTTGGCGTTTTTTTGCAAATGTGTTTTTTGTCACATTGTTTAGCAGAAAAAATATTTTCATTTAATTGTACTGTAAAACCGACATTAATTCTCCAATGTAGCAAATATGTTAAACAGACAGTTAAACTTTTTGCTAGATATAATGCTGCAGCTTGTTTTCTCAGGAGTTTAACAAAACATTTTATAGCTCGCGGTGAAATTTCATATTATTGTAACAAACTGAGTTCTCTCGATGAATCTATTACGTAGAGGATAAACGAAGCAAAAGGTCGAGTCAAACAGGACAAGAAAGTAGATTAATACAAGCACTTCTAAGTATCGAACTATCGATATTAATATTCCATTCCAGGCACCAAACCATACAACCAAATATGGATTCCTCGAGGGAACTATTAGAGCATCTAATGTCAGTAACGGAACAAAGCTTCACACATGAGGAATACAAGTGACAGTATCAAATTAATTTTACACAGCATTTAATTTAATGTGCTACACATTTTTGTCATTCTCTTTCGCTCCACTTTCAAGTAAAAAAAAAATGGAATTAGACATATACAGTCTGTATAAACTCTATATATAATCTATATGCAACTTATATATAAAACCAACTATAAAGTTGGGTTTATATATAACTGTATACATATTTGATATGTAATTTATATATAAACCCAACTGTGAAGTTGTGATTATTTATAAATTGTATAAATATTGTATATAGAATTTATACCGTCTATTACATGCCCAATTCTATGTATAAGACTATATATATTTTTTATATATATAGTATATAGGGTATTTATATATATAGAGGGTTTACATATAACTCTACATATATTTTATATGTAATTTAAATATAAGCCCAACTATAAAGTTGTGATTATTTATAAATTGTATAAACATTTAATATAGAATTTATACCGTCTATTATATGCCCAATTCTATATATAAAACTATATATATTTTTTTATATACTCTATATATAATTTTTTTTACTTGTGCTACGTCAACCAATCGTTTTTTCTCATCACCTTAACTGAATCATTAATTCCACAAAATTAATTTCTGTTAAAAACGTGCAATATGTATGAGATAATCTCTTTTTGAAACGGAAATGTACCATATCAATGGTATTTATATATATATATAGGGTTTATATATAGGGTTTATATATAGGGTTATATATAGGGTTTATATATAGGGTTTATATAGGGTTTATATATAACTCTATATATATTTTGTATGTAATTTAAAAATAAGCCCAACTATGAAGTTGTGATTATTTATAAATAGTATAAACATTTTATATAGAATTTATACCGTCTATTATATGCCCAATTCTATATATAAAACTATATATATTTTTTATATACTCTATATATAATTTTTTCACTTATGCTACGTCAACCAATCGTTTTTTCTCATCACCTTAACTGAATCATTAATTCCACAAAATTAATTTCTGTTAAAAACGTGCAATATGTATGAGATAATCTCTTTTTGAAACGGAAATGTACCATATCAATGGTATTTATATATATATATAGGGTTCATATATAACTCTATATATATATTATATGTAATTTAAATATAAGCCCAACTATGAAGTAGTGATTATTTATAAATTGTATAAACATTTTATATAGAATTTATACCGTCTATTATATGCCCAATTCTATATATAAAACTATATATATTTTTTATATACTCTATATATAATTTTTTTACTTATGCTACGTCAACCAATCGCTTTTTCTCATCACCTTAACTGAATCATTAATTCCACAAAATTAATTTCTGTTAAAAACGTGCAATATGTATGAGATAATCTCTTTTTGAAACGGAAATGTACCATATCAATGGTATTTATATATATACAGGGTTTATATATAACTCTATATATATTTTATATGTAATTTAAATATAAGCCCAACTATGAAGTTGTGATTATTTATAAATTGTATAAACATTTTATGTAGAATTTATACCGTCTATTATATGCCCAATTCTATATATAAAACTATATATATTTTTTATATACTCTATATATAATTTTTTTACTTATGCTACGTCAACCAATCGTTTTTTCTCATCACCTTAACTGAATCATTAATTCCACAAAATTAATTTCTGTTAAAAACGTGCAATATGTATGAGATAATCTCTTTTTGAAACGGAAATGTACCATATCAATGGTATTTATATATATATATAGGGTTTATATATAACTCTATATATATTTTATATGTAATTTAAATATAAGCCCAACTATGAAGTTGTGATTATTTATAAATTGTATAAACATTTTATGTAGAATTTATACCGTCTACTTAATGCCCAATTCTATATATAAAACTATATATATTTTTTATATACTCTATATATAATTTTTTTACTTATGCTACGTCAACCAATCGTTTTTTCTCATCACCTTAACTGAATCATTAATTCCACAAAATTAATTTCTGTTAAAAACGTGCAATCCCAAGTAAAAAAATTGTATATAGAGTATATAAAAAATATATATAGTTTTAAGCATAGAATTGGACATATATAGTTTTTATAAAATCTATATACAATTTATATACAATTTATACATAAATCGAACTGTACAGGTGGTCTTATATATAAATTGCATATAGATTGTATATAGAGTTTATACAAACTATATATGCCCAATTCCATATGTCGGACTATATATAATTTTTTTACTTGGGATATGTATGAGATATTCTTTTTTTGAAACGGAAATGTACCATATCAATGGTATTTATATATATATATAGGGTTTATATATAACTCTATATATACATTATATGTAATTTAAATATAAGCCCAACTATGAAGTAGTGATTATTTATAAATTGTATAAACATTTTATATAGAAATTATACCGTCTATTATATGCCCAATTCTATGTATAAAACTATATATATTTTTTATATACTCTATATATAATTTTTTTACTTATGCTACGTCGACCAATCGTTTTTTCTCATCACCTGAAGTATCATTAATTTCTGTTAAAAACGTGCAATATGTATAAGATAATCTCTTTTTGAAACGGAAGTGTACCATATCAATGGTATAATAAAAATCTTAAGCGGATTACAGCAAAATATTGTGGAAATGAATTAGTCACAAGAATATATGAACTAAAAATATGTAATAGTGTGCGATAAGATTAGAGTAGGACTTGATAGAGAATAACAGAAGTAAGAGCAGAGAACTCGCCTGCAGGGTCTGACGTTATGTTGAATATGGTTTATGCAAATTCGTCACCGCGTGAGACACATATACACGTCAGCGGGGAGTCGAGTGTTTCTTCTTATTTCATATACTACAAAGTACAAAGTCGTGGAACGGATGTGACGTGGCTTGTTTCCCGGAGATACATTCAAAATCCATAAAGGGAATGGCTTTAACGCCCAATTCTCCTTTATCTCCAATGTCTGTCTCGCCTCTGCGTGTCACGCGCTTCGAGAAGATCATTATCGGCTGCGGCTGCGCCACTTTGAGGGTTAGAAATCGTTTTGCTGTCGTTGTTGCATTGATACATGCCAGCAAAGTGAACATTCGCTTTGATATCATCTGAGATATAAAATCGTCTGTAGGCTCCTTTGATGAGTCTTGTATCAATGTTATTCTCTCAATATGATCTAGTATCTGAGTTGGATTACATTGGAAATATTTGTGGGGACGATTCTTCAAGTACAATAGAAAGATATTCGAGGTTTGTATTAATTTTCTTATCGATATGATTTCATCATTTTTCTAGTCGACTACAACTACACTGAGAGAAAAAGATTCGTTGGTTCAAAGAAATTTCTTTGAAGTCCCAAACTATGACACATTTGTTTGAAATCAATGAATATACTTATACTAATATTGTATTTTTCACCATACTTCCGCGGAAAATTCGACTTCCCGCCCTACGGGCTTTACGTAATTCGAACTTTCCGCTGCAAATATGGTGAAAAATAGTATACTCCACTGGGGCGTGAAAGTAGACTATTCCTCCCTAGTGGCGTAATATACTATTGTGTGAATGATCAGAAATTCAATGAAACGTAGTGACGTGTATTTATTAGCGCTTTTTTTTACTATACCTTTAATATTTCTACCACATAATATATCTATAAAAATAAAAATCTTCATCAAGTCCCACAAATCTAAAATTTGATGGGACTTTTATTAATGTTGTTTTCTCAATATGATCTACTATCTGTCTTAGATTACATTGGAAATATTTGTGAGGACGATTTTTCGAGTACAATAGAAAGATATTCGAGGTTTGTATTAATTTTCTTATCGATATGATTTCATCATTTTTCTAGTCGACTACAACTACAGTGAGAAAAAAAGTTTCGTTGGTTCAAAGAAATTTCTTTGAAGTCCCAAACTATGACACATTTGTTTGAAATCAATGAATATACTTGAGCTAATATTGTATTTTGTTTGAATGATCAGAAATTCAATGAAACGTAGTGGCCTGTATTTTTTAGCGCTTTTTTCTAAAACTATACCATTAATATTTCTACCACATAATATTTTTATACAAATAAAAATCTTCATCACAAATCTAAAATTTGATGGGACTTGTATTAATGTTGTTCTCTCAATATGATCTAGTATCTGTCTTGGATTGCATTGGAAATATTTGTGGGGACGATTTTTCGAGTACAATAGAAAGATATTCGAGGTTTGTATTAATTTTCTTATCGATATGATTTCATCATTTTTGTAGTCGACTACAACTACACTGAGAGAAAAAGTTTCGTCGAAATTTAATATACTTTATTATGTTGTGATTGGATTGCTAATATTTTTAATTATTCATTTATCATAAATTCGAGGTGCTGATTAATATTTTTTTTTTGTATTTTTTTAGTGCATTTTTTACTTATCATTAATATTTCTACGCATAATATCGCTACAAAAATAAAAATGATTATGCAGTTTATTGTCATTTTCCATTATCAAGTTTCCAGGTGAAACCGTAGAAGGATGGACATGTTTAGAGTTAAATAATTATTTTCCATTCGCAATTTCCGATCTTGAATTTTTTTTTCTTTACTCAAAGTTGTATTTATTTGTTACTTCATAGAATATTTAGTGGAGGCAATGAAACAAATATTTTGTCTTATTTATTTCTTACCAAAATCTTAATATTTAACGATTTTTTCTAGAGGTTTGCCATCAACTTGAAGAATTTCAATGACATGTCACTAAGCTGCATAATATTCTTTTTTAATGTGGGGAGACTGCAAATAAAATGCCGCTATTAGTAAAAATCCTATTTATATTTACTTGATGATAACCCTCAAAATTAATTCTTTTATAACCAAAAAATGTTTAATCTAAAACCGCCTAAATTTCCCATATATTTGAGTGCTTAAAGGACATTAAACATCTGTTTCTGACGCGTCTAACCGTACAGTACATATGGATACTTTTTTAAGACTAAAGAATAATTTAATTTCTCATATATTTAAGTGCTTAATGGACGTTCATTGGTTTTGTGAAGCATCCGTCTCTGACGCGACAATCTATATAGTACGTATAGGTATTTTTGGTTCGCGATGTCGGTAAACCCTCCGTGGCCCTTGGTTGTCGTTCCAGTTCGACTACTGGAAGGGACACGTGATCTATGGGTCGTTGAGCAACGATGCAGCTGTGGTATTATCCGAGTGACTCGAAACTGTGAACACGCGCGACTTCTCCATCCCCTCGGATACATCTAGATATAATTGTGCACGAGTATTGCACCCCAGACGTTTGAACGTCTTCTATTTTTAAAGAGCCGTAGATGAACTTTTTATTTCCTTATTTCCAAATCTCGATAACTCAATTTATTCGTTATTGTCAATTAATAATTAATTCCCTACATTTTTTAAAATAATTTATGTTTTGATGTATATTATTATGCACTGAGAAAAAAATATGATATTCGATATAATTCATTATTCATAATTATAGTTACTTATAAAACTAATGGACTCACCATTTGTTGGGCGCTTTTGGGTTTCCTGTTGACGTCAATCACCTTCTGGTTCGCTGTAATAAAAAGCAAACACATCAGTTAAATAAAAATAGAACTTTGCTGTAATTAATCAAAAATCTTATCCCCTATTTTTGAATAGGGAATTATAATTATTAAACTATTATTTTTTGTATATATAATTATTAGAATTAGATAATAATAATATAGTTGCAATAATATCTTTATCCAAGATTGCAAGAGATTTTCAAAATTTTTTTCACGATTAATAAAACCGTTAATGCGATTCTCGAAATTTTCGTTTCAATTCTGACTTCAACCTCTTACGGAAGTTGTATAATATTTTTTTCCTTCCTTCCTGTAAATTATTTACGCAGTAGATACGAATCTGTATCTATCGGCGGCACTGCCTAGAAATTAAATTAGTTTTTTTCTTTTTTTTTTTTGACAATCGTTGACTCGTAAAATAGAACTTCGCTCTAACTTCTCAAAAATCTTATCCTCTATTTTAATTAATATTCATAGCTATAATAATGACGTAAACGAATGTTTAAACTACTACGAAAATAAACCTTAACCATTGCATAATTAAATTACGATGAATGAAGATAAAATTATTTTTTTTCAAGATTAATAAAACTGTTAATGCGATTCTCAAAATTTTCGTTTCAATTCTGACTTCAACCTCTTATGGAAGTTGTATAATATCTTTTTCCTTCCTTCCTGTAAATTATTTACGCAGTAGATACGAATTTGTATCTATCGGCGACACTGCATGGAAATTAAATTAGTTTTTTTTCTCTTTTTTTTTTTTTTTGACGATCGTCGGCTCGGAAAATAGATCCAAGTAAAAAAATTATATATAGTCCGACATATGGAATTGGGTATATATAGTCTGTATAAATTCTATATACAATTTATATATAAGATCACCTGTAAATTTGGATTTACGTATAAATTGTATATGGATTTTATACAAACTATATGTGCCCAAATCTATGCTTAAAACTATATATATATTTTATATATTCTATATAGAATTTTTTAATTGGGGAACTTAGCTCTAATTTCTCAAAAATCTTATCCTCTATTTTAATTAATATTCATAGCTATAATAATGATGTAAACGGATGTTTAAACTACCACGAAAATAAACCTTAACCATTGCATAATTGAAAAAAAATGATGATGAATGATGATAAAATTATTTTTTTTCACGATTAATAAAACTGTTAATGCGATTCTCAAAATTTTCGTTTCAATTCTGTCTTCAACTTCTTACGGAAGTTGTATAATATTTTTTTCCTTCCTTCCTGTAAGTTATTTACACAGTAGATACGAATCTGTATCTATCGGCGACACTGCATGGAAATTAAATTAGTTTTTTTTCTTTTTTTTTTTTTGACGATCGTCGGCTCGTAAAATAAACGGAGCCTGGAGGCTCAAAGTCACATATGGTGTGCGAGTGAGAGCTCGTGCCGAAGGAAGAGCACGTGACCCGTGTCACCCGGCGCACGTGAGCGTTAAAAGTATTGTGAGTCCCCGGGGCGATGCGTCTCGTACTGCAGTATTTTATTATGCCGTGTCTTGTGTTGTTTTATCTTTTTCTTATACCTTATTTTCTACCTGTGTCCTTTTTCACCTCTCAGTGGCGGTACCATTAGGCGGCTAACTGTCCAAAGCCATAATAGCCATCGACTGTGAAGTGTTTCCGTGGCTCGTACACTTGCACAGTTTCCTATACTGTTAGATGCGCGCTATTGACTGTCCGATTCTCTTGGAATAGTTTTGCCTACAAGATAAGTGGCTGTGCAAGCTACTTGTTGATGCGCTCGCGGGCGCCACGGCTATAAAGCGATTCTTGCGCGCGCAAACATAACGATCCTGTGGCTCTCACACCTGCGGCCCTGAATATAGCAACTATAGGAAGCTACGCCTTAAGCCATATGCGAGACGCGAGAAATGAATTTTGCACTACCGAGTTTCAATGGGTTGCATTATTGTCAGTTAGGCATTCGCATGCCACGCCGTAAATCATGTTGCACTACATAGTATATATCTCGGGATTAGTGTACAAGTGTACTGAGAGAAATCGTGGTACATATACATCCAGAGAAACGGGTCCGATGGGTTTTTTTTTAACAAATTTTAGATTTATTGGAAATAAATGAAATTTTATTTAAATTAAGAATTAGATATATTTGATTTGAATCAAGTTTTAGATATATTTGTAATAAATTATGTTTTGTTTGAATCGAATTTTAGATATATTTTAAATAAATCATATTTTGTTTCAATCGAATTTTAGGTGTATTTGAAATACAGCTTATTTGATTTGAATCAAGTTTTAGATATATTTGAAATAAATCATATTTTGTTTGAATTTTATTTTAGATATATTTGAAATAAAGCATATTTTGTTTGAATCGAATTTTAGATATATTTTAAATAAAGCATATTTTATTTGAATCAAGTTTCAGATATATTTGAAATAAAGCATATTTTGTTTGAATCGAATTTTAGACATATTTAAAATAAATGCAATTTTATTTGAATCGAATTTTAGGTATATTTAAAATAAATTAAATTTTATTTGAATCGAATTTTCGATATATGTGAAATAAATGAAATTTTGTTTGTATTAAGTATTAGATATATTTGATTTGAATCAAGTTTTAAATATATTTGAAATAAATCATATTTTGTTTGAATTGAATTTTAGATATATTTGAAATAAAGCATATTTTGTTTGAATAGAATTTTAGATACATTTAAAATAAATGCAATTTTATTTGAATCGAATTTTAGATATCTTTGAAATAAATGAAATTTTATTTGAATCGAATTTTCGATATATGTGAAATAAATGAAATTTTGTTTGAATCAAATTTTAGATATAAATAAATGAATTTTTATTTTAATCAAATTTTCGATATATTTGAAATAAAACAAATTTTATTTGAATTTAATACGATTTATTTGAATGACAGATTCCATTATTTCTGTTCTTTTCTATATTTTTCCAAATTTTATTAGGCCAGCCATTAAATAAATTTCTTCTTAAATAGCCAGCATAATAAAATTTTATTTCAATAGAATATAATTTATTTTATTCGAATAAATCGTATTCAGTTAAAATAAAAAGTATTTGATATCAAATTAAAATTTTATTAATTACAAATGGAACTCATATTTGATTCAAATGAACCCATCAAACCAATTTATCTGGGTGTAATTCAGGCAACTATTATTTTAACTGATTTAATGTCTAATTTAACTACGTTATAATTACTGTAACTAATTTTATAGTCGAGTTAACATAATGTCATACTTACTTTAACGTTTTCAATAAATAAACAACTAAACATTGAACATATAGTTAAATACAACCTTAACTATCTTCTTATAGTTAGTGCAATTTTATTATTCCTGTTGCAATGACCATTTCAAAGTTGTTGAATAATTTCTCAAATTATTATGTGATTATGTTTTCTATGAATAGTACTTCACATATATCGCTAAATTTTCAAAAGAATATACTTTTTGTTATAATAACTGTTATTAATTATTGCATTGATTATAAATAATTAGTACATACACGCAGAGAAATAAGTTTGATGGGTTTATTTGAATCAAATACGGGATATATTTCAACTTAATAGAATATTCTTTCGATGAAATAAAATTTATTTGAAATCATTACGATTTATTTGAATGAATTAAATTTGATTTGATCAAAATAAAATCCTATTATGCCAGCATTCGAAGAAGAAATTTATTTAATGGCTGGCCTAATCGGATTTTATTTCGATCAAATAGATTTTATTGCATACTAATAAATCGTATCAATTTTTAATAAAATGTATTTGATTAAAATACAATTTCAATTATTTGAAATAGATCCCAAATTTGATTTAAATAAACCCACGAGACCGATTGCTCTGGGTGCAGATAATTTAAAAAAAAATGGCTGCGGTTATATTTTACTACACCGAGAGAAAAAGTTTCATTGATTCACGGAAATCTTTGCCAATGAAATGAAATACTTGAATTTCAATACTATCTTTTCTTTGAATGATCTCAACCTCAATAAAAAGTAGTGACATTGATTCGAAGAAACATTTCTTTAAACCAATGAACCTCTTTCATTGATTTCAAAGATATCGTCCCTGATTCAATGAAACCTTCTTCTTACCAGCTCAAAATTTCGAAACCTATTTTTTCCTGAAGTACGCGGCAGATAAAGCTCAAATTTTGTGAGTATGTAAGGAAATACGGCAGAAATAGGCTAAGCTTCTGGCTCCTCGAAACTCGAAGCCGTTCGTTCGGGAGAACCGGAAAACAAAAAAGTGAGGTTAGGTGCGAGAGAGCGATCAATGAAAACGTTTCTTCGAACCAATGAAAACGTCTCTTTAAAACAATGAAACTGTTTCTTTATTATATGCTCACTAAGTAAATCTTTATTTACAGGCAATGAAATGTTCTCTTTGAAATGCAAATGCACTATTTCATTGAAATCAAAGAAATATTTCATTGAAATCAATGAAAAAAAAAAATCAATCCACCCATTTCTTTGGCGTCAATGAAATCTTTTCTCTCGGTGTATAAATTTATAGTTACCAGTATCTTTTTCGTTTTTTTTCCCTTAGTGTATAAGATATGGTATATATGTGTAGTATGTAATGTACTTACTGACGGCCTCGACGAGGTCCGCAAGGAGGACGCCGTCACAGAGGTCCGCCTGCAGGTCGGTGACCCTCCTCTTGCAGCCACCGCGCTCCAGGTAATGATTTGCCCAGTCTGTGTAGATCTGTAAAAATAATTAATTTATACGTTAATACTCATATTTACTACGAAGCCATAGACGAAGCAAGAGTGTGTAAGACTTCTTGCTGAGTACTCGAACAAGTTATGTTATGAATAAAGCTGTTGCATATTTGCATACTTATGAATAGTGAAATAATCATTATTTTTCCTGAAATCGCCGGAAATACCGTTTATGCATTCCGGAGAAAGAAAATAACTTAAAATAACTGAATATTCAGTTGCTACTGATGAACTAATTATCCAGTTGAATGAAAATAATTATTTTTACATCTATAAATATTTAGTCCAAATAATTGTCCCATTTATTTAGATTTACGATAATTTCTCTGATTGTAGATCATTCTAAATGCTACACTGAGAAAAAGGCTATTAATTATCCTGATTAAAAAATTTGGTAAGCGTAACAAATTTATTGGTTAGGCGTTAGGAAATTTTATTGGTAACATTTTGAACCATTTTTTTATAGTTCTATAACCAAGCCGTTTTTTTCAGTGGAGGTAAATAACCCTATCAACTTTCCTTTAATCCGTACGTTGGGTAAATGCATACAAAAAATATATGGAAATATTACAAGTTATGATACATCACGAGCGTTCGATATTTTTGATCGACGGACAAATTACACCCCTGTGAACTCGCGATCGAACTGTCGATCTACAGCAACAGCGTATCTAATGATCAACAGGTCTGGTATCTATCGATCGATGATGGAAAGTCGACGCTCCATTACTTTTTTTTTCTTCTTCTTATTTTCGATGCTCGAGGCAGAAGAGAATGAAAGATTCACGGAGCTATCGGTATACATTAACCGTACGATATGTGCTGATTCGCCTTGTAGAATATCCAAGGCGTGGAAGCATATGGAGTTATAAGTAAGTTGGTGCCCTCGCGGCTGTATTCGCATTTGCGTTTGGCAGGACTTTATATGTGTATTTACATGTATGTGTGCCATACATTGACTCGTTACGACAGTAGTATACTATACTCTGTTATACGTTGAAGCGAAAGAGTTCGAGAGGGCTCCAAGTGCAGTCAACTTGATCGACTGGAACGCACGTATACGAGATACGTTATCGTCATCGTAGTCGCAGCGCGTAATGGAAATTGGCCAGCAGCACTTCGCTCTGACTGAGAAGGAATAAACGATCAAGAGAATGGCCATACATCTCTTGGTCGAGCACTGGACTCCGGCGGAAAGCTATAAAGTTGTAACAGTGTAAAATAGACGAGATAGAGTGGGAAAGGAACGAGGAAGCAACGGGTACCTGCGTGTGATAGGCCCATGAAGGAAGACGAGTGTTTGCTAAGACCACGATGGACATTGGTATGCATTGATACCATTGCTGGATTTGTGCATTTGCTTTGGATGACCTCAATCATCTTAAGGTACAGTAGGTAAAGCATTAAACGTACACTCAGAGAAATCGGTGTGATCGGTTTATTTTAGGGGTGTGTGAAAAATAATAACATAATTCGGTGAATTCGAATATTCGGGGAATTCGAATATTGGGAGGATTCGAATATTCGGGGAATTCGAATATTGGGAGGATTCGAATATTCGGGGAATTCGAATATTGGGAGGATTCGAATATTCGGGGAATTCGAATATTCGGAGGATTCGAATATTCGGGGAATTCGACTATTCGGGGAATTCGAATATTCGGGGAATTCGAATATTCGGAGGATTTGAATATTCGGAGGATTCGAATATTCGAGGAATTTGAATATTCGGGGAATTCAAATATTAGGACGATTCGAATATTCGGAGCATTCGAATATTCGCGGAATTCGAATATTCGGAGGTTTCCAATATTCGGCGAATTCGAATATTCGGAGGATTCCAATATTCGGCGAATTCGAATATTCGGCGAATTCGAATATTCGGGGAATTTAAATATTCGGGGAATTCGAATATTCGGGGAATTCGAATATTCGGGGAATTCGAATATTCGGGGAATTCGAATATTCGGAGAATTCGAATATTCGGGGAATTCGAATATTCGGAGGATTCGAATATTCGGCGAATTCGAATATTCGGCGAATTCGAATATTCGGTGAATTTAAATATTCGGGGAATTCGAATATTCGGGGAATTCGAATATTCGGGGAATTCGAATATTCGGCGAATTCGAATATTCGGCGAATTCGAATATTCGGGGAATTCGAATATTCGGGGAATTTGAATATTCGGGGAATTCGAATATTCGGGGAATTTGAATATTCGGGGAATTTGAATATTCGGGGAATTCGAATATTCGGCGAATTTGGATATTCGGCGAATTCGACTATTCGACTATTCGACTATGAATTATCGAATATTTGAAGACGACAATTGAAGACATTTCTTTTTTCAATTCGCAAGGGACTTGATCGGTAAAGGATTAATAAATAAAACTGCCGTATGATAATTGAGAGAAAATTTACCGAAGACATATGAGATATTTCCAAGTCTTTAGAGTAAAAAAAAAATAAAATTATTTGAGCTTTGGTACCCTCGGAGGATCAAAAAGACATGAAACAGGCAAAGAGCATCCCCGACACCATTATAATTAAAACTTGCTTAACTTTATTGCGACGGTAATCGTCAAAGAGCGTTTTCAGCCGCATCGTAAAGCCATTCTGGGCGCGTGTGAGCGCATGTGTGGGGAACAAAAAAAGACGGGAGTGTGGGACAGCTATAATATCGCAGAAGAATGTAGGCAGAAACGCGGGTATGCCCGTGAGATTTGTTGCAGTTATATATCTATATTTTCAGCGCCGCTTTTTTATTTAGCAGCCATTGTTGCCGTCACAATTATTATGATGAAATCCTTTACCGATAATTATGTGATGCATCTTTCCTACATTTTTATCTGTCTCACGGACTAAGCTACACTGAAAAACATAAGAATGTGCTGTCATAACCAAAAAAATACGTCGAAACAACCAATCGTTTATGCTAATGCTCTTACAACTTTTTCATGTGTTTCGAGTTAAACACAATTGGTTGCACGAACAAAGTTTCCTTCGTAAAATTGCATACTTCTTGCAATAACAAACTATGATACTGTGGATTTTAGTGAATTAAAGTTGTAGGTACTAAAATTAAAGTTGTATTATGAAAAAATATCACTTTTTTCATGTTCAGAAAAAAATTGTATGATTTTTGTTGTACACAAAATTATTTGTGTATGAATAGTAAAGCATTAAGGCAAGTCTAATTTTGGCGCCCATTTCTTAACCCAGAGAAAATTTTCAAACGCCAATATAACTTATAATATATGCATTAAAAAACAACAAATTTATCATAATAAATCCACAATCAATAATAAATTTGCAAATAATTGATTCGTGCACTTACTAACCGATCTAATCTTAAGAAATGGATAAACCCAAATAGAAATAGTCATTCTAATAATACCCTTAACTGTTGTGCTTTCTAGTACACGAGATATGTTCATAAATAATTATGTTCACTATTCCAAGTGGTTGCAGCGATAAATGTATGAATTGTCGTAATTTTGGAAAGCTTAGGTATAGTAAATTCAAAACATAACTGCCACGATAAAGCCTTTCTTTCCGTGTTTATTATGGAACGACGTCTAAAGTGTTGATCAAAATATAGTGGAAATAAAACTACCCGACAGTATAGCATCAAAAAGGAACACTCGAGCGAGAAATTCACCGTTATTAGAATACAAGAATTCAGGGATCTATAATAGCACAGTGGGCTCGTCTAATGTTGACTACAGGGTGCGGAGCTAGGCACTGAAAGCAAGACTAATGGTGAGTACAGAGTACAGTGAGCACGACTAATGGTGAATGCAGGGACTGGAGACCAAGAAGCGAAGACAGCGCTTGGCGTAAACAATAACAGCTCTGTGACGTGAGTGCAAAACTCAGTTATCCGTCGTATATATTTGCTTGTGCAATTTACATTAGAAAAATTCACCGTCCCAGACTCAATAAGTTCCTCATCTGGAGAGCGCCTGTGAATTTACACTGTCGGTATAGTATTTCATAATACTAAACAGAGACGAAAAAAAAGGATGCAAACCCGAGTTGAAAATTAGACCCTCTTCAAAACCTAAATTTAGCAGTGCCGTGGAGTAAACGGAGGTTCGTCCATTCCTTTGACACTCGTCAAAACCTCCGAAAATGGCAGATATTACCCGTATGGAGTAAACGAAGTCTACTGTAGACTGAAATTCTTATGTTTGGACCTCCAGTTAGGTTGTACAGAGTGAGATGAGGTTTTTAGATCCTTGTATAAACCTCCAAAAGGGGCATATTTTACCCATTTTCATTCAACGAAGGGTGTTGGAAGGGTTTAAATTTTAACTCGGGAAGCAGAACCTTGCACATTGCTTCCTCATTATATTTCGCTTTTTACAAAGCAACCTCTAATAGGAAGTATGGGAATTGATTTTGGCTTCCTCATAGAGGAAGCTTTGTAAAAAGTGCAATATAATGAGGAAGCAATGTGCAAGGTTCTGCTTTGCATCCTTGTTTTAAATAAATATAAATAAGCGCACACTCTCGCTTTGTGAAAATATAATAAGGACAATCTGTCCAGAAACTCCCTCGAATACTCTATCTTTTCTGTTCTTTTTTTGTAGAACACGATAGAAGTCGGTGGTTTCCGAAATTTCATTGGGAAGCAAGGATATGGCTAGTTTATACGACATAAATCGCTACTTTTCACAATATGGACTGTACAACATCGCTATGAAAATATGTTATCGTTCAACATTTTTGGGCTATATCTGACGTATTTTTCTGTTAGTCATGAATTTTGCACTCATTTGACTCCCAGCTCGATATTGGATACCAAAATTCGCATCGCAGAAAAAAATCAAGAAATTTAAAAAATCAAAATCTCATAAAATTTTAACGTTTCAACCGATCTTAACCAAATTTAATAGAGATCACCGGTGTATGAAAGCTCACGTACATACCAATTTTGAGCTTAATATCTCGAAAATTAAAAGAGTTATCGCGTTAACAGTCATCTTTGAAAAAATTCAAAACCGCGTAAAAACTTAATGATCATGGGGATTTTTACAAAAATTGGTACGAACGATGAGGATTGACATCTCTATCTATGGTGTAAATTTCGGCTCTATATCTCGAGGCGTTCCCGAGTTATAAAGGTTTCCATTTTTTGAGCGTGTAAAACACACACACATACACACATTTTTTCTAAATCACTTTTCTCGACGTTTTGGACTATTCTGAGTGTACTGACATAAAAATCTCGAAAAAATATTTTTTCACGAAAACAAAACTCCCTCTATGAGGAAGCAAAAATAAAGCAAAAGTATGATAACCTACGACTTCGGTATAAAAATAATAAAAAATCTCAGGAGAAATTATTAGAGAATAAGAAAAAAGTACAAAACGGGGTTTAACCTACAGAAATTATTACAGAATAAGGAAAAAATATAAAACAGGGTTTAACCTACAAAAATGGCACACGAAATATAATAAAGTCGAGAAGAGTAGAGAGGCTGAGACAGGCAAGAAGAAAAGTGGTAAAAAATGAGAATGAACACCGTGGTGGAAAAAAAAGTTGCAAAGTAGAATTTTGCAAATTGCTTCCTCATTTATTTTCATTTTTCACTGAGCCACTGTGAGTAAGCTTATTTATTAGTTTTGGCTTCCTCATAGAGCAGGTTTTGTAAAAAATGACAATGAATGAGGAAACAATGTGCAAAGTTCTGCTTTGCAACTTTTTTTTGTTATCTATACAGTTCTTGAAAAATTGAAAATCACGCAAAATCCAAACTGCTTTACCGATCACGACCAAATTTGGTAGGTAGCAGCAGTGAATGTTATTTTTCAGCTGTAGAAAATTTTAGTTGTTTGGTGAGATTTGACGTGAGTTAGAGCAAAACAAATATTTTTTAAAAAATTCAAAATCGCATAAAAACCGAAATTTTTTACAGATTCATTCTAAATTCAATACCAATCTTCCTTTAACATAGCTTTATTCATAAAAAATTATTTAGCTCAAAAGCTAAAAATTTGCGGATGCTAGAGAGCATACAGACATTTTTGGAATATTCCAAAGTCAAATAAAATTTTAATGTATTTTTGAATTTTTTTGATAATTGCCACAAACAAAAGCGTCGAACTGCTTCAAATGTTTGCTAAATTTCAGCCCGGCTGTTAAAGCAGTTCTTGAGATATGTAAGTTTGAATTTTGAGAGAAATTTTTGCACGAAAAAAAAAATCTTCCTCTATGAAGAAGCGAAAAATAAATAAAATTCTGTGGAGGATCTCGATCGAGATCGAAACGTAAAACGCAGGAAAAATTTTGCAAGGTTTTTCTGAAGCCGCAGCAAAAGAAAAGAAAAAGTTGCCAAAATCGGCCACTGCTTAATCATCAAAACAATATTTTTATGTAATGTCTGCTCTAGTATAAAGGAGAAATTAGATGCCTCTTCACTCTATACAACAGCTGGAGTTTCCAACGGATCTGCAGAGATCAAAAGACTCCGGAAATTCATTCCGGCATCAGGAACCCAATGAATTAAATATACGAATGTTTCAGGTCGAGTCTAAATGTTTAATGCGTGAATCCTAATAGGGCGCCACCCACGACTTTGCTTCGTTTACTTCAACTTTGAACGGATGAAAACTAAGATCTGAAAGACTTTTTCTGAGGGCTTGAAGGGACACTTCAAGCCCTTCAAACCCAAATTGCAGATTTTTTAAATTATGGCATGCTGGTGCTAGAATATGGCTTGTATGGTGTTGGAATAGTCTTAGTTCACAAAAATTTAAAAAATTCCAAAGAATCTGAAAAATTAATTAATATTTAATTTTTTTATTTCTATTTTTTTTTAATTAAAAAAGCTTAAAAATTATAAGAAGAAAAATCTTGCCCACTTTGGCTATAAGTTAAATTTTTTAAATATATTCAACAATGTATTTTTCAGATTTTTAAATTATGGCATTCGATATGTCACTTTAAAAAAATAAAAAAATTTGCATAGAAAAAATAAAAAAATAAAATCTGATGCATCTGACGGACTAATGAATTCTTTAAAAAATTACTAGTCAAATCGGGGAGGTCGAGGGTCAGATTCAGGTCGAATCGGAATGGAATGCCCCATCTATATCCCTTAGGTTGCGTACAGTCACTTGTGCGCCTCGGTTGTATTTGCGGCATCGCGATCTCGTGGTTCTCAGCGTGCGCTGAGAGCTTCTGCCGCTGAGAGGCTGTCTCGCTGAGCGTCTCGTGCCACCGCAAACGGCAAAGACTACTAAGAGTTGCAGCCGTGGATTGGAAAGAGGAAGCGAGAAGAGAGAAGATGGATAGAAGTGAGCAGCGAGACGATGCGCCTATTTTTGTGCCTACCAAAGAGAGAAATGAGATAATTTCCTTCATAATTTCGGGTCACCGGCGCGGCATTACCACTGAGACTCCTACACGGTACTAACTAAGAGGACTTCTCTGCGCATGGCGCTTCGCTCCTCCGTTACTTCTTTCTCTTCCCTTTCGAGTGTTCTGCAGACTTTCTTCTTCTTCTTTATTTTTTTTTCTTTTTTTTTTTTTACTTTCTTAACGTCTCTGATTTATTCTATTTTGCTAAACGTGAAAGAAATATATATATATATCTTTTACTGGCGTGTCCCAATTCGCTGTGAACTTGTCAACAAACCGACTTATTATTTTAGTTTGGAACAGACTAAAAAAAATTGTCGGGTTTTCACAATTTTTTTGTTGGTTTTTTTTTTTGGGAATGGCTTAGGTCAAAATTAGTGGATTCATTGATGGATATTTTAATTGTTTGTCTGTTGGTTTTATATGAAAAAACTGTGGTGTTGACACTTTAGACAAATATTTTTATGTCATGTGAAAAAAAACATAAAGACTCTCGATCACCTGAATTTTTTTTTATCTATTCATCTGGTAAGTCAAAAATTTTCAAATAATTTGTCAAATATTTTATCAAATCACTCTGGTAAGCCAAAAATTGTCAAATAATTTTTAGTTATACGTAAAATTTCAGTCGAGTGTTAAGTTATTTTTTTTTTTTTCTAAAGACAAGAAAACTTATATTTTATTCGAGGTTTTTAAAAATCACTTATAAAAGTCTATAGAGTGTAAAAACAAAACAAAAAATGTTATAAATGACCCCGAATAGCCAGATATTTTTTTTCCTCTTACAATAAGATTCTTTGTTTAAAACATATAATTAAAATACATATTTTTTCATATGTGCCCCCAACAAAGTTTCGACCACGTGCTCGTGTTTTTAATAGAACACAATCAAAAAGGTTAAAAAAAAATGTTCGTAGAATAAGTAAAAAAGTAAATTTACGCCGATCTTTACCGGTCATCATAAATTTAATTTCCGATGATAGTATTTTTTTTTTTTTTTACTAATAATCTTGTGGACATTCTAATGTGTAGCCAGATCTTTTTTTCCTCTTACGATTAAGATTCTTTGTTTAAAACATATAATTAAAATACATATTTTTTCATATATGCCCCCAACAAAGTTTCGACCACGTGCTCGTGTTTTTAATAGAACACAATCAAAAAGGTTAAAAAAAAAATATTCGTAGAATAAGTAAAAAAGTAAATTTACGCCGATCTTTACCGGTCATCATAAATTTAATTTTCGATAATAATATATTTTTTTCACTAATAATCTTGTGGACATTTTAATATGTAGCCAGATCTTTTCTTTCCTCTTACGATTAAGATTCTTTGTTTAAAACATATAATTAAAATACACATTTTTTCATATATGCCCCCAACAAAGTTTCCACCACGTGTTCGTGTTTTTTATAGAACACAATCAAAAAGGTTAAAAAAAAAAATATTCGTAGAATAAGTAAAAAAGTAAATTTACGCCGATCTGTACCGGTCATCATAAATTTAATTTTCGATAATAATATTTTTTTTTTACTAATAATCTTGTGGACATTTTAATGTGTAGCCAGATCTTTTTTTTCCTCTTACGATTAAGATTCTTTGTTTAAAAAATATAATTAAAATACACATTTTTTCATATATGCCCCCAACAAAGTTTCGACCACGTGCTCGTGTTTTTAATAGAACACATTCAAAAAGGTAAAAAAAAAACAAAATATTCGTAGAATAAGTAAAAAAGTAAATTTACGCCGATCTTTACCGGTCATCATAAATTTAATTTGGGATGATAGTATTTTTTTTTTACTAATAATCTTGTGGACATTCTAATGTGTAGCCAAATCTTTTTTTTTCCTCTTACGATTAAGATTCTTTGTTTAAAACGTATAATTAAAATACATATTTTTTCATATATTCCCCCAACAAAGTTTCAACCACGTGCTCGTGTTTTTAATAGAACACAATCAAAAAGGTTAAAAAAAAAATGTTCGTAGAATGAGTAAAAAAGTAAATTTACGCCGATCTTTACCGGTCATCATAAATTTAGTTTTCGATGATAGTATTTTTTTTTACTAATAATCTTGTAGACATTCTAATGTGTAGTCAGATCTTTTTTTTCCTCTTACGATTAAGATTCTTTGTTTAAAACGTATAATTAAAATACATATTTTTTCATATATGCCCCCAACAAAGTTTCGACCACGTGCTCGTGTTTTTAATAGAACACGATCAAAAAGGTTAAAAAAAACAATATATTCGTAGAATAAGTAAAAAAGTAAATTTACGCCGATCTTTACCGGTCATCATAAATTTAATTTCCGATGATAGTATTTTTTTTTACTAATAATCTTGTGGACATTCTAATATGTAGCCAGATCTTTTTTTTCCTCTTGCGATTAAAATTCTTTATTTTAAACATATAATTAAAACCCAAGTAAAAAAATTATATATAGTCCGACATACGGAATTGGGCATATATAGTCTGTATAAACTCTATATACAATCTATATGCAATTTATATATAAGATCACCAGTAAAGTTGGGTTTATGTATAAATTGTATATAGATTTTATAAAAACTATATATGTCCAATTCTATGTTTAAAAATATATATATTTTTTATATACTCTATACATAATTTTTTTACTTGGGAATACATATTTTTTCATATATTCCCCCAACAAAGTTTCGACCACGTGCTCGTGTTTTTAATAGAACACAATCAAAAAGGTTAAAAAAAACAAAATAGTCGTAGAATAAGTAAAAAAGTAAATTTACGCCGATCTTTACCGGTCATCATAAACTTAATTTTCGATGATTGTATTTTTTTTTTACTAATAATCTTGTGGACATTCTAATGTGTACCTGGACAGTATTTCTCGTCGAATCTGCTTTAATATCATCGTTCGAGCTCCGAACGGATCTCGGTGCTCTGATGCAGGCCATGACGATATTTTCGTTCGATCTCTCGGTTGCGTAGAATCGCGTGGATCGACAAATAATTTCAATGCCACTAAATACATGCGTGGTGCTGTTTATACTTCCGGTAATATCGATTCATCGATACACATCACACGATAAATAAATAAATAAATAAATAAATAAATAAATAAATAAAAGTTCACCTCACGCACTTTCGATTCCCGCAAATCGATCAAAACTTTTTCTGTCTAAGGAAAAAATAGTGACGATCGGGAATTTTATTAAAATTGCCACACAATTTCCGATCACTACGAATTTAGATAAATATCTAGACCGAGGATCGACACAAATTTGCAACACAATAATTTAAGCAATGTCTTTCACGTTTAATCATATATTTATTAATTTCTTAATCCTTGGAGTCTCGTGAATTTTTATTCAATAAATTATAATCCTCGATGACACACAGTGGCACTCACTATTTAACTTAACTCTGTTTCAGTTATCAATTTTTTGCCTTTTTCTGAAAGCAAATTTCAAACAAGCCAGAATAATAACTATAACAATAAATCACTGGCAAATCGCACAGAAGACACTCGAAGCACTGTGCTCAAAGTGAGCCATCCAAGAGGCACTGCTGTGATTGAACCGCTGAATTACTGATATACCAAACACAACGTCTAATAGAGACGTTGAGTGATTGTCACACCAGCAGCCCAAGATCACCGAAATTATCCGATTATTCAATTGATATTAAATTCGTTCAGCGACACGTTATATTCATCACGTGGTGTTGTTGTCGTTCATCATAATATATATATATATATATACACGTCGCGAAGGGGGCGCGTTTTTTATTTTATCGACATCAAAATAAATACATAATTGGCTCAATTCTCAAAATATTAAACCACTAAACCATATTGCAGCAAATAATAATAAATTTATGGTATTTTTTTTATCGATGGCAATATAAATCCATAATTGGTCTCAAAATATTAATGCACTGAACCACATCGCAGCAAATAATAATAAACACGTGGGAATTTATCGTTTGTTTGTTTCTTTTTTTTATCGACTGCGATATAAATATATAATTGGCTTAGATTTCAAAATATTAAACCAGTAAACCATATCGCAGCAAATAATAATAAACACGTGAGAATTTATCGTCATTTTTTTTTATCGACTGCAATATAAATATATAATTGGCTTCGATTTCAAAATATTAAACCCCTAAACCATATCGCAGCAAATAATAATAAACACGTGAGAATTTATCGTCATTTTTTTTTATCGACTGCAATATAAATATTGGCTTGGATTTCAAAATATTAAACCACTAAACCATATCGCAGCAAATAATAATAAACACGTGAGAATTTATCGTCATTTTTTTTTATCGACTGCAATATAAATATATAATTGGCTTAGATCTCAAAATATTAAACCACTAAACCATATCGCAGCAAATAATAATAAACACGTGAGAATTTATCGTCATTTTTTTTTATCGACTGCAATATAAATATATAATTGGCTTAGATTTCAAAATATTAAACCACTAAACCATATCGCAGCAAATAATAATAAACACGTGAGAATTTATCGTCATTTTTTTTTTATCGACTGCAATATAAATATATAATTGGCTTAGATCTCAAAATATTAAATCACTAAACCATATCGCAGCAAATAATAATAAACACGTGAGAATTTATTGTCAAATTTTTTTATCGACTGCAATATAAATATATAATTGGCTTAGATTTCAAAATATTAAACCACTAAACCATATCGCAGCAAATAATAATAAACACGTGAGAATTTATCGTCATTTTTTTTTATCGACTGCAATATAAATATATAATTGGCTTAGATTTCAAAATAATAAACCACTAAACCATATCGCAGCAAATAATAATAAACACGTGAGAATTTATCGTCATTTTTTTTTATCGACTGCAATATAAATATATAATTGGCTTAGATCTCAAAATATTAAACCACTAAACCATATCGCAGCAAATAATAATAAACACGTGAGAATTTATCGTCATTTTTTTTTATCGACTGCAATATAAATATATAATTGGCTTAGAACTCAAAATATTAAACCACTAAACCATATTGCAGCAAATAATAATAAACACGTGAGAATTTATCGTCATTTTTTTTTATCGACTGCAATATAAATATATAATTGGCTTCGATTTCAAAATAATAAACCACTAAACAATATCGCAGCAAATAATAATAAACACGTGGGAATTTATCGTCATTTTTTTTATCGACTGCAATATAAATATATAATTGGCTAAGATTTCAAAATATTAAACCACTAAACCATATCGCAGTAAATAATAATAAACACGTGAGAATTTATCGTCATTTTTTTTTATCGACTGCAATATAAATATATAATTGGCTTAGATCTCAAAATATTAAACCACTAAACCATATCGCAGCAAATAATAATAAACACGTGAGAATTTATCGTAATTTTTTTTTTATCGACTGCAATATAAATATTGGATTAGATTTCAAAATATTAAACCACTAAACCATATCGCAGTAAATAATAATAAACACGTGAGAATTTATCGTCATTTTTTTTTATCGACTGCAATATAAATATATAATTGGCTTAGATTTCAAAATATTAAACCACTAAACCATATCGCAGCAAATAATAAACACGTGGTAATTTATCCTTTTTTTTTTTTTTGCCAAACCCAAACAATAATATTGACTTAACGAATGAAAATTGTTTTTTTAATAATAAATTATTGAGGTACGAATAACAGCGAATTTTTCGAACGTCGTATTGGATGAGGATGTTGATGCTCGGGAAGATGCATCTCGCGAGTGATGCACGAAGTGATGCTGCAGTCGTGAACGCATTGAGGGTGAGAGTCGCGGAGGGGATGGATTTTTTCGACGCGTGCCAAGAAGCGTTTCCCGTGCGCGATGTGACTTTATACTTTAGGAGAGCCGAGGACACGTGGTTTTACGGAACGAATGTGAAAAGCGTCCCGACGCCTCGACGCACCGGACGTAACTGAATCCGTTGCGAACGCGCTCGTATAGTCGTCGTCTTGGTCGTCTTCGTCGTCCCAGCCGCTACTACTTCGACTCCTACGTATAGGATCGTATATATATGTTCTATATAGCTACTACGCGACGGTACAAATACACGCTATATGCGTTTGCGACGAGCACTGCACGAGCAGAAGGCCCGCCGGCAATTTTACGGGTCTCTATAGAGTATTACGTACAGTAGAACGTCGATTATACGAACTAATTGAGGCGGTTAATCGAAAATTCGGACGAACAGCGAGAATCTGTTATTGAAATATACAATAATATACTACTAATATAACGTTTTGGAAATATTAATTGGCGTTAAATATATGTATTATAATATTTAATGACAATTAATATTTTCAATATGTTATTAGCATATTATTATATTATATATTTTGATAAAGGTTTGTATGGAAGTTGTATTTTCTTGGAAAAAAATTGAGGTTTTCTTTTATGTTTTACGAAAGAAATTCTTGGTTATGCTGTCAAATTACGAAAAAGTTGGTTGGGAAATAGAAAATTTGGATAATCGAGGTTCTACTGTACGTACGTATTGTATATGTTTATATAGATATTATATATATGATGCCAACGGTGAGGGTTGGGGACTGCGCCTATAACTGTAGGAGAAATACACTCGCAGATACTTCGCCACTCTCTGGTAGTCACGACTTCGTAGTGTCAACTTGACTGAGATTTTCACGTGAGCGACACACGCGCCAACTCGGGAAATCTCAAGATATGTGTGCTATGCACTTTCAGCCCTTCGGGCCTTAGCTACGCGGGAACTATGTGGTGAGATTTTTTTAAAAGTCTAGACTATTGTTGTTGACGTGGATTTATGCAGGATGACGTATGAAGTTCTTGGTTCTGTATATAGGCTCGAAGTGATTTTTTGTTATTCTTATTGTGTATATTTTCTGCATTCTTTCTCGAGGGAAGTATGAGGAAAAATTAAAAAACCAACGGGATAAAGACTGGAGTAGGGAAATTACCAGTGGTGACCTATTTATTGATGTTAATAATAATCAAGATTTGAAACTTTTCGTAAAAATTTAAAAAAACAGAAACAGACAAAAGTCACTTTTTTCAAAATCATCATAAAAAAGCTTTTAACAGGTACTTTTCGAGGTACAACATGCGACTTGAAAACGATAGTGAAGGCCAAAATTCGATATCTTGAAGAAAAAAAAATATAGGTTGGATTTTCCGACCGAAAGTCGGATCTGTGAATTCTGGAATCCGAAACGGGCAAAATCACTTTTTTCAAAATCATCGTAAAAAGGCTTTTAACAGGTACTTTCCGAGGTACAATATGCGACTTGAAAACGATAGTAAAGGCCAAAATTCGATATCTTGAAAAGAAAAAAAAATAGTTTGGATTTTCCGACACAAAGTCGGATCTGTGAATTCTGGAATCCGAAACGGGCAAAAATCACTTTTTTCAAAATCATCGTAAAAAGGCTTTTAACAGGTACTTTCCGAGGTACAATATGCGACTTGAGAACGATAGTGAAGGTCAAAATTCGATATCTTGAAAAAAAAATTTAGGTTGGATTTTCCGACTCAAAGTCGGATCTGTGAATTCTGGAATCCGAAACGAGCAAAAGCCACTTTTTTAAAAATTATCGTAAAAAGGCTTTTAACCGGTACATTCCGAGGTAGAATATGCGACTTGAGAACGATAGTGAAGGCCAAAATTCGATATCTTGAAAATAAAATTTAGGTTGGTTTTTCCGACTCAAAGTCGGATCTGTGAATTCTGGAATCAGAAACGATCAAAAGTCACTTTTTAAAAAATTATCGTAAAAAGGCTTTTAACCGGTACTTTCCGAGGTAGAACATGCGACTTGAGAACGATAGTGAAGGCCAAAATTCGATATCTTGAAAAAAAATTTAAGTTGGATTTTCCGACCGAAAGTCGGATCTGTGAATTCTGGAACCAGAAACGGTCAAAAGTCACTTTTTTCAAAATCATCGTAAAAAAGCTTGTAACCGGTACTTTCCGAGGTACAATATGCGACTTGAGAACGATAGTGAAGGCCAAAATTCGATATCTTGAAGAAAAAAAAATGTAGGTTGGATTTTCTGACCGAAAGTCGGATCTGTGAATTCTGGAATCCTAAACGGTCAAAAGTCACTTTTTTCAAAATCATCGTAAAAAGGTTTTTAACAGGTACTTTCCGAGGTACAATATGCGACTTGAGAACGATAGTGAAGGCCAAAATTCGATATCTTGAAAAAAAAAATTTAGGTTGGATTTTCCGACCAAAAGTCGGATCTGTGAATTCTGGGATCAGAACCGACCAAAAGTGACGTTTTTCAAAATTATTGTAAAAAGGCTTTTAACCGGTACTTTCCGAGGTACAATATGCGACTTGAGAACGATAGTGAAGGCCAAAATTCGATATCGTGAAAAAAAAATTAAGTTGGATTTTCCGACCAAAAGTCGGATCTGTGAATTCTGGAATCCGAAACGGACAGAAGTCACTTTTTTCAAAATCATCGTAAAAAGGCTTTTAACAGGTACTTTCCGAGGTAGAATATGCGACTTGAAAACGATAGTAAAGGCCAAAATTCGATATCTTGAAAAAAAAATTTAGGTTGGATTTTCCGACCAAAAGTCGGATTTGTGAATTCTGGGATCAGAACCGACCAAAAGTGACGTTTTTCAAAATTATTGTAAAAAGGCTTTTAACCGGTACTTTCCGAGCTAGAATATGCGACTTGAGAACGATAGTGAAAACCAAAATTCGATATCTTGAAGAAAAAAAATTTAGGTTGGATTTTCCGACCGAAAGTCGGATCTGTGAATTTTGAAATCAGAAACGGACAAAAGTCACTTTTTTCAAAATCATCGTAAAAATGATTTTAACAGGTACTTTCCGAGGTACAATATGCGACTTGAGAACGATAGTGAAGGCCAAAATTCGATATCTTAAAAAAAAATTAAGTTGGTTTTTCTGACCGAAAGTTGGATCTGTGAATTCTGGAATCCGAAACGGACAAAAGTCACTTTTTTCGAAATCATCGTAAAAAGGCTTTTAACAGGTACTTTGCAAGGTAGAATATGCGACTTGAGAACGATAATGAAGGCCAAAATTCGATATCTTGAAAATAAAAATGTAGGTTGGATTTTCCGACCCAAAGTCGGATCTGTGAATTCGGGAATCAGAAACGGGCAAAAGTCACTTTTTTCAAAATCATCGTAAAAAGGCTTTTAACATGTACTTTCCGAGGTAGAATATGTGACTTGAGAACGATAGTGAAGGCCAAAATTCGATATCTTAAAAAAAAAGTACCCAAAAGGCGCGACTTTTTTCTCCTATTTTATGTAAATGTGTCTTTCTAATTCCCACAGAGAAATAAAGAAATTCGAACTTTCATTTCAACCTCCGCTTCATAGGGAATGAAACGAAACGTGGCAGTAGAAAACATGATAACTGAAGAGTATATAAGAAAATTTGTCAGTGAGAAGATTTTCTGCTCCGTTTCTATCTTATTTTAGAAGCGCTGTCACGATGCGTCAATGGAAACTCTGGAGTGAGAAATAGCTGAGTGTCTCATCGAGCTTATTAAGTGATTTAAAACTAACGCGTCTCAAACTTTCTTCCCTCGGAGTTCGCACTTCTGTGACACCATTTTCGCTTCAAAGAATCTTGGCACATAGTGCAAAGAGACTGGAGCTTCGCCATCGAAGCATAGTTCGTCGAACTTTTGTTCAAGTATCGAGAAACATCCTTTAAAACTTGGTTCTCACAGTTTCTGAGAAACGAGACGATGAACTGATATTAAACACTACTTTCCTTAATACAGAAAGTAAGTTTTAAGCCTGTGTGGTAGATATATGCAGAAATATAACCTCGTTGCGTCACTCAAGTACCAAACATTGATAATAAAAAAAAATTACGCCGACGACAAAACGTGACAAAACATCTTCAGGAAAAGTCGCGATATTTCTCCAAAAAATGAAGAATCTAGAAATCATAGCAATCAGTAAAGCTATTTACAAAATAATCAAATTCCATTAGGACATTTTTATTTCATGGAAAAAAATCCATTTTCATGTAAAAATGAAATAAATGAATGATTCCAAAGTGTCATTTTTTCACTGATTTCATTTAGGGCAATGTTTTAAATTTTTTACTTTTTTTAATAAAATATTTTGTATAAAATGTCAGCCGTAAATGGATACGAAAAATGAACGATTGTTTTGGCTCGTCAAAAAACGAAATATTCCTTAAGACAGACGGAAACAAACAAACATAACGTGGCTAAAACAACGATGTATGAAAAGATCACAGTAACAAGATGATATGTGTATTTAATGAAGTTCTTCCTCCTCGAAACATAGTTCGAGCCTTTTCCGCTAAATTAACGTCGTCAATAAATTCATTACCAAACGATAAAGCGGATCTTTACTGTTCGATAGCTATAGCAAATAAAATTGTCGGATCATTGGTATTTCTTTGAGGGCTTTTGTTGAATGAAAACGTCCTTGGCCGATTCCTAGACACTTATTGTGGCTCTGTACGTGACGAGACGGTCGTTGAATTCCGTTTCCTCGTGACGTTTGTACGAGAGAAACGTGGCTATGTGAGATAACATTGAATAGAAAGAAATAGCTGACATAGAGGGTGTACATAATCGACAGCGGTAGCAAAAGCAGTCGTGAAAAAAAACTTTAACAAAAAGTTACAAGGTAGAACTTTGCACGTTGCTTCCTCATTAATTTTCATTTCTCACAAAGTCACCTCCATGAGTAAGTTTATTTATTTATTTTTGCTTCCTCATACAGGAAGCTTTGTAAAAAAAATGAAAATGAATGAGGAAACAATGTGTAAAGTTCTGCTTTGTAACTTTTTTTGTTACCTTTATAGTTCTTGAAAAATTCAAAATCACGTAAAATCCAAACCGCTTTGCCGATCACGACCAAATTTAGTAGGTAGTAGTGCTGAATGTTATTTTTCATCTGTAGAAAATTTCAGTTGACTCGGTGAGATTTGACGTGAGTTAGAGCAAAACGAATATTTTTTGGAAAAATTCAAAATCTCATAAAAACCGAACTTTTTTAGAGATTTGTTCCAAATTCAATACGGATCCTCCTTTAACATAGCTTTATTCATAAAAAATGATTTATCTCAATATCTAAAAATTTACGGATGCATTTTACGAAAATTGCAAAGTTAAATAATATTAAAAATCGCGTAAAATCCAAATCGATTTACCGATCACTACCAAATTTGGTAGGTAGCAGTGCTGAATGTTATTTTTCATTTGTAGAAAATTTTAGTTGATCTGATGAAATTCGACGTGAGTTAGAGCAAAACGAATTTTTTTTAAATAATTCAAAATCTCATAAAAACCAAACTTTTTTACAGATTTGCTCCAAATTCAATACCGATCCTCCTTTAACATAGCTTTATTCATAAAAAATTATTTAGCTCAATAGCTAAAAATTTGCGGATGATAGAGAGCGTACAGACATTTTTCGAAAATTCCGAAGTTAAATAATATTTAAAATCACGTAAAATCCAAATCGCTATACCGATCACTACCAAATTTGGTAGGTACCAAGGCTGAATGTTATTTTTCATCTGTAGAAAATTTCAGTTGATTTGGTGAGTTCTGACGTGAGTTAAAGCAAAACGATTTTTTTTTTTTAAATTCAAAATCCCATAAAAACCGAACTTTATTACAGATTCGTTCCAAATTCAATACCGATCCTCCTTTAACATAGCTTTATTCATAAAAAATTATTTAGCTCAATAGCTAAAAATTTGCGAGTGATAAAGGGCGTACAGACATTTTTCGAAAATTGCAAAGTTAAATAATATTAAAAATCACATAAAATCCAAATCGCTTTACCGATCACTACCAAATTTGGTAGGTACCAAGGCTGAATGTTATTTTTCATTTATAGAAAATTTTAGTTGATCTGGTGAAATTTGACGTGAGTTAGAGCAAAACGAAATTTTTTTGAAAAATTCAAAATCTCATAAAAACCAAACTTTTTTACAGATTCGTTCCAAATTCAATACCGATCCTCCTTTAACATAACTTTATTCATAAAAAATTATTTAACTCAATAGCTAAAAATTTGCGGATGCTAGAGAGCGTAAAGACATTTTTCGAAAATTCCAAAGTCAAATAAAATTTGAAAATATTTTTAAATTTTTTTGCAAATTACCACAAACAATAGCATCGACCTGGTTCACATGTTTGCTAAATTTTAGCTGCATTGTTAAAGTATTTTCAAAATTTCGTACGAAAACAAAGTTTCGTCTATGAGGAAGCAAAAAAAAAACAAAATACTAATAATAATAATAGTAGAATGGCTGCTGTTCGCCAAAGGCCACGAGGGACACATGAACATTCCCGACAGGTGCCGGCAACTATCGATTGCTATTCCGTGTGCTCGAAGCGTACCTACCCGTCATTAATTGTAATGCCGCCCACCGTGGCCCTCGCGAGTCCGTTTAACGTACGCGTCTCGAACTGTATAACACTCTGCCCATGACATACGTGCGCTATCCCGTGGATATCTAACTCTATCACATTATGGCGTATTACGCAGGGATAATCGACTTGAAGCTTCAATATCGATCAACCCTTACCCATTACCCATGCTGAAACACTTAAGCATACATATATTTACATCCGACTGAACATTATTGTCATCTAAATTGCCAAGATGCGTGATCGTCACCATCAACGTTCACCCATCATCAATCGATATTTTGTAGGAAATATATACAAAAAAAAAGGATTAGTTGTAGTAAAAAAAAAAGAAAAAAACTTTGCCCAACCAATTGGGTCAGTGTTCTTAATACTTTAAAATCAATTGGATGAACCAACTAACTTGTTGCACTAACTAAATTTAGTTGGGAAGGTCACCAATAAAATTCATTGTCCATTGTACATATTATTTCAATTTATATCTGACTGAATATTATTGGTGTAGTGACAAAAAGAAAAATAGTTATTTTAACCAACTGGGTTAGTGTTCGCACTTCGAGTTAGTTAGTTGATGAACCAAATAATTCCAACTTCTAACTGAATATCAATTGGTTGACGTAACTAATGCGTTAAATGTCCTAAATATCAATTGGTTGACCTAACTAATCAGTTCAGTGTCCTAAATGTCAATTGGTTGACCTAACTAATTCATTATTTGTCCTAACTAATCCATTATTTGTTCTAACTAATCCATTATTTGTCCTAACTAATCCATTATTTGTTCTAACTAATCCATTATTTGTCCTAACTAATCCATTATTTGCCTTAACTAATCCATTATTTGTCCTAACTAATCCATTGATTGTCTAAGTATTCGGTTATTTGACAAACTAAATTTATTTTTTACCAAAACAACCGAAAATTTGGCCCAAGCAAGCAAAACCCAGCTAATTTGTTCATTAATGTTACAACCAAGTAAATTTTTATAATGTGGCGTAGTTTATAAGTATAATGGATTCGAACCTTCAAAAATCGACCATTTTCAGTGCTGAAACACTTAAGCATAAATGTAACTACTTCAGAATTATTTAAATAATTCCCAAGCACGTTGTCAAGCCACGTGACGTGAACACTAACGTTCACTCATAATCAGTCGATTTGTAATCAGTAAAATATATAGCAAAAAAAAAAAAGAGAACAAAAGGCGATGGTTTCAATGCAGCAGCAAATTAACAAAAAATGGCTGTCAGTAATCAATCAATTTTTTTTAAATCTCAAATAGATCCGCCTTTTTATCTCTGTTGCACAACAGTCAATAATGACGTGTGTTACGCAAACGTAATCCTATTATGTTAAGAATGTTGGGTCAAGAACATTGTTAATTGGATAATATAAACGATTTATATATATTTCACCTACGACGTGACATTTAATATTTGTAGGTTTGAATAAGGAGTCGACAATTTTAGTACACAGTTTGCAGTTACGTAATTACACAAGTCCTGACTGATACATCGGATTTGGTGAATTAGAGAGGGACGATGTAATTTGTGACTAAGCTTATCCCGTCGACTTAGCTTTAATATACTACACACTCCGGTGCAACTCGTGAAGTATACGATCGCGACTAAATTTCGCGTCGCTGACTCATTACAACACCGTACGTGCGTTAGACTGTACGTTTTAACTGCGGTGTGTATGTGTCACTTAAATTTAGCATCTTAAATAGGATAACGAGCGTCAGTTTGTCCACGTGCAGCTTCCTCCAAATGTGCACACCTCTGTAAGAAATTATACCGGTTCTCCTATAGCTATACGTGCCATTACTATGTTCGGAATAGGACAGTTCCGGGTCCTATTCGCTGCACCGCTATATCACTACACTATGCAATGTGTAATTTAATTTTGTCACACCAATACCATATAAATAGGTGTATATATATATATAACACTAGGATTTTATTGTGGCTCGCGCGCTGCGCGCGCTCGCAATCGCCCCCTACCCAAGGGTGCCACCTCCGAAGGGTGCCCCCCCCCCAAAGGGTGCCCCCCCCAAGGGTGCCCCCCGCAGGGTACCCCCCCCCCCCCTTCTGCCAAGCCCTGAGCCCGGATTATTCTAAGTCCCTCGATTCTTGACACGGCGGCGGCGGCGGCGGCGGCGGCGGCGGCGGCGAGATCTTTTTATAATATAGAGAGACTAGTAGAGTAGTACTTATGACAGTTCATTTGATTGGAATAACAGTAATTTGCATAAATATGTAGGTGAAGTGAGTTCAAAACTGAAATAGGGTCAAAATAGGTGGAGAGATAAATAATCGTCGTAATCTTCTTGAAAATATATTTTTTTAAAATTGATTCTGGATAATTTGTCAATAAGAAATGTATGGACAAATTGTCAAATAAATATGATAATTTTCTTGAAAATATTTTTTTTTGACAGATTCTTTTTTGTATAGATTCCGGATAATCTGTCAATAAGAAATGTATAGACAATCTGTCAAATAATCATTGCAATTATCTTGAAATTTTTTTAAATCGATTTCGGATAATCTGTCAATAAGAAATGTATGGGCAATCAGTCAAATAAACATCGTAATTTTCTTGAAAACATTTTTTTATAGATTCAATCTAATTTGTCAATAAGAAATGTATGGAAAATCAGTCAAATAATCGTCGTAATTTTCTTGGAAATTTTTTTTTTTTATAGATTCCGGATAATCTGTCAATAAGAAATATATGGACAATCTGTCAAATAATCACCGTAATTTTCTTGAAAACATTTTTTTTATAGATTCCGGATAATCTGTCAATAAGAAATATATGGACAATCAGTTAAATAATCATCGTAATTTTCTTGGAAATTTTTTAAAAATAAATTCCGGATAATCTGTCAATAAGAAATGTATAGACAATCAGTCAAATAAATATCGTAATTTTCTTGAAAACATTTTTTTATAGATTCCAGATAATCTGTCAATAAGAAATGTATAGACAATCAGTCAAATAAACATCGTAATTTTTTTGACAACATTTTTTTTATCGATTCCGGATAATCTGTCAATAAGAAATGTATGGACAATCAATCAAGTAAACATCGTAATTTTCTTGAAAACTTCTTTTTTTTATAGATTCCAGATAATCTGTCAATAAGAAATGTATGGACAATGAGTCAAATAAGTATCGTAATTTTCTTGAAAACATATTTTTATAGATTCCGGATAATCTGTCAATAAGAAATGTATGGACAATCAATCAAATAAACATAGTCTCATTAAAAAATAAAAAATAAACTGTTACTTTTGAGCGATTATAAATCGCAAGGTAAGAAAATATAAAAAATTTGTCCTCTCAAAGAAAAATATTTTTAAAAATCTTTTTTCGTAAAATACAGTATAGCTTATTATTCTATCTTAAATTAAGCTTATTAGAATTAAATTTAAATAAATTTTCTTATTATTTAATTTTGACCATTAGAAAAATTCAAGTTACTTAAATCAATATATTCATATAAAAATATGACTAAAATTAAGAAAAGTAAATAATTTATTGTCCATTTTTATTAATGAAGCAATTCACAACGGAATTTTTTCTTGCGTTACATTCCTGCAGCCCTTACGACTCTTTTTGGGTCCTTTGCACTGCCAGGAAGTAGAGGACATCGCCCTTTATTCCTTCCGGGTTATTCCTGTCATCGTGACAGAAAGGAAAGAGGAAGAAAGATAGATGGAAGACGTCGGCGCTGTACATTCGGTACAAACTCGAACCAAAAATAGAAAAGGACCAAAAAAATGTTGTACGCACCATAGGATCTTAGGTGAGGATAGAGCACGCACGGGTTATGGGGCTCACGAGTAAACTCTTAGAAGACGTGGAAGGGAAAGCCGAAAGTGGAAGCGAAAGAAAGTTCAAAAGGGGAAGTAAGTTAGACACATGTCGCACGAGTAAGGGTGACGAGCTACGAGAGGCAGTTGAGATGACAGAAGTTAACACTGACCGAAACACCGACTGTCTCACAGAATGATATTACTGTATCTACAGTACTTGTATTGCTTTGAGGATATTAATGAGAAGCACGTGTTTAACACTTTCTACATTGGAGCATATGACAATTTTCTTCTTGAATAACATTTGGAACATTGCATTTCCATTTAAAGAAAAAATAACGAATTTTGTAAAAATTGTCAAAATTATTAATTTAAGAAAAATTGTTATCAAAATAATTAATTTAAAAAGAAATTGTTATCAAAATAATTAATTTAAAAAAAAATTGTTATCAAAATAATTAATTTAAAAAGAAATTGTTATCAAAATAATTAATTTAAAAAGAAATTGTTAGCAAAATAATTAATTAAAAAAAAAATTGTTATCAAAATAATTAATTTAAAAAGAAATTGTTATCAAAATAATTAATTTAAAAAGAAATTGTTATCAAAATAGTTAATTTTAAAAAAAATTGTTATCAAAAAAATTAATTAAAAAAAAATTGTTAACAAAATAATTAATTTAAAACAAAATTGCTATCAAAATAATTGATTTATTACAATTTTTTGTGAAAATAATTTTTATTTTTTAAATTGTTGTCATAATCTATAATTTTTAAAAAATTGTTGTCACAATCTATAATTTCTTAAAAATTATTATATTTTTAGGACACCATAAAAATTTAATATTAAATAAATGATAAAAGGTACCAATTAAAAATGCATATTGATTCCTCATCATTTTTAACCTTTCGTAAAAATACACAAAATTTACAAAAAATTAGATTTTTATCTAGAATCTATCCAAGGAATATTCTTAGATCCTCTTATCGATCATTTCGAGACTTTTTTTTAACGCGTACTTTTAATTCCTTTGCCAATTATACCCAAACGTTAGCTATAACAAAGTTTGCGAAACTACATAATTCTTACAGGAAAGAAATAGCATGAAAATCTTATAAAATTTGAACTACTCGACCAACCAATATTTATTTATACAATTAATACTATATGTTATCTAAATTTAAAAAACATAATAGCAAACTGCCTATAATTTTCCGATAATTCAGCATATTTTTAATATCTAACCAAGAACAATTTTCGAAAATAAGACGAAGCAGGAGTCAATCAAACAAACTATAAGATCTATAATTATCAAATTCTATTGATTTCCTTATTGTACTTTCAACATTAACCTGTCTGCAAAAGAACGTCGAGGAAATTTTTTAATCATACCAGAATACTATCCCTTTCTCTGATCTGTTTAAACTTTCGGTTGAACCCCTGCGGGAGGTCGAGAAAGTAAAACGCGATAGAAAAAAAAAGGGATACATAGATACCGAGTGAAAAAAGTTTGATACTTGATGAAGGCTCATGTTGGGTCTTCCTATTCTCCAGCCCTTTCCTTTCTCCCTTTCGTCTCTCTCTTTTTTTTTGCCCTCTTTTTTCCCTCCGCCACTTTCCTCCCCCTTTCTATCTCGATATCACGGCACGACGAACCTAATTTCGGTCCCTGGCGGACGCGTACGCCGCGAGCACTACTGCCCGTCGAGTAGCCCCTTCGTAATCGCACGACAAAGGCACATGCAGCCCTCTTCTCTTCTCCCTTTCCACATCCCACCTCACTATTCCTCTCCCTTTTCCTCTCTTTCTCTCTCTGTATCGCCCTCAGCCTCTCACATACGTACAAGCGTTGTCAGTGCCATCCTCATGTATATATGGGGAATTCCATCTAAATTTTGCATGCTCCAACCCTTTTCACAACTTTCAATCATTTTGAAATTTTTTTATCAAATACTACTTTGAAAAATAAAAGACACGTTTTTTTTTATTTGGCGCTACGAACAATATTTTCGACACACGAATTTTTGTAAAAATTTTCATTTTTCGGGATTTATATTTTTTGATCGTTAATATTTTGGAAATTAAGAGACCTATGGAAAAATGTCTAAGATGAAATTTGTTCAGTTTGCTAAGAACTACATAATGTATATTAAAATCTGAATTTTTCATGCTTTAATCCTTTTGACAGCCTTCAATAATTTTGACATTTTTTTTATCAAATAGTACGTTGAAAAATAAAAGACACGTATTTTTTTGTTTGGCGCTACGAACAATATTTTCGACACACGAATTTTTGTAAAAATTTTCATTTTTCAGGATTTATATTTTTTGGATCGTTAATATCTTGGTAATTATCAGAACTGTCGAAAAATGTTCAAGATGAAATTTATTCAGTTTGCTAATGTATATTAAAAATGTTATTTTAATTTTCTTAAAATTTTTGTTATATGACGTCAAACACTAATATATCATTTTGAAAAAAAGAACACATTTTATCATTTTTATATAATCGCAGAATGATTCTGTTTTAAATTACGAATTTTTTGAGACCCTATTCAGAATAGACCGATTTTTTTATTAGAAGTTCTACCGAAATGAAGTTTTTTTAATATCCTGAATTCTTACGTAAAACTTCAATTATAGACTAAACTTTGCAAAAAAAAAAAATTCTCGGCTTGCACAAAATTTCAAAGATTTCGTAATTTTAGACAGAATTTTTCTGCAATTATATAAAAATTATAAAAAGTGACACTTTTTTGCAAATCGATATATTATTGTTAAACGTCATATAAGAAAACTTTGGGAAAACTAAAATAACATTTTTCCCATACATTATGTAGCCCTTTGCAAACTGAACAAATTTCATCTTGAACATTTTTCGTAGGTCGTAAAAATGCAAATTTTTTGAAAACGCATGGTTCAAAAATATTGTTCGTAGCGCCAAACAAAAAAATACGTGTCTTTTATTTTTCAAAACACTGTTTGATAAAAAATGATAAAAATTATGGAATTACTCGTTTCAGAGCATGAAAAATGAAGCTGGAATCTCCCATATGTATTATTTTCCACGTCTCTCGCACTCTCGCCCTCCCTGTCCTCCCTTCGTTGCTTTTACCCCGGGCGCAATCCCTAATACGAGCTACCCTTCGGCCATTCGACGTCTCTTGGCGAGGTACGCGCCAGTGGCAACGGGATATCCGCAAAGTTGTCGCTCCAACGAAAACGCACAGAGTCACAGAGTGAGGATGGGAGTGAAAGGTAGGAGACGAAATTTCATTGCGGCGAAGAGAAACGCGTGGGACCGAGTGAAATTCGCCGATTAACCAGCTCTTCTCGCTTTTCCCGCGCTAGCCATCACATATACATATGTAAGTATATATATACATATATATGTATGTATATACTGTATAACAGACTTTCCGAGACTGTCCACAGAAGTTAAACACAGTTATATTAAAGCTATGTGCTGTATACGCGATTACGAAACTCTCGCACGGTTTGAGACTCAACGAGTGAAACGATGGGCTCAAGTGGAGAGGGAGAATATGGGAAACCGGTAACAGAACATATGAAGGGAGACTACCAAAGGAAAAGGGGTGTTAATGCTCCATAAGGGTGCTATCTTCATTATTATGCTCGGTAAGTGAATGAAGAGAAGTACCATTGGATAATATATACTGATATAAATGTATTTGCACCATAAACTTGAAGGAATCTTCGTCTGATCCTGACAACAAGGATTCTAAACCTTCATCACTTCATTTGATGAACATTTATTGTATAATTGAGGTAATTGTTACTGCATCTTTTTGTAAATTCGTAAGGTAAACGGCCCTGTTTGTGACCCTGCCTCGGTTTGTGACCCCCGATAGCTATTTTACACCGTCATAAATGTAATTTACGTCGAATTTTAACCTTATTATCGCCAAATTAAAGAGCTTTTTTAATAGTTTTTTTCTGCAATAAACAAATTTCGTAACAAATTATTTAGAAATACATTTCACCGGTGAAAGCCGTGGTATTGCGTCTCAGTGAGTTCGAACCGCCATTTCTAGACGAAGCTCACTACCCACCCCATATATATGTAACATATATGTTAAAAATATATGGCGCCAAAAAGTTCTATATGCTGCATATATTTTGCATATATGTGTGCAAAAATATATGCAAAATATATGAGATATATATATATATACTAGGATTTTATTGTGGCTCGCGCGCTTCGCGCGCTCGCAATCTCCCTCAAAAGAAGTGCCCCCCGCAAGGGTGCCCCCCACCCTTGGGGCCCTTGAGGGACTTAGAATAATTCGGGCTTGGGGGCCCTTGAGGGACTATCCTACACGGCAGCGGCGGCGGTGGCGGCGGCGGCGGCGAGATCTTTTTATAATATAGAGAGATATATGGACAATATGTAAAATATATTTCATATACGTTTAGCGCCAAAAAGTTCTATATGTCGAATATATCGTGCATATATTTCTATTTCCATGTGGGTAGCTGCATCGGTCGCGTATTTGATTGTTTCCATTCTTAAGTAAGTATAATACAACATAACAATTATATGAAAATGATCACAATAATTAGCTTTATCGACAAGAAATAGAATACTTAAGCTATTGATTAGTTTTTCCCGTAAACTCAAAGGGTCAATAACTCCCAACGTAATTGTGGTTATTGACGCGGTTGCTGACCCTCTCAATATTTACGATTTTTTACTTGTTGCTGAAAATTAGGTTAGGATTGAATACTGTATAAATTTTAACATTTAACGTTTTTATGGTTTCGTTTTCATTTAATTATCGATATTTTTTCTAAATAGGAGTTCGAAAAACCCGGATAGGTGTCAGAAACCCGGTACACGCGGGGGTCACAAGCTACGACATGAGTGGTTCCCCAGGGTCAGGAACCCCGGCAGTAGACAAGCAATATTTAAATAATGTTTTTATTAATATTCTCAACATTTTCCCTTTGAAGAATAGTCTAATCTGTTGCAGAAGGTTTTAATGTTCGTACTGAAAACGTTAATTTTCAGTTTAACAATATCACGTATCTGTAAATAACAGAAAATCAACCCCGCTGCTCTAAAAGTGTCACAAACTGGGCCGTTTACCTTATGGTTGATTAATTAATTTAATCAACCATAAGGGAAACGTTCATTCCAAAGTTTAATCATCGTATTACAATCGCTACATATTATTATTATAATTATAGAGCTGATCGTATCATCATCATTATTTCTATAAGTATTAGACATTTACAACTCTGCCTTCAATATATTTCATGTTTAACTATCCCGAGGCATTCAGGACGAAATTAAAAAGGACGAAATTAAAAAATTTAATACTGTACGATAAACGAAAGAAAAAAAACTTTACGAGCGACGAAAACCCTCAGAAAAAGTCGAGGTTGCGTCTCAGAGCAAGACGATGTGGACAGTTTCTTCGTAATTACTTTCAAAGTCCTCAAGCGTGTCGAAAAGTGAAGGAGACTGTACCACCCTCAACTTTGGTCACTTCTCCTCATCGTCGACGTCGTCGTCGTCGTCGTTGTCGTGGTTTTGCAGAGTTCCAACTCGCCCTTAGACTCTTCGAAACCGGTTTCGAATTTCGTCAAAGCTACGAAGCAGTTCTCGATCAAACATCCTAGCAGAATCCTTGAACGTAGAATTTCACTGGGAATTTGCTGTTGGGAACCCCTGTAACTGAGTTATCGTCCCCTAAGAACCAGTCGCCTCGGATGCACCCTCATCTTCCCTCAGAATAATTCGTACGTGTTCAGAAAGAAGAAAGTAGTCATACGACAGGGGCTCTGGCATTCTGCGTGCTTTCCATGAGTTCCTCTACCTCACTCATTCGCTTATACTACAACTTTCTACAACTTTCTGCACTATACGACAGTGCCGTGCTGTTTTATCTTCCCCGCTGGGCGTTGGAGTCCAACTACATTGGAGAATCGAGGAAATGCTCTTGTGAGAATTGGCTCCGTTCGTTTCCATGACTACTCACTGTGTTTTAACCCATCGAGGTACTGCAGGTTATTTTTATACAGCAAAACACCGTGAATTTCTTGGGAGAAACATCGTCGCTGAGAATTCGGTGCAGTAAACTCAATTGTCGATGGGACATAGAGAAAAAAAGATTTCTTTTATTTCAACAAAATGGATGAATTTTTTTTTCGTTGAATTTAAGGAAATGGTTATTTGCTTTGAATGAAATGGCGCATTTGAATTTCAAAGAGAATATTGCATTGATTCAAAGAAACGATTTTTACAAAAAAATATATTTTTATATAATATTTTTCACCGTTAAAAAAGCGCGTTTGTTTGTCTGATTTTTGGAATTTTTTCAATTTTTGTGATGTGAGAGAAAGTTTTGGTGTTGGTAACTATAATTTTAAGTCTATGCGAATATTTTGTCATAGTTACGATAATTATTAAATACTCGTCGCAACTATAAAAATTTAGTTGAAAGAATTTTTTAGTTACGGTAATTACAAAAAAGAAAATTGTATGAATTAAGAATGAATTGCTGTCACTTTGTAGTTGGTAGAATTTCTATAATTTCTGGAAGTTTGACTTGGCGTAAAATCATTGAATTTTGACCTGGACATTTTATTAATCAATTAAAGGCTTCCGAAATTCGATTGTAGCACAAATATAACTAGGAGCCAGTTTAGTATCGCAGAAAATGTATTTCAAGTCTGAGGTCGACTGACCCGCAACCTCAATAATTATTTCGTCACGGAACCGAATTCTCCGCGCCCTACGAACGTGACCACATTTCCTGACGACGTGGCATCGATCGTTCAAGGTGTTATTCACAAGGCGGAGCTTTCTCGACGAAACATACGGACATAACTTGGTGTCAGGTTTGCAGAGATATATACTCTTATCTCTCGAATCCGATCGGTCGGACGGTTGTTCCAGTCGCACAAGAGATAAATATAAACTCATCCATCAGTATATCGTGCGGTATGTTACCATTAAAGATTGGAGATTCCCGTTGAATTTTTTTTTTCTTTCTTTGTTTAGTGGTTCTGATGAAATATCGATCTAGTTGGATGTCTTGAGAATAGCTGCCTCAATCAGACATGTCTTAGTCTTATACAAAAGCACTAAATTAGCCATTCATTTTGGTTGCGGCATTTCTCGAATCAAATTCGGCACGTCTTTTTTTTCTTGATGGTATTGGTAAAATATCCTTCTAAATGAATATCTTGGGAATGGCTATTCCATTCTGGCTCATATTAAACTCATTCACAGGAATTGAATGAACTCTTAATTTTCGTTTAGCTGGTTTCGCGATTTGTCTGGCTATTTTTATCTGTGTTAGTAAAATATCGTTTTAGTTGCGGATCTTAGGATTAAGTGTCTCAATCTGACAGATCGTAGCCTTATTCTAAAGCATTAAATTAGCCATTCATTTTGGTTGCGACATTTCTCAAATCAATTTCGATTTTTTTTTAAATTGATGGTATTGGTAAAATATCCTTCTAAGTGGATATCTTGCGAATGGCTACTCCATTTTGGCTCATATTGAACTCATTCACAGGAATTGAATGAACTCTTAATTTTCGTTTAGCTGTTTTCGCGATTTGTCTGGCAATTTTTATTTGTGTTAGTAAAATATCGTTTTAGCTGGGGATCTCAGGATTGAGTATCTCAATTTGACAGATCCTAGTCTTATTCTAAACTATTAAATTAGCCATTCATTTTGGTTGCGGCATTTCTCGAATCACCTTCGACGTTTTTTTTTTTTTTTTAATTGATGGTATTGGTAAAATATCCTTCTAAGTGGATATCTTGGGAACGGCTATTCCATTCTGGCTCATATTAAACTCATTCACAGGAATTGAATGAACTCTTAATTTTCGTTTAGCTGGTTTCGCGATTTGTCTGGCAATTTTTATTTGTGTTAGTAAAATATCGTTTTAGCTGGAGATCTCAGGATTGAGTGTCTCAATCAGACAGTTCCTAGTCTTATTCTAAACCATTAAATTAGCCATTCATTTTGGTTGCGGCATTTCTCGAATCAACTTCGGCACGTCTTTTTTTTTCTTGATGGTATTGGTAAAATATCCTTCTAAATGGATATCTTGGGAGTGGCTATTCCATTCTGGCTCATATTAAACTCATTCACAGGAATTGAATGAACTTTTAATTTAATTCGTTTAGCTGTTTTCGCGATTTGTCTGGCAATTTTTATTTGTGTCAGTAAAATATCGTTTAAGCTGGGGATCTCAGGATTGAGTGTCTCAATCTGACAGATCCTAGTCTTATTCTAAAGCATTAAATTAGCCATTCATTTTGGTTGCGAAATGTCTCAAATCAATAGATGTAAGTTTTTTTTTCTTTTTTTCTTTTTTTTTTTCTTTTTTTCTTTTTTTTTTTTTGATGATAATGGTAAAACATCCTTCTAGCTGGATATTTTGGGAATGGCTGTCCAATCTGACAGATGCTATCTTTATTCAAAAGCATTAAATGAGCCATTTATTTTTGTTGCAGCATTTCTCAAATCAACTGACACACTTTTTTTTCTTTTCTTGATGGTATCGGTAAAATTTCCTTCTAAATGGATATCTTGAGAATGGCTGTTGCACTCTGCTCTATATTAGATACATTCGCAGGATTTAAATGAATTCTTAATTTTCGTTGTGATGTTTTTTCAATTTATCTGACAATTTTTATTTCTGTTAGTAAAATATCGTTCTAGCTGAATATCTCAAGAATGGCTGTCTGTATCTGACAGATCCTAGCCTCATTCAAAAGCATTTAATTGGTCATTCATTTTGCTAGCATGGTTTCTCGAATCGACTGACGCACCTTTTTTTTCTTGTTATTAAAAAATGTTAATTTATTACAGATGTCGACTGTTTGGCTGTTGATTTACCGGTGAATTTATCCTACCATAACTTCATAAAATACGCAGTCTATTTTCCGTGACGGACATGTTATTCGAACCGCATCGTAATATTAGGGACATTAAGAGTTTTTGCAACTCAACAGTGAGTTGCACAAATGACAATCGTAACTCAACCCTTCCTGCAAACTCTTAAGTCGCTGCTCGTCTGTACTTCCTTTTATAACTATGAGCACCTATTATCTTTCAGTCTGTATTATGGTCAATAAAACCAGATCGGAACGTCTAATATATTTTTCAAAAGACATTTTCACCATATTTGCTCTTCCACAAACCATAATTTCCTCAACCTAGTTGCACCCTAAATGACCTCATTTTTTCCTCAACTCGTCGAAAATATACTCGACAAATGTCGAGGGGAAATTCCAAACGGAAGAACGTGCAAACACACGGGTTTGCATACGTCCAACGATGTATGGTTCATTCCATACCAAGTGATCCACCCAAATTTAGCATGGTCGCAAAAATTCTTCATAATTTTTTCAAAAGTTGTTTAGAGTATCACGAAAATCTATAAATTATTTCAAAATTTTAGCATCTATGGTTTGACTAATTTTTTTTTCTTTTCAATTCGCTTGTATATTCTAAATTACCATCATACAAAAAATTTGTTCCTGTATAAAATTTAAGTTTTTGAATATACTTTTTAATAAAAAATTTTCCATAGCCGCTCAAAAAAAAAATACCGCCATTTTGGCTGGGGCTCAAAATAGCAAAAGGCCAAAAAAGCGAATGGCTAAAATAGCGAATTTTAAAATAAGGACCGTCTAAATGTAGAATCGCCATCATTATAAAATTCGCCATTTTAACCATTAACTATTTTGATTGCATTTTAATAAGATGGGGGGTCAAAATAGCGAATTTGATCATGATGGCGATTCTAGATTCAGCCGTTTCTTATTTTTAAATTCGCTCTTTTAACCATTCGCTATTTTGACTCCCACCCCCATTTTTTGCCAAAATAAAGTAATAATATTTTTTCTCATTGCGAAATTTCACAGGATTACCATTATTATGCTTACAAACTACACCATAAAAAATGCAAGTAAATTTAATATACAAAACGATATGAGATTTACGAATCGAGTATATGAATTTCATATTAATATATTTTTATTGTAAATTTAAGAATAGTATAAGAATTCTACGATACTGGTATTTGAAAATAACAGTACATGAGTATTGTCTGCTTATTTCCAATATACCAATATATTATTTGTTTATATACCGATATATTAATTATCAAAAAAAATTTTGTTACAATGTGCAGAAAATTTGGCGTGATGGCAAATGAATAGCCCACTTGGTATGGAATGACCCACATAGGTAACGACGCGGCTTGCTTCTCGTGTAAACCAGAAGAATCGGCGCCGGGCACACGTGGGTTACATGTTTTATGAATGAGTTACACCTACGCGTCATTACGAGAAGCGTGTGCGTGCGCCAAAGAAGCCAAATATACTGCTATTCGCATTCAGTGTGCCATAGTCGCTATATAGTAATACCCGTTTCAACGAGGCACACGCTCGATGGTTTAGAGTGCAAAAGGCCCAACCCTGTCCATTGTACATTATACATTGCGCTGTCCTTTCTTCGCAGCAGCAAAATTTTTTTTTTTTTTTTTTTTCCTAGAGTCTGTCGCATACGTCGTCGAAGCAACGTCTTCCTCGTAGTGTCTTCGTGGTGTCTCTCTGCTCATTCTGTTTTGCAACTTTATGCTGTCGAGTTGCGTGCTGCGTTTCTTCCTTCTTCTTCACATGATCGTATGTCACGTGTGGGCATCGTGGTTGGTACTTCGTCTGTCTGCCCTCGAAGAATCTTTCTCAAGAATCAGACGCAATATTTTATCGACGCAAGAATATCAGAAACGAGAGGATGTTGTACGTCTATCGAAACAGTGGATTCATTGCGAGACACGCGAAGACATCAACTATGGAAAAGCAAAATGTTTTGGAATTTTTTCAGATTTTTTAATTATTGCATGCTGGTGCTAAAATGTGGCGTATATGGTGCCGGAATAAAGTTTTAGTTCGGAGAAATCTGAAAAATTCCTAAATATCTGCATTTTTTTAAAATCTGGTTTTACATAAATAAATGTTTGACCAGTCTATAGAAGCGTGTAGAAGATTATTTTTTTTTTGCTATTTTTTAATAATGTTTTAAATTAAAAAAGCTTAAAAACTATAAGAAGAATAATCTTGCCCACTTTGGCTATAAGGTAGAAAATTTTTATATTCAACAAAGTATTTATTTCAACAAGTATTAATTTTTTCAGATTTTTATATTATGGCATTCGATATGTCACTTTAAAATAAATTAAAAATAAATTTGCATGGAAAAAATAAAAAATAAAAATATCGTAGTAAAATATCGTTCCAGCTGGATATCTCTATCTGACAGATCCTAGCTTTATTCAAAAGCATTCAATTAGCCATTCATTTTGGTAGCGGCATTTCTCGAATCAACTTCGGCATGTTTTGTTTAATTTTTTAATTTTTTTATGGTACTGATAAAATATTCTTCTAAGTGGATATTTTGGGAATGGCTGTCTCAATCCGACAGATTCTAGCCTTATTCTAAAGCATTAAATTAGCCATTCATTTTGGTGACGCCATTTCTTGAATCAGCTTCGGCACGTTTTTTTTCAATTTTTTTTTGTATGATATTGGTAAAATATCCTTCTAAGTGGATATTTTGGAAATGGCTATCACAATCCGACAGATCCTAACCTTATTCAAAAACATTAAATTAGCCATTCATTTTGGTGGCGGCATTTCGCAAATCAACTTCGGCACTTTTTTTTTATTTTTTATTTTTTTATAGTATTGGTAAAATATTCTTCTAAGTGGATATTTTGGGAATGGCTGTCTCAATCCGATAAATTCTAAGCCTTATTCTAAAGCATTAAATTAGCCATTCATTTTGATGGCGACATTTCTCGAATCCACTTCGGCACGTTTTTTTTTTTTTTTTTTCTTTATGGATTGGTAAAATATCCTTCTAAGTGGATATTTTGGAAATGGCTATTTCAATCCGACAAATCCTAACTTTATTCAAAAGCATTACATTAGCCATTAATTTTGGTGGTGTCATTTCTCAAATCAACTTCGGCGCGTTTTTTTTTTTTTCTTTATGGATTGGTAAAATATCCTTCTAAGTGGATATTTTGGAAATGGGTGTCTCAATCCGACAGATTCTAAGCCTTATTCAAAAGCATTAAATTAGATATTAATTTTGGTTGCATCAGATGCAATATTTTATCAATGCAACATCAGAACCTGAGGATGTACGTCTATTGAAATAGTGGATTTATTGCAAGACACGTAACGACATCAACTATGAAAAATCAAAGTGTATATATATGTAGTTGTACGTTATGGTGCCTTTCACTTATTCCGAGTATGTATTTTATTTTTCTAGCACACGTACCTCTGCTTAACTCCTCCCTGCTTATACGGGCGTGGATATTTATTCGCGACATATGCACCTCGCCCGAACGCTCACGCGTGAGCGTAGTACAAGACAATGAACCGCGACACGTGAATGAAAAATAATCGGCGCGACACTATGTATATCGTATTGTGTCTGATGGAATGAACGTTTAAGGTTATGTGAAAAATTTACATTCGATAAGAACCTGCTTCTAATATCATTTGATAGACAGCAACATTAAATTGGCGGTTATTTATATGGTTGTCTGCATTTTTCATTTTTTTTAAGAACAGCGATAACTATTGTCTTTATTTATTTGGACGTCACTTGTTGAAGCTTCGATAAATTTAGAGCTTAGAAATATGGATTCGTTCTATATATTAGACGTATCATTGAATTTACTTGGCCTGAATGATATGTCAATGACATGAGATGTCTGGACGGTATTGGTGAAAAATAGTTCAAGATGCGCCACTAGATGGCGAACAATTGGATTGTTTTTCGCGCACAATAAGTCCGTGCCAATCCATGACAAATATGGGCTACTTTAATGCACTATTAAATCATCCTTTTAATCTATTTGATATCGTAACGGGACGTATGATATTAAATATATTCCCTAGCAGAAATGTGGAAATTCGCCCAATCAGGGTCTGATTTGTGCCTGATGTAATGCTAAAAAATTTTGCTCGGATTCGCACTGTCCGAGTAGAATAAATGTAATAAGTTCGCCGGCGCGCCGCTAGATGGCGAATTTCCATAGCGTTTCTCGCAAACGACACATCCGTGCCAATCTGTAAGACTTTATATATAAAGTCATTGAATTACAATATATTGAATTATTATACAATTGTATGAATTGTATACAATTCAATTACGCTCTGAAATGTAAATTACAGACAGTATTTTGCCTAGCAGCAGCACCATTTATTTTTACATCGCCTTCTATTATTCATATTCGATATATATTTTTTTAAATATATATATTCGATGTTCATTTTTTTTTTAAAAGGACAACTGGATACTTGATCCTGGATATCGTAAATCCATGCTTTACATTTCCAAGCAACCGTGAGGTTTATTATCAATTAATGGTCTCAAGAACAAGAGAAAGTTAATATTATTTATTGCTTTTCTGCAGGTATAGAGAACGTCATCAGAACTGAGAAAAAAAAGTAGCACGTGTATAAGACAGTGCTCTGCTCACAACTTGTGCCTCGTAGTACTATAGTACTCTTGGCAATCGATAAATCTCGTTGGTCGAGCGTGCGAGTCTCGCCTGCTCGTGTTTTCAGTCTGTGCACTACACAAGATGTATAGCTATACCATATAGCTGGTATATATCGTGTCGAGCTACAGCGTGTGTACGAGTAGCACGCGCCCGCAACTGATTCGAATTCCGAGGCCTACGAAATTGCTATAATTCTTTCGACTCACGTATATCCGAATCTCCCGTCGTTCGCGCTCCAGCTCTGAAGTAAACTAGAGCCAGAGGCATCGTCCGCCCAGCTAACTTACTTCGGGAGCTCTAACGAGCTCTGACATTCGTTGCGAGGGTAGCCCAGACCTTTCCCTTTTTCCCTCTCCACAATGTCCCTTTTCTCCCTCCGCCCGCACTTTCTCTCGTCACAATCCAACTCCACGTTCTTCGTTTTGGTACAAAACGTGTGTGTCTAGTTCGATACCCTCGTGCACTCCTCGGGGAGAAGCTCACGAGGACCCTTTACTTATACGTAAACAAGAGGAGTGAAGAGGTGGAAAAGGGAAAGAATGGAGGAGAACATCCCTGAACACAATACCACCGGCCATTTATTTTTTGAAGATTCGACAATGCTCAAACCTGTGGTGTACCATAACCAGACTCGTGTCATTGAGGAGAGTCCAGCACGCAACAAAACCCGCCAAAGCATCTATAACTTCCCTTCAAATCTTCAGTTCAATAATTTTTTTCAAAAATTTCGGTATGCGAAAAAAGAAAAAAATTCGGCCAAACAAAAAATACGGGTATATTCTTTTTAGGTATAGTTTGCGTAAAAACAGTTGCATTCAAATTAAAAAAATGGTCCAAAAACACCCAAACCCGGCCGATTTCATGTGGAATTTCTCACATATGACCATAATAATTTCTGTTTTCCCGTTACCCGAAAAATGTTGATATGTGCTTCGAGATGCGAACGCATACAGATTTCTTATGCGAATTAAATTAATTAATCAAGCAGCCATAAATGACGAATTTTTATATCAAACAAATTGTGGAAATATTGAAGGTGTGCTTCGCAAATTCCATGATTCAAAAATTGACCGAAAATAGTCGCTTTACGTCCTGCCTATTTTTCCTAACATAATTAATAATTATTTAATTCTCGTTCATTCCAATATTCAATCTCAATTTCTGTCAATGTAAATTCGTTCCGCTATTCCGTGCTTCGTTCATTGCACTTGTATATTTTCGATGACCGCACGTGTCGTGTGTTGTCAGCATCTTTGGGCCGTCGCGCGATTCCCGAAAACCCCACTTAAACTCCGATTCACTCTTTCATTATTTTTTCAATCGTTTTACCTTTCAGTCTTCACCAATTTTCAAACAATCAACATGTTTTAAATACAATATTTCAAGCGCTTGAGCGCCGCGTTTAAGTATAAGTTTCTTAAAATAATCAATTAATAATTGTTATAAACAGTGACAGTATAAGAAGTTTTATCCTGTTAAATTGGTGTTTTAAGCTGTTAAATTCGGTTAAATAAATCCACATATTTTACGCGTGATAATTCGAAATATTGATTTTAATTATTAATCGAACCGAGAACTCCCAAAAATATATCCCTTTCCAACGTCTCGTTAGCTCGGGACGTAACAGTCGCATATGATGAAAAATTAATATTAACAATACACGATCGTTGCCCATAATATACTATGGCAAACGATTTAGTATCAATCCGTATTTTTTTTTTGTGTATCAATGGAAGGTATCGAAAGCAGAAAAATATTGAATAGTTTCTTGGATTCTAATTCAGTGCATTATTGTATTTTTTCCTTTGATTTTGACCGTTTCAATTGCCATCAACTAAATCAAACCATCTTCTTCCTTAGTCTAAAAAGTGCACATAAATATACGTGCGCAATGGTGGCAATACTTTTCATGACGTATAATAATGTCATCATTATTATTTCTGCAGGATATCAATACAAAATTGGCAAAAGGATACACATTAAAAGAAAGTCTACATAATGGGTTAAAATTTGAAAGGAAGGAAAAGGGATCAAAAACGAAGAGTCTTAGAGACACCAAAAGCGATTCTTTCTTTATTCTTTCCCTTCCCATCATTCGATAGCTTTCCTCACTCCAATATCAGCACGTTTCATCAATTTCCCGCCAGATGACCTTTCCCAAATTTAAGGCGGGTTCCTGAAGAGCAAAGGGCCTCCTCGCAGCACAGTACAGCAATTAAACGTTAAAAGGAACAAGTACCCTTGTGCAAAAGCGAGAGGGTGAGTGAGATTCGCCGTTTGTCGTCCCCACATCCTTCCCCTTCAATAATCTCTAGCCCAGAGTGAAAGAGAGAGAGAGAAAAAGAGCCGATGGAATTCGTGGTCGAGAATCGAGAGACCCTTCGTGGCGCTGCCCCGCCCGGCAATTCGATCGTCGCGTCATCGCTTCGTGAATCGAATTGCACGACGCTTTTTCGATCACGTGTCCAACAGTTTAAAAAAAATATATATATTTAAAAAATGTCGATTGCTACACAAAAAAAAACAATGAATTCGAAAGAAGATTTCATCTCGTTCAAATCCATCTCCATTGTCTACTATACTCTTAACCACAACCTTATTCTGTTTTTTCACACTCACTTAATGATTATACTGCGCTGATTAATTCTCTGTAATTACATTTGTTTTTTTTTTTTGCTTCCTCGTAGAGGAAACTTTTTTTTTTCGTGAACATTTTTTTTTTTTGAGATTTTCATGTCAGGACACTCAGAATGGTCTAAAACGTCGAGAAAAGTGGCTTAGAAAAAATTTCTGTATGTGTGTGTATGTTTTTTTGTTAGCACGATAGCTGTCGCAATTTTTAAGATATCGAGCTCAAATTTGAACCACGAGTAAACTATCGTTAAACAAGGTATAGGATTGAATTTGGAGTTAATCCATCAAGGTGTTCAAAATTTATGGTATTTTGAATTTTTTGGAGAATGTCAGCTCGGGCTCTAACTCCCGCAATTTTTATGATATCCGGCTCAAACTTGAACCAGAAGTGGACTGTTATCTAATAGTGTTTGGGATTAAATTTGGTGTTAATCCGTTAAGGGGTTCACAATTTATGGCATTTAAAAAATTTTTGACATTTTTTGTTCGTGCTCTAACTTTCGCAATTTTTAAGATATCGGACTCAAATTTGGTCCACAAGTGGACTGTTATTAAATAAAGTTTGGGAGTGAATTTGACGTCAATCCGTTAAGGGGTTTAAAATTTATGGCATTTTGAATTTTTTGTTCGTGCTCTAACTTCCGTAATTTTTAAGATATCGGGCTCAAATTTGGTCCACAAGTAGAGTGTGAGTAAACTAAGCATCAGTTCGAATCTGGCGAGAATCTGTCAAGGGGTTCAAAACTAATGCCATTTAAATTTTTTTTAAACAAGGCTGCAAAGTAGAACTTTGCAAATTGCTTCCTCATTATTATTGCATTTTTACAAAGCTTCCTCTATGAGGAAACCAAAATAGATTAACATGCTTCCTCCTAGAGGTAGATTTGTAAAAATCCAATAATAATAAGGAAGCAATTTGCAAAGTTCTACTTTGCAGCCTTTTTTATGTATGATTTGCATATGTTTTTATATATACTTTGGCCGACTCATTTGTCATAATATTCTATTGTATATTCATCCCATCCACTGTCAAAAATGAATAAACACATAACAAAAAAAAATCATAAAAAAGGTGAGTTACCCTATTTTACCGATCGCCGATCGGTGTGAGGAAATAAAAATAAAATGAAAGGGTAAAAATAGGATGAAACGCGGGAAAATTCGCGGCATTTCTGTGCTCTTTTATCAGTGGTCCGAACATATATATATATATATATATATATATATGCTACCGAGAGAAGTTCGTTCTTGGACAACGCGACAGGGAAACCGGATATCCCCGCGAAGCGTTTAATTTATTTTCCGATCCGGTAGACGCATTCGTCGTCTACCCATAGGTACACATGCATATCGTCTACTGTACTAAATGTATATTACACGATATACCATATATGTATATATATAAATGGACAAGCGTATAGGACAGAGGATATCCTTGTATATTTTCCGGTTATTTTCCCGGAGGTCGTTATCCTCAACGAGCGAACGAGTCTCTGCTTTCTGCTTCTATACTACTGCGTTTGTCCACGGGTGTAGATATAATACACGAGTGAACAGCAAGAGATTACCCATATATTCATACGCTACGTGGTATTGGTACGACTGGAGCTGGAATATACATGAAAAGACTCAGCCTCCCTCGTGGGAAGGTCAATATTTTTTTTCTCATGTCACATGTCACAGCCCAAAGAAAAAAAATGAAAAACAAAAGGGTGCGCGGAGCCCAGAAAGGTATTATTATTATAATTGTATCTACGTCACGCAAAGTATATGCGATGTAATCTCTGGAGACTTCCCTAAAAATATACACAGCGTTTTTTAAGTCCCGCGACAAGTTACATACGTTCAGTCTTACTACTATGGACTTATCACAATACGTTGACAATTTTTGTACACACATTTTTTGTAACATCTTTTTTTTTTTTTTTTCAATTTCTATTGTGGTACATTTTTATGGAATTTTTATGGAAGGTTACAATTTTACACAATTTACCCCACATAAAAATAATTATGTCATAAAATTAGTAAAAAAAGAATTAGTATCGAATTGATCTCAAAATCGCTTTGAACTTTTCTAAGATTTTTCATCTTAACGCGTCTCAAAAATGACACTTTTTGAGATATCTTAATTTATGGTTACTATTTCACATAATTATTTTTACGCGGGACTTTACCGAATCCTATTGGAATATAACCGAAATGAGATACAGGTTAGTCACATTCAAGTTGCGCAAAAACAAAAGATTCTTCAACGTTGGATATTTTTTTCAAATAAAAGTAATAAAAATCAAATATGCATCTTTGAAAAAATATTCATTTTACAAAAAAATTCGTGTAATTTTTATTCCAATAATAAAAATGGAGGATACATTTTCAATGAAATTCTGGAGGACACATTTTCAATGAAATTATTTAATTTCTATTATGGTACATTTTTATGGAATTTTTATGGAAGGTTACAATTTTACACAACTTACCCGGCATAAAAATAATTATGTTAAATTGAGAGCACAAATCAACATATGTCAAAAAGTGCCATTTTTGAGATGCGGTAAGACGAAATATCTTAGAAAATTACAAAGCGTTTTTGAGATCGTTTTGATATCGTTTACTGATATCAAACTGCAATTCCATATCAATAAACATGATATTTACAATTGATTTTGATCTTTCAAATGTACAATTGAATTTGCGTGCAATAATTACGCTCAAATTATTAAAAAAGAATTAGTATCAGATTGATCTCAAAATCGCTTTGAACTTTTCTAAGATTTTTCATCTTAACGCGTCTCGAAAATGGCACTTTTTGAGATATCTCAATTTATGATTACAATTTCACATAATTATTTTTACGCGGGCCTTTACCGAATCCTACTGGAATATAACCGAAATTAGATAAAGGTTAGTCACACTCAAGTTGCGCAAAAAAAATTCTTTAACGTTGGATATTTTTTTCAAATAAAAGTAATAAAAATCAAATATCAATTTTAAAAAATATTCAATTCAAAAAACATTTCGTATAAGTGCCATTTTTATTCCAATAATAAAAATGGAGGACACATTTCCAATGAAATTCCATTCTTCAGTTGTTTGGAAAATTTTCCCGAATTTTCTTACTAACTTTCAATACTTTTTAAATTAGGTATTTGTGCAATAAATAAAAAATTGTACATTATTAATATGCAATGGCAAATAAATAAAGCATCAACACTTTTTTCTTGATTACCAATCTTTCCATTTTTCTGTCCATATTTCGTAAGCTTTAAGGTATCGACGAATCAGAGGGTGAGAATTCGTTTGTGCTTGCAATGTATAGATGCACGAACCATGACTCATGCAACTCAATAGAAAGGAAGAGAAACGATATCGATAAAACTTTTCTCTTCAATTCTCCAACGATTTCATTAGAGATCTATTTTCCGGATAAGATATAGAAACACGTGTGTACGATACAAACGTAGATATTCGGTTCGCCTTGGGGTAGGTTCATCCCCTATAAATATAAGTACTATATATATGGGGCATTTAATATCAAGTCAACCAACTGCGTCAAAACTGGTCCGCAATTTTTTATATTATTCTTTCACACGAAAAATGCATGCAGAATTTTTTTCAAATTTTTTGTTACTTTCATTTTTTAATTATAAATATTTAACCGGTGCGATGGTCTAGTGGTTAGGGTACTGGCCTCTAGTCCAGAGCATCGGTAGGTCGCGGGTTCGATTCCCGGTGCCGTCGATTTTCGTCGAAAATATAAATACGGACGCGATGAAGCTCCAGATGTATACATGAGACCCACACAGGTATTTCTACCTGTGGGGGTCACATGTATACAGCTGTAGTCCGTGTTTACGTTCTCGACGAAACGTGACGTAGCTCCGGTGCCGGGAGGCGAACTCGAGACCGGCTATATCGGCATGGGTTTTCCGCAGTTTTCCTATGCCCATAGCAGAAATGCTATGGCGAATGCGATATAGAGGGGGAAGTCGGATGCGGCCGCAATCTGGGGGGGGACTGGCTCGCGGCAGAAATGCTTCGGATGACGAATAATTAAATAATACTGTGCGGAAAGCCGAGCCGACCCGCTATAAGACTCACATCGGAGACTTGATAAGCGGGGGAAAATGCAAAAAAAAAAAAAAAAAAATTATAAATATTTAAAGCTAATTACAAAAATGCTCCGATTTATAGATCAAAAAAATACTATGACAAACAACAAAATTTATGACCCGCGAACGAAAGTGGACAAATAATTTCTTCTATCTTTTCTAAATATTTTATGATGGAATTTCGATGGAAAAACTGTTATGAAATCACATTATTTTCATAATATTCTTTCCATCGAAGTTTCAAATATTTTTTTAAGTGTGCATATGGATATAACTATATAAAAAAATCATAAAAAACAAAAGAAGGTTAAAAACATTATTCTACCACTTTCGCTTGCGGATCAAAAATGTTCTTGTGTGTCATAGTATTTTTTTGATTTTTTTCTTCAATTTCCAAAACGGGACATTTTTTATTTCGCTTAAAATATTAATAATAAAAACATAAATAAAAAAAAAATAAAAAAATTGCGCACCGTATTTGACAAGGTAAAATTTTGTTGTTGGTCGACTTGTTATGGAATGCCCCATATATATACATATATATATATGGATGTACGAACGTAGTGTAGATAGACGTTAGTCCCTGCAGCCGTACGTCCACTTTTGTACCCCGTACACCTTCTCAATCTACGCTTAAATCAGTTACTCGTCCAATTGGCAATTTGCAGCCCCGCGAAAATTGTTACGAGCTAAAACGACGGGTGAAACGACTTGCTTCTGGTGCAGGAAAGCCTGGGGCTACCCTCTACGCGTCTTATTTTTCCAAGCTGCGAGCTCAGTCCGCAGCTTCTAGGCATACACCCTCGTTTCGCTTCTTCCTGGTTCTTACGGCCCTACACATTTTCTATACCTTTTGCCAGGAAACTCATTCTTATACGCTACACGCTTCCCTCAACATCGACGAGTCAAAGAGCCAATATAACACGATCCCATACTCTCATAAGCCAATTTTCAAGGACGAAATTTATCCTGCGTTATCTACAGTCTGTTGAACTTGATACCATCCGGAATCATTAGCTTCCGCAATTTTCGTCGATCGATACGTATACGAAAATCTCCTACATAAATGCGCTGTTCAAAACATTTTGAAAATTGATATATGTATAGGAAATTTTTTTGCAAATACGATATATCAAATTTAATTAAATTTAATATACAGATATGATGTAAAATTCTAATAATTATATTACAAATACAATTTTTGTGAACTGTTTAGTATGCTGTATTAATTTTACAACAATTTCTTTGTATATTAATTAATATTTGTATATTAAATTTAATATACGGGTATTCGCAAAAAAACTTCCAATACTTTATATTAATTTTCGTACAAAAATATTTGACATTGTGATATGTCAAAGTGAAATTAATTGACATTTAGTGGGAAATCGTTTAGATCGTAATTTGTTATTTAATTTCCACTTTTGATTCACTTTAATATTTTTCATTTATTTCAGTACATATAACAGAAAAATATCAAATATACCCAATATTAAGAACTCTTTAATTTCTTTTTTATTGAGAAAAAATATAATTCAAATAATAAATAAAATAAATAAAATAAAATATATAGTGAACAAAATGGCACTTTTATACAATCAATTTTGTACATTTTTATGTATAAATGCATCTTTTTAAATGAAATGAAAATGAAGAATGTGTTTATTATAAATAACAACAATTTGTCAAATTTTGATGTAATTGTTGGATTCGAATTGATTAAGATGCTTTCTAAAAATAGTTTTTCCTCGAATATAGCAAAAATACTACGTTGGCAGTTCATGAGTTAAACGGATAAGCCGAAGCGGATAACAGCTGAACGTTAGAGTTTGGGATCCAAATGCATAAATCCATTTTTCGATAAAGTCACACCTGTTAATGGCGCATGTACGTTGGCTGCTCGCCAATCATAACTTGTATACCATGTTGTAGTGAAAAATACGGATGAAAACGAGTTTAATATTCCGATGGTGTAAATCTCTGTTTTATTTATCTGTCCGATTCGCTGGGCTCCCGTAAATAGAAATAAAAGTGCGAACTGGGGAAGCGAGTTTCACGAGTGTTGAATAAACAATATTCAATTTCCCCGCTTGAAAGCAAAAGCCTATGGCACTTCGAGCATCCGCATTGCATAGCTAAACAAAACAGGACGTTTCATTCCACAGAACGTGTTGCAGTATCTCTTTCAGTATTTTCTAGATTTGCAACGATATTGAAAAATCAGCTACCAGAGAAAAACGAAAAGATGGAAAAGAAAAAGTGACAGTTATCTAAGAAATTGTTCAGTTAAATTAAATCCGAATTGTCAAATTATTTTTCAGTCAGTAAATAGAATATAGCTATGAAAGAAATTGTTCAATTTAATTAAATTCGAACTGACAAATTATTTTTCAGTCATTAAATAGAAAATAGTTATCGCAGAAATTCCAAATTATTTTTCAGTCATTAAATATCAAATAGATGTCAAATAAATTGTTCAGTTTAATTAAAACCGAGTTGACAAATTATTTTTTCAGTCAGTGAATAGAAAATAGTTATCAAATAAATTATTCAGTTCAATTAAATCCAAATTGCCAAATTATTTTCCAGTTAGCAAATATTTAAAAAAAAGCAAACTGCGTAATTTTTACTATGAAAAAAAAATCCGGCTTCTTCGTACTATCCCTTTCAGTCTTTTCCCAATTTTCAAAGATGTTGGAAGATCAACTTGGACCATAACCGATAAAAACAAAAATGGCGAATAAGAAAGTAAGTCGGAAGGCAAAGAAAAAAGGCTGTAAAGTAGAACTTTGCAAATTGCTTCCTCATTATTGTTAGATTTTTACAAATCTACCTCTATGAGGAAGCATGTTAATCTATTTTGGCTTCCTCATAGAGGAAGCTTTGTAAAAATCCAACAATAATGAGGAAACAATTTATTTACAGTATTTTTGCCATATTCGAGGAAAAACTATTTTTAGAATGCATCTTAGTCAATTCGAATCCAACAATTACCTCAAAATTTGACAAATTGTTGTTATTTATAATAAATGCATTCTTCATTTTCATTTCATTAAAAACAATACATTTATACATAAAAATGTACAAAGTTGATTGTATAAAAGTGCTATTTTTTCACTATACTTTTTATTTTATTTATTTTATTTATTTTATTTATTTTATAGCCTTGTTTATAATGGCGAAAAGTGATTGCAATTCCCTTCCATTTTTCGAAAACTTATTTGACCTCAGCTTAATGCGCAAGGACTACCTTAATCGAAATAACGAAAACGGAGTTTATCCTCCTCTTTTGTGTAAATTTTCATCTCGATTCGTCACGCCGTTCGAGACTTATGAGCAATTCTATTTCGGGACGAGCGGTCATTATAAATTTTAAAAAATCAAAATTATATATGAAACAATGTATAAAGTTCTACTTTACATTCTTATTTCCATTGAGTACAAACTTTTGTCTCGCATTATCAACTTTTGCTGATGCTAGAGCGAAAATCGTTTTTTTTTCTTCTAAATTTCAAAATGTCGTAAAATCTGAACCACTTTACCGATCATCGTCAAATTTGGTACGTGGCATAGCTGGATGTTCCTTTTCGTCTGTAAAACATTTCGGTTAAATTGGTGAAAGTCGACGTGATTTATTTAAAAAATGATTTTTTTCGAAAAATTCGAACATCTATAAAATCTGAACCGCTTTACCGATTTCGCCCAAATGCAATGCCAAACAACATTGAACGTATATTTATTTATAAACAACTATTTAGCAAAATCGTCTAATTTTTACGAAAGTTAGAGCGACCATGCCCTTTTTTCAAAAAATTAAAAGTACCATAAAATCAAAATGGCTGATTTTTGTTTTTCAAAAATCTCACCATTCTAAGCGGGGCAACTACTCCACTTGCGTGCCAAAATTTGAGCCATATCGCTCGAACGGTTACTGAGTAATACTTCATCGAATTTTCGGAGCCACACACACACACGGACATTTTTTCTAAACCACTTTTCTCGACGTTTTGGACAATTCTAAGCATACTGGCATGAAAATCTCGAAAAAAACAATTGTCATGAAAACAAAGCTTCCTCTATGAGAAAGCAAAATTATAGTTATTTCCTCTAGGCTTAGAAATAGTCATCACAAGTACATATTGAATAAGAATGAAATTGCTGTTACGAAATAAAAAAATCCCTGAGGGTTAAGAAAAAGTAATGAAGCAGGGGAAACGTTAAGACGAGGAAAGACAGAAATGAAACGGGAAATAAGGGAGACGAGAATGAAATACATAAGAGATTCAAGATCGACACGTTCATCGAAGATCCTTGGCAAAGACGCTATATTAACGCGGTGGCCACCCAGTAATGCTTTCACTCTCGCTTTCTCCACGTCGGTACGTACACTTGGTCCCTTAGTGTAAACATCGTGGGCCACGAGAGAGTGCTGAGTGAATTCTGAGGGCGCCCGCCGGTCTTGATCAAAGTATCTTCACACCCTCGGGCAGCATATTTGATAGAGTCGCGGTCCGGACCCTCGTTCGAATCGCTCCTCCGTTAAGTTCGCCTCGAGGATTCTCCAAAACACACGAGAGAAGCAAGAAGCTCGGCAGCCACTGAATTCAACGTTGCGGAAACTTAAACGCTCTTGGTTCAGAGTATCACATCACTCGATCGTCAATAGTATCAACAAAAACAAATATATTTATCGTATTTCGTATTTACTTCAAAAAATTCTTAATATAATAATATTAATAATAAATAGAATAAAAATTGATAATAAATTAATAATAAACTAAATAAAAAAATAAATCTTAAATAAAATCATTTGTACGTTTATGAGATGTAATTATATATCTTAATATAATAATATTAATAATAAATATAATAAAAATTGATAATAAATTAATAATAAACTTAATAAAACAAATAAATCTTAAATATAATAATTTGTACGTTTATGAGATGTAATTATATATTTATAATATATTTTTTGATTATAAGACATTTATGCAAATAAATCTTAATTGTTGCTATGAATTTATCGTGAGAAATTTTAAGACTTGTGAATTTAAAACTCACGTTTGGATTTATTTAAACAATGTTCGGAAAGTTAATAAATTTTTATCAAACCTGTTTGTCATAATTTTATTTTTATATTTTTTCGATAGTATCGACCAAAAATATTCTGGAAATAAAAATTCATGGAAAAATACCAATCAGGAAAAAGATTATGTGTCAATGAAAAATTATATGTGGGAATAAAAAATGAGAGAGAAATATTCGATTTTTCAGTTTCATGTACATTTTTTATACGACCATGAATGCGAAGCTATCGGAGTGTCAGGAATCAAATATTTTATATTTGAAATGAGTGACGGTGTTGCGTGTGTAAAAAAAAAACAATATAGTGTATGTCAGTACGTAAAAACAAGCGTGTGTCCTTTTAGAGGGGAAACTGAAAGGTGATAATTGCTATTAAATTTTCATGGAGTTTGAGAGCACGAGGTCAAAATTGTGGTTATTAAAATGTGTGAAATAAATATTTTATAAATCTCTAAAAAAAAATGTTTCTAGAAACGTTTTTTACTTCCAACTGATTTTGCTATGCTAAGGGAGTAAACCAAAAGTTTCTCTGTGCCAAAACTTTGTTTGACAAATAACACTAACGATCAAGCCACTTTGCCGTTTAATTTTAAGAATTTTTTTTTAAACAACACATTTTTAAAATATATTCTCATTTGTGAATCCGTTTTTTCTTCGTGAAATCAAAATGCTCTATGCATTCGTCATGAAATTCCATTATTTGTTAATTTTTTCAACAATTTCTGGTTGTTAAATAGAAAAGATATTTTTAAAAATAGCAATAATAGCGAATTTCTGAGCGCTATTCCAGTTTTAATTGAAAATTAAATTTCGAATCAAAATTAAATTTTTTAATCAGAATTCAATTTTTAAATCAAAATTCGAGTTTTAAATCAAAATTCAATTTTTAAATCAAAATTTAATTTTTAAACCAAAATTCAATTTTTAAGTCAAAACGCAATTTTTAAGTCAAAACGCAATTTTTAAATCAAAATTCAATTTTTAAATCAAAATTCAATTTTTAAATCAAAATTCAATTTTTAAATCAGAATTAAATTTTTAAATCAAAATTCAATTTTCAAATCAAAATTCAATTTTTAAATCAAAATTCAATTTTCAAATCAAAATTCAATTTTTAAATCAAAATTCAATTTTCAAATCAATATTCAATTTTTAAATCAAAATTCAATTTTTAAATAAAAATTCAATTTTTAAATCAAAATTCAATTTTTTAATCAAAATTCAATTTCTAAATCAAAATTCAATTTTAAATGAAAATTCAATTTCGAATCAAACTTCAATTTCGAAACAAATTTTAAATCAAAATTAAATTTCGAATCAAAATTCTATTTTTAAATCAAAAATCAATATTGGCAGAATTTCCGGTTGAAATATAAAAACAGCAATTTCATCCGAATTCCAAAATGGCACAATATATTGTCAGTTCAAGGATTATCTCTTTATGATCGGTTGTTTAATATGTAGATTCTATTCTCAACTCTATATCGTCTAGTAGTACCTGCTGTGTGGATTTTCCTCGCTGCTGCCACTGATAATAATGTTCAGCATTCAGCGCCCAACCCGGAGCAAAACTAAAGCCTTCCAACGGTATCTGCGAAGTTCCCAGCGCATTTCCAGTCGTTGCACATGATCCAACTGTTCCTGTATTCACACCTCTCGGAATCCATTCGGAGTTTCGACAGCCAGGATCCGGTAATTCAGTGTAAACACCTCGTCGTGTACCGAACCAACCACCGAATATACACTTCTCGTCGAGTTCAGCGATGGTATCGCGTCTCGATTGCGTCAGTTCCTTCTCCAAAGTGTACAAAGATTCAAATTCGAGAAATGACATTCCCGGATCATCGGTTAGGTCGTTTGACGTCGAATTTCCAAATCCAAAACCCATGTCGTTTTGAAATATATTTTCCTCAAAATTTGAAACGCTCGGACGTAAATCCTGATATTTTCTCGGCGATCGTTTCGGTGATGGACTTTGTTGACGATTTCGGCAATATACAATTTGTTTCTGAAAATCGTCAGATCCCACGTGTCTTCTCGGCGAAGATTGCAATGATTTTGCTGGCGAACCGCACTCGGAATTTTGCGAAGAAATTAATCGTGACGGAGACGTTGATTGAGCAGATTGACTGTGATTCGGACTCAAAGACAATCCTTGCTCGCTTAATCCAGCAGTGCAGGACTGTTGTTTCTTTGGCGATGATCTTGGTGATGTCAATCTGCAGAGTTTTGACTTGGGCTTGGCTCCTGTGCTCCTGATGCTCGACAAAACACTTGGAGGTTTGAGTCCCGACGACGTAGACATACCTGACATCGTGGGTACATTTTTCAAATTCTCCTTTGCAATTTTTCTTGCCCTCTGGATTTTGATAAACTGACAAAAAATCGTCGATTCACCGATTTTTCGACTCATTCGAAAGAGATTTATTAAATCCTGCCCGATATTTAGATTAATTTTAACACACTTCACTCATTCATAGAAAAATAATTTAGATCTTGTACACGAATATATTGATCACAACATAATATCAATCACAATCACAACTCGAATTTTTCACAGATTCATAGAGTAATTAAGCTCTTCATAATTTATTATTTTATTTAAGGTATTTAAAAAAAAATAATTATTTATATTTATACAGAAATTATCCATTAATTATTTATCCATGTTTATATTTCTTAATTTGCAATTAAGTAGACTTAAATTCCTTTAATAAAAATGTAAGAGGAATCTCTTTGCGTATTATTATAATTATTATATTAAAGATTTTAATGATAGCATAGAAAATTAGAGTTTAATTGTATGAACCACGAAGAGATCCGCAATTTCCGACTGGTTTGTATACCGACTAAGAGTGAATAAGACGGACTCTCGACCGGTCGCGGGAGGAACTCAGGGTGGAAACGCACAACCCTCTTCCAAGGGTCCTCGACGTGACTGAATGCGTTCAAAGCGACCGATGCGCGCCGCCCCGGGACAACCGAGTTGGTGCTGCTGCTGCTGCGATCAGTGCGCGCGCGCATTCCTATCGTGTTTCCTTCCACCTAACAAATGCACCACTCGACTTGCTACACACTACCATAACAATAACTCGTTTTATATAGAGATGCATTGTACTTGTGTCATTTAAGTCGTAATACACTATCACCTACGCTGAGACCTTAACCCAGAATACACGAAGCAACGTGGTACTCTATAATTATTTTTTTTAAATATTCTAATGAAGATATTTTAAAAGCATTTACATTTTGTTCATTTTTCTTTGTATAGAAATTGTATAAAAGTGTTAAAACGTTTTTAAATTGGGAAACTTTTTTTTTTTTTTTTTTTTTTTTTTTTTTGCGAAAAGAAAAAATATATTTGGGATTTTTTTATTAACACCGCAGAGATTAATAATAAATTATAATTGCAATTCTTGAACATTCAAGACTGAAATAATTGTTAACAAACATTTGCGAAAACTTTGTAGGAAAATTGTAAATAAAATTTTTTTTATCCACCCACAATATACGAAGCAACATGGCACGTGTTTAATTTTCTTTTCCATATTCTTGTTCGAAGATATTCTAAGTGCATTTAGATTTTTTTCATTTTTCTTTGTATAAAAATTGTATAAAAGTGTTAAAACGTTTTCAAATTGGAAAAACTTTTTTTTTTTTTCTTTTTTTTTACGTAAAGAAAAAATATATTTGGGATTTTTTTATTAACACCGCAGAGATTAATAATGCATTATAATTGCAATGCTTGGACATTCAAGACTAAAATAATGGTTAACAAACATTTGCGAAAACTTTGTAGGAAAATTGTAAATAAAAATTTTTTTTACCCACCCACAATATACGAAGCAACATGGTACGTGTTTAATTTTCTTTTCCATATTCTAATTCCAAGACATTCTAAGTGCATTTAGATTTTTTTCATTTGTCTTTGTATAGAAATTGTATAAAAGTGTTAAAACGTGTTTAAATTGGAAAAACGATTTTTTATTTTTGCCAAAAGAAAAAATATATTTGGGATTTTTTAAATTAACACTGCAGAGATTAATAATAAATTATAATTGCAATTCTTGAACATTCAAGACTAAAATAATTGTTAAAAAACATTTGCGAAAACTTTGTAGGAAAATTGTAAATAAAATTTTTTTTACTCACCCACAATATACGAAGCAACATGGCACGTGTTTAATTTTCTTTTCCATATTCTAATTCCAAGACATTCTAAGTGCATTTAGATTTTGTTCATTTTTCTTTGTATAGAAATTGTATAAAAGTGTTGAAACGTTTTTAAATTGGAAAAACTTTTTTTTTTTTGCGAGAAGAAAAAATATATTTGGGATTTTTTTTATTAACACCGCAGAGATTAATAATAAATTATAATTGTAATTCTTGAACATTCAAGACTAAAATAATTGTTAACAAACATTTGCGAAAACTTTGTAGGAAAATTTTAAGTAAAATTTTTTTAACCCACCCACAATATACGAAGCAACGTGGAACGTGTTTAATTTTCTTTTCCATATTCTAATTCCAAGACATTCTAAGTGCATTTAGATTTTTTTCATTTTTCTTTGTATAAAAATTGTATAAAAGTGTTAAAACGTTATTAAATTGGAAAAACTTTTTCTTTTTTTTTTTTTTTTACGAAAAGAAAAAATATATTTGGGATTTTTTTTATTGACACTGCAGAGATTAATAATAAATTAAAATCGCAATTCTTGACCATTCAAGACTAAAATAATCGTTAACAATTTTTTGCGAAAACTTTGTGTCAATTTTCCAAAAACTGTTTGCCCTTTTATTTAAACAAAAAAAATCTCCCTTTTATAATATCTTGTTTATTAACTTAATTTAAAAAAAATTGTGTATACAACAATTTTTTATGAATCCCACAAATGAATCCTCTTAATTTTCATAATTACCAATTCGAAAAAATATATTTATAAACTTGCCGAATCTTCAAAAACCCGCCAAAAAAAAAATTATTATGAATCTAACAAACCAATTTTATTATTATTACTTCCAAAAACTGGCAGTCCGATTTTACGAAATTATCTTACATTCCACTATACACATTCTTTTTATCCGTTGACTATAGGAATTTATAGGAAGTCTCTATTTTTATTCAGTAAATTTAAAAAAAAAAAATATATCGATATGTATCGGAAAATAAGCTAGAAATAAGATTTCTCGTCAGTGCCTGAGGCACTGCAGACGGAAATAAGGGTGTCCCAAGCTGCAGGCATTCATTATTATACAATATAGCACAGTACGCTGTCTTATACTATTATTATACTGTCATACAGAGAGAAAAAAAAAGCCTGTGCGTAAAAGAACGTGGAATTTTGGCGCCGAGTGGCATAACATCGACACCCCCTTCGGAATCCTTCGATCACGGGAAGCTCCCTCAACTCGTGCTCTTCCGCTGTGCCACCCGTCCTTTCGTCACCCTCTCCTCTCTCTGTGTACACGGGGTGAATATTATAAACGCATTTGTGCGCGGGCGGTACGCATATTCGTTGCTGTGCTACACTTTACTCATATATATAGTGTTCCACTACTATAATACTGTTCATGGTGTGGACTACAATTCCCCTGTGTCGTTGATAATACAGAATTCAGTGGCACAGTCATTGCTAATACCAATATGTATATTACAGTTTTGTGTTCTTTCTTCCTACGACTTTTGTTGTTCATGCTTTGTTAGGTAAAAAAAATTTCATTGCATTGTGGTTCGTCGATAATATGCGCTATTATTACGCTTACAGAAATCATAATAGGCTACATGTAACGTAAATAAGGATGCAAAGTTGAAATTTGTACATTGCTTCCTCATTAATTTTCATCTTTCGCAACGCCGCCTTTATGAGGAAGTTTCTTTATTTTATTTTTGGCTTCCTCATGGAGGAAGCTTTGTGAAAGATGAAAATTATTGACGAAGCAATGTGCAAAGTTCAACTTTGCTTCCGTATTTTTAACACAAATTAGAGAAGTACGAAAACAAAAATTTTCATAAATTCAAAATTTTATAAAATCTAAACCGCGTTATGTATTTCGCTTAAATTCAATGCCGATCGTCATTTTTCATTGCTTTATTCGTCAAAAACTGTCTAAGCTCATTATCTAAAAAATTGTGACAGCTAGAGAACATACCGAGAATTTTTTTAAATGTCTTATAAAATCTGAACCACTTTACCAATCTTCACCAAATTCGATATCTACTACAACTGGATGTTAATTTTAGCTTGCAAAAGAATTGAGCAGGTTTGGTTGAACTTAACTTGAATAAGAACGAAAACAAAATTTTTTCGAAAATTCAAAGTTTTATAAAATCTAAACCGCTTTAGGGATTTCGTTCAAATTCAATACCGATCTTCATTTTTCATTTCTCTATTTGTCCAGAACTATTTAGCTCATTAGCTGAAAAATTGCGGAAGCTAGAGAACATACAGACATTTTTCGAAAAATTGAAAGGCTTATAAAATTTGAATTTCTTTTTTAATTTTTTCGAAAATGTATACATGGGAAGGGGCGTTGCTCCTCTACTAGCGTGCCAAATTTCAGCTTGATTGATAAAGCCGTTTTCGAGATACAGCGGTTTGAATTTTCACACACACATACATACATACATCCGGACATTTTTTCTAAACCACTTTTCTCGACGTTTTGGACCATTCTGAGTGTCTTGACATGAAAATCACGGAAAAAAAAAATTTTACGAAAACAAAACTTCCTCTATGAGGAGGCAAAATTATTTGAAAATTTAATGAACCTGCAATTGATCATTTTTACATATGAATTGGTATATTGAATTTAATATCCAAGTAAAATAGACTATATATAACGTCAAAATTATTTGAAAATTTAATGAAACTGTAATTGAAAATTTTTACATATGAATTAGTATATTTAATTTAATACCGAAGTAAAATTAATAGTTTCATATTGAACGCATATTTTTCAACATTTTAACTATACAAATTACTACGCATGTACTAAACATCAATAGTTGTCGCTTTATAACTATTTTAGTTTTACAATTTATTTTCAATTTCATCTCCATGATTTCTACAAGTGTAGATAATACTAAACTAATAAATACAGCAAACATTATTTTATGTATTTCTATTCATCATACAAAAATTGATGCAATTAATGCTATTCATTATTTAGACTCAAAACAAAAAAAAATCTTAATTTCGGTGAATACCATAACTGCCTACACCGAGAGAAAAGATTTCATTGACGCCAAAGAAATGGGTGGATTGATTTTTTTTCATTGATTTCAACGAAATATTTCTTTGATTTCAATGAAATCGTGCATTTGATTTTCAAAGAGAACATTTCATTGCCTGTAAATAAAGATTTACTTAGTGAGCATATAATAAAGAAACATCTTCATTGTTTTAAAGAGACGTTTTCATTGGTTCAAAAAACGTTTTCATTGATCTCTCTCTCGCACCTAACCTCACTTTTTTGTTTTCCGGTTCTTCCGAACGAACGGCTTTGAGTTTCGAGGAGCCAGAAGCTTAGCCTATTTCTGCCATACTTCCTTACATACTCACAAGATTTGAGCTTTATCTGCCGCGTACTTCAGGAAAAAATTGGTTTCGAAATTTTGAGGTGGTAAGAAGAAGGTTCCATTGAATCCGAGACGATATCATTGAAATCAATGAAAAAGGTTCATTGGTTTAAAGAAATGTTTCTTCGAATCAATGTCACTAATTTTCATTGAGTTTGAGATCATTCAAAGAAAAGATAGTATTGAAATTCAAGTATTTCATTTCATTGGCAAAGATTTCCGTGAATCAATGAAACTTCTTCTCTCGGTGTATAAAAAAAATGCCAGTAGCGTAATCAAAGAGAAATTAAAACAGAATGGAAAATTCGTGTATATTATTCGCTATGGCGCGCTTTCACTCTCTTTTGAAAGCCAACTACTGGCAGAAAGGCATGACGCACAGAATAAGTCATGCAAAAGCACAGAGTCGCGCTTCTACACTCCTATATAGTACATGTATAGGCACGGTACATGTACTAAACATCAATAGTTGCCGCTTTATAACTATTTTAGTTTTACAATTTATTTTCAATTTCATCTCCATGATTTCTACAAGTGTAGATAATACTAAACTAATAAATGCAGCAAACATTATTTTATGTATTTCTATTCATTATACAAAAATGGATGCAATTAATGCTATTCATTATTTAGAATCAAACAAAAAAAAATCTTAATTTCGGTGACTACCATAAAGACTGCCTACACCGAGACAAAAGATTTTATTGACGCCAAAGAAATGGGTGGATTGATTTTTTTTTCATTGATTTCAACGAAATATTTCTTTGATTTCAATGAAATAATACATTTGAATTTCAAAGAGAACATTTCATTGCCTGTAAATAAAGATTTACTTAGTGAGCATATAATAAAGAAACAGTTTCATTGTTTCAAAGAGACGTTTTCATTGGTTCAAAGAAACGTTTTCATTGATATATCTCTCGCACCTAACCTCACTTTTTTGTTTTCCGGTTCTTCCGAACGAACGGCTTTGAGTTTCGAGGAGCCAGAAGCTTAGCCTATTTCTGCCATACTTCCTTACATACTCACAAGATTTGAGCTTTATCTGCCGCGTACTTCAGGAAAAAATTGGTTTCGAAATTTTGAGGTGGTAAGAAAAAGGTTCCATTGAATCCGAGACGACATCATTGAAATTAATGAAAACCGTTCATTGGTTTAAAGAAATGTTTCTTCGAATCAATGTCACTAATTTTCATTGAGTTTGAGATCATTCAAAGAAAAGATAGTATTGAAATTCAAGTATTTCATTTCATTGGCAAAAATTTCCGTGAATCAATGAAACTTTTTCTCTCGATGTATAAAAAAAAATGGCAGTAGCGTAATCAAAGAGAAATTAAAACAGAATGGAAAATTCGTGTATATTATTCGCTATGGCGCGCTTTCACTCTCTTTTGAAAGCCAACTATTGGCAGAAAGGCATCACGCACAGAATAAGTCATGCAAAAGCACAGAGTCGCGCTTCTACACTCCTATATAGTACATGTATAGGCACGGCAACCCAACAGTGGCAGTACCATCACCTCGGGCAAAATCTGCATATTTATGGCGAATGCTCAGCGCCCCGGAAGATTTCGGATGCATGCTAAACAAGCTGCCGTTCTGGCTTTCGGCTTCAATGTCAGGGCCACAATTATTCGGGCGACAGGCGCGCTCACTTCCTCTCTCACACTATTATTCGTTCCTTCGCACAGACTCGTTCCCCTTTTCCTCACGCAGTTTATTCTACAGTGACACGAGCCACCAGTGGACCGAGGTATATTAGTATCCTATATATTTCCTCATCGTTAGTGTGTTCTCGATACCAATACATGCATACAGAACGAATAGTACAGTGATTGGCCGCCTTAGCAGAAAGAAATAGTAATTGGCAGTTAGCTATTAAGTGCAAGTTATTCCTAAAGCTGGGAATAAGGATTGCTATACGGTAATTAATTAGTCGACTATGGCTGTATATTTATTCGGTTCAATTATTATTATGTAAAATATTGAAATTCATTTTAGACATTTTCGTTTTAAAAAAGTATTCCAATTTATTTAAATATAAATATATTTTATAATTATATAGATTTTAACGCAATATAAGATAACATTAAAATATTTCTAATAACTAATAAATAAATTAAAAATAATTTTTTTTTTGACAAAGTTTCATTTTTAATATATATAATTAACTCGTTAAAAAAAACATGGGCGACCATGAGGGAAAAATTTTGTCCCAATTTTTATTGAAATTACAATTTCTTTAATAACACTATTTTTTACTTACATAATGTCATTGATTACACATTTTTATTTTCCCAAAGTACAGGAAGCTTAAAATGCTGATTAGCACGTTACTTTCGCAGTCTATAATTTTAGACAAAAATATTACCTAATATTATGAGCTCAATTGACAACCCAAGTAAAAACAAAGATATATATATATATTTCGTTATATGGAATTGGAGACAAAAATATTACCTAATATTATGAGATCAATTGACAATCCAAGTAAAAAAAAGATATACATATTTCATTATATGGAATTGGAGATAATTGAGTTTATGTAAATTGTATATAGATTGCATATACAGACTATATATCCCCAATTCTATATTTGAAATTATATATATTTCTTTTTATATACCCTATATATAATTTTTTTATTTATTTGGGAACACTATTCACATAAATTCGAGATGGCCAGTGACTATAACTTTTTTTACAGAATGTAAGAAGAAAGTATTGAGATGAACTGAGCAGCCAACGAGTCTTTCGATCCCCGTTGGTCCCAAGGGTAGTTAGTTCGTTGCATCAACACTTCTATATACTCCCAGAGCTTCTGGCAATGCGGCTGGACTAACGTAGCTCGTATTGCTAGCTTAGCACCCTTCTGACCCCTTCGCCAGCAGCAACGCTTCCGCAGGGGTTGTTCTGCCAACGGAAAAGCTCACCGACCCGCCATAAAGCAAGAACAACGAATCCATCATCGCGGAGACACGCACACGTCACTCAAGTCAACACGGCGAGCCTCAATTCAACCTGTTTCCCTTCTCTATCGCTATAGCGTTCACGGTTTCTCTCTGCTATGCTCTTGCACAGATATAGATATAGATTTATATGCATTTAGGCGCGTATATTACGCACCATAGCTTAATATGGATCAATGGGAGTTTTAGTTTGATTTCTGTCGCTAGATAAGCTGCACTGGATTAAGCCTATTGGGATTTAACCGAGGATCTCATGCACACGTTCGTCGACTGTGTGATTATCGATCTTTTGACAGTCACGCGTTTCTCCTGATCCTTAAAGTCTCTTAAAGGGAAACTCGATATAGACATTTTTTCTTGAAATTTGCAGAAATTTATTTTTTAACTGAGATTTTTTTTTATTCTGCACGGACTAAATGAAACTGCGTTACTTTTTAATAACTATAAGATTTTGTAAGATTTTCTGCAATGCCAAAAAGTAGCGCAAATCAAGAATAGTGGTTAAAATCGAGAGTGAAATGAAAGCATAAATTTGTGTCTTATTTTTTTCGGTAAGTTGTGAGCAAAGATATACAGTATTCACAAGATTCGAACTCAGAAAAAAAAAGTGGAAATTATGCAGTCGGTTATTGATTTTTCTAAGTTTGTATCATTTTTGTATTTTTGTATTTTTTTTTTTGTTTTGATAAGGTACAAGAACAAAAGTTGTAAAGTAGAACTTTGCACAACTTTTAAATTAAAAATCACGTAAAATCCAAATCATTTTACCGATCACCACCAAATTTGGTAGGTAGCAGCCGGGAATGTTATTTTTCATATGTAGAAAATTTCAGTTGATTTGGTGAGATTTCAAGTGAGTTAAAGTAGAAAGAATATTTTTTGAAAAATTCAACATCCTATAAAAACCGAACTTTTTTAGAGATTTATTCCAAATTCAATACCGATCCTCCTTTAACATAGTTTTATTCATAAAAAAATATTTAGCTCAATAGCTAAAAATTTGCGGATGCTGAAGAGCGTACAGACATTTTTCGAAAATTGCAAATTCAAATAAAATCTGAACTTATTTTTTAATTTTTTTGAAAATTGCCACAAAAAAGACGTCGACCTGCTTCACATGTTTGCTAAAAAGCGGGCGAAAAAAATTTGTGCACAAAAACAAAACTTTCTCTATGAGGAAGCAAAAATGATTTTTTATTTGAACTTAAGAGATGATTAATATTTTCTACGGTGGTGCAAGTTCAGAATTAACATTACAAAATCAATCCAAACTCAGTCACAAAGTTCTGCGAGTTTTATTATTTTTTCCAGTCGATTCGATTTTTATGCCTACACCGAGAGAAAAAATTTCATTGATTCACGGAAATCTTTGCCAATGAAATTAAATACTTGAATTTCAATACAATCTTTTGTTTGAATGATCTCAAACTCAACGAAAAGTAGTGACATTGATTCGAAGAAACATTTCTTTAAACCAATGAAACTTTTTCATTGATTTCAAAGATGTCGTCTCTGATTCAATGAAACCTTCTTCTTACCAGCTCAAAATTTCGAAACCTATTTTTTCCTGAAGTACGCGGCAGATAAAGCTCAAATTTTGTGAGTATGTAAGGAAGTACGGCAGAAATAGGCTAAGCTTCTGGCTCCTCGAAACTCGAAGCCGTTCGTTCGGGAGAACCGGAAAACAAAAAAGTGAGGTTAGGTGCGAGAGAGAGATCAATGAAACCGTTTCTTTGAACCAATGAAAACGTCTCTTTAAAACAATGAAATTGTTTCTTTATTATATGCTCACTAAGTAAATCTTTATTTACAGGCAATGAAATGTTCTCTTTGAAATTCAAATGCATGGTTACCGTGCCTATACATGTACTATATAGGAGTGTAGAAGCGCGACTCTATGCTTTTGCATGACTTATTCTGTGCGTGATGCCTTTCTGCCAATAGTTGGCTTTCAAAAGAGAGTGAAAGCACGCCATAGCGAATAATATACACGAATTTTCTATTCTGTTTTAATTTCTCTTTGATTACGCTACTGGCATTTTTTTTATACACCGAGAGAAGAAGTTTCATTGATTCATGGAAATCTTTGCCAATGAAATGAAATACTTGAATTTCAATACAATCTTTTCTTTGAATGATCTCAAACTCAACGAAAAGTAGTGACATTGATTCGAAGAAACATTTCTTTAAACCAATGAACCTTTTTCATTGATTTCAAAGATGTCGTCTCTGATTCAATGAAACCTTCTTCTTACCAGCTCAAAATTTCGAAACCTATTTTTTCCTGAAGTACGCGGCAGATAAAGCTCAAATTTTGTGAGTATGTAAGGAAGTACGGCAGAAATAGGCTAAGCTTCTGGCTCCTCGAAACTCGAAGCCGTTCGTTCGGGAGAACCGGAAAACAAAAAAGTGAGGTTAGGTGCGAGAGAGAGATCAATGAAAACGTTTCTTTGAACCAATGAAAACGTCTCTTTAAAACAATGAAACTGTTTCTTTATTATATGCTCACTAAGTGAATCTTTATTTACAGGCAATGAAATGTTCTCTTTGAAATTCAAATGCACTATTTCATTGAAATCAAAGAAATATTTCGTTGAAATCAATGAAAAAAAATCAATCCACCCATTTCTTTGGCGTTGATGAAATCTTTTCTCTCGGTGTATTCTGACTAGACATAGAAGCATTCCAAAATCATTTATATACTCACTGACTCAGACTTTACCGGTAAAATCGTGTAGGTTGTTTTCTCCGCACCTATCCAGAATTTAAATACCATTAAGACATCTTGTGTGTGTGGACATTACACAACATTTAACCCACATTAGTGTATGACCATTTCTCCCCTTTTCTGATGTCTTATTAGGTTAATTAGATCCGATCGCGATTGTTAAGCGCAGAGTTGCTGGTTAGAATAAATTAGTATTGGACGACACAATGAAAGTGAGAGGAAATCGAAAGGGGAAAAAATGAAGGTGTATAGTAATTTTCATTTAAATTATGGCTTTGAAGAGAATGAAAGTTCCATGACCTGTCTCGGCAAGCTGCTGGACTGAATGGTGAGTCACGTGGCTGTATACTGCAGTTCGCGTGGGCTCGAATGTGTGGGGAATCCCGTGGTGGATTGCATCTGCAGTATTCGACGAGTCGGCCATTTCAAAGAAACTCTTGAAGCACTCGACGAGTGAATCAGACGGAAATAGTAACCCTCTCAGAAATTGGAGAAATAAAAGAAAATGTATTGACTAGAAATTGAATAAAAATTAATGGGATCCACTGTGCCACGTTTCATCGAGCTTTATTTTAAATACTTTTCCATCCATTAACCCTAACATCTGAAAAAAAAATTAACACGACGTAGCTTTTTTTTAAATTATTATTTTAATTTTTTAAAATTTACACTCGAGTCTATATTTTGACATTTTTACCTTTATCCCATATTGTTTACAAAACGATAAATTATTTTTTTTAATAATTAATTATTTATTCAATAATTTCAATAAATTATTCATTAATTAGTTATCCGCATCTTTTTTTCTTTTTTTCTCTTAAGATGTTCTAGAGCAAAATTTAAAAAAACACTACAATTTTTTTTCAGAATTAAAAAAAATTTTTTTTTTAAATTACCTAAAATTTTCTATAGCTAAATAATTTTGTCATACAGCAAAAAAAAATCTTTGTTTGCGATTTTTAAAAAATGCATATATTATAATTTAATTCTGACTTCCCTTATTGATAATAGATTAGAATATATCATTTCAGATTTAAAAAAAACGATCTCGTGTATTAATCGAACAGTTTTGTGGTGGTGAAAAATCATCATCATCACAAAGTTACTACACAAACCACTCTGCGTTCGTTATAGCCGGTGGGTAAATATATCTACGTGGAAAACGAGCCGACGTCGTTGATGGATGAAGTGATCGGTGAAAGATACAAGGATTTTGCTTGGAGGGGTTGCGGAGATCGCCCGCATCGCAATTAGCAAATCTGTGACTGCTTCGATGGCCAAGGGAGCCTCTCATCGTTTTCTCGTTTTCTACAGTCTCGCGTCGTGTCTCTACTGTACTCTCAATTTATCCTGTGGAGAACTCATTCCCCTCAAAGTCCTTCGTCCTCTTATTTCTCGTATCGTTCTCTGTCGTCAAAACCGGCAGACCGATCTCGTGGCTTCCTTCTCATCCTCAATCGTTTCTACGAATTCAATATAATAATGCGTACCCATCCCCTGTCAGTACCTCAACCCCCGAAACAACCCCTAGTATCCTGGTGGCTTAGCCTTTGCGTCAGTGATGCTCAGCCAAAGGTACGAGAAAATGAAAACGTGGGAGATCAAAATTTGCCACCCTTAAACAATTTGGGATAACATAACCGCTAATGATGGTCATAAAGTATATATGGAAATAAAGTATATGAGGCCTTCCAATGGTTATCGACAGGGTCGCGACGCTCATATATTTTTTTTTCTTATGAGATGTTGTAGAGCAAAATAAAAATAATACTCTAGAATTTTTTAAAGAATTTTTTAAAAAATTGTGTTTTTTTAATTACCTAAAATTTGATTTTCTCAAACTACGTCGACGATTTTTCTTTTCTTTTTTTACAGTATATTCTGTGTCCAAAAACAAATTTTTTTAGCCTGGGCCCAGAGTGGAGCGAGGCCTCGATTAGCAGCTAAAAATAAAACAAAATTTTTAAAAATGTAAAAAAATACCCCAATCTTGAATCTCTCTAAAAGTACGTCGATGATTTTTTTTTTTTTTTTTTTCAAAAATTTTATAGTAAGTCTGTGTGTAATTTAATAGTAGTCTGTGTCCAAAAATAAAATTTTTGAGACTGGAACAAAAATAGGGGGCAGTCGAGAATAGCAACTAAAAATAAAATTCTCTCAGAATTTTATTTTTATAATATTTTTTTATAATATTTTATTTTTAAATAAAATTCTCTCAGCATTTTATTTTTATAGTATAATTTTAATAAAATTCTCTCAGAATTTTATTTTTATATAAAAGATGTATCCTAGATGTACAAGATATATTTTTCCCAAAAACTCTATATGTCGAATATATCTTAGGTTATATGCGAAGTATATGCAAGTGAAAAATATATCTGTGATAGATCCAAAATACATAAAAAATGTATTTTAGTCATATTATTGTCCGGAAAATTCCATATGTCAGATATATTTTCGTATATATTTCTTTTCCGTGGGCGGAAGCTGGTCCCAAGTAAAAAAAAAAAATTATATTTAGTCTGATATGTAGGCCATATATAGGGATGATTCCCGCTTAATTTTTCATACTCTCAAGGGGGTCGTTCAATAATTTTGATAATTTTTTATCAAATAGTATTTTGAAAAAGAAACGACACGTATTTTTTTATTTGTCGCTACGAGCAATATTTTCGACACACGAGTTTGTGTAAACATTTGCATTTTTCGGGATCTATATATTTTTAATCGTTAATATTTTGCAAATTAATAAACCTATCGAAAAATGTCCAAGATTAAATTTGTGCAGTTTGCAAAGGGCATAATGTATATTAAAAATGTTATTTTAGTTTTCCTAAAATTTTGTTATATGACATTAAACAACAATATATCGTTTTGCAAAAAAGGCCACTTTTTATCATTTTTTTATACTTACATAAAAATTCTGTTCAAAATTACGAAATTTTGAAAACCCTGTCCAGAATGGACCGATTTTTTAAATAAAAAGTTCCACTTTATTGAAGTTTTTTAATATCCCAAATTTCTACATAAAAGTTGAATTACGTAGAACTATTCGAAAAAAAATCCCGGCGGCCTGCAAAGTGTTTAAAAAATTTCGTAATTTTCGACAGAATTATTATGTAAGTATACAAACATGATAAAAATTGGCCCTTTTTGCAAAACGATATATTTTTGTATGTACTCTATACATATTTTTTTTTTACTTGTGATAAAATCGGTAAGTCATTAACAGCCTTGTCTAATAAAATTTCGAAAAATTGTCCCCATATTCCTAATGAGTTTATGAAAATTTTTCAACGCTGATATTATCCGAATCTAACTAGAGGATAGAAACGAAAGGTCAATGGATGGAGAACCAGCGAGAACCTCATTCTGTCACGAAAATCGGTATACTCAGAGTCTGAAAACGTGGTAGATGTTGAGCCCCCGGGGGTGGCTTACCGAAAACGTTATTGCCATGTCACCGGCTTCAGGATTATTGCGAATCATTTTTTCCACATGAAAGTGAAGCCTCTTCGACCTACCTATACCTTTTCCTTCCAGCTTCAGAGGGAAGACTGAAAAGCTCGTATATCTCGTTCGCTTATTGTAGGGATGTTACATATAACGCTTTTCCGGTCTCTTCCTGAGACCTTGATAAGGCTCAAGGCTCGACGAATATGTCATGTCGTCGTAACCCCATAGAAATTTGTAGCCCTAGGCTACAATAACGGAGTTTCTGGAGCGACGAATGAAATAGAATGCACTAGGCACATATTATACCGAGTCATCGTATAGGATACGTAAGTTTGTGTGACTGCATGTATCATCTCAACAAGATCTCTTTCAATTCGACATCCATGTCACAACTTTTTTTTCTTTTTTTCCTTTCAAGCTTCTACAGTTATACTCCATGAAATCGTTTCTGCTTGAAGTCTTTCTTTTTTGATCCGCTCGAAAGACGTTTCGCATCTTCCGTGTGCTTGCACAAACGCTAGCGCTTATTTCCTTCCCCCGAGAAACGAGCTTTTTCTGACGGTAAGGGGAACATAAACGACATGGCGTGCCAGAAGGGAATCGCAAATTCGCCTGACAATGAAAAAAACTGCGATAGAAGTTGTTAGAACCTAAGGGAGAGTATGAGGCTATTGAGCTCAGTGAGAATTGGGGGTGAAGGGTCGAAGCTTAAGAAAAGGGGATTCACCTGTTGGGAGTTACAGAAATGGCGAAGAGAAACACGATGCGCTCAGTGAGTTTTTTTTTTTTGGTTACAATGGGTAAATGATATAGTGATTGGCCTTTTAGAAGACGATCATTGTAATTTCTTAAGGAAAAATATTATATAAAGATTTTTATAGAAGATATATACGAAGTGGATATATGGAAATTTTATATATTTTATATAGTTTTTAGTTCTCTCACTCAGTTAGTTTTTTTTGATACAGTGGGTAAATGGTATAGTGATTGGCCTTTTAGAGGACGATGAATGTAATTTCTCAAGGAAAAATATTATATAAAGATTTTTATAGAAGCTATATACGAAAGTGGATATATGGAAATTTTATATATTTTATATAGTTTTTAGTTCTCTCACTCAGTTAGTTTTTTTTGTTACAGTGGGTAAATGGTATAGTGATTGGCCTTTTAGAGGACGATCATTGTAATTTCTCAAGGAAAAATATTATATAAAGATTTTTATAGAAGCTATATACGAAAATAGATATATGGAAATTTTATATATTTTTACAATTATAAATTTAAAATCAATTTCTAAATACCTATATAAAAACATATATTATTTTATATAGTATCAACAAATTTCTATATATTTATGAAATCCATATTGTTATATTTCTGACAGACAATCAGAAATATGATATCGATATAATTCATATATAGATTACAACTGCTATGTACAATACGAATATAAGCTATAATATACATATACTACATAAAAAAATATTTTTTTTTATATAGTTCTTTAGAAATTAATTTTATAAGTTTATATTGACTATAGAGAATATATGAAGATTCTATATGTCCACTTTCGTATATAGTTTCTATAAAAAGCTTTATGTAATATTTTTACTTGGGTTGTAGTTGGCATGCTTTTAGCTATTTTTGTAACCTTCATTGTCGAATGACTATTCACTAGCAAATAGGCAATACCTTAATACCAAACCGCTTAATCTTTGCTCCCCTTTTTTGATGGGGTTGCAAAAACCGCACAATCAAATGTCTTTCTTGATTCAGTTTATGCCGAACACTTATTTTTCCATGAGTAATATGGAAATGGAAATATATCCAAAAATATATCTAATATACAATCAACATTTCGGCGGATGATATATTTTTTATATATTTTCGATATACCTCAGATATATTTTTCGCTTGCATATTTTTTCCAATATATCCTAACGTATATCCAACATATATAATTTTTTGGCAAAAATATATTTAGTATAAAAATGATATATTATACGAAAACATATAATACACGAAAATGAATGAACAAACTTTTTGGACGAGAATCAAAACTCCCCCTTTTTTTATGCGGTTGCAAAAACCGCACAATCAAATGTCTTTCTTCATTCGAAGACTCACAGTTCATGCCTAACACTTGTTTTTCTGTGAGCAATATAACAAAACGTAAGCCCTAGGCGACGTGGAACGAAAATAAATGAACAAACTTTCTGAGCGAAACTCAAAGGGGCAAAATGTGGATAGAGTAATAGCAGATAGTAGAGTATGATATTGTGGGTTTAGGATGAGATATGAGATCCTCATGGAATCCATAAAAACAACGTCCACGGGCAATTTCGCATCACAAGGGAATATCACAAAACTGGTCGTCGGAAACCGTGTGTATGACGTGTGTTTCTGCAAGGGATGGTTGGCTTTTGATCTATCGCAAGGTTTCATTAAATTACTATATATCCTACGAACGTTATATTCGCTCGAGCGAATTTTAACCCACCGTCTCCCTTATGCCGCGAACCGTATGAAAACAGTGCGAACCAAATGAGATGGATGATTTTTAGGGACGGATTTTTCATAAAAGTAGAAAGTAAAATTGCAATTTCAAGATACACAGAGAATTTGTAGAATGATTTAGAAAACCCTATGTTTGCTTTCTCATAGAGGAAACTTTGTTTTCGTGAAATTTTTTTTTTTTCGAGATTTTCATATCAGGACACTCAGAATGGTTTAAAACGTCGAGAAAAGTGGTTTAGAAAAAATGTCTGTATGTGTGTGTGTGTGTGTACCCAAGTAAAAAAATTATATATAGAGTATATAAAAAATATATATAGTTTTACACATAGAATTGGGCATATATAGTTTTTATAAAATCTATATACAATTTATATACAATTTACACATAAACCCAATTTTACAAGTGATCTTATATATAAATTGTGTATAGATTGTATATAGAATTTACACCGACTATATATGCCCAATTCCATATGTCGGACTATATATAACTATTTTACTTGGGTATGTGCACAATTTTTTGTTAGGACGATAGCCGTCGCAATTTTTAAGATATCGGGCTCAAATTTGAACCACGAGTAAACTGTCGTTAAACAAGGTATGTGATTGAATTTGGAGTTAATCCATCAAGGTGTTCAAAATTTATGGCGTTTTGAATTTTTTGGAGAATGGCAGCTCGGGCTCTAACTCCCGCAATTTTTATGATATCCTGCTCAAGCTTGGACCAGAAGTGGACTGTTATCAAATAGTGTTTGAGATTAAATTTGGTATCAATCCGTTAAGAGGTTCACAATTTATGGCATTTTTAAATTTTTTGACATTTTTTCTTCGTGCTCTAACTTTCGCAATCTTTAAGATATCGGGCTCCAATTTGGTCCACAAGTGGACTGTTATTAAATAAAGTTTGGGAGTGAATTTGACGTCAATCCGTTACGGGGTTTAAAATTTATGGCATTTTAAATTTTTTGTTTGTGCTCTAACCTCCGCCATTTTTAAGATATCGAGTTCAAATTTGGTCCACAAGTAGAGTGTGGGTAAACTAAGCATCAGTTCGAATCTGGCGAGAATCTATCAAGGGGTTCAAAACTAATGTCGATAAAATTTTTTTTAAACAAGGCTGCAAAGTAGAACTTTATAAATTGCTTCCTCATTATTGTTGGATTTTTACAAAGCTTCCTCTACGAGGAAGCCAAAATAGATTAACATGCTTCCTCATAGAGGTAGATTTGAAAAAATCCAACATTAATAAGGAAGCAATTTGCAAAGTTCTTTAAAATTGCTTTATGTGGTCTATCAAAAATTCAGGTACTGGAATGATGATAACCACACTATAGACTTTGAAAATAACGTAAAATTCTAATACAGATAGATTTTGAATTATATAAACCAAAATCTAAATTCTATGCACTTTAATTAATCAGAGAATTAAATTAATCGATTGTCAACAATTCTATTCAAGAATATTTAAGAATCATAAGGAAGGAAAAAGCACAACAGTGAAAAAAGTAACAACCCCCATGCAAGTGTCGCCATCGAACGGCGAATACTTGGAATGCTAAAGCTCACAGACTCGGTTGTCTCTGGGAGAGTGGCGCCAGCGAGCTCTTTCCCCTATGGAGGGAAAGTAAGAAAGCTTCGATGTTACGACACAGTAGATACAGTCGGCAGTTTTGTACTGCATCGTTGGGTATAGCATAACAGAGAAATTGGGCGCTGGACTCGAAAACATTGCGAGGGAATCTCATTCCGTTGGGGTAGCGCCCTGATACTGTTACACATAAGGTGAATGCACCAGTAATTGAACAGTCACCAGTGAATGAACAACAACTTTTTGAGAATTCCCAAGTAAAAAATATTGTATAATAAAACAATTATTAGTCCGACGTATGGAATTGGGTATATATAGTCAGGATTAACTCTATATACACTCTATATGCAATTTATATATAATATACCAACTGTATAGTTGGGTTTATGTATAAATTGTATATATGCACAATTCTATGTTTAAAACTATATCTTTTTTTTGCTCGGGTTCATAAGAAATTCTGATGGCTGGGCTAAACATTATATTTTTCATTTGTCTAGTTATTAGCTATTATTTTGTTGCAGAAGCCTACTTTCGACTAAACAAGTAGGTTAAATTGACCCGTTCAATTACCGTTTTTTTTTTTTTTGGATTTTATGCTTTTAGTATAAAAAAAAAAAAAACTTTATAATGAAAATAGGGTATTTTTTTATTTGCTTCACATTATTCGACATTCTGATCATCGATTAAAATTTTCTCTATTTTTTATTATTTCATTATTATTTTTTAAAATTTTTATTATTTTATTATTATTTTCATATTTATTTTTTAGCTATCTACCGTAATTATTTTGTTGCAGAAGTCTGTTTTCGGCTAAAAGAGTGGGTTAAATTAACTTGTTAATTTACTGGTGTTTTTGGATTTTTGTCTTTTAATATTTATTTATTTTTGTATACTTTACGATATTTTTGAAAATATGATATTTTTTTACTTGCATCACAACATTCGATATTCTAGTCATCGATTAAAATTTTCGGAGATAGTGTGGAAATATTATATTTTGTAGAAACCTATGATAAACAAATCGTTCTGCTTGTTCATTTACTGGTGGCTTTACCCTACACGCATTTGTTCTCTTTCTGCCGTGAATTAAGGGCCTTCCAGTCTCGCGGGTTGTAGTGCGTGCGCGCGTGTTTACACACCGTAGAAATGTGCCCTGGTGGAGTGAACAGCAGCGCAGGCGTGCAAGGGGAGACACGAGCTGTGCCGTAATTCCTTCGCACCACGTGGGTGCACACCCATGGGGCATAGTCGTCCCGGGACCCCAGAATATGTGACTCACAAGATTTATGATCCTAGGATCGCCGCTAGACGAGCCAATCTCTTGCGGCTCGGCGCAAGAGCCGGTGCAGGGTATCCCCAAAGCTACGAGTGAAGCTTGATACATACACATAGGCATAGAAATGAAAATTCGCATGGAACCCCACAATTTTTTCCAGCAACAGCAGCAGCTATTTATTCTCCTGCCTACACGGCTGTAATTCCACAATAAATAGCGCCAAATAATATTACTAACAATTTAAAAAAAAAATGTATTCACTTTTGTTTCGGGTGACATTGAAAATAGCGAATAGCAAAAATCGCGAATAGCTAAAATAGCGAATAGCTAAAATCGCGAATAGCTAAAATTGCGAATAGCTAAAATAGCGAATAGCTAAAATAGCGAAGAGCTATAATATGCGAATAGCTAAAATAGCGAACAGCTAAAACAGCGAATAGCTAAAATCGCGAATAGCTAAAATCGCGAATACCTAAAATAGCGAATAGCTAAAATAGCGAATAGCTAAAATAGAGAATAGCTATAATATGCGAATAGCTAAAATAGCGAATAGCTAAAATAGCGAATAGCTAAAATAGCGAATAGCTAAAATAGCGATTAGCTAAAATAGCGAATAGCTAAAATCGCGAATAGCTAAAATCGCGAATACCTAAAATAGCGAATAGCTAAAATAGCGAATAGCTAAAATCGCGAATAGCTAAAATCGCGAATAGCTAAAATCGCGAATAGCTAAAATCGCGAATGGCTAAAATAGCAAATAGCTAAAATAGCGAATAACTAAAATAGCGAATAACTAAAATCGCGAATAGCTAAAATCGCGAATAGCTCAAATAGCGAATAACTAAAATCGCGAATAGCTAAAATTGCGAATAGCTAAAATCGCGAATGGCTAAAATAGCGAATAGCTAAAATAGCGAATAGCTAAAATAGCGAAAAGCTAAAATCGCGAATAGCTCAAATAGCGAATAACTAAAATCGCGAATAGCTAAAATCGCGAATAGCTAAAATCGCGAATGGCTAAAATCGCGAATAGCTAAAATCGCGAATAGCTAAAATAGCGAATAGCCAATATCGCGAATAGCTAAAGTGACGAATTTCATAATAACAGCCATTCTAGATTCATGCGTTATTTATATTTAAATTCGCTATTTCAGACCTTCGCAATTTTGATCATTCGCTATTTTTACCTCCATTAAAAATATTTTAAATGCTATTCCATTTTCCGAATGAATTTCTTGAACTGTCCAATTCGTTGTACGAAAACAGATGTGAAGTGATATTTTCCTACGTTTGTCATATAAATAAATTGTAAATGTTAATTGTACCTGCGCTTGTCTTCTTTCGCACGGACAATTGTGAAGCTTTTCCAGCTGTTGCTGAATCAAATAAAATGCAGCGTACTGCTGGCTATCCGGCGACAATGGAGAATCTGGACTGTCGGGTGACCCCAAGCCAGAACTTTTGCTATCGCTTGTTTTGATTGTCCCATCTCCGGAGTCTTCTTCTTGTCTGAGTTCAGGGTTAACGCGACAAGTTGTCGTATCCTTCTGCAGCGGTGACAGCGGCGAGAGGGGCGAACCTATTCCAGAACTTTCGGAACTCGAGTTCACCAGACCACGACCTTTCGATGACGTTGATCTCGTCAATTTCGGCTTGGGTATTGAACTTTTACGTTGCGACTCGCGTGAAACTTTTCCTGAAATCTTTCCACTCGAAGTCGGCGAATTTCGCCAAGCTGACGAGTCCTTCGTTGACTTTGTTGATCTCCAAACAAGAGGATCTTTGCACAACTTTAAACCAAATTCTTTTCTCACTGCAAGTTTTGAAGACCGTTTTTCGGGCTGCAATTCCACAGGTTCTTTCGGTCCTTTATTGCAACCATTTCCATCTTGGACATCAATGGATCGGCGTTTAAATTCTTTACATTCAACACTTTTTCCTATTTTTATTTTACATTTTGGATTTTCTTGACGAGCAGATTCTCCGCTTATAACTATATCACTTTTATTATCCTTAACTTTTTCATCGGATTTCCTGGTTTTCTTCTCTTCGAGAGGTTTTCCACCGGGTTTTAGGTTCTGAGTTTTCTGCAACGTTTGCTCGGCGTTGGAAGGACTATTGAGAATTAGTAGATCGTCCGTAGTATCCAAAAGACGTAGATCAAAGCCACCGATGAAATTTCTCACCTCGTAATACTCAACGTTCTCGAAGCAATTTCCCATGGACGAGAATGTTGCACTCAAAGACGTTGGACGACGTTTCACCGTTCCAGTTGCGGTGCTCGGTGAATCCCAATCCACGTGAAAAGTTCTTCGCTTGGAAGACATTCTTGGATATCACAATTTAGGGGACTTTTTTTATACATTCACGAAAGCTAAAAGCGATATGTTCGAATAGTTGAAATTTCTATTTCACATCAGTGTCAAAACGGAAATTTTGCTGGCGCTTTGACATCTTCACAGATTTTCCAATTTTTCCATCGTCAATAAAGCGTCACAGTCGAAATTTATTACCCAACAAAACAAATTTGTTTATTTAACTATAATTTGAAATTCCACACTAATTTTATCTATTATAATCACTAAACGTGTGTAAAAGATCCTTTGGATTATACACCACTATTGCACACTGAACACATATTCCCTTCATCGTCACAAACACGTTGTAAACAGAATCAACAACAAAATAACAAAATTCACTGCATTATTCCAACACAAACACTGGAACTAAGTATCACTTGATTTTAAACGTTACATTTAATTTGTCAGCTCCAACAGCCGACAAACCATCGAACGTATATATAATTCGGCCACAGCACCACTAACATCACGTTAATTTGTCAGCACTTGATGTTAAGTTCGAGGTCTTGAACTCAGATAATAGTTTTACTTGCCAAAAATGTCGTTGGAAAACACTTCAACGAAATTTTTCAGCACTTGATGTTAACAAAACCAGGAGAAAACGAGAAAAACACTTGAATGAAGTATTAGTACATTTTTCAGCACTTGATGTTAACAAAACCAGGAGAAAACGAGAAAAGCTCTTGAACAAAGTATCACTAAATTTGAAACATTAAATGAAATTTTCCAGCACTTGATGTTAACAAAAACTAGAAAAACACTTGAAAAAGCACTACGTTGTTGTCGCTTGGATTCGTCGTGAGTTAGTGACAAAGAAAATCACAGTGAAGATCGTGGACCATGAAAGTATCGAAGGAAGCTGAAAGAAGCGACCATCGATGGAAGGGCGAATGAACGATAAGCATATTTTCAAGTTCTTGCACTCAGACAATAGTTGCACTTGCCAAAAATGTCCTTAGCAAACACTTGAACGAAGTATCACTAAATTTAAAACGTTAAATGAAATTTTCCAGCACTTGATGTTAACAAAACCAGGAGAAAACGAGAAAAACTCTTGAACGAAGTATCACAAAATTTGAAACATTAAATGAAATTTTCCAGCACTTGATGTTAACAAAAACTAGGAAAACACTTGAAAAAGCACTACGTTGTTGTCGCGCGGCTTCGTCGTGAGTTAGTGACGAAGAAAATCACAATGAAGATCGTGGACCATGAAAGTATCGAAGGAAGCTGAAAGAAGCGACTATCGATGGAAGGGCGAGTGAACGATAAGCGTATTTTCGGGTTCTTGCACTCAGACAATAGGTGCACTTGCCAAGAGTGCCCCTGGCAAACTGAAACCGCCCCTAGGCACATCAACCCACCCTTCGTCGGCGACAACTACGAGGAGAAAGATTGCGTGAGGGTGTGCGTTAGATTCTCTGCATCACCGTCGATGGTTTCGCCCACGAGGATAAAATAAATGTGTGCGAGTGTGCATCGGATTCTGCAGAACGGATGACGTCGAGAAATTGTAATAAGTGTGAGTGCGCGTGTGCGTGAGCCCCATTGGCCCCTGTAGAGAATCGTGATGGTACCCCAGGCACTAGGCGCCATGACTAGGTCTGTCTACCACCACCATCACCACTACCACACCCCCTATCATAGCCATGGGGCTAAAACCTAATTACATTGGGCCATGGGGTTGGTGTACCATGTATACCATTGCCCACTGCTATTTTCCTATTCACTTCCTCAGCTTGCAACATATTGCAACGACCAACACTCGTTCATTCGGCATATAATCTCGTGACGAAACGATAGACGATGTCCAATGTTGTGCGTGTCTCGGCCAATGTGGTCATATGAATTCCACCGAAGTTTGCTCGCGCGCCCTTTTTCCCCTTCGTTGATATTCCAGCACGTATTGTTTGCCCAGTAAACAAAGACGACATGGCGAAATCTTTGATTTGTTCTTGTCACGCGAAAATTGGAAATCAAGACTACGCTTATTTGATTCATCAACAGACACAACAAAATCTCGGCGGGAAAATTGGTGACGAAATCTGTCTTCGCTACTTGGAATAACGGAATTAATGGCTGATGTAACCCATTTTATTGAATTCGGTGTACAGCATAATTGACAGAAAATTGGAAGAATTATTCTTTCGGATAAAAGAGTTTTGGGAATTGGTGGGAACGATCTTTATATAGGATAGGTCATTTTAAAAAGATTATTGACAGACTATGATGCGCTGATATTCCAGCCCGTATTGTTTGTCCAGTAAACAAAGACGGCGAAATCTTTGATTTGTTTTTGTCGCCGGAAAATTGGAAATCAAGTCTACCCTTATTGGATTCATCAAGACATAACAAAATCTGGGGGAGAAAATTAGTGACCGAAATATATGATTTGTCTTCGCTACTTGGAATAACGGAATTAATGTTTGATGTACCATTTTATTGAATTTATTATATCGGATTGATCAGCATAATTGAGAGAAAATTGAAAGAATTATTTTTTCAGAATTGGTAGGAACGATCTTTCTATATGGTAGGTCCTTATAAAAACACTATTATTCTGAGCTTTTCATAAGAATCTCATTATCGATCAAATTTCCATTTCTACATAATAATTAATCATACATATATATTTTGCAAATCAGTTAAAAAATTTACGCATTAGAGTGGTCCATAACAAAATCATGTTCTATTAACTGTATAAACTGACAACTCTTAATTTTTAATCCATACACATACTTCTATTAGTTACCACCGCAATTCTAGTCTTAGCAACAAAAGCAAATAATTTAACTATTTTTCTCTCACCAATAAAAAAAAAATTGTCGAACATATTTCAAATGACTATCTGTCACTTTATTACAACCTTTACCACATTTTTCTCTGTACCTTTTCACGAACTGACTGCAGTGCTTCTTTCCCAATCACACCATCGCTCTTTTCTCCAACTCCTTTTATATTCCTGCGCGACAGGACGGAAAATCTGCAAGATTTCTTGAACTACATATATATGGATCTTTCGATCAGCATCATCCAAAAATGTTCAGGAAAGTAAAAGCGTTGGGAAACGCGATTGAGATAGGAAGGTCGGTGCGATTGTCGGTAATAATAGAAACGTCTCGGGAGCGTGATATCTCGTGGCATTCATCTCTTCGGCAGACATTGTGTGTTATAGAACACACACAGAAATGCTTGTGACGTTTGTATATGTGTAAACGTTTGCAAATGTTAAAGTGGTGTGAGTAAAGAGCGCAGTGCAGAAGGCAGGCTCGCTCATGAATACCATTTGGATAAAATCTCATCGGTTAGACGCCATGGGGTGGAGGGAGTCCACTCCTCACCAACCGCCATGGGGCATTTACAACCCCAGCAGCAACAGCATCAGCAACGTGGCTGTTCCACTCTCGCTTTAGATCTGGTGAAAAGGGAAAGTGGAAGGGTGCCAGTTAAACCAGCATTTTGATTGTGTAATATACACACACACACATACATCGAACCATGCGCGTCAACCGTACTCAGTATAACCGAATGAATGCCCGAGAACTACGATCAATTTTTAATGTACGTACATACATACACACACATGCACCACTTTACCAGCTCGAGTCTTCATATTTGCTAGGGTTACATGGTCTGTGAACACGTGTGTTTTTGTTTGGTTATATTTTGACACCAATTTCGCGGGGGATCTGATTAAAACATCTACTCGCTCTCGGATTATCAAATTGTAAACGCAAATAGAGACTGTTCAATCAGTAGAGCAAAATGACCACCGATTTGCACGGGATTTTATCAAGGTGATGTACTTGGAATAATATTATTTCATGTCATGGAATATTTTATATTTTTTGTATTCACACCGAGAGAAAAGATTTCATTGACGCCAAAGAAATGGGTGGATTGATTTTTTTTTTCATTGATTTCAACGAAATATTTCTTTGATTTCAATGAAATAGTGCATTTGAATTTCAAAGAGAACATTTGATTGCCTGTAAATAAAGGTTTACTTAGTGAGCATATAATAAAGAAACAGTTTCATTGTTTTAAAGAGACGTTTTCATTGGTTCAAAGAAACGTTTTCATTGATCTCTCTCTCGCACCTAACCTCACTTGTTTGTTTTCCGGTTCTCCCGAACGAACGGCTTCGAGTTTCGAGGAGTCAGAAGCTTAGCCTATTTCTGCCGTACTTCCTTACATACTCACAAAATTTGTGCTTTATCTGCCGCGTACTTCAGGAAAAAATAGGTTTCGAAATTTTGAGCTGGTAAGAAGAAGGTTTCATTGAATCAGAGACGACATCTTTGAAATCAATGAAAAAGGTTCATTGGTTTAAAGAAATGTTTCTTCGAATCAATGTCACTACTTTTCATTGAGTTTGAGATCATTCAAAGAAAAGATAGTATTGAAATTCAAGTATTTCATTTCATTGGCAAAGATTTCCGTGAATCAATGAAACTTTTTCTCTCGGTGCAGTCATTTTTATTTATAATTTACTCGGATGGCGTTCGAGATAGCGAATGGCGAAAATAGCGAATTTCATAATAATGGTCATTCTAGATTCAGATGTTCATTATATTTAAATAAGCTATTTTAGCTATTCGCTATTTTGACCCCCGTCCAATTAAAATGCAATCAAATTAGCGAATGGTTGAAATAGCGCATTTCATTACGGTGGCCATTCTAGATTCAGACATTCATTATTTAGAAATTCGCTATTTTGGTCATTCGCTATTTTTACCCCCACCCGGAAAAATATTATATCATGTGATGGAACACATTACATTTTTTCTATTATTTTATTTTTATTTCTGAATTCTCACATTTATGAATTTATGTTAATGCGAATATTCAGAGCATAACAAAAAATTGCAAAATTTATTTTGGTAAATAACAAAGCTGATTTGTTAAAACAAAAAAAAATGTCTTTTTAATCAATGTCGAAAATTTACAAATGTTTTTTTGTATAATTTGTAATATTTGAGATAATTTAAATGTGATTTTGTGAAAAATCATTTTGATCAAAGATGATTTTTAATTAGATTATTTTATATTTTGGAATATTAAGTGATGTTGAATTTGTCTTATTCCTAGGTTTAAATTTGTAATTTTTCTTTAAATTTTACGTTTACCCGCTCGATTCTAAAATTCATGAGTCACCCACGTCAATGCAAACATCATACACCATACGAAGATTTTATGTAGTCGCACTCTGGGGAGAAATACCATCCCCCTTTCGTCAACCCTTCGCGTCTGGTGTCAGACAATTTTGTAAAGGGTACGTACGACATTTATATAGCTACATACAAACCAATAAAAAAAAGTCCAATGTAGTATTGGCTTTTTTATTTTTTTCAATATATATTAATTTTAGCCTTTTATTTAATAAAAAATTAATTTCTAAACCTATCATATTGTTTACAAAAAATGTAATAAACAATTATAATTAAAAACAGCAATTTATAAATTCTATACGAATCATAAAGACCGCTTATCGTGAAAATGTAAAATAATAATGAAATCCACTGGAAAATATAAATTCAACATTTAAACCATAATCGTAATTTTTAATATCTCTACAATTAATTCATCCCCATATGCAAAGTACGACGAATTATTTGCAAACTAATTGCGTATTACACAAGCCCATTAATTTTCCCGAAAATTGATGGTCATAAATTTGAAATCACAAACCTGCGGGAATGAGTTCATTGAAGGCTGTTAATAAAAATGAATGATGCAGCTGATGAATACAACGAAAGGGTGCACAAGCTGATGAGCAGCTGCGTAATTTAAAGCGATCCTCTGCGGTACTACGATGCTCAATAACGCGTTGGAAAATAAACCGTGCGCGAAAATTGCAATCCACTTTCCGCTTCCGGCCACAATACGTATTTTCCTATATATATATATATATATATATTTTGCGAGCGTTGTGCTAATGAATAGAGCGAGGTTCCTCCGTATAACGGGAGATTACAACTTATAATCCGCATATCCCGTTATAGGTTACCCGCTCGACGTACCGTAGGAAGATTAAGTCTGCGAGGATGCGTAGGTCCAGTCGAGCCAGAACGTGGCTGATTCTGCACCCTCTGTACGACCAACAACCCCTGGGCTTTGCCGCAAATACTACATATATGAAATTGTACCAAGGGCCCGATTTTCTCTGGGCTACAGCCCCTCAGTTACTACCCCCTATAACGGATCGGGCGCGAGCTTAAGTCTAGTACTTCTATCGCGCAAGCGTCTGTATACGCCTCATTTAGCTCGTACGTCTCCCCGCGCCAACATATGCAATTCCACAAGATCCCGTTAATAATATTTCGAGAGAAATATTGGCAGGACGCGAAATCGATTCTAGAAATTTATTCCGTATATGATGCCAAGGGTGCGTTGGTGTGTGGAGTACGGTGTTAAAAATATTTCGCATATGTGAATCGTTAATTCCATTCTACGTTTTTGATTTCAGAATTTAGAGATCCGACTTCTGGTCGGAAAATCCAAACAAAATTTTTTTAATTTAAGGTATCGAATTTTGGCCTTTACTATCGTTCTCAAATCGCATATTCTACCTCAGAAAATACCGGTTACAAGCCTGTTTATAATGGTTTTAAAAAAAGTGCACTTTGTCGGTTTCAGATTTCAGAATTCACAGATCCGATTTCCCGTCGGAAAATCCAACCTAAATTTTTTTTCTTCGAGATATCGAATTTTGGCCTTCACTATCATTTTCAAGTGGCATATTCTACTTCGGAAAATAGCGGTTACAAGCCTTTTTACCATGATTTAAAAAAAAAGTAACCTTTGTGCATTTTCGATTTCAGAATTCACAGATCCGACTTCCGGTCGGAAAATTGAACCTAATTCTTTTTTCTTCAAGATATCAAATTTTGGCCGTCACTAATGTTCTCAAGTCGCATATTCTACCTCAGAAAATATCGGTTATAGCCTACCATGATTTGAAAAAAAGTGAACTTTGTCGGTTTCAGATTTCAGAATTCACAGATCCGACTTGCGGTCGGAAAATTCAAACCAAATTATTTTTCTTCAAGATATCGAATTGTGGCCATCACTATCGTTCTCAAGTCGAATATTCTACCTCAGAAAATATCAGTTACAAGCCTTTTTACCATGTTTTTTAAAAAAGTGAACTTTGTCGGTTTCAGATTTCAGAATTCACAGATTCGACTTCCGGTCGGAAAATTCAAAACAAATTTTTTTTCTTCAAAATATCGAATTTTGGTCTTCGCTATCATTCTCAAGTGGCATATTCTACCTCAGAAAATATCGGTTACAAGCCTTTTTACCATGATTTAAAAAAAAAGTAACCTTTGTGCATTTCAGATTTCTGAATTCACAGATCCGATTTCCGGTCGGAAAATTCAACCAAATTTTTTTTCTTCGAGATATCGGTTTTTGGCCTTCACTATCGTTCCCAAGTCGCATATTCTACCTCAGAAAATACCGGTTACAAGCCTGTTTATAATGATTTTAAAAAAAGTGACGTTTGTCCGTTTCAGAATTCGCAGATCCGACTTCCGGTCGGAAAATCCAACCTAAATTTTTTTTTCTTCAAGATATCGAATTGTGGCCATCACTATCGTCAAGTCGAATATTCTACTTCAGAAAGCACCGGTTACAAGCCTTTTTACCATGATTTTAAAAAAAGTGACCATTGTGCATTTCAGATTTTAGAATTCACAGATCCGATTTCCGGTCGGAAAATTCAAACCAATTTTTTTTTCTTTGAGATATCGAATTTTGGCCTTTACTATCGTTCTCAAGTCAGATATTTTACCTCAGAAAATACCGGTTACAAGCCTTTTTACCATATTTTTTAAAAAAGTGACCTTTGTCCATCTCTGGTTTCAGAATTTACAGATCCGACTTCCGGTCGGAAAATTAAACCCAAATTTTTTTTCTTCAAGATATCGAATTTTGGTCATCAGGATCATTCTCGAGTCGCATATTCTACCTCAGAAAATACCGGTTACAAGCCTTTTTACCACGATTTTAAAAAAAGTGTCCTTTGTGCGTTTCAGATATCAGAATTCACAGATCCGACTTCCGGTCGGAAAATCCAACCCAAGTTTTTTTTTCTTCGAGATATCGATTTTTGGCCTTTACTATTGGTTTCAAGTCGCATATTCTACCTCAGAAAATACCGGTTACAAGCCTTTTTACCATGATTTTAAAAAAAGTGACCTTTGTGCATTTCAGATTTTAGAATTCACAGATCCGATTTCCGGTCGGAAAATTTAACCCAAATTCTTTTTTCTTCAAGATATCGAATTGTGGCCATCACTATCGTCAAGTCGAATATTCTACTTCAGAAAGCACCGGTTACAAGCCTTTTTACCATGTTTTTAAAAAAGTGAACTTTGTCGGTTTCAGATTTCAGAATTCACAGATCCGACTTCCGGTCGCAAAATTCAACCAATTTTTTTTTCTTCAAGATATCGATTTTTGGCCTTCACTATCGTTCTCAAGTCGCATATTCTACCTCAGAAAATACCGATTACAAGCCTTTTTACCATGATTTTAAAAAAAGTGAACTTTGTCGGTTTCAGAATTCACAGATCCGATTTCCGGTCGGAAAATTCAACCTAAATTTGTTTTCTTCGAGATATCGATTTTTGGCCTTTACTATCGTTCGAGTCGCCTATTCTACCTCAGAAAATACCAGTTACAAGCATTTTTACCATGATTTAAAAAAATGTGACTTATTTCCATTTCTGACTTCAGAATTCACAGATCCGAATCAGCTAATAAATTCAACCGAGTACATTACGATAATAACTAATTTTTACACTCATCTTCACGACTACAACACGTCACTCGTGTCACACCTAAACGGCGCTCATTTACGACAGTCGTTAACGGTATATAATGGTCGATCAGTTTATTACCGATAGGGTATTAAATTCTACCCCCGTGCGTGGAACAACCCTTAACCAAAAGCAACGAGTGCGAGGGATGCTTACCGACCGAGAGTTGGGTTTCCCTTCCACTCGATAGGGAGATGAAAGTTTCAGTGGATAAACCATCTGAGTCTCGCGCCCTCCAGGGATAGCAACTCGGTATAAGCGGTCGTGGCGTGGATGTTGGCAACTTTCCCACAGAGTTTGGTCGATGTTGCGTGAGATGGAGCTTTGTAACCAGAGCCGCTACATTGGGGCGCGTGTACGCTAGTGTTCACTCTTCAGGTATAACTCGAGAGGGTGCGTTGGCGGGTTCCAGGGAAGTTTCGTGCGCTCGGCGTGGCGCCTCAGGCCTCACTATGGATTTGCCATTAATTCGAAACCCTGGAGAAGTATTGTCTAACCGGTAGGCGCGCACCCTCGAATATAACATGCGTACCTGCGAGTGGCTCTCGAAAATAGTAGCGCACACTAAACCTCTAAATTTCTATATCAGAAATTCGTAGAGATTTCAAGTACCCAACAATTTTTGACAATAATTTTCTAAAATCTCTAAAAGAGTAATAATTTTTTGCTTTTTTAAAAATATTGTAAGTAAAATGTAGCAAGTGAATAAGAAATATAGAAAAATGTGTTTGGTTCGGACTATCAGCAGAGTAAAACCGAAATATTCATTTTTTTATTAACTTTCTTAAGAAAAAATTATTAACTGATTTTTTTGTAATTTTAGTAAATACAGCTATTTTGAAAATAATTTTGCAAGATCCAAAAAACGAACTCAAAATGCAATTTTTTTTGTTTTTTCGTTTTATAAAGTGTAGGAAAATATTTTAATAATGGTAAAAAAATTGGAAAAGTTTATTAACTCCTTTTAGACTTTGAATGGTCAGTTATTTTTTTTACTATTTTATTTTTTTTAAATCTACTACTATATAAAATCGATTCTAAGTTATGCTACAAAAATGTCCGATTAAGATGTGATGAAATTTTGAACAAAAAATTCCGCTGTCTTTAACCAGAACCTATTAATTCCTTAAGTAAAATGCGAAACACCGTAATAAAAGCGTGATGCTTCGCACAAGTTCCATTTTAATACAATTTTTTTTTTTTAAGACTACTGTTATATCAAATATATGTATTCGAGGCTCGTAAGGTCGTGCGGTCTAATTAGAGGGTGCAAGGCGAAGGGTGGGAAGGGTCAAAAGGAAGAAGAGGAAAAAAAAACACAAAACAAGGGGAGAAGTTATGAGGAAGAGGCGAGGAAAAACTGGGAGCGCACCTTGTGGAAAACGAGAAAAAGCTGTTTTACTCGAATATTGCTATGTCTATATCGAAAATTGCAATCGGATATCTCAGAATTTACAGGAGTTGAAATCTTTACAGACATTTAAAAAAAATTGAAATTGCAATAAAATAGAACCACACTATCGATTCTCGCCAAATTTGGTACACATCATGGTTTGATGGTAGTCCATTTACGTACAATATTTCAGCCTGATATTTCTTAATTTGCGAAAGTTATAGCGTAAAAACAATATTTTCAAAATTTTCAAAATGCTGTAAAATTTGAATTTTCCAACCGATTTGCGTCAACTACAATCCCAAATGTTGGTGTATGACAGCCCACTTGTGTGCCAAATTTGACGAAGATACATCTATAATTACGATAGTTATCGCGCTTACAAGGAAATCTGCACATATACACACATATACACATACAGACATTTTTCCTAAACCACTTTTCTCGACGTTTTGGACCATTCTAAGTGTCCTGACATTAAAATCTCGAAATTAAAGCAGATTATTAAAATTCAAGTACTTTTACTGTAAAATAAAAATAAATCATTGAATGTGCTATAGACTACATTAATTTAACATTACACTTGTATATTAAATGTAATATACTGGTTTATGCATAAAAATTTCCAGTAAAAGTGTATTAAATTTCAAGTAGATTTTTTTGTACAGTGTACAAGTATTTTTACCATGATTTAAAATGCAAATTGCAAAGTTGAACTCTGCAGCCTTGTTTAAAAAAATGTTAAATGGCATTAGTTTTGAATCCCTTGACAGATTCTCGCCAGATTCGAACTGATGCTTAGTTTACCCACACTCTACTTGTGGACCAAATTTGAGCCGAATATCTTAAAAATTGCGGAAGTTAGAGCACGAACAAAAAATTCAAAATGCCATAAATTTTAAACCCCTTAACGGATTAACGTCAAATTCAGTCCCAAGCTTTATTTAATAACAGTCCACTTGTGGACCAAATTTGAACCCGATATCTTAAAAATTGCCAAAGTTAGAGCACGAACAAAAAATGTCAAAAAATGTTTAAATGCCATAAATTGTGAACCCCTTAACGGATTGACATCAAATTTAATCCCAAACACTATATGATAACAGTCGACTTCTGGTCCAAGTTTGAGCCGGATATCATAAAAATTGCGGGAGTTAGAGCCCGAGCTGACATTCTCCAAAAAATTCAAAACGCCATAAATTTCGACCACCTTGATGAATTAACTCCAAATTCAATCCCATACCTTGTTTAACGACAGTTTACACGTGGTTCAAATTTGAGCCCGATATCTTAAAAATCGCGACGGCTATCGTGCTAACAAAAAATTGTGCAGAAACACACAGACAGACATTTTTTCTAAACCCCTTTTCTCGACGTTTTAGACCATTCTGAGTGTCCCGACTTGAAAATCTCGAAAGAAATTTCACGAAAACAAACCTTCCTCTACGAGGAAGCAAAATAGTAAAAATTTTCCATTTCCACCTTGTGGAAAACGAGAAAAAGCATTGCAGCGCTGTATCTATTGGGAATTGTGCCTGTAACGTGCGCACGTATCTTTCTAATGCCTCGCGGCTCTGCTGGATTTTCCCACGTGGCCGTTAGATCATGCGCGCTCGAGTAGCCGCGCCATACGAGAGAGAACGTATAAGTATTGTCGTGCCGCGTGTGGAAAGCTGTGGCGCGTTTATTGCACCGGGGCATTTTACCTTGACTTGGCAGGATGGGTGAGGGGGTGGCACTGAGCCGACGGGATGTAGAGAGGTACCGGGAATAGAGAACGAACCGAGGGTCGACGGGAGGAGGGATATGGGAGGGAATTGAGGGGTAGGGTAGATGGTCCGTTGGAAAAGCGAAAGTTGACTTTAAACTTTGAAGGGGATGAGACTCTACGCGCAGTCTCACTTTCTACAGCTTTCTCTTTCGACCTCCTGCGCTTTTATCCTTTCCTTTACGCTCTCTCCCATTTTTTTCCGTTGCTTTCGCTCGTTTTCTCATCGACGTCGCGCGGACTTTGCGTCCTCGTCATCGCGAGTAAAACAGCAACTTGCCTTTTTTTTACGGCCCTCACGCCTCAAGAAAGTAAAGAGCACTTTCTTTGCCATCGCAGATGGAGTAAATTGTATTAGGAAGTTTAAGACTTTGGCTAAGTCGTCGGCTAACCAATTAAACTCTTTTTAAAAGTGGCGATATTTAAACTATGCTTTACTCACGATTTGTTTAATTTGATGTTTTTTTTTTAAATACTTATTATATAGTGATGATGTTAGATTTATTTGGATATTTAATGTAAATAATTATAATTTAATACATGATTATGACACAAACTATCATCATTATGGCCAGAATTGTCATTGAACCACATTCTCGGATTTTAAAATGTATTTAAAGTTTTCAGATTATAATTCAAATTGAAATCAGTGATTCAACACCGGCAATTGACAAGATCGTTAATATCGATCAATATAGACCCAATTTATAACAGCAAATCATACATTGATCAGAAAATCTATACGGACGTTTGAACCAAAACCTTTTCGTCATTCCAGTTTGCAAATTATAATTGTAATAATAATTTTCGAAAATTATAATTCTAATAATATTTTTCGCGAATTGTAATTGTAATAACAATTTTCGCAAATTATAATTGCAATAATAATTTTCGCAAATTATAATTATAACAATAATTTTCGAAAATTATAATTGTAATAAACATTTTCGCAAATTTTAATTGCTATAATCATTTTCGCAAATTATAATTGTAATAATAACATTCGCAAATTATAATTGCAATAATAATTTTCGCAAATTATAATTGCAATAATAATTTTCGCAAATTATAATTCTAATAACAATTTTCGCAAATTATAATTGTAATAATAATTTTCGCAAATTATAATTCTAATAATAATTTTCGCAAATTACAATTGTAATAATAATTTTCGCAAATTATAATTCTAATAATAATTTTCGCAAATTATAATTGTAATAATAATTTTCGCAAATTATAATTGTAATAATAATTTTCGCAAATAATAATTCTAATAATAATTTTCGCAAATTATAATTCTAATAACAATTTTCGCAAATTATAATTGTAATAATAATTTTCGCAAATTATAATTGTAATAATAATTTTCGAAAATTATAATTTTAATAATAATTTTCGCAAATTATATTCCATGAAGGTTACGCGAAAGTGTGAATCTGATTATTCTGCTATTCCAAAAAGAATTTTATTTCACTCAGTGTGTAAAAACGTGGTTTTACGCACGCTTCGCGTGCGTCACACCTCATTTACACACCTTGTGAAATAAAATTTTGTACGATACTCATGCGAAAAACGTTTTATGAACTCGTGTGATTGCACTCGCCTTCGGCTCGTGCTGCAAACTCACACTCGTCAGAAAAAGTTTTTTCGCTCTCGTATCGTAATGTACTATTATCGTGCTCTTGAACTGCTCCGACGGAGAGTCTAAGGAGAAAGAAGAGAAAAATAAAGAGTGAATGCAGTGGTAAAGATGAAAGCATTGGAAAGTCGTTGAGACATCGTGTCAGTGCAAAGGCATATCAAGCCTATTCTACAAGCCATAGCACAGCCTCGATTTCCATTTTCTTCGCGTTTACGTTTACCGTTCAGCCCTTACGTCACATAACATCACGCACGTTGATACTCAACTCCCTCTGTTCCTTCGCCCGCTCTGAATTCATCGTCGGTACCAGCACAAAAGTCTTGTCGTTCGCTCGCATGCAGACCATTTTTTGCTCGACATCAGCAACCGGTCACGTGTACCATCCAGACTAACCCTTACGTTACTATTTCGATAAGATATTTGCTATCATCAACAACGTGTTCGAAATAGCCAAAGAAGAAAACAAAAAAATATTAGAATAAAATTACGAAATTACTCACTTAATAGTTCATATTTTTTAAACTTTTATAATAACAATTTCCACAGAAACTTTTTGATTAATTTTACACAAAAAATGTTATGTATTTATAATTTAGCAAAAAAAAAAAAAAAAAAAAAATTAGTGACTTAATTTGGTAAAAATATTAAATTTGACTAAAAAAATTTTATGGCACATATAATTTCACGAAAAAAATTATGACTGCGCGAAATTTACAGAAAAAAAATATCATTTTTCATACTTGACAATAATCAGTGAAATATTTTTTTTGAAAATCAACAACAGTAAATAATATTGTGTATTTATAGTCCTGCAAAAAAAAAGTAGAAAAATAAATTGTTAAAAATATTAGTTTTGACGAATATACAAACTTCTACAGAATATCTACAAAAACTTTTTGATTAATTTTACACAAAAAAAAATGTTATCTATTTATAGTTTAGCAAAAAAATAAAATAAAAAATTAGTGACTTAATTTGGTAAAAATATTAAACTCGAGTAAAAAATTTCTATGTCACTTTTAATTTCACAAAAAAAAAAATTATGACCACGCCAAATTTACAGAAACAAAATATCATTTCCCAAAATTGACAATAGCCAATAAAACACAACAATAAAATTGATATCAATAAAACAGGTTTTTTTAAAAATAATTATAGACTCGCATGCAGACTACTTTTTGCTCCACACCTAACTGCAACCCTAAAAGTTCGATAATATATTTGCCATCAACAACAAAGTGGTGAAAAGAGGAGAAGAAGAAAAAGTGTATCGGAATAAAACTAAAAGCAACAAAAGCGTTGAGTGAACGTACTATGTAGAACCATCGTCGGCATTGCACGCGAGTTTATCGATATATCGTGCAAACAATCTCTTAAAACGTAACCACCAACCGCGACATATATCAAGACAAAAATATTCATATATCGCACCACAATACCGAAGAAAGTTTGAATTCTTGACAAAAAGTTTGTGCGAATTTAGCATTTAGTGGAGTAGAACGATACACGATAATGTTCAGGAGTAACAAAACAGTATTTTAAGTTAACTGTACAGAAAGAGGGAGATAATATTATGCTCGTATATAAAAGTCCCTCTTAATGTTTAACGTAAACTGTTTTGACTTTGAGTCGAAAAATTTATATTACCAATATTTATGTCACTAAATGATTGTGGATTATATTATATTATATTATATTATATTATATTATATTATATTATATTATATTATATTATATTATATTATATTATATTATATTATATTATATTATATTATATTATATTATATTATATTATATTATATTATATTATATTATATTATATTATATTATATTATATTATATTATATTATATTATATTATATTATATTATATTATATTATATTATATTATATTATATTATATTATATTATATTATATTATATTATATTATATTATATTATATTATATTATATTATATTATATTATATTATATTATATTATATTATATTATATTATATTATATTTTATTTTATTTTATTATCATCGATTGTAAAAAAAATAATTACTTTAAAAACCAAAATAATTTAAATAATTTGAAACGCTTTTCAAGTCGAATAGTGTCGATCTCTGAGCTCCGGAGGTTAAATTAGTGGCATGAGCTATACAAGGTAAGCTCATTCTTTCTGCCGTAATACTTTCTACGTGCCAGGCATAAGATTTTCTTATTACGCCGAGTTAATTTAATAAGTCAAACGAGGAAACGAGAAAGGGAAAGCAGCTGTAAATCAACAATAACGACGACAACGACGATCCCTAGGGTCTGTTCAACTTTGCGGATTTAAAAAAAAAACCTGAATCCTTCCTACGCGTTCAATCCTTGCATCGAACTTTTTTCTTTTTCACTTTTTTTTTCTCTTGAAAATGAAGCAAAGGCAAATACACTTTTGATGTACAAGGTTTGCTGGCGTGATGAGGTTTGTAAGCAAGTTCTTCCGGACGATTGCATTTTTCTTATTCATGCTTCCGTAATATACAGGAGCGTAATAAAGCGCCTCTTCTAATTAAAAGTAACGACAAAACGCGTGGCAGCATAGCGCGTTTGTGAAAGGGCGAAATCTCGTTCGTTTTGGACGCAACGCGCAGAGAGGATGACGCAAAGCGGCAACGAACGACGAGGTATAAGGGAACATCGAGTGAGGAGAGTCTCTACGCTCGAATGAGCAAACGAGCGAACTCGTAGCGCAGCTCAATTTCACAGAACGGTGTCGATTCTGGTGATGTACTACTGCGATGAAATTTCACAGTCACCCGGACCGTCCAACGACCTGTGTTGCCTTCCCTTCGGACGCTATGCCAGCGCCGCTGATTTAATACACCGATCTATCATGCGCACGAGTGAATTCCCGATAAAAAAAAAAGACTGAAATCGTTCGATATATCTTCATCCTACACGTCGGTAACAAAAAATACAAGAATATGCACTGTGTCAAAATTGAGTGCCACGTATTCGCGACGAATATGTTCCGCCAATACGTGACACCTCAGACAAAGTGACGATTTTTTTTTTTTTTTTTTTTGAGACTGTATTAAATATTTGTTAGCCCAAAGCTACATTCTAAATGGCAGCTTTGGTAGTAAAAACAATTGAAAGGTACAAACGCTTTTCTTAACGAACCACTATTTTTTCCTACCGTTCACAATTTAATAATTGTGAAATATGTTTGAGTAACGTCTTGAAATAATGTGAAATATCTGAAAATCTTGAAATATTAAAAAATCTAGAAATATCTGACCATCTTGAAATATTTAAAAATCTTGAAATATCTGAAAATCTTGAAATATCTGAAAATCTTGAAATATCTAAAAATCTTGAAATATCTAAAAATCTTGAAATATCTGAAAATTTTGAAATATTTAAAAATCTTGAAATATCTGAAAATCTTGAAATATCTGAAAATCTTAAAATATCTGAAAATCTTGAAACATCTGAAATCTTGAAATATCTGAAAATATTGAAATATCTGAAAATCTTGAAATATCTGAAAATCTTGAAATATCTGAAAATCTTGAAATATCTGAAAATCTTGAAATATCTCAAAATCTTGAAATATCTGAAAATCTTGAAATATTTAAAAATCTTGAAATATCTCAAAATCTTCAAATATCTGAAAATCTTGAAACATCTGAAATCTTGAAATATCTGAAAATATTGAAATATCTGAAAATCTTGAAATATCTGAAAATCTTGAAATATCTGAAAATCTTGAAATATTTAAAAATCTTGAAATATCTGAAATCTTTAAATATTTCGTAATCTCGAAATATCCGAAAACTTTTGAATAACTTAAATTTTCAAAATATCCCGAAACCTTTGAATATCTGAAAATCTAAAAATATCTCAAAATCTCGAACCACCTAATAATCCCGAAATATGTCAAAATCTTGAAACACCAATCGATTCAATATAACGATTGACATCACCCGCATATTGTCTGCGTATTGATGTGTATTCATAACATACGTAGGAAGGAAATACGTACGTTGAATAAAGTGTAAAAGTAGAAGGGAAGATGCGCCTGTCGCCAAAGTAGCCCGTTGATCTCCAACGATGTCACAAAGAAAAAGAGCGAAGAAAGAAAAAAAAAGAAATATGTAAGTGAAAGACGAAGAAAGCTAGAGAAGGTTAAGTAGAAAGGTGAAGTTTATCGTTCAACCCTCAGAGCACAGCCTGTGCACGCACGAAGGACGTTTCTTGGTTCCTTCCCTCTTCTTCCATTTCTCTACGATAGCTATCTTCGTCATTTTATCTCTCTCGCTCGTTTCTTCCCTCAGGGCTTTTGCCGGAGGCAAAATTACCATTCAGAGGGTCGCAAGCCTCGAAGAAGCTCCGGGTGAATCTCGAACGTAACTCCAGCGTTTCTTGTTCATGTAGTATATGCATATATAAGACCCGCCAATAGAAACTACGATGAAGCATACATCGACTCAAGCACCAAACAGCTCGAAGGGTTAGCTCAAGATAACTAACGCACCTATACTGAGAAAAATCGTGATATTAGTTCAGGCAACAATTAAGCCATAACTGCACATTCTTAGTCCATGCAACAATTTAAATAGTTATTTTAACTGATTTAATGGTTAAATTAACTTGATTCAAAGAAATTTCTTTGAAATCTTGGCCTATGAAACGTTTCCATGTCATCAATGAAATAATGTATTTAAATTAATGTCTAAATGTATTTGAGATTTCTGTTGAAGATAAATTGAACTGATATTGAAATTTCTATTGCACGAAGAGAAAACTTGTATTGCATCAACAAATCAGTTGTTAATATAGTGACAGCAAAGCTTTATTTCTTAACCTAACAAAAATTATTTGCTAGGATTGTCAAAAAATTTGCTAGACCAGCAAAAAAATTTGCTAGGCCAGCTAAATTGTTTGTTAGGTCAGCAAATACATTTTCTAGGCCAACAAATAAAGTTTGCTGTCACTATGCTAGCAAATGATTTTTCTCCGTGTGAAAATAGATTGAAGTGATATTGAAATTTCTATTAAAAATAAATTTTCAAAACGATATACATTTTTGTTACAATAACTATTATTAACTATTGGATTGACTGTGAATAATTAGTACAGATAACGTTTGTCTATAATGTCTGAGTTTATATTACACTATAAATTTATAATTACCATTATCTTGTTTTTTTTTTCTAAGTATAGTGCGCTACTAGCAAAACTTGACTGGAGCTTTACTGGCTCGTGAACTCACGCGTTCGTCTCATTACAGAAGCCCAATTAAGAAAGTTGTGGGACGCCTAATACTACGCAACAGCCCTTCTCCCCCACGAGCTAGCTTCTGACACTTCCAGCCCTTTCCACGGGTGGAGAGTTAACCCTGCGCCACTGGCATACCCCGTTGAAGGATTTAATACGATAACAACGTAGATTCGGATGAAAGTCTCATTGGTATTAACGTTCCCCTAATTATCGACAATTTGCGCGTCGATGAATCATCGTCAGTACTTTCCCTGCTTGTATTGTTCTTTGCGGTCGTTTATTTCAAGGTCTGGAGCAAAAAGACTTAGGATTCAATGGTTCTAGAAAAGCTTTCCATCTGGAAAAACGATTTGCTAGTTCAACTGGACAATTATCCAAAATGTTTTTATGCAACGTGGGCGATAGTTAAACAATATTAGAAAGGCAAAAGCAACTAAATCCCCGGATGTCGGTTTCAATAATAAAGCAGAATAAACATTTAGTTATTATCAGTTAATTTCAGTTGAGCCAAATAAGTTTTGTAACTATGATGAGACTTAACCGAGCTTCACACACACACATTTGGTCATAACGTGTCTATGTTTCGTAACGCCCAGCTTGACAACTTTGACTGTAGCGTTACGGGAACATTTTCCAATAGACTTTTAATAATATTTTCACTGTTGTATGAATCTTCACTTTCAATAACGACGTTTTCATTTGGCGATACGTCTGTTGCATTGAGGTTATGTTCACTGTCACTTCTTCCGGGTCTTTCGCCGCTGTCACTGTCACTGTGATCACTACCATTTATTTTCTGTCGCTTTGAAGGAGGATCTTCTGCTTCGTTGATGCACTGATCATCTGACACTTCGGTTCTTTTTTTTAAATCTCGATTCTTTTTCACCCGATAATAGGTGGACATATTGATTGTAAAATTTGACGCGTGATTTCCACCTCTCGCCCACCACGACTCACAGGATATTGTAGGAATTCATAGTACCGATGGCGCAATCATCGGCACCAGCAATGGCCCAGCCGTGGAAAACTGCAGCAGCCCATGCTCAGTGCAAATCTATCGGCCATCGCTGGTTGCCAGCAATGGGCCAGACGTGACAAAATGCTGGCAGCTTTTATTTGGTCGCGGCCACGGGCCACTGCTGGCCCCAACGATGGCTCGATAGTCAACCAGTACTGGCTATCATCGGTTGGTAGCCAGTACTCGCCCAATCATTGGCCCCGTTGTAACTGCTGGCATTTCCTATACGGGAAATTGTACAGCGGGCGACGCCTAGTAAATGTTTGTATATGCACGGAGAAAACGGGTTAGTTGAGAAAGCTAACCTTTAAATGCTTGGAGCGTTAGATGTAGTTGGCGCCACCAATCGGTTGGTTCGCGCCACCAATCGGTTGGTTGGCGCCACCGGTCGGTTGGTTGGCGCCAACAATCGGTTGATTGGCGCCACCAATCGGTTGATTGGCGCCACCAATCGGTTGATTGGCGCCACCAATCGGTTGATTGGCGCCACCAATCGGTTGATTGGCGCCACCAATCGGTTGGTTGGCGCCACCAATCGGTTGGTTGGCGCCACCAATCGGTTGGTTGGCGCCACCAATCGGTTGGTTGGCGCCACCAATCGGTTGGTGGGCGTTACCAATCGGTTGGTTGGCGCCACCGATCGGTTGGTTGGCGTCACCGATCGGTTGGTTGGCGCCACCGATCGGTTGATTGGCGCCACCAATCGGTTGATTGGCGCCACCAATCGGTTGGTTGGCGCCACCAATCGGTTGGTTGGCGCCACCTATCGGTTGGTTGGCGCCACCAATCTGTTGGTTGGCGCCACCAATCTGTTGGTTGGCGCCACTAATCGGTTGGTGGGCGTTACCAATCGGTTGGTTGGCGCCACCGATCGGTTGGTTGGCGCCACCGATCGGTTGGTTGGCGCCACCAATCGGTTGGTTGGCGCCACCAATCGGTTTGTTGGCGCCACCAATCGGTTGGTGGGCGTTACCAATCGGTTGGTTGACATCAATCGGTTAGTTGGCATTTCCAATCGGTTGGTTCTGACACCCAATAACTTGCTAATGTTATATTTTACCATGGCTGTTGGTTGGCACGTATCAATCCCGTATTTCCTACAACTACACCCTTTTCTCCGTGTGTCTGGAAAAAAATCCCATTTTTCCACTTTGGATCCCGTTTACTATATGTATCTGGGAATGAGTACTATATTGTTCTCTCGGTGTGTGATGGTATCCATATAAGTCCACACCAATTGGATTGATAACGAGCGGAGTAAAACAAATAGTGTTAAATAATAAATCCACTGACGTGACACTACTAATAACACCAAATTGGTGTCAATTTTGTAACACTCCATGTCATGATCTTTTTGTGATCCAATGTAAAAACAAATAAATTAACAAACAGAATGGTCTTACTCCTCCCACGAAATTCAGCGTTGATTCCAAGTGAAAAGAATGATAAAGATTTGCAATAATTTAAACCATCAATTGCGGCAAATCTTCATCATTCTTTTCACTTGGTATCATATTTTTATTCTGCATAAGAACACAATATTTTTCCATCTACAAAAAAAAAATAATGTTATCGCATTTTCGGGTAAGCAATTCAGAGACGTCACCTTTAGGAATTGTGGACGCATTGGCTGTTTACGTCTTGTTTGTTATTTCAATTCCCTTTCACCTCGAATCGTTTGGTAAGCGCTTTGGGAAACAAAACAAAATGCATTTATGCTGCCTTCTGGTTGGTACTGCGGACTCTAACCCTCGACGAGCCGAGAAGAAGCTTGAGTTGGAATTCGAGGCTGTGAGAGCCACAAGCAGCAAAGCGAGTCGGGCTTTAGGGCCATAAGAGGGGTGGCTGCTGCTCCTGCTCCTTGTACCCGTAGTGATGGTGGTGGTGGTGGTGGTGGTGGTGGTGGTGGGTGCGCTCCCGACGTTACAGCTGCTGTCACATAAATATCCGGAAACCCCTGAATTCTAGAAGCCCCAGGACCACCTCCTATTCCTTCCTTCGGAATCCCAAAGGTCTTTGCTGCACGAGTAAGTGAGAAAGAAGAAGAGAGCTAAGGAACCTCGAGTAAAGTTGCAGAAACTCCTCCACCTCGCTGGTATCGATTCTCAATTCTTACGAACGAAGTCTACGGGGAGGGTGTGGAAAAGATGAGGGAAAAGGAAACGTACGAAAGGGAAGAAGAATATAAGAAGGAGATGGTTTAAACAGAGATGGTGGTAAACTGGGTGATGGTTTCAAAGAGGCAAGAATAAGAAAAAACGAAAACTTGTGGCTCTTCAGAATGTATATGTGTATTTGTGTCCTCGACTTTCTCATCTGCAACCAAAACTACGACGATAGCACAATCGACATTTTATTTTTTTTTCGCAGTTTGTTTCTCGTTCGCCAACGATATATTTTCTCACCGACTTCGAAACCATTTCGATGTCTTACAACGGTCAACTGACGTGCTGAATCATTCAGTAGCTACTGTAAAAGTTTTATTGCTTGCGTACGAATTATCGCGCTTCAACGATCAAGCTATAAAATTCTTATATTCTTTTGCGGCGCAGTTACACGTATTTTTAACAATTACATCGAGCCACTTTAATCTTTTTATTTTTCGTAATAATAAGCCTAGGATTTTAATGCAACTAACATGTTTTTATTGGTGCAATCAGAGAAATTGTGGCTATTAAGTTGCTTTTTCTTTTTCCTATTAGCCATTAAATCTGTTTTTATATTTAAATAAACTTTCCCAATTGCTGGCGTAACTCTTGGTTAGCCATTTTCTGTAAATTACGGATACTGTAAAATAATTATCGTAGCTAAAAAAAAAATAGTCGCATAAAAATAACTTAATAGCTGCTAGAATTATTCAGTAAAGCTAAGCTGATATTTTTTAATAAATAAAATATAATTTTTCAAACTTGACAATATCCAGTAAAATACAAAATAAAAAGGGACATCAATAAAACAGGTTCGATATTGATACTCCGATTATATCGAATTATTTTTTACAGCATACCAGAATTTTTCTGATTGTACGATTTTGTGACGTGAATCCCAACGATTTGATAGCGTTACACGAAGCTATTGAGAGCAGCTATAAACCGGATACATCGTAGTACGATAAGTGTATTAGCGTATAGAAATGATCGGGGGGCGAGATCGTTCGTGAGGAAAGACTACCCCCCGACCCTTAATCACGATGCGTGACGGGGTGTGGTAGTGGTAGGGTAGTATAGGATTATATAGAGTAGACGACGAATAGTCCCGGTAATATTAATCTTCGATTAAGGAGCTTATCGCTTTCTGGTATGCCACACCAAAAGGAACATGCGGAAACTCTATTTCTCTCGGAATTTACGAAAATTGGCTTCAACTCTCTAGTATTGCTGTAAGCTTTTTGCCCCGCCAATAAAAAATTCCCTTTTCCACATTAAGGTTGCACTTTACTATAGATGCAGCGGAGAAAAACTGTCAAAGACGTTCAAAATTAAATGAAAAATCTGATATTGGTGACTATAAATAACGACTCGAAAAAACATCAACTATGTTTTTCGTATAGATGGTGATTAGGATGACAAAGAGACAAAAAAACGACAATGTAGGGGAAAATTTTTTTTTTTTAATTCTTATGATTACAATTTATTAATAAATATTTTGTTGGCTATGAAGCCAATTGGTCATTCCATACCGAGTGAGTTTGCGATCATGGCAATTTTTCTGTAGTAAGCATAATAATGGAAATTCTGTGAAATTTTTAGAAAAATCGATATGATCTGTCTCAACGAAAAAAAAATATTGTTACTTCATTTTGTCAAAAAACGATGGAAATTTTTTTTGTTCGTCTATAGATAATTTTTTATTAAAAAGTACATTTAAAAACTTCAATTTTATACACAAACAAAATTTTTGTACGATCGGTAATTATGAATATACAGTGAATTGAAAAAAAATTAGATAAAAAAATCGTTATTAAAATCTGAGCGAACCATAAGTGCTAAAATTCTGAAATAATTTATAGATGTTTGTGATACTCTTTGTGATACAATTGGTCATTCCATACCAAGTGGGTTTGACATCACGCCAATTTTTCTGTAGTACGCATAATAATGGAAATTCTGTGAAATTTTTAGAAAAATCGATATGATCTGTCTCAATGAAAAAAATATTATTACTTCATTTTGTCAAAAAACAACGGAATTTTTTTTGTTCGTCTATAGATAATTTTTTATTAAAAAGTACATTTATAAACCTAAATTTTATACAGAAATTTTTTTTTTGTAAGATCGGTAATTATGAATATGTAGCGAATTGAAAAAAAAATTAGATAAAAAGATCGGTATTAAAATCTGAGCGAACCATAAGTGCTAAAATTCTGAAATAATTTATAGATGTTTGTGATACTCTTTGTGATACAATTGGTCATTCCATACCAAGCGGGTTTGCCATGACGCCAATTTTTCTGTAGTAAGCATAATAATGGAATTTCTGTGAAATTTTGAGAAAGATCGATATAGTCTGTCTCAACGAAAAAAATATATTATTATTTCATTTTGTCAAAAAACGGCGAAATTTTTTCTCCCGCGTCTCCAGATAATTTTGTATAAAAAAAGTACATTTAAAAACTTAAATTTTATACACAAACAAAATGGTAACTATAAATTTATACTATCCTTAATTATGAATATACAGCGAATTGAAAAAAAAAGCGATAAAAAAAACCGTTATTAAATTTTGAGCAAACCATAAGTGCTAAAATTCTGAAATAATTTATGGATGTTCGTAATACTCTAAACAACTTTGGAAAAAATGATGACCACATGCTAAATTTTGCGACCATGCTAAATTGAATAAATGCCCACTTGGTATAGAATGGCCCCAATATTAAACTATACTTACATAATGACAGAGTGTAGTAGTAGTAGTAGTAGTATTATATGCTATAGGATTATATCTAAAGTAGATGACGAATCGTCCCTCTAATATTAATCTTCGATTAAGAAGCTTATCGCTTTCTGGTGCACCACACAAGAAAAAAGTATTTCTTTGAGAATAGTGTTAAAGACGACGAAAAGTATAAGGAAAGAGACGAAAGGAACGAAAGTGTAAGGCACCTTCGGGGAGCCGGAAAATTTCAGGCTTCGTGTGCGAAAAACCATTGACGTTCTTATCTCTCAGTCCGACGACTCGAATTCCCTCGTCGTACGCTCCTCGTCCCCTTCTGTTTGCAGCCTCTTTTCCCGAGCTCTTTTCTCTATGCTATATCGTTACTCTCCTATCTACCGACAGTTCTGTCTATACGACAATATGCCAGAAGAAATCATCGTCTGAACACCCTACTAGAAGCTTCAAGAGTGGTACACACCGGCTTCGTTTCGATACTGATAGCACAAAAATACGAAGGGCGAAGGGAAGTTGCTAAAGGGCAGACATGGAAGATGCATGATGGAAGATGAATGGAAGGATATAAGAAACAGATGGGAAAAGGCGGCAGAAATAAAAGATAACCATGTAGCGAGGTCGGATTTTACTGTAACGAGCGGATTCGGATCTATAAAGGCGGAATTAGTGGCGAAGCGGATCTACTTGAATCAGAGCAATCGATAACTGAAGCACGAGAATATCCGTGGGCCTATTAACGATTTACTGCAGACAAACTCTAACTCTGTTACCGTAAACATTGATAGGGATACATCAGGGTAATCGAGTGCGCCTATTACTGATCAAAGGCAGTGGATGTTTATCGTGTGATAGGGTGAACACCACTATCGCGGTCAGTAAATTTAACTTTATATACTACTCACTGTAATACATTTATTAATAACATTTTATCTTCACTCGGAGAAATATTAATGTTTTCCAATTTTTAAATAATTTTAGATATTAATTACCTTTTTCGTATGTACTAAATTAAAATTAAGTAAGTATAGTTTAAATTTTTTCATACTTTTTGTATATGACAACTATTTTCACATTTCGACAATAAATATGAATAATTTACATGAATTATTCTTCTTCAATAAATTCTAATATTCAATAGGCTTAATAATCCTTAATCATTTATATATGAAAGTATTTCGAATACATTTTATATTAGATTAATGCCCATCCCTGTAGCCAATAAAATATTTGTTAACAAATTGTAATTATAAGATTTAAAAAAAAATGTTTTTCATCTACGTCGTTGCCGTTTTTCTCTTCGTCATCCTAGTCACTTATAATTTATGTTATATCTACTAACTTTCATTTATTCACTAAATTAAAATTAAGTAAGTGTAGTTCAACTTTATCTTCATAGCCAATAAAATATTTGTTAACAAATTGTAATTATAAGAATTTAGAAAAAGTTTTTCACTTAAGTCGTTGCCGTTTTTCTCTTCGTCATCCTAGTCACTTATAATTTACGTTATATCTACTAACTTTTTTTTATTTACTGAATTAAAATTTAGTAAGTATAGTTCAATTTTATCGTCGTAGCCAATAAAATATTTGTTAACAAATTGTAATTATAAGAATTAAAAAAGAGTTTTTCACTTAAGTCGTTGCCGTTTTTCTCTTCGTCATCCTAGTCACTTATATTATATGTTATATCTACTAACTTTTTTTTATTTACTGAATTAAAATTTAATAAGTATAGTTCAATTTTATCTTCGTAGCCAATAAAATATTTGTTAACAAATTGTAATTATAAGAATTTAAAAAAAAGTTTTTCACTTAAGTCGTTGCCGTTTTTCTCTTCGTCATTCTAGTCACTTATAATTTATGTTATATCTACTAACTTTTTTTTATTTACTGAATTGAAATTTATTAAGTATAGTTCAATTTTATTGTCGTAGCCAATAAAATATTTGTTAACAAATTGTAATTATAAGAATTAAAAAAGAGTTTTCACTTAAGTCGTTGCCGTTTTTCTCTTCGTCATCCTAGTCGCTTATAATTTATATTATATCAACTAACTTTTTTTTATTTACTGAATTAAAATTTAGTCAGTATAGTTCAACTTTATCTTCGTAGCCAATAAAATATTTGTTAACAAATTGTAATTATAAGAATTTAAAAAAAAGTTTTTCACTTAAGTCGTTGCCGTTTTTCTCTTCGTCATCCTAGTCACTTATATTATATGTTATATCTACTAACTTTTTTTATTTACTGAATTAAAATTTAATAAGTATAGTTCAATTTTATCTTCGTAGCCAATAAAATATTTGTTAACAAATTGTAATTATAAGAATTAAAAAAAAAGTTTTCACTTAAGTCGTTGCCGTTTTTCTCTTCGTCATTCTAGTCACTTATAATTTATGTTATATCTACTAACTTTTTTTATTTACTGAATTGAAATTTATTAAGTATAGTTCAATTTTATTGTCGTAGCCAATAAAATATTTGTTAACAAATTGTAATTATAAGAATTAAAAAAGAGTTTTTCACTTAAGTCGTTGCCGTTTTTCTCTTCGTCATCCTAGTCGCTTATAATTTATATTATATCAACTAACTTTTTTTTATTTACTGAATTAAAATTTAGTCAGTATAGTTCAACTTTATCTTCGTAGCCAATAAAATATTTGTTAACAAATTGTAATTATAAGAATTAAAAAGAGTTTTTCACTTAAGTCGTTGCCGTTTTTCTCTTCGTCATCCTAGTCGCTTATAATTTATATTATATCAACTAACTTTTTTTTATTTACTGAATTAAAATTTAGTCAGTATAGTTCAACTTTATCTTCGTAGCCAATAAAATATTTGTTAACAAATTGTAATTATAAGAATTTAAAAAAAGTTTTTCACTTAAGTCGTTGCCGTTTTTCTCTTCGTCATCCTAGTCACTTATATTATATGTTATATCTACTAACTTTTTTTTATTTACTGAATTAAAATTTAATAAGTATAGTTCAATTTATCTTCGTAGCCAATAAAATATTTGTTAACAAATTGTAATTATAAGAATTAAAAAAAAAGTTTTCACTTAAGTCGTTGCCGTTTTTCTCTTCGTCATTCTAGTCACTTATAATTTATGTTATATCTACTAACTTTTTTTTATTTACTGAATTGAAATTTATTAAGTATAGTTCAATTTTATTGTCGTAGCCAATAAAATATTTGTTAACAAATTGTAATTATAAGAATTAAAAAAGAGTTTTTCACTTAAGTCGTTGCCGTTTTTCTCTTCGTCATCCTAGTCGCTTATAATTTATATTATATCAACTAACTTTTTTAAATTTACTGAATTAAAATTTAGTAAGTATAGTTCAACTTTGTCTTCGTAGCCAATAAAATATTTGTTAACAAATTGTAATTATAAGAATTTAAAAAAAAGTTTTTCACTTAAGTCGTTGCCGTTTTTTTCTCTCTTCATCATCCTAGTCACCATCTATACGAAAAATATAGTTGAGGGTTTTTTTAACTGTTGTTTATAGTCACCAATATCAGATTTTTTCACTTAGTTTTGAATGTCTTTGAGAGTTTCTCCGTATCTATAGTGAAGTGCGACCCTAACTCGGAAAAGGGAAAAGGCTTTTATTGGTTGGGCAAGAATCTCGCAGCGACACTAGAGAGTTTAAGCCAATTTTCGTAAATTCTCCGAGGACGACATGAAGAAGACCAGAGACGAAGGTATCGATCTCAGAATCGCTAATCGATTGCCGGACCACGAAACTACATTTTCCAAGCTATTCCAGCAAAATTCTACCCTCTTGCCTCCCCTAGTTTTCCAATCTTCCAGCGCGTCACGCCGAATTTCTCAATGACAAGCCGAGAACGCAAACGGGAGGCATCTCTCGAGAGACTCTTCAACAGGAAGGAAGGAAGGAAGTGAGGAAACCACGAGAAGTTGCTACAACCCTTCTTCAAGTCTCTCTATGAATTAAACTTGATAAGAATTAAATATTCAGAATATAGGTACATGTTTTTTTTTATTTTTATTTAATGTAATTTTTCATTACGGGTAAAGAAAGCATTTTCATCAAATTTCCTATTTTTTATAGAATTTAATAGAAAGTTCTGTAATTTTTTTTTATTTCATAAAATTTCCTAATTTTTATAGAATTTAGTCGAAAGTGCTGTAATTTCACATCTCACTTGCAAATCAAATTTAATAAACTAGAGAAACTGGTTTATTATATTTATTATATATATCAAAATATATTTGCAAATTTACATTACCGGAAATTTTATTCATCAACTGATATATTAAATTTAATACACAAGTGTAATACTTTTTTTAATTATTATTTATAGTAGAAAATGCTGTAATTTTACATCTCACTTGCAAATCAAATTTAATAAACTCGAGAAACTGGTTTATTAAATTTAATTTGCAAGTGAGATGTAAAATTACAGCACTTTCGACTAAATTCTATAAAAATTAGGAAATTTGATGAAAAAAAAAAGTTTTACACTTGTGTATTAAATTAAATATATCAGTTGATGAATAAAATTTCCGGTAATGTAAATTTGCAAATATATTTTAATAGTGTAATGCGAAACAAGGACAAAAATAAATAATTTTTTTAATTTAAAAAATACGTTTTTTATTGTTCATAATCACAATACTTAATTTATTTAACATAGAAAAAAAACGTTTATTATTAAACAATGGAAAGGCGATGAAAAAATGATTTTTTAGAAATTTGGTCAGCTACCAAGTTTCCATGGCTATATATACATTTTTCTTTCTCTGTCCACTTGAGGGAAGCGACCAAGTTATTACGAACGTTCCAAAAGATCGTAGATAACACAAAAAGGATGATGGGGTTCTGCGGTGGTAGTGGTGTGTTGCAATAACCGGACGGAAATGGGCGTCGTGAGAGTAAACGCAACCCTTATTTCCGCCTGGTCGAACTTAGCTAAGGTCGCGCTATATACGAGCTAATTCAACGTGCGAGCTCTAGCTTTGCTGAAACATATGGCGCAGAGGCAAAAAGGGAGAAAGGTAAATTTAGCAAAACACAAAATTATATACAGCGTACATACGATTTTTCGACGTCACACTTAGTCTATTTTGTACTCATAGTTATATCTTGGTTAAAAATGTTACCAAGAAGAATTTTGTAAGTGCAACCAAGTTATTGATTAGGCATACTAAATACTTGGTTGTCTTACTAAATCTCTGGTTCTGTTAACCAATAACTAGGTTTTCATTTTAAAATTTTTAACCAAGTTTTTGGTAGTTACTATCAAGTCTTTTTCTGAGTGTATATATAATTTTTTTTACTTGGTAGGCGAGACAATTATTAAGTGAAAACGAATAATCCAAGCAAAAAAGTATTCAGTCTGCTGGTATTGGATAATAATCAGGCTCATTAGATCTAGGACCGATTCTATCAGACCCGGTCCAAGATGGTCATCCGAGATCATTACCACCTACACCGAGAGAAAAAGTTTCATTGATTCACGGAAATTTTTGCCAATGAAATGAAATACTTGAATTTCAATACTATCTTTTCTTTGTATGATCTCAAACTCAATGAAAAGTAGTGACATTGATTCGAAGAAACATTTCTTTAAACCAATGAACCTTTTTCATTGATATCAAAGATACCGTCTCCGATTCAATGAAACCTTCTTCTTACCAGCTCAAAATTTCGAAACCTATTTTTTCCTAAAGTACGCGGCAGATAAAGCTCAAATTTTGTGAGTATGTGAGGAAGTACGGCAGAAATAGGCTAAGCTTCTGGCTCTTTGAAACTCGAAGCCGTTTGTTCGGGAGAACAGGAAAACAAAAAAGTGAGGTTAGGTGCGAGAGAGAGATCAATGAAAACGATTCTTTGAACAAATGAAAACGTCTCTTTAAAACAATGGAACCGTTTCTTTATTATATGCTCATCAAGTAAATCTTTATTTACAGGCAATGAAATGTTCTCTTTGAAATTCAAATACACTATTTCATTGAAATCAAAGTAATATTTCGTTGAAATCAATTTTTTTAAAATTAATCCACCCATTTCTTTGTCGTCAAAGAAATCTTTTCTCTCAGTGTAATCGAACTTGCCAGATTCTATCCAGATTTTAGCTAGATCCGATATCGTTACCTTTTCCCTGAAGTAACTCACCACATTTTTGTCGAATGTCGACCAAACTTCACATCATTTCTAAGTAAACATATATTTGGATGGTCTGATATGGGATCAAAAAACTTTCAGATTTCAAACAGTCAAATTGGGTTTAACGAATGTCAGTCGAATCTCCGCCAGATCAGAAATTCTTAATCAGACTTGATAGATTCGAGCTGGGTCCGAAATTGTTATGTAGAGTAGATGCACCGTTTTTGGCCATCTTTGGTCCCGTTTTTGCCATCAAGTTTAAACGGATAAAATTATAAATATTGTCGACTCCACAAAAAAAAAACTAACAATTTAAGGAGGTTGAAGCGCTCCACACTAGTCAAATCAGTGCTAAATTTTTAAAAGCGTTTCTTCAATTTCAGATGGTTTAATAATCTGTTCCAAGGTGTTAATCACATAGCAGCATTAGTTCTTGATATTCAAATACATTCACAGCTTTGATGTCAACAGTAAATCGATCAATATCTGCAAATTTCCGATGTTATGTTTTTTCATCCAGTTTTTTAAAAGGGTAAATCGTTATATCAGTCCGATTATGACGACCAATAGCTCATTTTGCTTACTAAAAGATATTCTATCGATTGGCCGTCTATTTTTTTAAATCGTATTAGTAGTTCAAAAGATACAACCGTTTGTTTATCCTATCATAACCTAACATCAAGTATACAAATGGCTGTAACTTTTGAACGCCTGATACTATAGAAAATCCGGACGGTCAATCGATTATGGATCTTCCACTGATCAAAATGAGCTATGTTTCGTCATAATCGGACTGATATTACGGTTTAATCTTTTACAAAACTGGATGAAAAAACATGACATCGGAAATTTGGAGATATTGATCGATTTACTGTTCATATGACAGCTGTGAATGTATTTGAATATCAAGAACTAATGCTGCTATGTGATTAATACCTTGGAAGAGATTATTAAACCATCTAAAATTGTAGAAACGCTTTTAAAAATTTAGCACTGATTTGGCTAGTGTGGAGCGCTTCAACCTCCTTAATAGTTTCTTTATCTAGCACGAGTTCTACAAGTGCATTACAAAATTATGTTACTCTCCACTCGAAGCTTTTTTTATTCGCTCACGGCGGTAAAATTATCCTTCGATGCGAGCGAAAATCGCCAGGATGGATAGAGTGAAAATGGAGAGTGAGAGTTTAAAAATCTGCTGTGGATCGCCGTCATCTGCTTGCAGCTCGTGGTACAAAAATTCTCGCTGCCCATTCTCTCGTATTATTCCGTTGCTGCTGTTGCTGCTGCGTCACGCCTGCCCCTCGTGTCTCGCCTATCCTCCCGCCACTGGATGCTGCTGCTACCCCTGCTCACCTCTCGCCCAACTGGGGTGTAAGATTCCGCAGGCGTAAGCCAATTTACCGCTCGCGCCTCGCCATAACAGAGTAAAACGGAGGAGACCAGAACTCCATCATATGGGTCATTCCATACCAAGTGAACCATTAATTTGCCATCACGCCAATTTTTCTGTACTTTCTAGGCATAATAATGGAAATTCTGTGAAATTTTGAGAAAAACCGAAACGGTCAGTCTCAACGAAAAAAAAAATTACTTTATATTGCCAAAAAACGGCGGAATTTTTTTTTTTAAAGTACAATATAAGTAATTAATATATAAGTAAGTAAGTAAGTAAGTATATATAAGTAATTTTTTCTCAAAAAGTACATTCAAAAACTTAAATTTTATACAGGAACAAATTTTTTGTACAATCGGCAATTTCGAATATACACCAAAGTGAAAAAAAAATTGTATTAAATTTTGGGCAACTCATAGGTGCTAAAATTCTGAAATAATTTATGGATGTTCCTGATACTCTAAACAACTTTTGGAAAAATTATGAACACTTTTTGCGAGCATGCTACACGGAGAGAAATTTATGTGTTGTCACAACATAAAACGAGGACAACAAAAATCGTTACATTAGGCTGGTAAATCTTTTGTTCGGCTGACAAATCAGTTTTGCGATGCTGACAAATCTTTTATTCGGCTGATCAATCTTTTTGTTAGCCTAACAAAACAATTTTTGTTGTCACCGTTTTATGTTGTCACGACACAGAAATTTCTCTCCGTGTATGCATTTGGTTGGCCCGCTTGGTTATGGAATGACCCATATATCTATATATACTCTCTCTGTGTTTTAGTGTGATACAGGATTCTCACGTCCACCACCTCAACACACCACGACCAAGCAGTTTGTACCCTCTTCTACCGTCCGTTGTGCCGCACTCCTCGAAACTAGACGCAGAGGCGCTGTATCTTTAATTATCCGCACCCAGAGTCGGAGCTGAGGGACGAACAGAGGAGTTGCGTATAGGTCTGCTTCTGGCTGTTTGAATATCTCGCTGCTCTTTCTACTAATGTGGAGTCTGGAGAGAGAGAGGGTAAGCTACGCTGGCTCTGAAACACATTACGGTGGCATCTAAGGGCCACTGTTTATTCTAATAATACTCCTGATACTATTAATGCCTCCCTCTCATTAAATTGGTTTATTAAAAAAAAAGTTTTAACCCTCCGTAGACACATCAGGGACTTGATGGCACAATTCAAATTTCAATCTAAAGCTTATCCTGATGATTTCAATTTCTGTTTTTAAATATATTGTATATTTAACTACACCAACTATTCAATAAAGCAGATAATACCACCATGCACCGAGAGAAAAGATTTCATTGACGCCAAAGAAATGGGTGGATTGATTTTTTTTCATTGATTTCAACGAAATATTTCTTTGATTTCAATGAAATAGTGCATTTGAATTTCAAAGAGAACATTTCATTGCCTGTAAATAAAGATTTACTTAGTGAACATATAATAAAGAAACAGTTTCATTGTTTTAAAGAGATGTTTTCATTGGTTCAAAGAAACGTTTTCATTGATCTCTATCTCGCACCTAACCTCACTTTTTTGTTTTCCGGTTCTCCCGAACGAACGGCTTCGAGTTTCGAGGAGCCAGAAGCTTAGCCTATTTCTGCCGTACTTCCTTACATACTCACAAAATTTGAGCTTTATCTGCCGCGTACTTCAGGAAAAAATAGATTTTGAAATTTTGAGCTGGTAAGAAGAAGGTTTCATTGAATCAGAGACGACATCTTTGAAATCAATGAAAAAGGTTCATTGGTTTAAAGAAATGTTTTTTCGAATCAATGTCACTACTTTTCATTGAGTTTGAGATCATTCAAAGAAAAGATAGTATTGAAATTCAAGTATTTCATTTCATTGGCAAAGACTTCCGTGAATCAATGATACTTTTTCTCTCGATGTGTTCACTGTAAAAAAAATCTTAGAATTTAATATAAAAGTGCATAATTTTTCTAGAAATTCAAAGGGTGTGTTATTTGTACACCCTATTAATACTTCCTTCTCATTAAATTGGTTTATTAAAAAAAAAGTTTTAACCCCCCGTAGACATATTGGGGACTTGATGGCACAATTCAAATTTCAATCTCAAGCTTATCCTGATGATTTCAATTTCTGTTTTTAAATATATTGTATATTTGACTTCACCAACTATTCAATAAAGCAGATAATACCACCATGCACCGAGAGAAAAGATTTCATTGACGCCAAAGAAATGGGTGGATTGATTTTTTTTCATTGATTTCAACGAAATATTTCTTTGATTTCAATGAAATACTGCATTTGAATTTCAAAGAGAACATTTCATTGCCTGTAAATAAAGATTTACTTAGTGAACATATAATAAAGCAACAGTTTCATTGTTTTAAAGAGATGTTTTCATTGGTTCAAAGAAACGTTTTCATTGATCTCTCTCTCGCACCTAACCTCACTTTTTTGTTTTCCGGTTCTCCCGAACGAACGGCTTCGAGTTTCGAGGAGCCAGAAGCTTAGCCTATTTCTGCCGTACTTCCTTACATACTCACAAAATTTGAGCTTTATCTGCCGCGTACTTCAGGAAAAAATAGGTTTCGAAATTTTGAGCTGGTAAGAAGAAGGTTTCATTGAATCAGAGACGACATCTTTGAAATCAATGAAAAAGGTTCATTGGTTTAAAGAAATGTTTCTTCGAATCAATGTCACTACTTTTCATTGAGTTTGAGATCATTCAAAGAAAAGATAGTATTGAAATTCAAGTATTTCATTTCATTGGCAAAGATTTCCGTGAATCAATGAAACTTTTTCCCTCGATGTGTTCACTGTAAAAAAAATCTTAGAATTTAATATAAAAGTGCATAATTTTTTTAGAAATTCAAAGGGTGTGTTATTTGTACACACTATTAATACTTCCTTCTCATTAAATTGGTTTATTAAAAAAAAAGTTTTAACCCCCCGTAGACATATTGGGGACTTGATGGCACAATTCAAATTTCAATCTCAAGCTTATCCTGATGATTTCAATTTCTGTTTTTAAATATATTGTATATTTGACTTCACCAACTATTCAATAAAGCAGATAATACCACCATGCACCGAGAGAAAAGATTTCATTGACGCCAAAGAAATGGGTGGATTGATTTTTTTTTCATTGATTTCAACGAAATATTTCTTTGATTTCAATGAAATAGTGCATTTGAATTTCAAAGAGAACATTTCATTGCCTGTAAATAAAGATTTACTTAGTGAGCATATAATAAAGAAACAGTTTCATTGTTTTAAAGAGACGTTTTCATTGGTTCAAAGAAACGTTTTCATTGATCTCTATCTCGCACCTAACCTCACTTTTTTGTTTTCCGGTTCTCCCGAACGAACGGCTTCGATTTTCGAGGAGCCAGAAGCTTAGCCTATTTATGCCGTACTTCCTTACATACTCACAAAATTTGAGCTTTATCTGCCTCGTACTTCAGGAAAAAATAGGTTTTGAAATTTTGAGCTGGTAAGAAGAAGGTTTCATTGAATCAGAGACGACATCTTTGAAATCAATGAAAAAGGTTCATTGGTTTAAAGAAATGTTTCTTCGAATCAATGTCACTACTTTTCATTGAGTTTGAGATCATTCAAAGAAAATATAGTATTGAAATTCAAGTATTTTATTTCATTGGCAAAGATTTCCGTGAATTAATGAAACTTTTTCTCTCGATGTGTTCACTGTAAAAAAAATCTTAGAATTTAATATAAAAGTGCATAATTTTTTTAGAAATTCAAAGGGTGTGTTATTTGTACACCCTATTAATACTTCCTTCTCATTAAATTGGTTTATTAAAAAAAAAAGTTTTAACCCTCCGTAGACACATTGGGGACTTGATGGCACAATTCAAATTTCAATCTCAAGCTTATCCTGATGATTTCAATTTCTGTTTTTAAATATATTGTATATTTGACTTCACCAACTATTCAACAAAGCAGATAATACCACCATGCACCGAGAGAAAAGATTTCATTGACACCAAAGAAATGGGTGGATTTTTTTTTCATTGATTTCAACGAAATATTTCTTGGATTTCAATGAAATAGTGCATTTGAATTTCAAAGAGAACATTTCATTGCCTGTAAATAAAGATTTACTTAGTGAACATATAATAAAGCAACAGTTTCATTGTTTTAAAGAGATGTTTTCATTGGTTCAAAGAAACGTTTTCATTGATCTCTCTCGCAGCTAACCTCACTTTTTTGTTTTCCGGTTCTCCCGAACGAACGGCTTCGAGTTTCGAGGAGCCAGAAGCTTAGTCTATTTCTGCCGTACTTCCTTACATACTCACAAAATTTGAGCTTTATCTGCCGCGTACTTCAGGAAAAAATAGGTTTTGAAATTTTGAGCTGGTAAGAAGAAGGTTTCATTGAATCAGAGACGACATCTTTGAAATCAATGAAAAAGGTTCATTGGTTTAAAGAAATGTTTCTTCGAATCAATGTCACTACTTTTCATTGAGTTTGAGATCATTCAAAGAAAAGATAGTATTGAAATTCAAGTATTTCATTTCATTGGCAAAGATTTCCGTGAATCAATGATACTTTTTCTCTCGATGTGTTCACTGAAAAAAAATCTTAGAATTTAATATAAAAGTGCATATTTTTTTAGAAATTCCAAGGGTGTGTTATTTGTACACACTATTAATACTTCCTTCTCATTAAATTGGTTTATTAAAAAAAAAGTTTTAACCCTCCGTAGACACATTGGGGACTTAATGGCACAATAAAAATTTCAATCTCAAGCTTATCCTGTTAATTTCAATTTCTGTTTTTAAATATATAGTATTTTTAAATATATACCCAAGTAAAAAGATGTTATACTGAGTATTTATAAATTTGAAGTGTCTGTTATTTATTGTAGATATAAACATCAAATGCACTACTTAGGACTTTTTTCCTTTCACAAGTTTTTTTTTTTTTTTTTTTTTTTTTTTTTTTTTTTTTTTTTATCCAAGTCGAAATCCATACTTTTGAAGGGTGCAAACTGAACAAAAAAATTGAAATGAATTGAAATATAATTGAGACAGAGTGTTAACGAGAGTCCAAAATTTTCTAAAAATTATATGTTAACGTAAAAGTGTTTTTGACGTGGCATAAAATGAATCCATTTTGAAAATATTTAAAAAAAAAACGGAAATGTTTCGTCGTTCTCATTTTCAAATCATTGATATTCTAGATAAAAAATGAGTTTCACGAGAATATTTCTACTGTGCAAGATAATATATCGAGTTTTCATTTTTCAATTTCGAGGGTTGTTCCAACCCCTTTAACTCTATTACTGTACCGTCTGATTCTGCTTGAACCAGGGTCCTCGAAAACTGGGAGGGACGCAATACACAACGGTATCATCTCGTCCTCATGGCCAGGGCGTGGCTCAAAAAGCTTCGTCCGAAATCTCGCGCATTCGTCCCCTTCTCGCTTTCTCACTTTCCCTCGTTCATCCGAACGGTGGACACTGAAAGAGCAACGCACAAGCTACGACCCTTGGCCTCTTGGCCCGTTGGCCCGTAACAGGCCGACGCGCTACGCCAGAAAAAAAAACTTATACCGCTTGTCAAACAATTTTTTTTTATTTTTTTTTTATTTCGCCACAGGAATAATAAAATTTAGTGATCCGAACAACATGTGTTATTCTTACATTAAAAGTAAGAAAACTCATTATCTTGCATAGCATAAAAACCTTTTACCAAAATGCCACTTAGATTTCTCGAGAAAATTATGAAAAAATTATAAAATCTGAAAGAGCAAAGAAAACGTTTTTTACACTTGTAATTTTTAATCATTAAAATAAAGTAAAGCAGACGAATTATATATTGCGATTTTTTTTTAAATATGGAAAGAATTCTTTCAAATGCTATAACAATAAAAACTTCTATTCGTATAAGTGATATAAATGTTTTTTGTAAGTTTGTATTTTTTTTTTTAATAATTAAATAAAATGTTACGTAGAACAATCTGAAAGAGCAAAAAGAAAGTTTTTTACACTTGTAATTTTTTAATCATTAAAATAAAATAAAGCAGACGACTTATGTATTGTGATTTTTTTGAAAATATGGACAGAATTTTTTTCAAATACTATAATATTAAGAAATTCTGTTCGTATAATGATACAGATTTTTTTTGTAAGCTTGTATTTAAAAAATAATAATAATAATTAAATGATATTTGGTGTAATAAGATTGAAAAAGTTTCAAGCAGATAAATATAATGTTTTCTTGTGACTGTGACCGCGTTTTGGATAATCGCGGCACGACCGGTAAGTAATCTGTTTGGGACGAATTTGACGTCGTTTGACTTCCTCTACTAAGTTGTATACGAAACATTGCGGAGAGTTAGTTGAGAGAGTGATTGAGAACACGAAGGGTGGAAAGTGATAGCTGGTCACGCGAACTTGGAAGGCTGGTCATATATCTGCGCAGAGGGTGTACATATGCATAGCTACGCACAGAATGTTTTAGTAGTAACAGCTCAGAAGCACTATCGTAATAAAAGAGTACGCACGATTGCCTATATAGTACTTTATAACTAGCTGAAAGAATTCATTTGCCACATATATCTTAATCGTTGACAGAAGCGAAAAAAGGGGTGAGCAAATTACGAATTTTACACATAGCAATTTTTCAACAAAATATACGAACGCCAAAACTTGAATATTTTTTTTGCAGTGACGATTTTTTTCAAGCAAAAAAAGAGGTTAACAAATTACGAATTTTTCATACAGCAATTTTTCAAAAAAATATATGTCCGCCCAAAAGATGAATATTTTTTTTTGCAATAACGATTTTTTTAAGTGAAAAAAGAGGCGAGCAAATTACGGAATTTTTCACACAGTAATTTTTCGAAAAAATATATCAACACCAAAACTTGAATATTTTTTTGCAATAACGATTTTTTTTAAGCAAAAAAAGAGATTAACAAATTACGAATTTTTCACACAGCAATTTTTCGAAAAAATATATGACCGCCAGAATTTGAATATTTTTTTGCCACGACGATTCTTTTAAGTGAAAAAGAGGTGTTCTAATTACGGAATTTTTCACATAGCAATTTTTCGAAAAAATATATGACCGCCCAAAAGATGAATATTTTTTTTTGCATTGAGGATTTTTTAAGCGTAAAAAGAGGTGCCCAAATTACGAATTCTTCACACAACAATTTTTCGAAAAAATATATGATAGCCAGAATTCGCATATTTTTTGCAATGACGATTTTTTTAAGCAAAAAAGAGGTAAGCAAATCACGAATTTTCTTTTCACACAGCAATTTTTCGAAAAAATATATAACCGCCAAAAGTTGAATATTTTTCTGTAACGACGATTTTTTTCAAGCAAAAAAAGAGGATCAAATTACGAATTCTTCACGCAGCATTTTTTCGAAAAAATATATGATAGCCAGAATTTTAATATTTTTTTGCAACGACGATTTTATTCAAGTAAAAGAGAGGTAAGCAAATTACGAATTTTTCACGCAGCAATTTTTCGAAAAAAAAAAAAAATATATGACCGCCACTAATAATATATATAATTTATTATTTCGGTAACCATTAAATTTGACCATACATTTTTTTTAGGGCTATTCGGTACTTACGATTTTTTTTTTTTTCATTGTTACCGCAAATATTATGATCGAAGGGAAGCACACATATTTTGTACTTGTATAAAATGTCTTTGATTGAACGTAGAACAAGGAGAGGAGAATTTATTTGTGGTAGACGATTTGTATCTGAATGACCCTCTCGATGGGTCGAGAGAGTACAGAATGAAAGCTTGATGCTGGTTCTCTAGCCACTGGGTTATCATGGATTACCGTAGTCACGTCCGTGAGTCATGCTCCGGCACGTGATTACTGCTGATTCAGCTCTTCGTCAGCTCTAGTGTCTCTACACTCTGGACAAGAGTTAAACGCCCACTTTGTTTGTACCTACGATAAACGAGCGGCGTTCAGTACTTAATTAAGAGTCGCGAATACGCTGGTCGACGATATACCATGGAAAATTTACTCAACAAACAAACAGCGATTGACAAAGTCTGTAGACTTCAAAGTACGAAACCGCGCTAATGCAGAATTAAGTCTCTACCAATTTACCGACTTCACCCTTTGGACTCGGTGCAATTGAAAGAAAATCAGCAAACGTATCACAGAATTGGTACATAAATTATAATTACAACGAGACTGTCAAATGTTAGCGCCTTAATAGGAGTGATTTTAAGAAGAAAGTTATCGACTAACATTAGACTCAGAGATGAACCTGATATCCGGAGGTATAAATTGACAGATATTAATTTTAAGTCTATGAGACTATTTTCATTATAAGTACGGTATTATACAAGATTATATTATAATATCTCTCTGTATAATAAAAAGTAAATTCTCTGTATAATGAATCTGTATTCATGATCAGGTTTAGGGGTCCATGTGGGATTTGAAAAATCCCACATGGACCCCTAAACCTGATTTTTTTAAGTCCCACATGGGCCCCCAAACCCGGATCTTTCTAATTCCCCCATTGGCCCCCAAAACCGGGTTTTTCTAAGACCCACATGGGCCCCCAAACTCCAATTTTTCTAAGTCCCACATGGGCCCCCAAACTCCAATTTTTCTAAGTCCCACATGGGCCCCCAAACCCGGATTTTTCAAAGTCCCACGTGGGCCCCCAAACCCGGATTTTTCTAAGGCCCACATGGGCCCCCAAGCCCGGATTTTTTTAATTTCCCCATTGGCCCCCAAAATCGGATTTTTCTAAGACCCACATGGGCCCCCAAACCCGGATTTCGTAAGTCCCACATGAGTCCCCAAATCGTGATTTTTTAATTCTCACATGGACACCTAACCCTGATTTTTTTAAGTCCCACATGGGCCCCCAAACCAGGAATTTTTCCAAGACCCACATGGGCCCCCAAACCCGGTTTTTCCTAACTCCCACATAAGCCCCCAAACCCGGATTTTTCAAACTTGTTTATGCGTAAAAAAATCACGCTTGGCGACCCATTTTGTCATAATATAACCCTTAACTATAAAAAACAGGCAAAGATAAATAGATATTACTTTCACCGCAAAAACAAAGCGTATTGCCAAGTGTGTTCTTTCCTATAATTTACATTGTAGTCACTTTTTGCACACTTTCAAGCATGTTGCTTTTCCATGGTAATGATATGTTAAAAGAATACGCTTGTAAGTGTGTAAAAAGTGACTACAATGTAAATGATAGGAAACAATACACTTGGCAACACGCTTTGTTTTTGCAGTATTATAAGTACCAGAACTTCCACAATATTTCTGCATGTATCTGAATCCTTCCATACGCTTTAAAAATAGACTCATGCAATTTTGAAATTTGAAATCTGTTTATCAATTTTATCACCAGTAATTAATTTACAGGTATCTTTAATAGTTCTACCTGCTGTTCAATAATACATTTTTTTCAATAATATAATTATGCAAACCACTCTTCCTCAGACTCTTTCAGTCTCTTTCCTCAATGATTAAAAAAAAACTCACTAGAAATAGCGGCATCGTGTAAAAATACAGAAGAACCGACGTTGCGTCGTAACGAGACTCGAAATTGGAGCCTATACAGAAAGGCTCTCGGCACGCCACGTCCGACACGTGCACGCGAAATTAATTAAGACAACCGTGAGGAAAAAAGGCGCCGCACCGACGTCGCTCGTAGTCCGACCGGATGCCGAAGCATCCGCGTGGAAAATTGTCCTTGCTGCACGACGAGTGTAGTACTGCGAGAAAGGCTTATACGAAAACGAGAAACGTAGGGGTTGCCAGAGCAGTGACTATACTGCTAGAAAAGACTGAACATTTTTATGCATAAACTTGTCATCGAAATTTAATATACAATTGTGGTATAAAATTCCTGTACTTTTCCAGTAAAGCAAATTATTAAAATTCAAGTACTTTTACTGTAAAATTAAAATAAATTATTAAATGTGTTATGCATAAACTTGTCATGGAAATTTCATATACAATTGTGGTATAAAATTCATGTATTTTTCCAGTAAAGAAAATTATTAAAATTCAAGTACTTTTACTGTAAAATAAAAATAAATTATTAAATGTGTTATGCATAAACTTGTCATCGAAATTTAATATACAATTGTGGTATAAAATTCATGTACTTTTCCAGTAAAGCAAATTATTAAAATTCAAGTACTTTTACTGTAAAATAAAAATAAATTATTAAATGTGTTATGCATAAACTTGTCATCGAAATTTAATATACAATTGTGGTATAAAATCCCTGTACTTTTCCAGTAAAGCAAATTATTAAAATTCAAGTACTTCTACTGTAAAATTCAAGTACTTTTACTGTAAAATTAAAATAAATTATTAAATGTGTTGTGCATAAACTTGTCATCGAAATTTAATATACAATTGTGGTATAAAATTCCTGTACTTTTCCAGTAAAGCAAATTATTAAAATTCAAGTACTTCTACTGTAAAATTCAAATACTTTTACTGTAAAACTAAAATAAATTGTTAAATGTGTTATGCATAAACTTGTCATCGAAATTTAATATACAATTGTGGTATAAAATTCATGTACTTTTCCAGTAAAGCAAATTATTAAAATTCAAGTACTTCTACTGTAAAATTAAAATAAATTATTAAATGTGTTATGCATAAACTTGTCATCGAAATTTAATATACAATTGTGGTATAAAATTTCTGTACTTTTCCAGTAAAGCAAATTATTAAAATTCAAGTATTTCTACTGTAAAATTCAAGTACTTTTACTGTAAAATTCAAATACTTTTACTGTAAAATTAAAATAAATTATTAAATGTGTTATGCATAAAATTGTCATCGAAATTTAATATACAATTGTGATATAAAATTCCTGTACTTTTCCAGTAAAGCAAATTATTAAAATTCAAATACTTCTACTGTAAAATTAAAATAAATTATTAAGTGTGTTATGCATAAACTTGTCATCGAAATTTAATATACAATTGTGGTATAAAATTCCTGTACTTTTCCAGTAAAGCAAATTATTAAAATTCAAGTACTTCTACTGTAAAATTCAAGTACTTTTACTGTAAAATAAAAATAAATTATTAAATGTATTACGCATAAACTTGTCATCGAAATTTAATATACAATTGTGGTATAAAATTCCTGTACTTTTCCAGTAAAGCAAATTATTAAAATTCAAGTACTTTTACTGTAAAATCAAAATAAATGATTAAATGTGTTATGCATAAACTTGTCATCGAAATTTAATATACAATTGTGGTATAAAATTTCTGTACTTTTCCAGTAAATCAAATTATTAAAATTCAAGTACTTCTACTGTAAAATTCAAGTACTTTTACTGTAAAATAAAAATAAATGATTAAATGTGTTAATATCCTAGTTTATGCATAAAAACTTCCAGTAAACCCGCATAAAAATAATTATGTCAAATCGTGATTACAATTTGACATATCTCAAAAAGTGTCATTTTTGAGATGCGTTAAGACGAAAAATCTTGGATAAGTTCAAAGCGATTTTGAGATCGATTTAATACCAACATTTTTTTTTTTACTAATTTGAGCGCAATTATAGCTGAAATTCAATTGTACATTTAAAACATCAAAATCAATTGTACATATCAAATAGATTTGAATTTTTCTAAGATATTTCGTCTTAACACATCTCAAAAATTGCACTTTTTAATATTTGTGATCTCAATTTGATATAATTATTTTTACGCAGGAAAATACGTTAAATTTCAAGTAGATTTTTTCTATAGTGCATTGTCTACAACCAAACAACCGAGTCGATGTGGAAATTGCAGTGACGCAAACCACGAGTCGATATTGGAATTGAAAGGGCGTAGGATACAAGCAGCCAGTGATACAAGCTTGGGTATAGTCAGACACGTACGCATCCAGGATTACCAACGCTGGTATACTCATTTTCCGCATCTCCTAACTAACACCCCAACAGTGTGCGTGTCCCTAAGCCGACTGGTCGCTGGCCACGTTTGTAGCCCGAAGGAAAAAAAGGGGAAGGGATAATTCTGTTATATTTACGAGGAAAAAGTGAAACGCAATTTGGACGCAAGATGAGAGGAAGAAAATTTTCTTTCAGTTAAGGCGCGAGCTTAATCATAATTAGTTTAAAAATATGATAGAAAAATCTTTCATCTATTTTGGGGTGTATTTGTTACTGTTATCTTGTATATGGGGCATTCCACCCCGTTTCGACCTGAATTTGGCCTCGACCTTTCCGATTTGGCTCATTATTTCTTACAGGCTTAGTTGGACCCTCAACGGCACAAATATCATTTTTTTAAAGTCCATTTTTTTAAACATGTTTTTAAAGTGACATAGAAAACCCCATAATTTAAAAATCTGATAAAATTCTGAAAAGTACTTTGTTCAATAACAAAATTATCTAGCTTATAGTCAGAGTGTGGAAGATTTTCCTTTTTGCAGTTTTTAAGCTTTTTTTGTTTAAAAAAATTATTAAAAAATAGAAAAAATAATTAATCTACTACAGGCAATTGGTCAAATGTTTATTTATGTAAAACCGAATTTTTTAGAATTTTTTCAGATTTTTAGGAAATTGTTCAGATTTTTCCGAACTATGCAAATTTTTTTTAAATGTTTTTTTAAAGTGGCATATAAAACCCCATAATTTAAAAATCTGAAAAAATTCTGAAAAATACTTTATTCAATAACAAAATTATCTAGCTTATAGTCAAAGTGGGGAAGATTTTTCTTCTTATAGTTTTTAAACTATAAGAAAAAAAATCTTACCCACTTTTCTTCTTATAGTTTTTACACTATAAGAAGAAAAATCTTCCCCACTTTGACTATATGCTAGATAATTTTGTTATTGAATAAAGTATTTTTCAGAATTTTATCAGATTTTTAAATTATGGGATTTTCTATGTCACTTTAGAAATATATTTTAAAAAAATTTGCATATTTCGGAAAAATCTGAACAATTTCCTAAAAATCTGAAAAAATTCTGAAAAATTCGGTTTTACATAAATAAACATTTGACCAATCGCCTGTAGTAGATTAATCATTATTTCTATTTTTTAATTATTTTTTTAAATAAAAAAGCTTAAAAACTGTAAGAAGGAAAATCTTCCCCACTTTGACTATAAGCTAGATAATTTTGTTATTGAACAAAGTATTTTTCAGAATTTTATCAGATTTTTAAATTGTGGGGTTTTCTATGTCACTTTAAAAATATATTTTAAAAACATGGACTTAAAAAAAAAAAATTGTGCCGTTGAGGGTCCAACTAAGCCTGTAAAAAATAATGAGCCAAAATCGGAGAGGTCGAGGTCAAATCCAGGTCGAAACGGGGTGGAATGCCCCATATGTAACAGAGATGTAAGTTACACTGTTTTGAAAAGATTTTAAGTTTTTATGCATAAACTCATAAATTTTTATAGTATAGTATTTTTATAGTAAAATTGAAGTAATTTTATAGTAAAATGCAAGTTGGTTATTGAAATTACTGTACCATACTTTTATTTTACATCGCAGTACAATATTTTACGTCCAGTTGTACATTAAATTTAAAATAGATTTTTTTCTTCAGTGTAAAGCGTTATTTTTAATTTTCCAATAATTGTGTCATAAGAACCGATGGACTAATGAAAATAAACCTGCAGAAAATAAAGTTCAAATCTTCCATTACTTTTGAATTAAATATTTTTATGAGAATTTTAATAAAATATTTCAACACTGCTTTTATTATGGTGTATGCTAGTATTCTACTTACAACTCAAAGGAATTACACACGAAAACGATGATTTTTTATTCCGATACGTTCTCACTTTTGTTCGTAAGGACGTAATAAACTTGTCTGAGGATAAAAACGTCAGAAGATAGTGTCGTCGGTAAAAATGCAATTTATATCCAGCTTACTGAGATTAACTACTAGATGTGAAGGTGTGCGCAAAGTATATGACGAAGGCAAGGCTCAAAGTGGATTGCAGCTGCATGGCGCAGGTTCGCTAGTCCTTGCAGAAAAAAAGTGGAAAAGAAAGTACGGGTTTTCTGTGACTCACCTTAACGGTCTCCTGAGGGGAGTACCTCGACGAGCGCTGAGCCTGGGCCTGCAGGCTCATCGCTGTAACATCACTGCGTCAACTTCAAGTATCCTGGAAACAAGAACAACAAATTTATCATTTATCATATTTTATTTAATGTATTTTGCTATTTAAAAAAAAAAATTGGAACTTCTCACAAATTTTTTTTTTCACAAAGCCACCTCTATGAGTAAGTTTATTTATTAATTTTGTCTTCCTCATAGAGAAAGAACAAGAAACAGATTAAATTTATCATTTCTCATATTTAATTTAGTGTATTTTACTATTTAAAAAAAAATTCCAAAGTAGAACTTTGCAGATTGCTTCTGCATTAATTTTTTTTTCACGAAGTCACCTCTATGAGTAAGTTAATTTATTAATATTGTCTTCTTCGTAGAGGAAGAACAACACACAGATCAAATTTATCATTTCTCATATTTAATTTAGTGTATTTTACTATTTAATAAAAAAATGCAAAGCAGGACTTAGCACATTGCCTCCGCATTAATTTTTTTTTCACGAAGCCACCTCTATGAGTAAGTTTATTTATTAATTTTGTCTTCCTCATAGAGGAAGAACAACATAACGATTAAATTTATTATTTCTCATATTTAATTTAGTGTGTTTTACTATTTAATAAAAAATTGCAAAGTAGAAATTTGCACATTGCTTCCGCATTAATTTTTTTTTTCACGAAGCCACCTCTATGAGTAAGTTAATTTATTAATATTGTCTTCTTCATAGAGGAAGAACAACACACAGATTAAATTTATCATTTCTCATATTTAATTTAGTGTATTTTATTATTTAATAAAAAATTGCAAAGTAGGACTTTGCACATTGCGTCCGTAATAATTTTTTTTGTTTCACGAAGCCACCTCTATGAGTAAGTTTATTTATTAATTTTGTCTTCCTCATAGAGGAAGAACAAGACACAGATTAAATTTCTTATTTCTCATATTTAATTTAGTGTATTTTACTATTTAATAAAAAATTGCAAAGGAGAACTTTGCACATTGCTTCCGCATTAATTTTTTTTTCACAAAGCCATCTCTTTGAGTAAGTTTATTTATTAATTTTGTTTTCCTCATAGAGAAAGAACAAGACACAGATTAAATTGATCATTTCTCATATTTAATTTAGTGTATTTTACTATTTAATAAAAAATTGCAAAGTAGAACTTTGCACATTGCTTCCGTATTAATTTTTTTTTACATAGCCACCTCTATGAGTAAGTTTATTTATTAATTTTGTCTTCCTCATAGCGGAAGAACAACACACAGATTAAATTTATCATTTCTCATATTTAATTTCGTATATTTTACTATTTTTAAAAGACGTTACAATGTAGTACTTTGCACATTGCTTGCTCATTAATTGTCATTTTTTTACTAAGCCACCTTTATGAGTAAGCTTGTTTATTAAGTTTTCATCTGTAGAAAATTTTAGTTGATTTGGTGAGATTTTACATGAGTTAGAGTAAAACGAATATTTTTTAAAAATTCACAATCCCATAAAAAAATATCTTTTTTACAGATTCATTCCAAATTCAATACCGATCCTCCTTCAACATAGTTTTATTCATAAAAAATTATTTAGCTCAATAGCTACAATTTTATGGATGCTAGAGAGAAAATTGCAAAGACAAATAAAATTTGAACATGTTTTTGAATTTTTTTCAAAATTACCACAAACAAAGACGTCGACCTACTTCACTATCTGTTATCATCTTATTTATTGTCGTGAGTTAACGCAATTACCAAGGATCAAACGGAATATCTCCCAATTTTCATGTAAAATTACAAAAAATATGCAGCAGTACAGCAAAATCAAACTTAATTTTCCTACGTCACATTTAACCTAACTTAAAACCTCTCCATCGCGTTTTTTGATTTTCCATATTAATTTTAGGATTTAAAAAAAATCTTTTTTCTTGACATTCTTTTTACAAATAGAAAGTGAGCTGATATTTTGCAAAAAAATCATTAAATTCTCTATAGAGAGAGAGTGAATATCTGTTCTATATGTCATTTTGGTGGTTACAAATGACAATTCGTGACAAGAATATGTAATAGTTCATCATCCCCGCTTGGGTGTATTTTATAAAAGGAGATAAAAGCAGAACGATTGCGGTGCACCGCAGAAAGTCGAATATAGGCTGACCATCGTTGAACCAACCCGAGAGAAGGAAGAGAAGGATGAACCGAACGTAGGGAGAAAGATGATCTCGGGAGAGAGGAGTGAGCGGAAAGGGCAGCAGAGAGTGCGAAGGGAAAGCGAAATGACGAAGAGTGAAAGCTCGGTAGGGGAGCAGAACGCAGGGTGGCCGCTGCTGGTTGGCTTGTCAATACGAAGAGGTACGTGACTCAGGTACAAAGTGACGTCGTCCGTTGGAGCAGCGAAACCGAGAGCGAAAAGGGGGAGGGAGAGGAGGTGAGATATAGAAGGGCGAAAGAGAGACAGGGATCAGGGGCAGCGGGTGATGCGAGCTTTCTCCGCAGCAGCAGCAGCAGCATCAGCATCAGACCCTCGTTCCTGTTTCTACTACACTGCGCGGTGCTTTACCATCCTGTGTTTGCTATTCCGAGCCTGCATTCTCTATCCCTGAGAAAAATACCAAGATATCTCTTCTAATCGTTTGGGTCGATGAACCCTACAGTGTGTGTGCAGTATTATGAAAGTTTCACGATTTAAAAAAAAAGGATATTAGATAAACCAGGCAGTTGAATTAAAATTTCATTTTTCAATTTCAATTGAATTTTTACATAATCCTTTCACGAACACTTTTTTCACAAAATTTGTATTCTTATTTAGGAAATTTTTCTTTCATAAAATTTTGATAGAATTTTTATTTAGGAAATTTTTTTAAAATGAAATTTCGAAGGGAAGTTTGTGATTTGTTTAATTTTTTAATTTAGAATATTTTTCTTTTATGAAATTCAAATGGAGAATGAATTTCGAAGTGATTTTCGCGATTTGTTCAATTTTTTCAGAATTTTTGGGTTAAAGTTTAGAAGCATGGTTTGGTCCTCGCAGCCGCAGCATCGGGATCAGAACGTCGTTCCTGTTTCTACCACACTGCGCGGTGTTTTACCATCCTGTGTTTGCTATTGCGAGCCTGCATTCTCTAGCCCTGAGAAAAATACCAAGATATCTCTTCTAATCGTTTAGGTCGATGAACCCTACAGTGTGTGTGGAGTATTATGAAAGTTTCACGATTTCAAAAAAAGGATATTAGATAAACCAGGCAGTTGAATTAAAATTTCATCTTTCAATTTCAATTGAATTTTTACATAATCCTTTCACGAACACTTTTTTCACAAAATTTGTATTCTTATTTAGGAAATTTTTCTTTCATAAAATTTTGATAGAATTTTTATTTAGGACATTTTTTAAAAATGAAATTTCGAAGGGAATTTTGTGATTTGTTTAATTTTTAAATTTAGTACATTTTTCTTTTATGAAATTCAAATGGAGAATGAATTTCGAAGTGAATTTCGCGATTTGTTCAATTTTTTCAGAATTTTTGGGCTAAAGTTTAAAAAGATGGTTTGGAAAATAGCTGTTCCTCGCAGCCGCAGCATCAGGATCAGAACGTCGTTCCTGTTTCTACTACACTGCTCGGTACTTTACCATCCTGTGTTTGCTATTCCGAACCTGCATTCTCTAGCCCTGAGAAAAATACCAAGATATCTCTTCTAATCGTTTGGGACGATGAACCCTACAGTGTGTATTATGAAAGTTTCGCGATTTAAAAAAAAGGATATTAGATAAACCAGGCAGTTGAATTAAAATTCCACTTTTCAATTTCAATTGAATTTTCACATAATCCTTTCACGAACACTTTTTTCACAAAATTTGTATTCTTATTTAGGAAATTTTTCTTTCATAAAATTTTCATAGAATTTTTATTTAGGATATTTTTCTTTTGTGAAATTTCGAAGGGATGTTTGTGATTTGTTTAATTTTTTAATGTAGAACATTTTTCTTTTATGATTTTCAAATGGAGAATGAATTCCAAAGTGATTTTCGCGATTTGTTCAATTTTTTCAGAATTTTTGGGTTAAAGTTTAGAAGCATGGTTTGGTCCTCGCAGCCGCAGCATCGGGATCAGACCGTCGTTCCTGTTTCTACTACGTTGCGCGGTGTTTTACCATCCTGTGTTTGCTATGCGGAGCCTGCATTCTCTAACCCTGAGAAAAATACCAAGATATTTCTTCTAATCGTTTAGGTCGATGAACCCTACAGTGTGTGTGGAGTATTATGAAAGTTTCACGATTTCAAAAAAAGGATATTAGATAAACCAGGCAGTTGAATTAAAATTCCACTTTTCATAAAAGTGGAATTTTTACATAATCCTTTCACGAACACTTTTTCACAAAATTTGTATTCTTATTTAGGAAATTTTTCTTTCATAAAATTTTGATAGAATTTTTATTTAGGACATTTTTTAAAAATGAAATTTCGAAGGGAATTTTGTGATTTGTTTAATTTTTTAATTTAGAACATTTTTCTTTTATGAAATTCAAATGGAGAATGAATTTCGAAGTGATTTTCGCGATTTGTTCAATTTTTTCAGAATTTTTGGGTTAAAGTTTAAAAAGATGGTTTGGAAAATAGCTGTTCCTCGCAGCCGCAGCATCAGGATCAGAACGTCGTTCCTGTTTCTACCACACTGCGCGGTGCTTTACCATCCTGTGTTTGCTATTGCGAGCCTGCATTCTCTAGCCCTGAGAAAAATACCAAGATATCTCTTCTAATCGTTTGGGACGATGGACCCTACAGTGTGTGTGCAGTATTATGAAAGTTTCACGATTTAAAAAAAGGATATTAGATAAACCGGGCAGTTGAATTATAATTTCATTTTTCCATTTCAATTGAATTTTTACATAATCCTTTCACAAACACTTTTTCACTAAATTTTTATTTTTTATTTTTATTTCGGTCATTTTTCTTTAAAAAAAATTCTTAACAAATTTGTTATTTAGGAAATTTTTCATTCATACAATTTTGATAGAATTTTTATTTAGGACATTTTTTATAAATGAAATTTCGAAGGGAATTTTGTAATGTTTAATTTTTTTATTTAAAACATTTTTCTTTTATGAAATTCAAATGGAGAATGAATTTCAAAGTGATTTTCGTGATTTGTTCAATTTTTTCAAAATTTTTGGGTTAAAGTTTAAAAGGATCGTTTGGAATATAGCTATTTCTCCCAGCCGCAGCATCAAGATCAGACTGTCGTTCCTGTTTCTACTACACTGCGCGGTGTTTTACCATCCTGTGTTTGCTATTCCGAGCCTGCATTCTCTAAGCCCTAAGAAAAATACCAAGATATCTCTTCTAATTGTTTGGGTCGATGAACCCTATAGTGTGTGTGCTCTAAACTGAAAGTTAACAATTAAAAAAAAAAAATTTGATAAACTGGGCAGTTGAATTAAAATCTCGTTTTTCAATGTTTTTTTTTTTTTCTTTTTTTACTGTTAGTCCGACGATAATCTAACTATAAACTATAATTTCCAGGACGAACGTCTCTATTTTATGGTTATAGCAAAAAATAAGAAAAAAATTGGATGAACCATAAATTATGACTATAACAATAATTTGATTTATCATTTTTTGAATTTTTACTTAATCCTTTAACGAACAAACACTTTTTCACTAAATTTATATTTTTCATTTTTATTTAGGATATATTTCCTTCATGAAATTATAAATGGACAATGGATACAACTAAGTAGCTGAATTAAAATCGCATTTTTTCAATTTTTGAAGAATGACTGTCAATATTTTTACAAGCCGAAGATTCTCACTTAATTACCTTTTTCACTAAATTTTTGTTTTTTTATTTTTCTTCAGAATAATTTTCTCGCTGAACTACAGTACTAAATTTGAAATTCCAGTTTTTAGTTATTACAGAAAACACAGAATATTTTAACTTATTTAATTTTTATTACACGGATATTTAAATTGACTGTCAATTTAAAAGGTACAATATTTTTCCTCATTTCTTGGTTATTTCTAATATCCTAACAATTTGACGAGCCAAAAAGAAAAATGGTGATAAAAGTATCATTACAAGTAAATAAAACCATGAAAAAAACGATACTAAAAAATGTGTACCTGTATTTGGAAATTAAAAAAAAAATCAAAATGATCTTCAAATTGAGAGAACTGAGTGGATGATTGTTGACGCCAGATTCTAATCTCAGTCATATCGGTGGGTTATTTGAGATGTCAGCTACCATAGTTGACGTCCCGCGCGACCACAAAGTCATGTGCAGAGACATAGAGACATAGACAGGATCAACTCTCTATCCAGCATCACGTTTCATGTTTCACATACCGCATTATGCGTTTGTCGTGCATTCCAGTTCTCTAGCTACATGGTTCAATTATCGCAAACAGGCGTATATTAATAGACGAGAGTCCCGAAGCGAGACGGAAACAGTAGACCTCGTGATCTCGATTATTTCGTCTCATGTACGCATAGAAGTTATTGTGTAATCTACCACTCGGGAGATATGAGATATGAGAACAAGCAAATTGGATAGCGAGGCAAAGACAGGGACGATGAGATCGCAAAAGTGAGATATATAGGGGAGGGTGGTGCAAAATGGACCCTTTAAGCAAAAATAGACGATAGTAGAAAAACTTTAGACATTTTTTCCTCATTAATTTCCATTTTTCACTATGATCAAGCTTATTTATTAATTTTGTCTTCCTCATAGAGGAAACTTTGTAAAAAAAATTAAAATGAATGAGAAAACAATGTGCAACTTTTTTCGTTACCTACATAGTTCTGAAAAATTCAAAATCACGCAAAATCCAAACCACTTTATCGATCACGACCAAATTTGGTAGGTAGCAGCGCTGAATGTTATTTTTTATCTGTAGAAAATTTCAGTTGATTTCGTGAGATTTTACGTGAGTTAGAGCAAAAAGAAATTTTTTTTTTTTTTTTATTTCAAAATCCCATAAAAACCAAACTTTTTTACAGATTCGTTCCAAATTCAATATCGATCCTCCTTTAGCATAGCTTCATTCATAAAAAAATATTTAGCTCAATAGCTACAAATTTGCGGATGCTAGAGAGCGTACAGGCATTTTTCGAAAATTGCAAAGTTAAATATTATTAAAAATCACGTAAAATCCAAATCGCTTTACCGATCACTACCAAGTTTGGTAGGTAGCAAGGCTGAATGTTATTTTTCATTTGTAGAAAAGTTTAGGATATCTGGTGAAATTCGACGTGAGTTAGAGCAAAACGATTTTTTTTTGTTTTGAAATATTCAACATCCCATAAAAACCGAACTTTTTTAAAGATTCGTTCCAAATTCAATACCGATCCTCCTTTAGCATAGCTTCATTCATAAAAAAATATTTAGCTCAATAGCTAAAAATTTTCGTATACTAGAGAGCGTACAGACATTTTTCGAAAATTGTAAAGTAAAATAAGATTTGAACATATTTTGGAATTTTTTTGAAAATTACCACAAACAAACCTGCTTCATATATTTGCTAAATTTCAGCCCGATTGTTAAAGCAGTTCTTGAGGTATGGAAGTTTGAATTTTGAACGCACACACGCATACACACACAATACACACACTCTCGTTTTCTTGCCGTCGCTATCTAAACTTTCTTCCAGAAATTAATTTTCAGTAGTAATACCACTAGTGCTTCAAAATTATCTGCAAAATCTGGATTTTTCTGCAAAATCTGACACACTCGTTCCTAGACAGGGAAGCTTGAGGAAAATATCCGATTAATTTTGAAGCACGAGTGGTATTTGACGGATTTTTTTTTCCTCTCGGATTTCGGTCAATCAGAGTGCAGGAAACAGCATCTGTATATTTTTTAGAGAAACTTTTCCAAAGCGACTCATTTTTCAATCACGTTTAAAGTAACCCACTTTTTTGATGTCACATAGAATAGTTAGTGTGAAATGCGCCGAAAATGAGGAGAAACATATGAAAGCTCATCGGAAATTTTTAAGAAATTTCCGATATAAAACTGTTGGCTAGCTTCAAACACTGCGCTCTGATTGGCCGAAAACCGAGTGGAAAAAATAATCATTGAAAAATAAAAATTTAGCCCCGGCGGCCCATTTTGCCCCTCTCTTTCCTATATATATATACAACACAGTTACTATATGCTATGGCTGTACTATACAAGTCTAGTATACACTATGTAAACGCGAGCAACTCTGCCATACGAGAAAGCTAATCGAGCGAAAAGCATAATTAATCACGACGAATTTGTCGTGATTAACGACGGTCCTCTCGTGTCCCCGGCGACCACGAGCATAAACATCGTTAACGCGCTCACGAGCCGACAAATGGACTACTCGTCTCGTTTCTGGTTCATATAGTTTTACCTATACCATCATCGGTGAATCGTTTATAGCCACGAAAATTCAAACCTATTTATTTCTCGTTCTATGTAAAGTTCTATGCACTACACTGAGAGAAAAGTTTGTCAAAATTTGTTAACAGTTAACAAATCTTGGTTAAATATGGCGAAATGAACCATTTAGTTATTCTTATTGAATCTCACTTGAGCTAAATAAAATTTGCTTGTCGCAAATGAAGCTCGCTGACGTTTGTTAATAGTTAACAAATCTTATTTGGCTCAAGTGAGATTTAGTAAGAATAACTAAATGGTTCATTTCGCCATATTTAACCAAGATTTGTTAACTGTTAACAAACTCTTCTCTCAGTGTACATTGAGAAATACCATGTCAATAAAGTCAACTGAATTAGCTTCGAGCCATCTGAGTTCAAATGGTTTCATTAAAATAGTTTTCTTTTTTTTTTCAACTGTAGAGCAGCAATGAAGATATCACGTAGAATTTTATGTCATGAAAATTCGTATTAACGTCATTTTGATGCGAGAATTATTATTGATTAAGGGAAAGTATAGAGGTGAAATGAACCGCTTTCCTCCCAAGGGCGTAATACGCGCAAGAAGTTTAATTCTAGCGAAGTCAGAAATAATCAAAGACGAAATTTTGTACCGTTAATTTTTTATTTTTATGAAATCTGTTCCTCCGATGAAAGTGTCACGTGACGGAAGTTTGTCACTGCTGTTTGGTTAACTGATTAGTTTCTGGTCATTTCTGACCACAGGATGCTGAGGGAAAAACTTAATCTACAAACGCGTAGGCATTTATCTTTAAGGAAATTACGTATCTAAATTCATAGAAAAAATAATGAATGTACAGACAGGATCAAGAATAATAATAATAATAGCAAATAATAATAAATGATGAAAATATCCTGAATCAAAGAATTGCATGATTCAGAAAGACCCACCGGTTTTTGATTTCCTGGTGAAACATTCAGATGTTTGAAATTCATATTAACAGTGGAGAAAATTTTATTTGTAACCTCAATGAATTGAAAATAAAAATAATTTGTCCCTGATGTAACGCTAAAAAATTCTGCACGGGATTATGGGCTATTATTATCCTTTTTATGCCACTTTCAGACGAATTAAAAAGGAAAATATCATTCTATTTCTAATTATAATATTACTATATCATAAAACAATCTCAATATAAAATGTATTAATAATAAATAAATAATTTGCGAAAATTCGAAAGTAATGGGATAATTAGAACTTTTGTGTCAAGTTCATTAGTTCATGCGGTCGACCAGGTATAATTCCCATCAACAATACATACGAATTTTTTGTTCTGGACAATAAACGACTAAATCAAAGAATGTCCAGCAAATCGTCATCATAAATCACAAAATTCACGCGTACGAATTGCAGTGATTGAATGCGAGTTAAAATAATTCGTTTATGGTCGACCATGTATAATTACCATCAACAATACGTACTAATTTTTTGTTGTCCACAATAAACCACTAAATCAAAGAATGTACATCAAATCGTCATCATAAAACACAAAATTCACGCGTACGAATTTCAGTAATTGAATGAGAGTTGCAGTCATTAGTTTATGGTCCACCATGTATAATTCCCATCAACAACACATACGAATTTTTTGTTGTCCACAATAACGACTAAATCAAAGAATGTACATCAAATCGTCATCATAAAACACAAAATTCACGCGTACGAATTTCAGCATTATCCACATGAACCGACATTGGGCAACGTTTGAATCCAACCTGAAGAATCCTATGGTGTATGCTGTGGTTGAATGAGAGTTAAAGTCATTAGTTTATGGTCCACCATGTATAATTCCCATCAACAACACATACGAATTTTTTGTTCTCCACAATAAACGACTAAATCAAAGAATGTACAGCAAATCTTCATCATAAAACACAGGATTCACGCGTACGAATTTCAGCAATATCCACATGAACAGACATTGGGTAACGTTTGATCCTATGGTGTATGCTGTAGTTGAATGAGAGTTAAAGTCATTAGTTTATGGTCCACCATGTATAATTCCCATCAACAACACATACAAATTTTTTGTTCTCCACAATAAACGACTAAATCAAAGAATGTACATCAAATCGTCATCATAAAACACAAGATTCACGCGTACGAATTTCAGCAATATCCACATGAACAGACATTGGGCGACATTTGATCCTACAGTGTTTGGTGTGGTCGAATGAGAGTTAAAGTCATTAGTTTATGGTCCACCATGTATAATTCCCATCAACAACACATACGAATTTTTTGTTCTCCAACAATAAACGACTAAATCAAAGAATGTACATCAAATCGTCATCATAAAACACAAGATTCACGCGTACGAATTTCAGCAATATCCACATGAACAGACATTGAGCAACGTTTGATCCTACGGTGTTTGCTGTGGTTGAGTGAGAGTTAAAGTCATTAGTTTATGGTCCACCATGTATAATTCCCATCAACAACACATACGAATTTTTTGTTCTCCACAATAAACGACTAAATCAAAGAATGTACATCAAATCGTCATCATAAAACACAAGATTCACGCGTACGAATTCCAGCAATATCCACATAAACAGACATTGGACAACGTTTGATCCTATGGTGTATGCTGTGGTTGAATGAGAGTTAAAGTCATTAGTTTATGGTCTACCATGTATAATTCCCATCAACAACGGGTACGAATTTTTTGTTCTCCACAATAAACGACTAAATCAAAGAATGTACAGCAAATCGTCATCATAAAACACAAGATTCACGCGTACGAATTTCAGCAATATCCACATAAACAGACATTGGAAAACGTTTGATCCTATGGTGTATGTTTTGGTTGAATGAGAGTTAAAGTCATTAGTTTATGGTCCACCATGTATAATTCCCATCAACAATACGTACGAATTTTTTGTCCTCCACAATAAACGACTAAATCAAAGAATGTACAGCAAATCGTCATCATAAAACACAAGATTCACGCATACGAATTTCAGCAATATCCACATGAACAGACATTGGGCGACGTTTGATCCTACAATGTTTGATGCGGTCGAATGAGCGTTAAAGTCATTAGTTTATGGTCCACCATGTATAATTCCCATCAACAACACATACGAATTTTTTGTTCTCCACAATAAACGACTAAATCAAAGAATGTACATCAAATCGTCATCATAAAACACAAGATTCACGCGTACGAATTCCAGCAATATCCACATGAACAGACATTGGACAACGTTTGAATCCAACCTGAAGAATCCTATGGTGTATGCTGTGGTTGAATGAGAGTTAAAGTCATTAACTTATTGTCCACCACGTATAATTCCCATCAACAATACATACGAATTTTTGTCCTCCACAATAAACGACTAAATCAAAGAATGTACAGCAAATCGTCATCATAAAACACAAAATTCACGCGTACGAATTTCAGCAATATCCACATGAACAGACATTGAGCAACGTTTGATCCTACGGTGTTTGCTGTGGTTGAATGAGAGTTAAAGTCATTAGTTCAGGGTCCACCATGGATAATTCCCAACAACCATACGCACATACAACGGCAGAAAATATGCATCCTACACGTACTGGCCAGGCGGTATGGGGTCTCATGGGACCCCATACCCTTCTCTATCTATCCCTTCCGAAATATACCATGTACGAGTACAGCACGCAGGGGTTTCGATCCTGTCTAATGAGGCTCGACACCCGTCCACTGTGGCCACGTTACCCAAACCCCATCTCTCTCTTTAGTACAGCGCTTTAAACCCAGAGTGTTGCGCTTTACTATATTGCGCACTACGTACTATCGTATAAAATACTAAACATATATCTAAACGCGATAGAAAATGCACAACTCGTATTCGATAAAATACACTGTAAAAAAAATCTACTTGAAATTTAGTGTACATTTACTGGAAGTTTTTATTCATAAATTAGTATATTAAATTTAGTATGCAAGTTTAATGTAAAATTAATGTATGGGACAGCACATTCAATGATTTACTTCAATTTTACAGGAAAAGGACATGAATTTTATACCACAATTGTATATTAAATGTCAATGACGAGGTTATGAATAAAACTTCAAATCTTTTCTAACAGTGTACAGAAATTTAGCTACGCAACTACACGAAAAGAAATGTTTGGTTTTTAATTAATTTTACACCAAAATTGTATATTAAATTTCGATGACGAGTTTATGAATAAAACTTCCAATTTTTTCTAACAGTGTACAGAAATTTAGCTACGCACACTGAAAAAAAATGTCATTGATTCAATAAATCCATCGTTTGTGGGCTGCGAAAAACAAGCGTTATCAACTTAATTTGAATTTCAATTCCTCCAATTCCATACGAGATTGAAACAATAACTTTAATATAAGCAAAATGATATTTCATTATTTCAATGTTAAATGGGATTGAACGAATAAGAACTAGATTAATTCAAAAACAGTTTTTTTTGGAAGCCCGCAAACGATGGATTTATTGAATCAATGACATTTTTTTTTCAGTGCATCTACACGGAATTAAATGTTTGATTGTGACAACTACGTTTCCAATTTGCTGTGCACAATGTCTCAAAAATTAGTTGCCTCAACCATATCGAATAGTAATTAGTTGATAGTAAATAGTATTCACGATTAGTTTTCGCGAGATTAGTGAGTTTAGCCAATCCAATTGTTGGGACTACCATTCGAATCGTCGGTATTATCATTCGAATCGTCGGTATTACCATTCGAATCGTTGGTATTACCATTTGAGTTGTAAGATAAATAGAATAATCGATTGGTTGTGTCAACTCATTTCTTGGTTATGGCAACTAATCTTTTTTTTCCGTGAATAGAATAACCTTTTGGTTGTGTCAACTAATTTTTTTGTTATGGCAACTAATCTTTTCTTTCAGTGCATAGTGCACGGAAAAAATAGTTGGTTGAATACACCAAAAAAATTTTATTTTCCTTGTTTCAACGAAATTTCATAAAAATCTCAACCTATGAAACATTACTTTGAAATCCAATGAGATGAAATTTAACGTCCATTTGTGATATTGAATTAATGTACTTTAAAAGAAAAATCAAAGCAAATTATAAAAATCAAAATACTTTTGCAGTAAAATGGAAGTAAATATACAAAATTACTGTAGCATACATTATTATTTTTTTATCGCATTTGTATATTAAATTAAGTATACCAGTTTATGTACCATAGATTATTATTTTTATTATTTTTTTATCGCATTTGTATATTAAATTTAGTATACCAGTTTATGTACCATACATTATTATTTTTATTATTATTTTTTATCGCATTTGTATATTAAATATAGTATACCAGTTTATGCATAAAAACATTAATTTTAGTACTTGTACATTAAATTTGAGGTAATTTTTTTTTACAGGATAATGAGCCAGTACTGGATGCCATTCTCGTGTTATTTTCAGGATAATGGAAGCCATCACTCACATGACTACATGGGATACTCGATTGAAAGACATTAACAGTTTTATTTCAATTACACGCCATATTTAAATATTCTTTTAATTATTTCATCGAAAATTACAGAGAGAGGAAACAAAAATTCAATATTTTTTCATTTAACGACCCCATAGGGTCAATGTGGCTTGCGACATCCGATAAATTGGCCTCTGATGATGACAGGACGTTCTCCGATTGGACATCGACGTCGTGGTACGAGTACGAACGGAGCAGAATTAACTGAAGCGAGCACTAAGCTCCCAAGTGCTATTATCACGAGCCACAGATTTATTTTCATGATGACTGATTATCACCGGTCGTTCTATCCAACCTAAAATTATTTTTTTTTCTCTTTACAATAAAGCAAATGCAGTTTACAAAATTAGGAGGAAACCAAGTAAATACTTATACCCACACTGAGAGAAATTAAGATGGTACTGGTAACTATTCAGTGATAATTATATTTTTATTAGTCCAGGTGACTATTTTCGTAGTTACATTAATAGTAACGTAGTTAATGTAACTACGAAAATAGTCACATTAACAATAACGTACTTAATGTAACTACAAAAATAGTCACCTGGGCTAATAAAATATAATTATCACTGATTAGTTACCAGTATCATCTTAAGGGGAGGGATTCAGGTAAAAAAGATTGATTTTGGAAATTCAATATCATCCAAATCCTATTGAATATAAAAATGCCTAACGCACTATATTGTTGGAACTCGAAGAAAGGATTTTTTACTGTCGTCTGACTTGCATATGCTTTTCAATATTATCTTAAGCAAAGTTCTTAGGTTTTCCATTCTGCGCATGATTCAGATAAAACTACTAGGCAGATTGGAATGGTTGACGTCTCATTTTCTTCTTCATGAAAAGATACACCGGCTAAATCGAGCAAACTATTTTTTTTCATTCTGAAAGCAAAGTTAATCACTGATTGAGAAAAGAGAATAAAATTTATTTATTAATAATTATGTCACTTAAAAAATATAACCTTTTATTAACATTTTCCCCATTTACCCGGAGTATCTTTTCATGAAGAAGAAAATGAGACGACAACCATTCCAATCTGCCTTGTAGTTTGATCTGAATCATGCGCAGAATGGAAAACCTAAGAACTTTGCTTAAGATAATATTGAAAAGCATATGCAAGTCAAACGACAGTAAAAAATTCTTTCATCGAGTACCAACAATATAGTGCATTGGGCATTTTTATATGCAATAGCATTTCGATGATATTGAATTTCCAAAATCATTTTTTTTTACCTGACTCTCTCCCCTTAATTTCTCTCAGTGCAAGTAAAAAAAATATATATAGCGTATGTAAAAAAATACAGTTTTATACACAGAATTGGACTTATATAGTATATAATTTTGACAATTTTTTATCAAAAAGTATTTTGAAAAAAAAACGAGACGTATTTTTTTATTTTGAATTTTCTACGCCAACAAATAAGATTTGATGTCACTTTGTCATGGTTGGTCTCATATATAAATTGCATTAGAGTGTATATAGAATTTATGCAGACTATATATGCCCAATTCCATATGTCGGACTATATTAAGAGTCGCAGTAGCGACTCGACGCCAAATTAAAAAAGAAAATTAATGTTGTACAATTTTTTTACTTGGCTAAAAAAAAGTCACTGACTGTTGTCGCCTACCTTGAAATTTATATAGCGATCCTTTTGTTTTATTTAACTTCAGAGAGTTTGATATTTGACACACGCAGTTGTACAAATTTTGAGAAATAGAGTTGATTCGTTGCTCGCTACTTTGCGACTAATGATACTCATTATGTTAACTGAATCTGTACTTTCAAAGATCCGGACCTGCGTGACGATTGCGCTGTATCAATGAGGAAGTCGTGGTGGTCGCCATTGACGTAGTTTACTTGATAAGCTGGCATTGACCAATTTAGAAACGTGTAGGTACTTCAAATTTCTACGAATTCAATTTCCGAGTTTTTAGTGATATATTTAATTTTAACGGAAAATTTGACCTCGAACTTCCTAGGGGTGCACGTTTGTACAGAACCCTTAAGGGAGTGGAGCGCTTCATGATAGTCAAATCAATCATAAATTTTTAGGAATCTTATTTTTTATTTATTAAATTTGAATGAAATAAAATCCCAGTAAACAAATAAATGATTTATTTATTTATTATATAATAAATAAATAAACAAATTCATATAATAAATAAGTAAAATTAATTATTTATTTATTATATTTATTATATTAAATTATTTATTTATTTGTTGTATAATAAATAAATAAACAAATTCATATAATAAATAAATAAATAAATAATTGTCTGCTTATTGGGATTTTATTTCAATCAAGTACAATAAATAAAAATTAAAAAATAAAATTCCTAAAAATTCAAATACAAATTCAAATGAAATAAATTATATTTGATTGAAATAAAATGCCATTAGGCAGGCAATTATTTATTATATAATAAGTAAGTAAATAAATATTTGCCTGCCTAATGGAATTTTATTTCAATCAAATATAATTTATTTCATTTGAATTTTTAGAAATTTAACTTTTTTTTATTATATAATAAATAAAACAATAAATAAATAATTGCCTGCCTAATGGAATTTTATTTCAATCAAATACAATTTATTTCATTTGAATTTGTATTTGGATCAAGTACGGGTTCTATTACAAATTAACCAAATTTTATTTCGATTAAATAGAATTTATTGCATACAAATAAATCGTTTTAATTTCGAATAAAATTTAATTTATTTCAAATACATTCCATATTCAATTAAAATAAACCCATGAGATCGATGTACTTACACCTTTGGGTAGAAGTACCGAAAGGAGATTTTTATTTGAATACACATGATAAAATTTCCCAAAGTGAATCTCTCATGAATCACACAGTAGTGCAAGCAGTAGAAACCATCCAATCACGAAAAACCCCCATGTGTCCGCCTATGGTTAATGAACAGTCAAGGGTAGAGAGGGGCACGACTGGTACGAGCTGCCGACGGAAAATGGAAGGGGGAAGGTCGTCGCGCGTGTATTATAACCCCGTAAATAGATTAATGGGGTGGCGACGATTAGCTATGGGGTCCAGTTTTACGGGCAGCAAAGGTCAACGGGGCGCTACATAGCTGCGACTTGATGCGCGCAGCAGCCGCATGGTCAAATGTTCTGCTCTGGTGCTGCAGAACACCACCAGTTTCATCCGTTTTGCTGCCTGCGGTAACTATACATATATTTCGTTGAGATATATCACTAGAAATCCCATGTTCCTCGATAATAACCGAAGCAAAGTGTCTGTCGTTAAAGACGAGACGATATCCTTCCATAGGACACCAGTGAACGCTTTTGCGGGCTTGATGTAAAGCTACGTCGTGAAATATTTATATGATAATTGGATCCATAAACCAAGAACCTGTATCTTATATATATATATATTTAAGAATCCAGAAACGAGAAAAAACATAGAAAAAAAGAGGTACACTATGAAAATAAAAGTGTACAAAAATTCTATGAAAAATGGGAAGAGTACATGTACAATTTTTGGACATCTTTGGTCCAGTTTTGGTCACTAGGTTCGCAAGGACAAAATTATAAATATTGGCGAGTTTAGATGAAAAATCGAGTGAATAATCTTGTCAATTTTTATGAATTCTTTGAAAGTATCGACATAGGAATACAGGTTAATAATAATTTAATTTGAAATGAATTATTGAAAGAAAGAAAATGCATTAAAAATATCAAACTCTTCTATTCATTTATTTATTGAATCTATTTTTTTTTTTCACGGATATTCGATCACAAATTTTCCGTTTTCCCATAGGTTCTTATTTTCATCAGCATTTTTGTTTCTTCAGTGTTCTATTCCATGACCGTTGTTTATTTTATATATTTATAAATCGTCTTCGGTATTTTATTTTATATATTTATAAATCAGTAATATACCCACTTCGTAACATATCTCAATTTGTAATAAAGTGGTGTCGAAGAACATCTTATTAAGCCTATTAAAAAAACACATCTAGCTCGAAGTATGTGTAATACATAAACGAAAGGAAGAAGACGGTCCTAACAGACAAGACGAAATAACTAAAGCACCTATTGGTATTTCTAACTAGTATAGTATTTCTGATCAAATTGTACATACACCCCAAAAAAATGTCATTGATTAAAAAACAATTAGCTTGCGGAAAGCTAAAAAAGTGTTTTTATATGAACTCTAATTCTTATTCATACACTGAGGGAAAAGCATATCGAATATAGAAAGATTTGCGTTGTTTTATGGTTGAAGCGACGATAATATAGTTGAATAAACTATTATAATTTTGATTATTGCTGCTATAATTATTTTTTCCTATAACCCTAAAATAGAGACGATCCTCCTGGGAATTATAGTTAATAGTTAGATTATCGTCGGACTAACTATATATATTTTTTTAAATTACTATATTGTTCTCTCTGCGTATAGTCCAATTTAACATTGAAACGATAAAATATTGTTTAGCCCATTTGAGAGTTATTGTTTTGTTCTCTCATGAAATTGTACAAATTAGAAGTAAAATCAATTTGACAACTCTCGTTTTTGGAAGTTGTTTGACATCCGAAAACGAATTATTTTTTAATCAATGACATAGTTTTTTTTCAGTGTACTTATTGCACATTCATTACTATAAATATTTTTTGCTATAACCATAAAATAGAGACGTTCCTCCTGGGAATTATAGTTTATAGTTGGATTATCGTCGGGCTAACTATATATATTTTGTAAATTATTATATTTTTCGTTTGGTGTATAGTCGAAATTAACATTGAAACGATGAAATATTGTTTAGCCCATTTGAGAGTTATTTTGTTGTTTTAACCTTTTATGAAATTGTAGAAATTAGAAGTCAAATTAAATTGACAATGCTTGTTTTTGGCATTCCGAAAACGAATTGCTTTTTAATCAATGACATATGCTTTTTTTAGTGTACTTATTGCACATTCATTACTAAAGATACACTTGGAATATCACGTGCACTATACATCATGGAATATCGTTCACTTATTGCCCTTCTAGGCATAGAAGCTCGACGTCTCTCAGTTGGCGGGTGTCTCATGGTTTACCTGCGGACTGACAGTGATCGAGAGCTCGTGATACTATCGCCCCGGGACCTCTCGATAACGGCTACCGGATGTATCATTTTAATCACCACATCCGCGCGCGTAGCGGGCGTCAATCCACCCCAACAGGGACTACTGGACTATACAACATGGAGAGCCTCTCTAGTAAGGCTCTTTCAATTTCACGAGCGTCACGTGAGACGCGGACAGGAGTCTCAGGTCTTGAGTTTAACTAACGCAGAATGGATACCATGCTACTGGTGGTGGTGGCTTGTGAGTGATGAAAGGGCTCTCGAACATCGACCGACTGCGTTCGTGTATTTTATATTCAATTTAACGCAAGGGAGATCAACATGAGTATTGCATGTGCGCTTGTCCCCTCTTGTAGGTTACAATCAAATAACGCCAGAAAAAAAAAGACTCGACACTGAAAAAGAAATTGGGAGGTTTTGTGCGAGAGAACTCAACAAGAGGTTGAACCAACTGTGCTTATGAAGTACAAATATTTTTTTCTTCAAGATATCGAATTTTAGCTTTCACTATCGTTCTCAAGTCGCATATTGTACCCCAGAAAGTACCGGTTACATGCCTTTTTACGATGATTTTTAAAAAAAGTCACTTTTGGTCGGTTCTGATTTCAGAATTCGCAGATTCGACTTTTGGTCGGAAAATCCAACCCAAAGAACCTAAATTTTTTTCTTTTTCAAGATATCGAATTTTGGCCTTCACCATCGTTCTGAAGTCGCATATTGTACCCCAGAAAGTACCTGTTACATGCCTTTTTACGGTGATTTTTGAAAAAGTCACTTTTGGTCGGTTCTGATTTCAGAATTCGCAGATCCGACTTTTGGTCGAAAAATCCAACCCAAAGAACCTAAATTTTTTTCTTCTTCAAGATATCGAATTTTGGCCTTCACTATCATTCTCAAGTCGCATATTGTACCCCAGAAAGTACCGGTTACATGTCTTTTTACGATGATTTTTGAAAAAGTCACTTTTGGTCGGTTCTGATTTCAGAATTCGCAGATCCGACTTTTGGTCGGAAAATCCAACCCAAAGAACCTAAATTTTTTCTTCTTCAAGATATCGAATTTTGGCCTTCACTATCGTTCTCAAGTCGCATATTGTACCCCAGAAAGTACCGGTTACATGTCTTTTTACGATGATTTTTGAAAAAGTCACTTTTGGTCGGTTCTGATTTCAGAATTCACAGATCCGACTTTTGGTCGGAAAATCCAACCCAAAGAACCTAAATTTTTTCTTCTTCAAGATATCGAATTTTGGCCTTCACTATCGTTCTCAAGTCGCATATTGTACCCCAGAAAGTACCGGTTACATGCCTTTTTACGAAGATTTTTGAAAAAGTCACTTTTGGTCAGTTCTGATTTCAGAATTCGCAGATCCGACTTTTGGTCGGAAAATCCAACCCAAAGAACCTAAATTTTTTTCTTCTTCAAGATATCGAATTTTGGCCTTCACTATCGTTCTCAAGTCGCATATTGTACCTCAGAAAGTACCGGTTACATGCCTCTTTACGATGATTTTTGAAAAAGTCACTTTTGGTCGGGTCTGATTTCAGAATTAACAGATCCGACTTTTGGTCGGAAAATCCAACCCAAAGAACCTAAATTTTTTTCTTCTTCAAGATATCGAATTTTGGCCTTCACTATCGTTCTCAAGTCGCATATTGTACCCCAGAAAGTACCGGTTACATGCCTTTTTACGATGATTTTTGAAAAAGTCACTTTTGGTCGGGTCTGATTTCAGAATTAACAGATCCGACTTTTGGTCGGAAAATCCAACCCAAAGAACCTAAATTTTTTTCTTCTTCAAGATATCGAATTTTGGCCTTCACTATCGTTTTCAAGTCGCATATTGTACCCCAGAAAGTACCGGTTACATGCCTTTTTACGATGAATTTTTGAAAAAGTCACTTTTGGTCGGTTCTCATTTCAGAATTCACAGATCCGACTTTTGGTCGGAAAATCCGACCCAAAGAACCAAAATTTTTTTCTTCTTCAAGATATCGAATTTTGGCCTTCACTATCGTTCTCAAGTCGCATATTGTACCTCAGAAAGTACCTGTTACATGCCTTTTTACGATGATTTTTGAAAAAGTCATTTTTGGTCGGTTCTGATTTCAGAATTCGCAGATCTGACTTTTGGTCGGAAAATCCAACCCAAAGAACCTAAATTTTTTTCTTCTTCAAGCTATCGAATTTTGGCCTTCACTATCGTTCTCAAGTCGCATATTGTACCTCAGAAAGTACCGGTTACATGCCTCTTTACGATGATTTTTGAAAAAGTCACTTTTGGTCGGGTCTGATTTCAGAATTAACAGATCCGACTTTTGGTCGGAAAATCCAACCCAAAGAACCTAAATTTTTTTCTTCTTCAAGATATCGAATTTTGGCCTTCACTATCGTTCTCAAGTCGCATATTGTACCCCAGAAAGTACCGGTTACATGCCTTTTTACGATGATTTTTGAAAAAGTCACTTTTGGTCAGTTCTGATTTCAGAATTCGCAGATCCGACTTTTGGTCGGAAAATCCAACCCAAAGAACCTAAATTTTTTTCTTCTTCAAGATATCGAATTTTGGCCTTCACTATCGTTCTCAAGTCGCATATTGTACCTCAGAAAGTACCGGTTACATGCCTCTTTACGGTGATTTTTGAAAAAGTCACTTTTGGTCGGGTCTGATTTCAGAATTAACAGATCCGACTTTTGGTCGGAAAATCCAACCCAAAGAACCTAAATTTTTTTCTTCTTCAAGATATCGAATTTTGGCCTTCACTATCGTTTTCAAGTCGCATATTGTACCCCAGAAAGTACCGGTTACATGCCTTTTTACGATGAATTTTTGAAAAAGTCACTTTTGGTCGGTTCTCATTTCAGAATTCACAGATCCGACTTTTGGTCGGAAAATCCGACCCAAAGAACCAAAATTTTTTTCTTCTTCAAGATATCGAATTTTGGCCTTCACTATCGTTCTCAAGTCGCATATTGTACCTCAGAAAGTACCTGTTACATGCCTTTTTACGATGATTTTTGAAAAAGTCATTTTTGGTCGGTTCTGATTTCAGAATTCGCAGATCTGACTTTTGGTCGGAAAATCCAACCCAAAGAACCTAAATTTTTTTCTTCTTCAAGCTATCGAATTTTGGCCTTCACCATCGTTCTCAAGTCGCATATTGTACCCCAGAAAGTACCGGTTACATGCCTGTTTACGATGATTTTTGAAAAAGTCACTTTTGGTCGGGTCTGATTTCAGAATTCGCAGATCCGACTTTTGGTCGGAAAATCCAACCCAAAGAACCTAAATTTTTTTCTTCTTCAAGATATCGAATTTTGGCCTTCACTATCGTTCTCAAGTCGCATATTGTACCCCAGAAAGTACCGGTTACATGCTTTTTTACGATGATTTTTGAAAAAGTCACGTTTGGTCGGGTCTGATTTCAGAATTCGCAGATCCGACTTTTGGCCGGAAAATCCAACCCAAAGAAACTAAATTTTTTTTTCTTCAAGATATCAAATTTTGGTCTTCACCATCGTTCTCAAGTCGCATATTGTACCTCAGAAAGTACCGGTTACATGCCTTTTTACGATGATTTTTGAAAAAGTCACTTTTGGTCGGTTCTCATTTCAGAATTCACAGATCCGACTTTTGGTCGGAAAATCCGACCCAAAGAACCTAAATTTTTTTCTTCTTCAAGATATCGAATTTTGGCCTTCACTATCGTTCTCAAGTCGCATATTGTACCCCAGAGAGTACCGGTTACATGCTTTTTTACGATGATTTTTGAAAAAGTCACGTTTGGTCGGGTCTGATTTCAGAATTCGCAGATCCGACTTTTGGTCGGAAAATCCAACCCAAAGAACCTAAATTTTTTTTTCTTCAAGATATCAAATTTTGGTCTTCACCATCGTTCTCAAGTCGCATATTGTACCTCAGAAAGTACCGGTTACATGCCTTTTTACGATGATTTTTGAAAAAGTCACTTTTGGTCGGTTCTCATTTCAGAATTCACAGATCCGACTTTTGGTCGGAAAATCCGACCCAAAGAACCTAAATTTTTTTCTTCTTCAAGATATCGAATTTGGCCTTCAGTATCATTCTTACGTCACATATTCTATCACAGAAAATACCGGTTACAATCCTTTTTACCATGATTTTGAAAAAAGTGGCTTTTTTCCTTTTCTGATTCCAGAATTCATAGATCCGACTTCCGGTTGGCAAATGCAATTTTCAAATATTTCCCCATATTTGTCGATATCGTTTGACCCACTCGTTTGTCTCTATTTGTTATATTCAATCAAAAAACTGCTTAAAATCTTTTTGATTTTTCACTCGCATATAAATCTTAGATTTGAATAATAGTTTTATTTTTCCCTGCCGAGAAGCATTGCGTGACCCACTTCTCTCTTTGCACGTGTATATTCTACATTCCTAGTCGTGTAGGGCTTTTTCATTATAAACTTGTATATCCTTTAATACAATTTAAGAGAGAAATATGTCTAAAAAAACCTGCATTGCCGAAGGTCTAACGAGCCATGGAATAAGGAGTCATGGAATTTTATGGAAAAAGGTTGGCGCCAGGGTGAATCGATCCAGAAAATCGATAAGGTCTTATGGTGGCGTTGCAAAGGACCTACCAATGAGCACGATGAGGCTAAAGATATAACATTATGTGATATTCCACATAGGCAGGGGATTGCGTGACCCACTTACCCTACCCTAGGTTTCTTGGTTTATTAAAACAGCCTTAGAAACTTCAGTCACTTTCACGTTACTTCACTCATTTACCCTTCCATCCACGAGCCAGAATCGGCCAAACAATTAAAAACCGTTTTAATAAATCATTCGAATAATACTTCATAACTGAGTTAGCATAAACTGTCGTGAATTCGGGTATATCTGGGGTGCATAATATTATTCCAAGTAACCTGTCTCCGAAATCTTACCAAGCTTAAGCATTACAAGTTTAATAAACTGACGAACTTGAAAACTTTTTTTCTTTCATCGTAGCTACACATATCTTAATGTTTATTTTAAATACTTAAGAAAAAATAAATAAGTTGATTAAGAAAATTATTTTATTTTATTTAATTATTAAAAAAATTATTAGAAATATTTTATTTGACGAATATAAATTAATAAATGTAAGTGAAGTTTAAAAATGTTATTATATTTGAAAAATTATTTTGAATCATTTATTTGAGTGAAAATCAATAAGTGTGTAGTAGTCAACGACTAAAACAAATATTTTTCAATCGACTTTTCAATAGTCAGCACATTTCCTTTCATGCAGTACGTTTTCTTTTTCTCTAGAACGAGACGATGAAGAAGGAATTGAGGAATCGTTGAAAGCCAAGAAGAGGGTGAGCGACAAATCCTGGAATGCTGCCAAGGGGTAAAGCGATCATTCCTTACCAGAATGTGCAGCCTTGTCGCTTGGTCTTTCATAAGGTGAACAAGACCGTATACAAGTCGAAGCTATATGTGCAAGCTGCTCTCGATTCTATATATATTGTCTTTTGAATGGAAAGCTCGTGTTAATTCCACATCGACGTAATACCGGTGAGACGCAAAGGGATAGGAAAAAGGAAAAACTGAACGTGTAAATGAAAAGGATATCGGAAGAGGAGACAATGCTGGAATTTTGCTGTGAAAGGGAAAGAAATCGGTAAAGCGAAGCAGCGTGACACTGTGTAGGTAAGCAGGGAAAGAGGATCAGGAGAAAGAGTACGAGAAGTCGGAAATGGAGGTGCAGGTGGAGAATAACACCATAAGACCTGGAATAGACTTTGAATTTTTCGAAAATATTCTGTACGATCTCCAATCGTCGCAATTTTTTCGGTTAATAAGGCAAATCGTTCTTAATAAATAAAGCAACGTAAAAGGATGGTCGGTATTGAGTTTGAGATAAATCTATCAAGCGGTTTGGATTTCGCTGAATTTAGAATTTTCGAAAAATTGATGTATTCGTTTTGATTTAAGGCAACTTCGACCAACTCAGCTCGAATTTCTGACGAGGACGAACTAATATCCAGCTGTCGTAATTTTAAATGTTTATTCTACGACAGAAAATACCGATTATAAGCCCTTTTACCATGATTTAAAAAAAAAAGTGACTTTCCGTAGCTGATTCCAGAATTCTTAGATCCAATTTCCAGTCGGAAAATAGATCGTACATTTCTTTTCTGCAAGATATCGAATTTTAACCTTCACTATCATTCTCAAGTCGTATATTCTATCACAGGAAATGCCGGTTACAAGCCTTTTCACCACACGGAAAGAAAAGCTTGGTTGAAATAACCTAGTGCTATGGTTATATATGCGCCAGCCGATTAATTGGTTCGACCAACCAAGTAATTTTTTAGGCTACCAATTTCTTGGTTGGTCTAACCAAGTCACTTGGTAAGCTAACCAAGTGACTTGGTTAGACCAACCAAAAAAATTGGTTAGCTAACCAAAAAATTGGTTAGCTAACCAAGTGACTTGGTTAGACCAACCATAAAATTGGTTAGCTAACCAAGTGACTTGGTTAGACCAACCAAAAAATTGGTTAGCTAACCAAGTGACTTGGTTAGACCAACCAAGTGACTTGGTTAGCTAACCAAGTGACTTGGTTAGACCAACCATAAAATTGGTTAGCTAACCAAGTGACTTGGTTAGACCAACCAAAAAATTGGTTATCTAACCAAGTGACTTGGTTAGACCAACCATAAAATTGGTTAGCTAACCAAGTCACTTAGTTAGACCAACCAAAAAATTGGTTAGACCAACCAAAAGATTGGTTAGCTAAGCAAGTGACTTGGTTAGACCAACCAAAAATTTGATAAGCGAACCAAGTGACTTGATTAGACCAACCAAGAAATTGGTTGCCTAACAAATTACTTGGTTGGTCTAACTAATCTAATCGTCTGGCGCATATATAACCATAGCACTTGGCTGTTCCAACCAAGCCTTTTTTCCGTGCATGATTTTTTAAATGTGACTTTTTCCGTTTCTGATTTCAGAATTCATAGATTCATTCATAGCTAAATTTATTTTCTTTAAGATATCAAATTTTAGCCTTCCCTATCATTCTCAAATTGCATATTCTATCACAAAAAATGCTGCTTAAGGAGGTTGGAGTGCTCCACACTAGTCAAATCCGTACTAAATTTTTAAAAGCGTTTCTACAATTTCAGATGGTTTAATAATCTGTTCCAAGGTGTTAATCACATAGCAGCATTAGTTCTTGATATTCAAATACATTCACAGCTGTCATATGAACAGTAAATCGATCAATATCTCCAAATTTCCGATGTCATGTTTTTTCATCCAGTTTTGTAAAAGGGTAAACCGTAATATCAGTCCGATTATGACGAAACATAGCGCATTTTGATCAGTGGAAGATCCTCAATCGATTGACCGTCCGGATTTTCTATAGTATCAGGCGTTCAAAAGTTACAGCCATTTGTATACTTGATGTTAGGTTATGATAGGATAAACAAACGGTTGTATCTTTTGAACTACTAATGCGATTTTAAAAAAATAGACGGCCAATCGATAGAATATCTTTTAGCAAACAAAATGAGCTATTGGTCGTCATAATCGGACTGATATTACGGTTTACCCTTTTAAAAAACTGGATGAAAAAACATAACATCGGAAATTTGCAGATAATGATCGATTTACTGTTGATATCACAGCTGTGAATGTATTTGAATATCAAGAACTAATGCTGCTATGTGATTAACACCTTGGAACAGATTATTAAACCATTTGAAATTGTAGAAACACTTTTAAAAATTTAGCACTGATTTGACTAGTGTGGAGCGCTTCAACCTCCTTAAAATACTTTTTACCATGACTTTAAAAAAAAGTGACTTTTTTCCATTTCTGATTCCAGAATTCACATGAAAAGGATATCGGGCGAGGAGACAATGCCGGTGCAGGAATTGTCTATGAAAGGGAAAGGAGTCGGTAAAGCGAAGCAGCGTGACACTGTGCAAGTAAACGTAGAAAGAGGATCAGAAGGAAGAGTACGAGAAGTCGGAAGTGGAGGTGGAGGTGGAGGAGGCACCATAAGGTCTGGAGGCCCCTTATGCTATCGATCTGTCCCCACCTTAACGATATATATACCACGCACGCGGCCCACTACAATAACCTACACCTATATACCCTACAGGGGTGCTGTAACGCACCGTGTGCCGGCTGCGTTCTCTAGCTCTAACCATGCAACCCCATGGAACTCTCCATATACCATACACCTCCATCTCCTCCTTCTCCTTCACCTCCCCACCACTTTCACTATAGCGCAAATGCTCTCACTCTACTACAGTTAAGGCTGTTAAGTATATATATATATATATATATATATATATATATATATATGTGTGTGTGTGTATATATACTATGCTTCGCATACAATACACGTCTTTCGTCGTTCTGTGTTGGATCCCACGTGTTTAACATGCGTGGGTGAAATCATATTCCGTAGTAATATTTGCATAATATATATTATATAATATACATATTTAGTATGGTGTTTCTTTTTATTGCAATTTTTGACATTTTTATGTACGGCTAATATTACTTTGAAAGGTACAATAAAAACGTTAGTTTGTTGCATGAAACAATGAAAAAAAATATACTGAAATTTGGTGAGTCTTAAAAAGATGGTACCATGTGTTGAATTCAAATCATCATTAACTTGAAATTCCTAAGTCGCTTTAACCAAATTAAATATTGATTTTTATTTAATCAACTTTTATTAATTTCACCTCGCATATTTTTCTTTTTAGAAAACATGGATTGGGTTAATTCTCTATCACTAACGATACGATCTTGTCAATTCACACTAAGTTTTTTCTTAGATTCATATTTTACATATCTGACCTAAAAAAAAAAATTTAGAGAAATATACATATTTCCTATAAAATTAAATGCGAATGATACATATTTTTCCCCGTCTACGCCATTAACCCAATAGTTGATCAGTTTATATTTAAAAAAAAAATGGCGCATATAATTGTTGTAAAATCCTATGATAAACCGCATCTTTACTTCTAATATGCACCACACATACCAATATATATATATATATATTGTAACGTGGTGCTTTTTGCGCACCGCGTTACTGCTGCTGTCGGAAGCCCTAAGGCTACAATTTCGCATACCGTCCGCTGTCGAGCTCTCTCCAGGGCAAAAATTAGGATTAAGTTGGGTTTAGAATAACTTCTCTCGTTAAATGTAAGTTTGTTAGGTTAAGTTTGTATTATTTGTGTAAACTCCGACCTCACTGGCCCCTTCAAGAACGCGACCACCGGTGGACTTTGGTATTTTGAGGCTGTCATCTTTATCCGCTGTCGTCAGGCTGTCTTGGTCCCAAGGACATGCGTTAGCCCTAAGGAAGTGAGGAACCGAGGGGTGTGCAGTTAGACCTCACCTTCACGCGGAGTGGACGCCAACTGAAGGTTTCAGTTCCCGACGAGATCGTTCACCTCGTCGACGAAATGCACAACTTGAGACAGAGGGCCACGGACGACTGGAATCTCACCACCGTCGTGCCCGCTCTGCCCGATTAGAGCAATGGACCTCCAATATTTTTAACCGCCAACTTTTGAGGAAAAGATGAGGCACCGATTGCTTGGTGGGACGAAATTTAAATGCCCCGGAGCAGCCCCTGAATTCCGTTGGAATTTATGGACGTCATCCCCTCGATGGACATCTACCTTTTGGCGTACTCGAGCCATGAGGCGGCACCTCCACCACCCGAGAGGCCCACGAGTTTTTCCATGCGAGTTAGCGTTGGCCGGTATACGGGATTCACCGCACCGCAGGCTGAGGCGGGGCCATGTAACGCTGTCGAAAATTCTCGGACACCCCACGAATTAAATCAGGCTACCAAAAATTAATCACGCGAGTTTTCCAGCGGTTCAACCTCAGCAATAACATGAACAAATTGCAGCGAGGAAAAATCAACATTTAATGTAACCGCTGGCCGTGATTAAAAATCATCCACAACATTAATCATTGGCAAAATTTCTTTCGCTGTCGGGGTGTGGAGAAATCGACAACACTTTGTTTATGAGGGACAGCGGTGAGGAGCAGTAAGGAGACGACAATTAAGAAGTGAGGGAAGCTGTCGGCACGCGTCGGAAATTTTCGGCGATCGAGGACTTAAAGTGGGGATCATTCGCTCCAGTTTTCGAAAAGCTAAGGATCATCGAGAACTTCGTGATTAGCCTCGATCGACCGCGGACGTGTCTCGGAGCTTCAGGAACTTATCGTTGGGCTGAGAGTAGCGGCCGATCCACCGGAGAGAAGTCGAAAAATTATCGTGAGGACTAGTGCCAGTGAGGACGTGAGTACCCGTATCCCGGGAGTCAGTTTTGTCGGATCTGGAAGCTGTGAGTTAATTTATACTAAATTATTAAGTGAATTTTTCGCGAGTAAATTACTCGCCGTAGTTTAGGCCCTGGAAGAGAGGAGGCTGTCGCGAAGGGTCTATTTCTACTTCGTCTATTTCTATTTCGATTTTCGTCTAATTCTATTTCTATTTCTATTTCTATCACTTAATTTCTCTGTCTTATAATTCCTCCGTTATCTATTGGTTTACCGTTCAAACTTTAGTTCATGATTATTTCGCCGAATATCGGTTTGTTGTATTTATCTTTCAGCCGTAAATTTTGTATAATTTTTTTTGGATAAGCGTAATGGTTATTGTGTTACCGAAATTATCGTGGCTGTCGAAATATTCTCACCAAGAAGAGCTATCGGCCGACCTTTTTCATTGAGGTATCGCAAAGGCAAATTATTTCTGAATATTTCGAGCAGCGTGTGCGTGCGGCGACCGACTAGAAGGCGTTTCGTCCTTTTTTTTTGCTTTGTGTTTGTTGGATGTTGAAGAATTTGTAGACCAAAATAAGACTGATTTTTTTTGTGCAATTTAGGGAATTTATGAGGAAACTTAGTTAGTTAGTTTTTCTCGAAATTATCGTGCTGTCGTACCGGGCTCAGCCGTAGGCTGAGAAAACCGGTGTTTTAGTACCGCCATCCTAAGCCGAATTTTCGGGAAAACCGAAAGAAAAGTTCTTTCGTTCAGTGAGTTAGTTAGTAGCCTCTCGATCGATTTTCGTGCTGTCGTGTTGGGAGATTGGTCCCACGTGAGCGAAACGACTGTATTGTTAATTTCTCAGCCGATGCTTTAGAGTGAAGGGCGCGATCGAGAGTATTTTTCAGTGTCTTTTGCGTCAGTTTGTTACTAGCCTAAGTTAATTTAGAATTAGAAAGTAAGAGATTCTGCGCGTTGTTCGCTAATTTTTCTGTATTCGATCTCATTAATAATTATAATTTTGCTTGGATCTCAGTAATTGAGAAAGTCATCGAAGTTGTCGAGATCCCGAGAACTGGGAATTAGTTGTCTTATTCACCGTCAATTTATCGAAATATTTACCGCGGATTTACCGAAATTTAAACTTTTTGCTTTATATTCCATTTTTTTTTATTCTCGTAATCTACCATTGTATATCGCATTCAACCTATTTTTTTCTCCCGATTTCTATTTCACTTCCGAAACGATCTCGAACCACATACTTTTTCAAATTAATAAACTTTACTCTGTTATATTAAATTTAATTACCGAGTTATTTTCTTTTTTTTTGTTGTGCGTGTCGGCCCCGCCCCTCTACCGTAGGACCTGAGCTAGTGGCTTGTGCCGTCAATTCTCCCGCTGTCGAATTAAGCTAGCTATCGAGTCAAATCGAGTCAATTTTTTATAGGGCCGTCTCTAGGCGGCTGGCGCCCTGGGAGACAGTCCGGGGGAATAGGACGAAGGTGCCGGAGAGTAATTTCCCGGTTACAATATATATATATGTACAATACTTGGCATCTCTGAATACATTTCACACCCATATATTTTCATGAGAACAGCCCAATACCCATCAACAACTTTTGATGAGAGCTAAAAGTTTGTATATGCAATATTCCTGTCGATGCATAGTGCTTTAGTGAAAAAAGTCTAAGCGTTATATGTACGAGTATCCGATATATATATGTGTGTTATGTACTATTGTTGTAATATTGTGTGAGAGACCGCATGAACCCCATCACACCTGCCCTCCCCTTTTCGTTGGGCCGCTATTGCGTCACGTACACAAAGCCACGCATCACATAGTGTCCCTCTGGCACTCCGACGTCCCAGTAGTGCCTATGTGCCACCCCCGTATGCACGATCGAGTGAACGCGTTACCGCAATAGAGAGGAAAGAAGGGTACAGGCAAAAGGGTACGGAAAAAAATTGCCACGACTCGCTGTGTGTACTACGATATTTTCCAGCAAAACAACTGGGCACTATACACGAGAGAGGCGAGAAAACGATCAGTTTGCTGCTCGCACTGAGAGAAAAGGTTGTTAACATTTGTTAACAGTTAACAAATCTTGCCCGCGCAAAAAGAAAAGTATTAAAAACAGTATGAAAAGTATAATATCTCAAGTATGATCTATTGGACTGAATTAATACTAAAAAGTATTAGACCGTATTATTAGATTTCAGGGTCCGGATTGATATGTCCATGGTTTTCCGTGTCCAGGTCGATATTTCCATCGCTTTCGATGTCCAGGTCGACCGGCCCATAGTTTTAGTTGTCTAGATCGATTGGTCCACAGTTTTAGGTGTCCAGGTTGATATCTTCATAGTTCTCGGAGTCCAGGTCGATCGATTCATAATGTTTGTTGTAAAAATTATATTCGTTTACAGTTTTTGAGCTGTAGGTTAATCGCACCTCAATTTTCATTATCCAGTCCGGTCTAGTTACTTAAAAAACAAGTGGAAGTATATCTAGATATAGAAAACTATGAAAAAATCGATCTGATCACTGAAAACTGTGAAAAAAATGACCTGGACACCAAAAGCTATAGAGATATCAACCTGGACATTAAAAACCATGGAGATATCGACCTGGACCCTAAAAACCATGGAACTATCGACCTGGACACCAAAAACTATGGAGATATCAACCTGGACACCAAAAACCATTGAGATATCAACCTGGACACCAAAAACCATGGAGATATCGACCTGGATACCGAAAACCGTGGACATATCGACCCGGACCCTTAAAACTAATAATACGGTCTAATACTTTTTAGTATTAATTCAGTCCAATAGATCATACTTGAGATATTATAGTTTTCATATTTTTTTAATACTGTTTCAATACTTTCCTTTTTGCGCGGGTGGTTAAATATGACGAAATTAACCATTTAGTTATTCTTATTGAATCTCACTTGAGCTAAATAAAATTTCCTTGTCGCAAATGAAGCTCGCTGTCATTTGTTAATAGCAGAGTTGTAAAAGCCTAATTATTTTTTAAACAAAATTGATGCTACAACTGGCTTTGTAATGATGTTTTTATAATAATAATTTGCAGTGATTATAATATAATGGGTAAACTTTTGAATAGTGATGCCACAAGACGAGACAAGACGAGAAATAAGTCTTGTCTCGAAAAAAATTCGAGACAAGACTTCTTGTCTCGAATTTTACTCAAAAATTTTTCGAGACAAGAGTCTTGTCTCGATATTTCTCGTCTTGTCTCGAATTTTTCGAGAAATCTCGAATTTTTCGAGAAATCTCGAATTTTTCGAGAAATCTCGAGTTTTTCGAGAAATCTCGATTTTTTCGAGAAATCTCGAGTTTTTCGAGAAATCTCGAGTTTTTCGAGAAATCTCGAGTTTTTCGAGAAATCTCGATATTTTTCGAGAAATCTCGATATTTCTTGTTAAATATCGAGATTCCTTCTCTTTTTCCGAATTTCTCGACACTGCCAATTACTTTTTACGCAGTTTGACAGTTAAAAAAGTAGAACCTTGCACATTGCTTCCTCATTATTTTTCGCTTTTTACAAAGCTCCCTCTGTGAGGAAGCAGTATGTTATTCAATTTTGGCTTCCTCATAGAGGAAGCTTTGTAAAAAGCGAAAAATAATGAGGAAGCAATGTGCAAGGTTCTACTTTGCATCTTTTTTTTTATACCTTGTGTCTCTTTTGCAGAGGTGTTTTAAACAGCTATAAATCACCTCTGCAAACACCGTTACATCTAATTTTGATTAGATACAAATTTTTGTCGTACTTTCTCAACTTTTCCGGAAGTTATAGCGAAAATCTACATTTTTTTTTAAATGAAAAATGGTGTAAAATCCGAACGACTTTACCGATCATCACCAAATTTGGTACATGGCATTTCTGAATGTTATTTTTCGTCTGTACAAAATTTCTGTTCATTTGTTGAAATTCGACGTAATTTAGATCAAAATCTATTTTTTTCGAAAAATTCAAAATTCTATAAAATCCGAACCGCTTTACCGATTTCGTCGAAATTCAATACCATACAACATTGAACGTATCTTCAGTTATGAAGAACTATTTAGCCAAATCGGCGAACTTTTACGAAAGTTAGAGCGACCACGCCCTTTTTTCAACAAATTAAAATCAACATAAAATCTTAATGACTTCACATATTTTGGCAAAAATCACAACATTCAAAGAGGGGCAGCTACTCTACTTGCGTGCCAAAGTTGAGCCGGATCGCTCGAACGGTTACCGAGTGAGAGGAGATTGAATTTTCGAAGCCCAGCACACACACACACACACACACACACACACACACACACACATACATACATACGGACATTTTTTCTAAACCACTTTTCTCGACGTTTTAGGTGATTCTAAGCATACTGACATGAAAATCTCGAAAAAAAAAATTTCATGAAAACAAAGCTTCCTCTATGAGGAAGCAAAAACGTCATTTGTCTCATAATTTTTTTTTTAGTAATAATATATATAAATAAATATACACGGAGGCTGTGCCAGAAATGTGTCATTCAGATCGACGTTTAATGTCATCCGAGAGATCGTCAGTTCGAAATGGCAGAGTAAACAAAATAGAATAAACGATTTACCTCTTTGCGCCGGAAAGAACGCGCGTGAGAATGCATTTGCGACGGGAAGTAACGATCCTCGCAGTAAAAAAAACATCTACAGGGACAGACGACAAACATACACACACACACAACAGACACACACGTACGCCGTTTAAAAAGGTACGATCGATGTAAATCAATATTTCGAAGACAAAATATTAATAAACGATTCTTTGTAAATGCTGCGAATCATTGACGAAAAAAAAAAATAAATGAAAACGATTAATCCGCTCCTATATTTTATTACAGTAAACATCCGCTCCGTATCACAAAGTAGCTTACAGCTAAATGTCTTTCGGTGTAAAAAAAGCCAACTGTCTCTTCTACGCTAGTCGACAGTGGCCGAGAAAACCGCGACGCTTGTCCTCGGTCAAAATAAACAATCTGTGAACAATTTTCGTTGGTGCAATAATAATTGAGAAATGTTATTAATAAATTATTTTAATAAATAATAGTGCACCAAATGACTCGGCAACCTAATTTTTTTGTTATGAAGCAAATCTGTTTATTTTTCTGACTACGTATACATTTTTTCAGAATTGTTTCTGATTTTTTATTTTATAATTTAAAAAAGACGCTATTTACAAACAATCTCGAAAAATCGTAAGAAATCTTGAGAAATGTCATGAAATCTCGAAAAATTTCGAGAATCTTGAAAAATTTCGAGATATCTCGAAAAATTTCGAGATATCTCGAAAAATTTCGAGAATCTTGAAAAATTTCGAGAAATCTCGAAAAATTTCGAGAATCTTGAAAAATTTCGAGAAATCTCGAAAAATTTCGAGAATCTTGAAAAATTTCGAGAAATCTCGAAAAATTTCGAGAATCTCGAAAAATTTCGAGAATCTCGAAAAATCTCGAGACACGAGATTTCTCGTCGAGAAATCTCGAGTCTCGAGATCTATGTCTTGTCTTGTCTCGACTCGTCGAGACAAGACAATTTCAATTCGAGACAAGAATTCTTGGGCTCGAGACAAGAAATTTCTTGTCTTGTCTCGAAAAATCGAGAATTCTCGAGTCTTGACGGCATCACTACTTTTGAATAGAGGCAAGAAATATTAATTCCTCATAAAATTTCATGATAATCTTATTGAAAAAAATGGAGAAATACTGTTAATGCATTGCTAAAGTAATGGAGGCCTGTGGTTGTCCATTATTCTCACAATTTCCCCCAAAATTTAATGAAAGATTCGATTTTTCTTAAAGCTATTCAAAAGTTAACATATAATTTTATAATCGCTACAGATTATTATTACAAATTCGTAACTACAAGACGAACTGTTCTGTTAACTTTGTATTGTAAAGTAATGGGGACTTACAACACTGGTTAATAGTTAACAAATCTTATTTAGCTCAAGTGAGATTCAATAAGAATAAATAAATGGCTCATTTCGCCATATTTAACCAAGATTTGTTAACTGTTAACAAACTCTTCTCTCAGTGCGTGCTCAACGAAAACAGAAAAGAGGGACGGTGTGATGAGCCAAGACTAATGGTAATAACGAAATAAAATGAGGCTCAGTGAGAGCCAGAGTCAACTTGGATGCGCCATCTCTATCTCTTTTTCTTTCTCTCTCTTTCTCCCTTTCTCTTTTTATCTTCTTCTCTCTTTCTCTTTCTCTCGCAGTCTTTCACGCCAAGTCCAATTCTGGTTTCTTCCCCTTCTGACGTGGACATATGGTATTCCACTTTTCATAACGAGAGACATGAAGCGAGGGTAAGAAAAGGGCAAACGGGAACGAGACAGACAGGGATAGATGCGCGGATAGAGATTTATTGCACTTTTGGATAAAAGCTGGAAGCAAAGTCTTTATAGTAGAAGCTGTAAAAGCTGAAAAAAAGATTAATAATACGATAAATAAGAAACAGACGTATTAGTGTTAAAAATCAAGAAGGTATACATTTGAGACTATATAGTGTCAATTTCCATTTTAATCGCAACATTTTTTATACATATTATTCCAATATATGGAAATTGGATTGTCGGATTTTTTTTTTCATGTCACACACGAATAAAACTATTAACCATACATTTTTGTCAAAATTTTGTAATTTAGGTTTACGAATTTATCGAGTAATAAAAAAAAACAGTTTAATAAATTTTGTTTGTACATTCAACAAATTTATACTTCATATTTAACAAATAAAAATTTGTAAATTCAATTCAAACAATTTTTGGTTGATAATAAATTAATAAATTTCTTTCAGCTTTTTTGTACTTTTAAAATTTGACAAAAAAATCGGTACAAAACAAAAAAGAATTTGGCTAATTAACGAAACTGTTTTCTTACTCACGAAAACTGGCACTCCCATTTGCTCATCCTGAACATAAATGAGTTGAAAGGTTTGAGGAGTGGTGAGCCAAATAATTTTAACACACCCTAAACAATGTAAAATTTAACTTCTGAATAATCAAAACTACTTAAAAGAACACGTCATTCGCATTCAACATATTTGATTTTTCAAAATGTCAGTGCATTTAGAACAAAGTGCATTTATTTTGACAATACACAAGAAGTAACAAATGTAAAACATAGAGGTACCATTAAAATGTACTACTAAAAATCTTAGAATCAAATTTGGAATGAAAATAAATGAAATGAAAAAAAGGATGCAAAGTTCTACTTTGCTCATACTTTTTCGCTTTTTACAAAGCCGCCTCTATGAGGAAGTTTCTTTATTTTATTTTTGGTTTCCTCATAGAGGAAGCTTTGCGAAAGATGAAAATTATTTACGAAGTTGATGATTTCCGACGTTTTACGAAATCCAGAGCGACACCGATAAATTTTTAAAAAATTGAAAATCACGTAAAATCCGAACCGCTTTACCGATCATCACCAAATTTGGTACGCAGCAGGGCTGAATGTTATTTTTCCTGTGTAGAAAATTTCAGTCGATTAGTTGAAATTTTACCTGAATTAGAGCAAAACGAAATTTTTGCGAAAAATTTAAAATCTCATAAAAACCGAACCACTTTACCGATTTGGCCCAAATTCAATACCAAAGGTCGTATCACTTTGATCAATTTTAATACGAAGTTTCAGCCCGATAGCTAAAAATTCGTTCGAGCTACAGCGTTTACGTACTTTTTTGAAAATTTCAAAATTCTTATAAAAATGAAATGCGTTAAGCGATTTTTGTAAAATTTATACCAATTGAAGATTAGCCAGTACTGTAGATGTTGTGTAAATTTTAGATGATTCGGTCGAATACTTTATAAGTTACAGTTATATGAATTTATGGCCTTTCATCACACACACACACACATACATACACCGAGAGAAAAATTTTCATTGATTCACGAAAATCTTTGCCAATAAAATGAAATACTTGAATTTCAATACAATCTTCTCTTTGAATGATCTCAAACTCAATGAAAAGTAGTGACATTGATTCGAAGAAACATTTCTTTAAACCAATGAACCTTTTTCATTGATTTCAAAGATGTCGTCTCTGATTCAATGAAACCTTCTTCTTACCAGCTCAAAATTTCGAAACCTATTTTTTCCTGAAGTACGCGGCAGATAAAGCTCAAATTTTGTGAGTATGTAAGGAAGTACGGCAGAAATAGGTTAAGCTTCTGGCTCCTCGAAACTCGAAGCCGTTCGTTCGGGAGAACCGAAAAACAAAAAAGTGAGGTTAGGTGCGAGAGAGAGATGAATGAAGACGTTTCTTTGAACAAATGAAAACGTCTCTTTAAAACAATGAACCTGTTTCTTTATTATATGCTCACTAAGTAAATCTTTATTTACAGGCAATTAAATGTTCTCTTTGAAATGCAAATGCACTATTTCATTGAAATCAAAGAAATATTTCGTTGAAATCAATGACAAACAAAATCAATCCACCCATTTCTTTGGCGTCAATGAAATCTTTTTTCTCGGTGTAGGCAACGAAGCTATCGAAAAATATTCGATAATTTTGAAGCACTATACTGAGAGAAAATTATGGTATTGGTAACTATAAAGTGACAACTATTTACTGATGGTTGGTATAACAATTTTTTTATAGTTGACACAATTATCAAATAGTTACTATAACTAGCAAATAGTTACCATAACTATTTTCGTAGTTATCGTAACTATAAAAATAGTTGCATGTAATAAAAATGAATAGTTGTCACTTTATAGTTGACTGTACTATTACGATTTCTCTGAGTGTAGTGGTATTACTACTGAAAACAAAGCTTCCGCTATGATGAAGCAAAAAGGGTAAATTCGGAATACAAAGAGTTACATAATTGCAAAAAGTAAGACATTAAGTCCGAGAAAGAGGGAGAAAAGAAACGACCAGAGGGTGCGAAAATATCACAGAAGGAATATCAAGGAAGAAGTTGCCTGGAGCGGTCAGCGATAGAGCTAACGGAAGGGAGCGATAACGCCATAGGGTGAGCGAGGAGAGGGAGAAGTGAGACTGAGAGTCACCGAGAAAGATTAATATCTCTATCAGAAAAGTTCACCGGAGCAGACCATTTATCTACCTACGGTGTTCAGTGCACACGCCCTTTCACAGCCTCTACGACCTCTTCTGGTCCTTGTTGAGCTTTTTTGCACACTCAAACTTTTACAAAAGTTTATTCATCCTGTGATAACGTGTCGTGAAATCACGAAAACGATCTTGATCCACGTGCAATGTGCACGTAACTTGCAAATATTTACTTTAATCAGTCAATTAATTAACCCTATTCTTTATATCCAAGATATTAATAGTTTGAAAAAAAAAAAAAATTGATCTAGATTGTTAAAAAAATTCTAAAGAATGAAATAAAATTACTCTTTAGTAATAGAAAAATCTGGTTAATTAAACGTAATTCCGAAAATAAAAAACTGTAAAAAAATCTACTCGAAATTTATTGTACTTTTACTGGAAGTTTTTATTCATAATCTTGTATATTAAATTTAGTATACAAGTGTAATGTAAAATTAATGTATGGTACAGCACAATCAATAATTTAGTTTAATTTTACAGTAAAAGTACTTGAATTTTATTCCACAATTATATATTAAATTTCGGTGACGAGATTTATGAATAAAAACTTCCAAAATTTTCCAACAGTGAAAAAAACATTACATCTATAAATATTTATTGGGAATTAATCAGGATTTATCTAAATTCAAGGAATTTAATATACAAGTAAATTCAATACATATTTTTTATACTCAAATTTCAAGTACTATTTCATTCAGCAATTCTTATACAAATTTTAAAAAATACATTATTAGCGATTGGATACAGATTATATCTATATTTCAATGTATTTGTATTCCGATAATAATGAATTATGCAAAAAATCTCAATTTGTCATCCTCAGATCCAAGTAACAAAAAGCTGTATTAATCGAATTGGACAGAAAGGAATTTTCGATTCGAAGTTACAACACAGAATCGGAGAGTTTAACGAATAACATCATTCCCCATCTTTATTTTACGAACCCCTTGTATTTGAGGCTTCTGTTGTCAGACGAGATTTCTCTTGTGACGAAATGGAGTTTTTATTCATAAACTTGTATATTAAATTTAGTATACAAGTGTAATGTAAAATTAATGTATGGTACAGTACAATCAATAATTTAGTTTAATTTTACAGTAAAAGTACTTGAATTTTATTCCACAATTATATATTAAATTTCGGTGACGAGATTTATGAATAAAAACTTCCAAAATTTTCCAACAGTGAAAAAAACATTACTTCTATAAATATTTATTGGAAATTAATCAGGATTTATCTAAATTCAAGGAATTTAATATATAAGTAAATTCAAAACATATTTTTTTTACTCAAATTTCAAGTACTATTTCATTCAGCAATTCTTATACAAATTTTAAAAAATACATTATTAGCGATTGGATACAGATTATATCTATATTTCAATGTATTTGTATTCCGATAATAATGAATTATGCAAAAAATCTCAATTTGTCATCCTGTGATCCAAATAACAAAAAGCTGTATTAATCGAATTGGACAGAAAGCAATTTTCGATTCGAAGTTACAACACAGAATCGGAGAGTTTAACGAATAACATCATTCCCCACCTTTATTTTACGAACCCCTTGTATTTGAGGCTTCTGTTGTCAGACGAGCTTTCTCTTGTGACGAAATGGAGTTTTTATTCATAAACTTGTATATTAAATTTAGTATACAAGTGTAATGTAAAATTAATGTATGGTACAGTACAATCAATAATTTAGTTTAATTTTACAGTAAAAGTACTTGAATTTTATTCCACAATTATATATTAAATTTCGGTGACGAGATTTATGAATAAAAACTTCCAAAATTTTCCAACAGCGAAAAAAAACGTTACTTCTATAAATATTTATTGGGAATTAATCAGGATTTATCTAAATTCAAGGAATTTAATATATAAGTAAATTCAACACATATTTTTTATACTCAAATTTCAAGTACTATTTCATTCAGCAATTCTTATACAAATTTTAGAAAATACATTATTAGCGATTGCATACAGACTATATCTATATTTCAATGTATTTGTATTCCGATAATAATGAATTATGCAAAAAGTCTCAATTTGTCATCCTCAGATCCAAGTAACAAAAAGCTGTATTAATCGAATTGGACAGAAAGGAATTTTCGATTCGAAGTTACAACACAGAATCGGAGAGTTTAACGAGTAACATCATTCCCCACCTTTATTTTACGAACCCCTTGTATTTGAGGCTTCTGTTGTCAGACGAGCTTTCTCTTGTGACGAAATGGAGTTTTTATTCATAAACTTGTATATTAAATTTAGTATACAAGTGTAATGTAAAATTAATGTATGGTACAGTACAATCAATAATTTAGTTTAATTTTACAGTAAAAGTACTTGAATTTTATTCCACAATTATATATTAAATTTCGATTACGAGTTTATGAATAAAAACTTCAAAAATTTTCCAACAGTGAAAAAAACATTACATCTATAAATATTTATTGGGAATTAATCAGGATTTATCTAAATTCAAGGAATTTAATATATAAGTAAATTCAATACATATTTTTTATACTCAAATTTCAAGTACTATTTCATTCAGCAATTCTTATACAAATTTTAAAAAATACATTATTAGCGATTGGATACAGATTATATCTATATTTCAATGTGTTTGTATTCTGATAATAATGAATTATGCAAAAAGTCTCAATTTGTCATCCTCAGATCCAAGTAACAAAAAGCTATATTAATCGAATTGGACAGAAAGCAATTTTCGATTCGAAGTTACAACACAGAATCGGAGAGTTTAACGAATAACATCATTCCCCATCTTTATTTTACGAACCCCTTGTATTTGAGGCTTCTGTTGTCAGACGAGCTTTCTCTTGTGACCGAAATGGAGACCGACGTTAAAGCAGAGAAGAAGAACGAAGATATCTCCATCGTTCTATCTACTTGTCGACAAACTCGACAGGCAGCCTCGCGCTTCCGGTGGAGCCGGAAGGTCTGATCTCAAGTAGCCGAGGGAAATTAAGAGGTGGGGGGGATGTGCTAAAGGGGTGCGTGCGTTTTCGAAGAGGAAACAGGAGGAGGAGCGAATAATTTCACAGTCTAGCAAATTAGTTGTGAGACGAGAGCTGAGAAATCAGCCCCTTCCGGAGTGCGTGACGATCCAACCACCATAGAAGATATCTTGAAATGTTTTAATATAACTAATGTAAAAATTAGCAGTTTTTTCGACCTTTCCACCGAATTGGAATGGAAATTACATTTTTATTTCATTTAAAAAAATATATATATGCAAAGTAGATCTTCCTCATTTTTTTACATTGCTCATAAAGTAAATTGTAAGTGTAGAAGTCAATTTTTATCAACCACCATAAAAGATATCTTGAAATGTTTTAATATAACTAATGTAAAAATTTGCAGTTTTTCGACCTTACCACCGAATTGGAAAGGAAATTATACTTTTATTTCAGAAAAAAAAATGTAAAGTAGAAAATCGCTTCCTCATTTTTTTTTACATTGCTCATAAAGTAACTTGTATGAGTAAATGTAGAAGTCAATTTTATCAACCACCATAAAAGATATCTTGAAATGTTTTAATATAACTAATGTAAAAATTTGCAGTTTTTCGATTTTTCCACCGAATTGGAAAGGAAATTATACTTTTATTTCAGAAAAACAAATTTCAAGTAGAAAATTGCTTCCTCATTTTTTTTTACATTGCTCATAAAGTAACATGTATGAGTAAGTGTTGAAGTCAATTTTATCAACCACCATAAAAGATATCTTGAAATGTTTTAATATAACTAATGTAAAAATTTGCAGTTTTTCGACCTTACCACCGAATTGGAAAGGAAATTACACTTTTATTTCAGAAAAAAAATGTAAAGTAGAAAATTGCTTCCTCATTTTTTTTTACATTGCTCATAAAGTAACTTGTATGAGTAAGTGTAGAAGTCAATTTTATCAACCACCATGAAAGATATCTTGAAATGTTTTAATATAACTAATGTAAAAATTTGCAGTTTTTCGATTTTTCCACCGAATTGGAAAGGAAATTATACTTTTATTTCAGAAAAAAAAATTTCAAGTAGAAAATTGCTTCCTCATTTTTTTTTTTACATTACTCATGAAGTAACATGTATGAGTAAGTGTAGAAGTCAATTTTATCAACCACCATAAAAGATATCTTGAAATGTTTTAATATAACTAATGTAAAAATTTGCAGTTTTTCGATTTTTCCACCGAATTGGAAAGGAAATTATACTTTTATTTCAGAAAAAAAAAATTTCAAGTAGAAAATTGCTTCCTCATTTTTTTTTACATTACTCATGAAGTAACATGTATGAGTAAGTGTAGAAGTCAATTTTATCAACCACCATAAAAGATATCTTCAAATGTTTTAATATAACTAATGTAAAAATTTGCAGTTTTTCGACCTTACCACCGAATTGGAAAGGAAATTACACTTTTATTTCAGAACAAAAATGTAAAGTAGAACATTGCTTCCTCATTTTTTTTACATTGTTCATAAAGCATCTGCTATGAGTAAGTCAATTTTAGTTTTCTCATAGAGGAAGCTTTAAAAATTCACATTGTCGAAGAATTAGGAATTTCTATTATTTAACTTACATGCCAAATTTTAGTTTATTTCTACACTGCGTATCTTTTAATTCTCCTGATAAAAAAGATATAAAAATAAAAAATTCAATGTAGTGTAATTTTTACACCCGTTGTCGAATTTCCTCCATTGGAATTTCTGTGAAAAATCTTATCAAAGATTTTGATGTTCTGTTTGAGTTCCAAAAATGAATACGACTAAAAAAAGTGTTCACGATATATAACATTTTTAGAGGCCAACACACACACCGAGAGAAAAAGTTTAATTGATTCACGGAAAACGTTGACAATGAAATGAAATACTTGAATTTCAATGCTACCTTTTCTTTGAATGATCTCAAACTCAATGAAAAATAGTAACATTGATTCGAAAAAAACATTTCTTTAAACCAATGAACCTTTTTTATTGATTTCAAAGATATCGTCTCTGATTCAATGAAACCTTCTTCTTACCAGCTCAAAATTTCGAAACCTATTTTTTCCTGAAGTACGCGGCAGATAAAGCTCAAATTTTGTGAGTGTGTAAGGAACTATGGCAGAAATAGGCTTAGCTTCTGGCTCCTCGAAACTCAAAGCCGTTCGTTCGGGAGAACCGGAAAACAAAAAAGTGAGGTTAGGTGCTAGAGAGAGATCAATGAAAACGTTTCTTTGAACCAATGAAAACGTCTCTTTAAAACAATGAAACTATTTCTTTGTTATATGCTCACTAAGTAAATCTTTATTTACAGGCAATGAAATGTTCTCTTTGAAATTTAAATGCACTATTTCATTGAAATCAAAGAAACATTTCATTGAAATCAATGGAAAAAAAATCAATCCACCCATTTCACTGGCGTCAATGAAATCTTTTCCCTCGTTGCACATGTCCACACTTTTTTGTCATAATAATCTCTGCTTTTTCATGAACGAAATTTTTTTTATTGAGAATACAAAATAATTGCAGATTGTTCCTAAACCAACACCAATTTTTCATCGACTTGCCTAGTAAATTGGTGCGAGTTTTAGGACACCCTGTATATAAAAATATACCGTTAAATACAATAATTATAATTACATTTATTTTATTTAACGTTATGTTTTTATATACAGGGTGTTCCAAAAAATCTGCAGTTGTACAATAATGTACAATTTCAGTGAAAGGAAAATTATTTCAGCAAATTAAATGACACGAGCTGAAGGATGAGAATAAATCAATAGCCAAGATAGTTGCGAGTCCATTCGTTGATTGCCGGGCCGGATGTCATTTTCACGAAAGGCGGAAAGGGAAAGGATAAAGAGAAAATTCGATTTAGCTTCAACGCGCCAAAAGCACCATTCGCACGCCGGAAGTTCGACCTTAACGAATTCCGAAGCTTTCTTATTTCGAGACCCGCAGTGAAACTCACTGGACGTGATGGTGGACGATATGGTCACTGGTGCAGACACTTGGCTGACCGAGGGAAGCAAGGTCGATTCTGTCCACCTACACACACGAGAATTTACCATTTTGTATGCGACTGAACGAACCTCGTATTCTCACAGGTTAAATCGAAGGGTCATCTGAAATTCTATGTTATGGCCCACTGGCTTACAGAACAAACCGTAGAATAGACTCATTTCCACAGCAAAAAAATCTTTTAAACATTTTACTCACTTTATACACAATTTCGTCAAAATTTTAATGATTCGTTCGATATTAATTCACGTTTTATTAGTACGCTATTTATACGAAATGTTTATTTATAAAAATTAATATATTTTTGAAGGTCAGGGATGATTACTATTTGAATGAAAGTTTATTCAAAATACTTTTTTTTTCGCTAAACGATTATAAATAATTATACCTAAAAATGTGCAAATTTGTGTGGCTGTATAATAATTGGTGTTTATTATTATTTATTATAAAAAATATTTAATATCCTTTTTTATTTAGATTGATTTCATTCTTGGTATCGTAAAGATTAAAAGAAAATTAATGTGGCCTCCATACGACGATTTTTTGCTTCTTATGAAATATTTGTATGTAAAAATTTTTTTTTTAAGTTTCCATTTTTTTTTTAAATATAGATTTTCCGAATATTTTGAAAAGTGCTTTTTATTGAAATTTTAAATATTGTTTGACTTTTTGGCATTTCATTGAGATTTTAACATTCGCAATGATAAGAAATTATAAATATAAGAGTATAACAAAGTAAAAAAAAATTGTTTTTTTGTCTGTTTGAATTTTTGTTTTTTGGATGAAATAAAAACGTCATTATTACCACAAACTGGACGAATTAAGCCCCCGATTACAATATGTAAATGATTATCAGTTCACAATTTTATATTACCCAATTTGTTTATTATTTGTATTCATTTTTTCAATCGGGAGTTTCTTAATTTTTATAAAATTATTATTTATTATCATATCCTTGATGAATTAATCCCCCGTCTATAATATGCGAATGATTATTATTTCACAATTTTTTGATTACCCAATTTGTTTATTATTTACATTCATTTTTTCAATCGGGAGTTTCTTAATTTTTATAAATTATTATTTATTACTACATCCTTGACGAATTAATCCTCCGAGTACAATATGCGAATGATTATTGTTTCACAATTTTTTGATTACCCAATTTGTTTATTATTTACATTCATTTTTTTCAATCGGGAGTTTCTTCATTTTTATAAAATTATTATTTATTCCCACACCCTTGACGAATTAATCCCTCGACTATAATATGCGAAAGATTATTGTTTCACAATTTTTTGATTACCCAATTTGTTTATTATTTACATTCATTTTTTCAATCGGGAGTTTCTTAATTTTTATAAAATTATTATTTATTACTACACCCTTGACGAATTAATCTCCCGACTATAATATGCGAATGATTATTGTTTCACAATTTTTTGATTACCCAATTTGTTTATTATTTACATTCATTTCTTCAATCGGAAGTTTCTTAATTTTTATAAAATTATTATTTATTACCACACCCTTGACGAATTAATCCCCCGACTATAATATGCGAATGATTATTGTTTCACAATTTTTTGATTACCTAATTTGTTTATTAATTACATTCATTTTTTTTTTCATTAAAAAATTAATCATTTTTTTTTCATTAATTTTTTTTTCTTTCATTAAAAAATTAATCATTTTTTATTTTTATAAAATTATTGGACAAAATAAATAAGTCACAGTTTCGATTTTCATTTCATGATTATCTGAAGCAGTGATTTACGTGAAATAGCCCACCTGGAATGATAGATTAAGCTGGCACCAACTAAGTACACCGAGTGGCATTCCATGCTTTAACTGCGAGGGCCTTTGTAGTCTGCTATGCTGACTATTCCCACTGGTTCTACTACTACATATAGCTGCAGTGTGGTTTTGGTGCACGCGATATCCCGTGTAGAACGCGCATCTCAGAATCTTAGACTCGCCTGATTTTCTTCTTCCCTGTGCTCTGTTTATACCCCCATCCCCGTCCCTTGAGACGCCCTTCGGCGACGTTCATTATATATGTATAGAAAGCACAACGTGTATAGTGTTGTTGTATCCTAGTTGAATAAAATTTCATCTTCAGACTGCGAAAAATAAGAAAAATCAAACGCAATCCTTAACATTTTGTTATATATTCCTCTAAGAATTTTTATCTCATCAAATTTTCGACCAATGAACTGTAAAAAAAAATATTTGCTGTGGCCAATTTTACAGAAAGTAAAATACAAAAAACTTAAGGGAGGCAGAAAGACCCAAATTGATGATATTATATATTTGTTGATAACTTTTTTTAAAAAAACGTACATTCTTTTGAACCCTGAAACAAAGATTTTTTTTGGACTATGAAAAAAGCAATTATTACGAATTATGAATTATTAGCAATTCTCATTTCATACTTTTATCTGAAAATCGTTTTAGGAAATTTTTCTGTTTTTTTTTAAATCGCTAAAGTAAAATTTAAAGAGATGTTTTAAAAAATGGCTACTTCAAAATGTAGAAATTTTTTTACAGATTGAGATTTCTTTATTAGAAACTCAATCTCGAGATATAGTCGTTAAATTCTTGTGGAATCATGTGATCTTGGCTACACATTTTTCCAATATGATTTATGGTGTCTGGAATCTAAATTGAAGCTAATATTATTATTTCTGTTTAACCCTTAATGTTTTTTCCCACTTCAGACTTGATGATCTAGTTTCACCACTATAGCATAAAAAAAGTCTGGTATACCGTAATTTCCACCAAAAAAAAAACTACGCAGAACATTCATAATATACTCAATATAACGAACTATCATAAATCGTATTCAGTGGCAGGATGTTTGGTATCGTATAGATTTCAATTTATGATTTCCAGTGATGCCTCGTCACGTAGACTCAATAGAGGATCATATATTTAATGAATAACAGTATCCATCTGTATACACAGTGAAAATAAAATCACAATTTCTAACAAAAAGTTTTTGTCCATAAAAGTTGGCACAATTTTTTTCTTATTTTGGGATAAATTTTGGTGAATTTTTATTTCAACAAATTATTTTTGTATCTTTTTTGTAAAACTACAAAATCACCTATTATTTCGGAAATTAAACAAAATTAAAATTAGTATTGAAATTAACAAAAAAATATATATATATATAATATCTGGTTGCCATAAATGTTTGAACAAATTTTTTCTTAATTTGAGATAAATTTTGGTGCATTTTTATTTCAACAAATTATTTTTGTATCTTTTTTTCAAAACTACAAAATCACCTATTACTTCTGAAATTAAACAAAATTGAAATTCGTATTGAAATTAACAAAAAAAAATCTATATATATAATATCTAGTTGTCATAAATGTTTAAACAAACTTTTTCTTATTTTGAGATAAATTTTGGTGAATTTTTATTTCAACAAATTATTTTTGTACCTTTTTGGTAAAACTACAAAATGACCTATTATTTCTGAAAATAAACAAAATTGAAATTCGTATTGAAATTAACAAAACAAAAAATATATATATACAATATCTGGTTGTCATAAATGTTTGAACAAATTTTTTCTTAATTTGAGATAAATTTTGGTGAATTTTTATTTCAACAAATTATTTTAGTACTTTTTTGGTAAAATTACAAAATGACCTAGTACTTCTGAAATTAAACAAAATTGAAATTCGTATCGAAATTAACAAAAAATTTCTATATATATATAATATCTATTTGCCATAAATGTTTAAAAAAACTTTTTCTTATTTTGAGATTAATTTTAGTGAATTTTTATTTCAACAAATTATTTTTGTACTTTTTTGGTATAACTAAAAAATGACCTATTATTTCGGAAATTAAACAAAATTGAAATTCGTATTAAAATTACCAAAAAAATTTCTACGGACGTAAATTTTTTGTACAAAGGTACAAAAATATCAGATTAGTTCTTAATATCCAAGCGCATCAATAAACTTTCGAATTTATTAATTCTTTTAACCAGGTTAAAGTTTTCTGTTCTTGATTTTGGAATGTTTTTGTTCTTGTTCTTGGAATAGTTAGGATAATATCTCCATATACTCATCCACTGAAAATGTTGTTTCCTGGTGGTCCGCCACTCGGAAGCACTTTCGAAATTATACCGTAATACATAACTTAGGTCATATCGACGGCCCTGCTCTTATCTGTTTAATTGTTCGTAGAAAGGTGATGATGAAGAGACGCATAACAGACTCAATGACCCCTTCACACTTATCCCCAAGTAGCAGATGTCGTCCACAGGATATACCACGAATATTTGGATATGTACATGGCACATTCGTCGAATGCCAGTATAAAATATATATGGGGCATTCCATGCCAACTTGACCAATAACCGATCTTTACCTTGATAAGAATATTTTTTCAGAATTTTTTCCGATTTTTATCTACGTTCTTTAATTATAAATATTTAAAGCTAAATTTAAAAAAACGTCTCGATTTGAAAAAAAAAAAAAAAATAGAAAAATATTATGACAAACAACAAAAATTTCTATCCTCAAGCGAAAGTGGAAAAATAATTTTTTTTTAATATTTCATTTTTATAGGCATATCCACACACATCTTTAAAAAATATTATATACAAGCAATTTATATACAAGACCAACTACATCGTTGGATTTATGTATAAATTGTATATAAACCGTATACAAACTATATATGCCCAATTCTACGTTAAAAGCTATATCTCTCTATATTATAAAAGGATATCGCCGCCGCCGTCGTCGTCGTCGCCGTATCAAGAATCGAGGGACTTAGAAAAATTCCGAGCAAACCAGAGTAAGGAGGGGGGGGGGGGGGGGTCTGACGGGTTCAGTGACGGGGTTTCTGACGGGGGGAGCCGAGAGGTTTCTGACGATATATATATATATATATATCTTTATATACTCTACTATTTACTATTTTTATACCATTTACTATTTACTATTTTTATACCATTTACTATTTATTATTTTTATACCATTTACTATTTACTATTTTTATACCATTTACTATTTACTATTTTTATACCATTTACTATTTACTATTTTTATACCATTTACTATTTACTATTTTTATACCATTTACTATATACTATTTTTATACCATTTTTATACTACTATTTATACTATTTTTTGTATTGTGTAAAATTCGGCTATTGGTCGAGTTGGCATGGAATGCCCCATATATACCTTATATATCCACGATTTTCTGGTCCTGCGGTAGTTTCGTCATGATATGAGGTTAAGCTCGAGAGCCAAACATTTCAGGTGAGATAATGGAAGTGGATCCCCCCTCCCCCTACCCCACCCCCCTCCGCCTCACTGAATTGTGGTGGACACCAGCAGCTCGGACTCGACCCTCCGCCTTGTACATTTGTACGGATGTCTTTATCGCTTTATGAGACCCATAAAGTGCCTGAGGCTAGTCCTATACGTTCTACTACTACAACTACAACTACACAACTACTGCTGCTGTGTTGCTGTTACTGCTTCTGCCGTTGCTACTACCAGAAGGGACTCTATCTGCTGACTGTACTCGCCGCAACGTTGAGGTCCTCCGGGTTGCAGCCATTGTTTATGCGTCTCATTAGGTATACACCGTCGTCGCCTGATGCCGATGCTGTACGTCGAGCACCGGCCGAGCCTCGTAAAGACCACAGCGATACGAGGGAATAAGGAGAGACACACAGAGAAAAGACACGAGGAGGACAAGAAAAAAAAACAACAACAAAAATAGGAGTAGCCTGTGAATTTACGGCGAAAGAATGGCAGGATAAGACATTTCGAAGCATTTCCTTACAACCTCATTGATGTTTGTAATTATATATGAGGCATTTTCTGTCAGTTCAGCTACGTTTTTTTTTTCGACCCTCTCAGATCTATCCCATAATTGGCCACATTTTAGTACCACTTGAAAACACTCTTTGTGAATTTTTTTCAAATTTTTCAATTCATCCATTTAGGAAATGTATATTTTTTTTATTATTCATATAACTTCGATGGAGTAGGTCTGACAAAAAAAACCTCGTAAAGACTACAGCGATACGAGGGAATAAGGAGAGACATACAGAGAAAAGACACGAGGAGGACAAGAAAAAAAAACAACAACAAAAATAGGAGTCGACTGTGAATTTACGGCTAAAGAATGGCAGGATAAGACATTTCGAAGCATTTCCTTACAACCTCATTGATGTTTGTAATTATATATGAGGCATTTTCTGTCAGTTCAGCTACGTTTTTTTTTCGACCCTCTCAGATCCATCCCATAATTGGCCACATTTTAGTACCACTTGAAAGCACTCTTTGTGAATTTTTTTCTAAAATTTTTCAATTCATCCATTTGGGAAATGTTTATATTTTTTTTATTATTCATATAACTTCGATGGAATAAGACTGACAAAAAAAAATTACACATACAAAAAAATGCTGTTTTTCACTGAAATTTGTAATATAATAGATCTCATATTTTTATTCGCGTTGCAAAAGCGATTTTCAGCAAAAAAAAAAAAAAGTTGAACAATTTTTTTCATTCATTAATCATTTTTTCGTGCCGAAGCAAAAAAAAAAACATAAAAATAAAGCGATCAATCCACAGGTTAAATGTCAATTAAGGATATTCGACCCACGCAGGGTATTTATCTATAATCCGCAGCACCAAATCGTATAAGATCAAAGACACATGGCGCTATTGAGTATGAAAAAGCGAGAGAAACCAAACAAGGGAACGAAAAAAGAAAAAAAAAAGTGGAATGAAGAGGATGCAGACTCGCAGCGATATTCCCTGGTAATTATGCCGCAAACGAATGTCATTTCAATTTTATAATAATAACCTACAGCGATTATAAGATTATAACTGCAAAAAAACATAATTTTCAATCAAATGTTAGAAAAAATTGTGAAACAAATAGAACAGAAAAAAAGATTGTTTCACATTTTTTAAAATTAATTATATTCATCAGCGATTCCATTTATTACGATTTGTTTATTACGATTTGGATTTTAAAAATAATTTTAAAAAAATCAAATAAGGCGATCAATCGTAGGGTCGAATGTCGATTGTGGACATTCCACCTACGCAATGCATTAATCTATCTTAGATTTGATCGACAGCGTCAAATTATACAAGACCATAGACACATGGCACTATTAAGTATGAAAAAGCGAGAGAAAACAAACAAGGGAACGAAAAAAAAAAAAGAAAGTGGAATGAAGAGGATGCAGACTCGTGGCGATATTCCCTGGTAATTATGCCGCAACCAAATGTCATTTCAATTTTATAATAATAAATTACATCGATTATAAGATTATAACTGCAAAAAAACATAATTTTCAATCAAACGTTAGAAAAAATTGTGAAACAAATAGAACAGAAAAAAAAGATTGTTTCACATTTTTTTAAATTAATTATATTCATCAGCGATTCCATTTATTACGATTTGTTTATTACGATTTGGATTTTAAAAATAATTTTTAAAAAATCAAATAATGCGATCAATCGTAGGGTCGAATGTCAATTGTGAACATTCCACCTACGCAATGCATTAATCTATCTTAGATCTGATCGACAGCGTCAAATTGTACAAGACCATAGACACATGGCACTATTGAGTATGAAAAAGCGAGAGAAAACAAACAAGGGAAGGAAAAAAAAAAAGAAAGTGGAATGAAGAGGATGCAGACTCGTGATGATATTCCCTGGTAAAGAGATAATAACTATAAAAAATATAATTTTCAATCAAATAAGTATTGGAAAAAAATGTGAAACAAATAGAACAGAAAAAAAGATTATTATTTCAAATTTTTTAAATTAATTATGTTCATCAGTGATTCCATTTATTACAATTTGTTTATTACGATTTGGATTTTAAAAATGATGTTAAAAAAATCGAATAAGTCGATCAATCGTAGGGTCAAATGTCAATTGTGAACATTCCACCTACGCAATGCATTAATCTATCTTAGATCTGATCGACAGCGTCAAATTATACAAGACCATAGACACATCGCACTATTGAGTATGAAAAAGCGAGAGAAAACAAACAAGGGAACGAAAAAAAAAAAAAAGAAAGTGGAATGAAGAGGATGCAGACTCGTGATGATATTCCCTGGTAAAGAGATAATAACTATAAAAAATATAATTTTCAATCAAATAAGTATTGGAAAAAAATGTGAAACAAATAGAACAGAAAAAAAGATTGTTATTCCAAATTTTTTAAATTAATTATGTTCATCAGTGATTCCATTTATTACGATTTGTTTATTACGATTTGGATTTTAAAAATAATTTTTAAAAAATCAAATAAGCCGATCAATCGTAGGGTCGAATGTCAATTGTGAACATTCCACCTACGCAATGCATTAATCTATCTTAGATCTGATCGACAGCGTCAAATTATACAAGACCATAGACACATGGCACTATTGAGTATGAAAAAGCGAGAAGAAAAAAAAAAAAAAAAAAAAAAAAAAAGAACAAAAGTGGTATGAAGAGGATGCGGACTCGTGGCGATATTCCCTGGTAATTATGCCGCAAACGAATGTCATTTCAATTTTATAATAATAACCTACAGCGATTATAAGATTATAACTGCAAAAAAACATAATTTTCAATCAAATATTGGAAAAAAAGTGAAACAAATAGAACAGAATAACAAGATTATTATTTCACATTTTTTAAAATTAATTATGTTCATCAGCGATTCCATTTATTCAAACGTTTCAAATCAAACATCTCAAAATCAGTTTATTACGATTTCGATTTTAAAAATGATTTTTAAAAAATGACATAAGTCGATCAATCGTAGGGTCAAATGTCAATTGTGGACATTCCACCTACGCAGTGCATTAATCTATCTTAGATCTGATCGACAGCGTCAAATTGTACAAGACCATAGACACATGGCACTATTGAGTATGAAAAAGCGAGAGAAAACAAACAAGGGAACGAAAAAAAAAGAAAAAAGTGGAATGAAGAGGATGCAGACTCGCGGCGGTATGCCCTGGTAATTATGCCGCAAACGAATGCCGGGACATTCATCACTTCAAGTGTGTTTAATGTGTGTCCGTTAAATATGTGCCCGAAGCACGCTATAGGGCCGCGCGCGAGCCCAAGCCACGCCGAACGCTAAACAGTCGAGCTAACAAATTAACGTTGATGCGTTAAATGTCCACGCCGAGAGGCCAACCGGAAGATCGGGCTTCCCAAGCAAGACCCTTCCTTCTTCTTTGCCTATAGGTACGTCTCGGCACCGAAGGTACAAGCTTCGAGAGCGAGGGACGAGATGTGTGTATGGTGTAAAAGGTAGAGGAAGTCGAAACCAGTGTTATATAGTACGTCGAGTGTATGTGCCTTCACAGTTCGCTGCGAGAAGTGCCTCTTCCAGACGATTTACGAACGCACTCTGCAATCCGAACACTTACTACGAAACTCCACGATATACAACTTGTATATAGATCGAGAGATCCACTATGTTTCTGTCGTTCAAGTGTTTAGAATTAACGTGTTTATTTTCCACTCATTCTCAATACATTTATTCCTTTATATTTATTTAACTGATTCTCAATATCTTAAGACTCTTCAAGACTCTTTAGGGTTTGAAAGTTAAATCTGTACCGCAATCATTTTGTGTATATAAAAAAAATTATCTACGTTTTTTTAATTATAAATATAAAATCTAAAAAATGAAAAAAATATAGTTACAAACAACAACAAATTTTATCCGCAAGGGAAAATGGAAAAATTATCTCGTCTATCTTTTTTTTCTAATATGTACATACAACTGATATATAGATCGAGAGTTCCATTATGTTTTTATCGTTGAACTATTTAGAATTAACGTGTTTATTTTCCATTTATTCTCAATACATTTATTCGTTTATATTTATTTAACTGATTCTGTATATCTTAAGATTCTTGAAGACTCTTTAGGGTTTGAAAGTTAAATCTGTACCGCAATCATTTTATGAAAAATTGCATGGAGATTTAAAAACAAATTATCTACGTTTTTTAAATTATAAATATAAAATCTAAAAAATGAAAAAAATATAGTTACAAACAACAAAAATTTTATCCGCAAGGGAAAATGGAAAAATTATTTCTTCTATCTTTTTTTTCTAATATGTACATATAACTGATATATAGATCGAGAGTTCCACTATGTTTTTATCGTTGAACTGTTTAGAATTAACGTGTTTATTTTTCACTCATTCTCAATACATTTATTCGTTTATATTTATTTAACTGATTCTCAATATCTTAAGACTCTTCAAGACTCTTTAGGGTTTGAAAGTTAAATCTGTACCGCAATCATTTTATGAAAAATTGCATAGAGATTTTTAAAAAAATTATCTACTTTTTTAAATTATAAACATAAAATCTAAAAAATGAAAAAAATATAGTTACAAACAACAAAAATTTTATCCGCAAGGGAAAATGGAAAAAATTTTCTTCTATCTTTTTTTTCTAATATGTACATATAACTGATATATAGATCGAGAGTTCCACTATGTTTTTATCGTTGAACTATTTAGAATTAACGTGTTTATTTTCCACTCATTCGTAATACATTTATTCGATTATATTTATTTAACTGATTCCCAATATCTTAAGACTCTTGAAGACTCTTTAGGGTTTGAAAGTTAAATCTGTACCGCAGTCATTTTATGAAAAATTGCATGGAGATTTAAAAAAAAATTATCTACGTTTTTTAATTATAAATATAAAATCTAAAAAATGAAAAAAATATAGTTACAAACAACAAAAATTTTATCCGCAAGGGAAAATGGAAAAAATATCTCTTCTATCTTTTTTTTCTAATATGTACATATAACTGATATATAGATCGAGAGTTCCACTATGTTTTTATCGTTGAACTATTTAGAATTAACGTGTTTATTTTCCACTCATTCTTAATACATTTATTCGTTTATATTTATTTAACTGATTCTCAATATCTTAAGGCTCTTGAAGATTCTTTAATGTTTGAAAGATAAATCTGTACCGCAATCATTTTATGAAAAACTGCATGGAGATTTTTAAAAAAATTATCTACTTTTTTAAATTATAAACATAAAATCTAAAAAATGAAAAAAATATAGTTACAAGCAACAAAAATTTTATCCGCAAGGGAAAATGGAAAAATTATCTCTTATATCTTTTTTTTCTAACATGTACATACAACTGATATATAGATCGAGAGATCCACTATGTTTTTATCGTTGAACTATTTAGAATTAACGTGTTTATTTTCCACTCATTCTTAATACATTTATTCGTTTATATTTATTTAACTGATTCTCAATATCTTAAGACTCTTGAAGACTCTTTAGGGTTTGAAAGTTAAATCTGTACCGCGATTATTTTATGAAAAATGCATGCAGATTTAAAAAAAAGAAATTATCTGCATTTTTTAATTATGAATATTTAGAGCGCCTCGATTTAAAAATCTAAAAAGTAAAAATAAAAAAAATATAGTTACAAACACCAACAAATTTTACCCGCAAGGGAAAATGGAAAAATTATTTCTTCTATCTTTTTTTTTTCTAATATGTACATACAACTGGTATATAGATCGACATATCCACTATGTTTTTATCATTGAACTGTTTAGAATTAATTAACGTGTTTATTTTCCACGCATTCTTAATACATTTATACGTTTATATTTATTTAACTGATTCTGAATATCTTAAGACTCTTGAAGACTCTTTAGGGTTTGAAAGTTAAATCTGCACCGCGATTATTTTATGAAAAATGCATGCAGATTTAAAAAAAAGAAATTATCTGCATTTTTTAATTATGAATATTTAGAGCGTCTCGATTTAAAAATCTAAAAAGTAAAAATCAAAAAAATATAGTTAGAAACAACAAAAAATTTATTTTTATTTTCTAATATGTGCGTATAACTGATATATAGATCGAGAGATCGACTATGTTTTTATCGTTAAACTGTTTAGAATTAATTAACGTGTTTATTTTCCACTCATTCTTAATACATTTATACGTTTATATTTATTTAACAGTTTCTGAATATTTTGAGACTCTTTTCAGTGTTTATTTTCCACTCATTTTTCATACATTTATGTGTTTATATTTATGTAACCGTTTCTGAATATCTTTGTTGCTTTATTTTGAAGATAATTACCGTAATATTCTTGAGACTCTTGAAGAATTTATATTCCCTTAAGTATAACCTTTACGATTTACTTGCTTTTGACATATAAATATACATGAGGCAGAGTTGTTAAGACAGTTATGTTTAGTGTTTACAGTATATCACACAACATTTTATTTAATTGGCTATCATTTTAGTAAGAAAATTCATGAACCTGTAATAAAAATTACGATTTTTAAATAAAAAATCATTTAAAAAATGCATAAAAAAAGAAAAATATAAAAAAAGAATTTGTTCGTGTTTGTAAATAATGAGAATCAAATTATATAATATATATATATATATTATACAAATTATATAATATATATAATATATATATATAGTATAATACTATAATAAATTCTGATTTAAATGTCTCAAAGTAGGAATTATTTTACGACTGTTTTATACAAATTTTCTTTATTTGATTTTTGCAACAACATTTTATATAGTATTTTTGATAAGACTATGTGGGAGAAACCAACGAAGAAAAATATTTTTCATTCCCGCTCGAACGTTGTCTTCATCGTATTTCGCGCCAAGAACTATATATATATTGCAAAATCCATGGCACGTCTGCGATGATTGATAGATTCGTTGAGGCCGCCCGGCGAATTCTGCCTATTATCGCACTAACACGTTCTATCCTATACCCATAACGGCCGCTTTTTGCTGACGAAGAAACCGACGAGCCGTAGAAATACAAAAAGGGAGAGCGAAAGAAAGAAAGAGACGGACAAAGAGGGACTCGAACAACCTGTTACCTGCGCAAGCGGGATAATTAATAACCGGCTAATTGCCGAATCGACGCACACGTTGTAGCGAGAAACAGAAGAAAAAAAACGCGGAAGCGAGCAAAGTCCCTGATTTAAAAAAAGCCTGGCGAAGATTTGGCTCAATTTAAACTCGTGAGTTATCGGCGAGAGCAAAAAAAGAAACAAAAACAAAAGAAAACACTGAAAAATGGTATTGAAATTCTGTTGCTGGCACGAGGGTATTGTCCGGCTGTTCCTGTTTCTTTTTCTTATCTTTATCCTTCATGCGGCCGAGGCGAAGGGCACACGAGAGGTCGTCTAGAGATACCGCATGCTGGTTTGCGTGTTTTCGTTTAGGATCTTCGAAAAACAAACGTCGTCTGTCTGTACTACGTGTCTGTAGGCTTATAAGTAGCTCTATGTATTATTGGTTGCGGTAAACACCGGCTGTACTCGTTATTCATCGATTCCGACATTGTTATTTCACTATTTGCATGCAATGTTTGTATGCCGCCATTAATTTATGAAATAAAAATATATGTACTATAATTCATTTCATAATTTCTCTTCTATAACAATATTCTGCAGTTGTTATAGAAAAATGCTCATGAATAAATGCAAAGAAAATTAATTTCGGATTAAAACAATAAAAATAAAAAATAAAATGGTCCTCCATTTATTTTTGCAAGAAATTTCTGCGACTTTTTTCTTTTCTTCAAAGTATTGATAAACGTGAACATTTAAAATCAAAGCTGCTGATAATTGTAGGAAAAAAATAACTATTTAGTTAATTATGGAAAAATGTTTATTAAGCAAATTATATGTAATTGATTTTCTCCATTTTCATAAATAACATTGAATGGACACACATAAAAAAGCATTTCGAATACCAAAAAAAATTTTTTAAATGGATAATTGTAAATAATTGAATGTGGCCACTTTTTTATAATGACTCAGAATATGTACTCGTTATTCATCGATTCCGAAATTGTTATTTCACTATTTGCATGCAATGTTTGTAAGCCGCCATTAATTTATGGAATAAAAATATATATACTATAATTCAATTCATAATTTCTCTTCTATAACAATATGCTGCAGTTGTTGTAGAAAAATGCTCATGAATAAATGCAAAGAAAATTAATTTCGGATTAAAACAATAAAAATAAAAAATAAAATTGTCCGCCATTTATTTGTGCAAAAAAAAATTCTGCGACTTTTTTCTTTTCTTGAAAGTATTGATAAACTTGAACATTTAAAATCAAAGCTGCTGATAATTGTAGGAAAAAATAACTATTTAGTTAATTAATATAATAAAATATATAGTATATCATAATATACTATATAATAAAATATATAGTATAGTATATTTAAAATACTACTATTTAGTTAATTATGGAAAAATGTTTATTAAGCAAATTATATGTAATTGATTTTCTCCATTTTCATAAATGGCATTGAATGGACACACATAAAAAAGCATTTCGAATACCAAAAAAAAATTAAAAAATGGATAATTATAAATAATTGAATGTGGCCACTTTTTTTATAATGACTCAGAATATTTCGTAGTCGTGATAATCGATAAATATTTAATAAAAAAAAGTATTTTGAATACTTATTCCATTCGAATCTTCATGGGTCAATCAAAAAACACTTTCTTTTAAGGATAATTAACAAAATTATATACATATATGCAATACACAAAAATGGTAAGTAATAAAATTAATATAAGTCATAAATAATTTGCGAAAGCTTCAGCGATCTGGTCTCATGTACGTACGTATGTTAATATTTTTTACGTACGAGATTCAAGCATTAAAAAAAATCAGCATGAGCATTAATGGCTTGGACGTAACAGTAAGGCACGGCGTAAGAATCTCGAAAACCACGTGGACGTTACGCATCACAGACAGCGAAGGCCCTGCTTGCGAAATTATGCACACTGCATGCTTACACTGCTTTCAATTGCCAAATTTGGCGTGAATCGACACTCTTCGAGCTCTGGTTCTGCAACACTGATGACGTTTTAGCGAAACGTAGCCTCGGGGAAAATACAAAAAGATAATAAAGATGCTGAATGTGTGTAGTAGTCTGTACACCGATAATTTACGTTAAAATTGCTATGTATTTCTGCATATATGTCGTTTATTATGTACGACGTAATCGGTGCGCTCAATTGTCCCGGAATATAAGGAATAAAATCGACAAGAGTTCGGAGAATGTAATACACTTAGAAAAATCGTGGAATTCCTATACTCAGAGAATACGTGGAAATCCTGGCAACTGTAACGTGATAAATATTCATTTCTTTAGCGCCGATGCTACTATTCTTCTTATAGTCACGATATTTATAAAGTCAAAAATAAATTCTACAGTTGATAGCTATAAAAAATTTTTTTTTCATTTGTAGATAAAAATAGTCGCATGGACGTAAAATGCATATAGCTGTCACTTAATAGTTAGTAGATAGTAGATTTTTATCTGAGTGTGGCGATTATAAAGTAACAACTATTTATTCATTCTATTTTTCGACTATGCTTCTTATAGTCACGATAATTATAAATTCAAAAATAAATTCTACAGTTGATAGCTATAAAAAATATATTTTTTTAAATTTATAGAAAAAAATAGTCGCATGGACGTAAAATGCATATAGCTGTCACTTAATAGTTAGTAGATAGTAGATTTTTATCTGAGTGTGGCGATTATAAAGTAACAACTATTTATTCATTCTATTTTTCGACTATGCTTCTTATAGTCACGATAATTGTAAAGTCAAAAATAAATTCTACAGTTGATAGCTATAAAAAATATATTTTGTTAAATTTATAGATAAAAATAGTCGCATGGACGTAAAACGCATATAGCTGTCACTTAATAGTTAGTAGATAGTAGATTTTTATCTGAGTGTGGCGATTATAAAGTAACAACTATTTATTCATTCTATTTTTCGACTATGCTTCTTATAGTCACGATAATTGTAAAGTCAAAAATAAATTCTACAGTTGATAGCTATAAAAAATATATTTTGTTAAATTTATAGATAAAAATAGTCGCATGGACGTAAAATGCATATAGCTGTCACTTAATAGTTAGTAGATAGTAGATTTTTATCTTAGTGTCGCAATTATAAAGTAACAACTATTTATTCATTCTATTTTTCGACTATTCTTCTTATAGTCACGATAAATATAAAGTCAAAAATAAATTTTATAGTTGATAGTTATAAAATAAATAAAAATATATTTTTTTTTAAGATTATAGATACTGTAAGTATAAAAAATATTCGCATGGGCGTAAAATGCATAGTTGTCATTTAATAGTTAGTAGATTTTTATCTTAGTGTTGCAATTATAAACTAACAACTATTTATTCATTCTATTTTTCAACTATGCTTCTTATAGTCACGATAATTATAAAGTCAAAAATAAATTATACAGTTGATAGTTATAAAATAAATAAAAATATATTTTTTTTAAGATTATAGATACTGTAGGTATAAAAAATAGTCGCATGGACGTAAAATGCATAGTTGTCACTTAATAGTTAGTAGATAGTAGATTTTTATCTGAGTGTCGTGATTATAAAGTAACAACTATTTATTTATTCTATTTTTCGACTATTCTTCTTATAGTCACGATAAATATAAAGTCAAAAATAAATTTTATAGTTGATAGTTATAAAATAAATAAAAATATATTTTTTTTAAGATTATAGATACTGTAAGTATAAAAAATAGTCGCATGGACGTAAAATGCATAGTTGTCACTTAATAGTTAGTAGATTTTTATCTTAGTGTTCAATTATAAAGTAACAACTATTTATTCATTCTATTTTTCAACTATGCTTCTTATAGTCACGATAATTATAAAGTCAAAAATAAATTATACAGTTGATAGTTATAAAATAAATAAAAATATATATTTTTTAAGATTATAGATACTGTAGGTATAAAAAATAGTCGCATGGACGTAAAATGCATAGTTGTCACTTAATAGTTAGTAGATAGTAGATTTTTATCTGAGTATCGTGATTATAAAGTAACAACTATTTATTCATTCTAGTTTTCGACTATTCTTCTTATAGTCACGATAAATATAAAGTCAAAAATAAATTTTATAGTTGATAGTTATAAAATGAATAAAACTATATTTTTTATAAGATTATAGATACTGTAAGTATAAAAAATAGTCGCATGGACGTAAAATGCATAGTTGTCACTTAATAGTTAGTAGATAGTAGATTTTTATCTGAGTATCGTGATTATAAAGTAACAACTATTTATTCATTCTAGTTTTCGACTATTCTTCTTATAGTCACGATAAATATAAAGTCAAAAATAAATTTTATAGTTGATAGTTATAAAATGAATAAAACTATATTTTTTATAAGATTATAGATACTGTAAGTATAAAAAATAGTCGCATGGACGTAAAATGCATAGTTGTCACTTAATAGTTAGTAGATAGTAGATTTTTATCTTAGTGTCGCAATTATAAAGTAACAACTATTTATTCATTCTATTTTTCGACTATTCTTCTTATCGTCACGATAATTATAAAGTCAAAAATAAATTCTACAGTTGATAGTTATAAAATAAATAAAACTATATTTTTTTTAAGATTATAGATACTGTAGGTATAAAAAATAGTCGCATGGACGTAAAATGCATAGTTGTCACTTAATAGTTAGTAGATAGTAGATTTTTATCTGAGTGTCGTGATTATAAAGTAACAACTATTTATTTATTCTATTTTTCGACTATTCTTCTTATCGTCATGATAATTATAAAGTCAAACATAAATTATACAGCTGATAGTTATAAAAAAAATAAAAATATATTTTTTAAGTTTATAGATACTACAAGTATAAAAAATAATCCCATAAAATTCATAGCTGCCACTTAATAGTTGCGAATAGTAGATTTTTATCTAAGTGTGGCAATTATAAAGTAACAACTATTTATTCATTCTATTTTTCGACTATTCTTCTTATCGTCACGATAATTATAAAATCAAAAATAAATTCTACAGTTGATAGTTAAAAAATAAATAAAACTATATTTTTTACGTTTATAGATACAAGTATAAAAAATAATCATATAAAATCCATAGCTGCCACTTAATAGTTGCGAATAGTAGATTTTTATCTAAGTGTGGCAATTATAAAGTAACAACTATTTATCCATTCATATATAAATAAAATTATTAATATGTAAAAAAAAATGTTCACACAACTATATAATAAAGTCGAATGCTTTTGAAATAAATGACTGTTTATAGTTTACCAACACCACGATTTCTCTCCAAGTGTAAAGATAGTGCAGAGGCAATATCATGTAAAAAAAAATCATAAAGTTGCGTAAAGAAAGAAAAACATATGAAGAGATGGTATAAAGAGGTGCATTACCAACCGACCCACAATGTCCGCATGTTCGATGCCGGTAATAAAATGCACAAGGACACGCGTTATGGTTCGTCTTGGAAAGCCTATCTACCGACCAAAGGCGAGGACTCGTTATTGCTCACATAATTGGCACGAGTTTCGCTCGCGAATTTAATTCACGCCCAGTAAGCAACGAAGAAGAAGTCAACCACTGGACGAATATGAGACCCGCAAGCAGCACGACGGACCACTTCACTCTACGTCGTATGAATTTAATTGGTTGTATAGTACCATTGATAATTATCTCAAGGTGTTCATTTCTGTTGTCTTGTTTATTTTATTCTTCCTTACGGTACGTTTATCTCATTCATATTCTTCCAACAAGAATGGCAGGAACTTTTGGCAGGAAATCATATTTTTGGTTAAGTGCACACGTAACTCTTTATTCCATCTTTGTAAAAAAAAATGCCATCAACGAAAATGAATGTTTCATCGACATTTTTATAATATATGAAATAATGTTGAATAATATTCTCTATAATGTAGCTACACGAAAAGAAAATATAATGCAATTTTTCCTGTTCTAATTCGACAGTAAAAATTACTGGAATAACTCTATGTTTTATTGGTTGTGGAAAACACCGGCTGTACTCATTACTCATCGATTCTGAAATAGTTATTTCACTATTTGCATGCAATATTTATAAGCTGCCATTAATTTATGAAATAAAAATATATATACTATAATTCACTTAATAATTTCTCTTCGATAATAATATTCCGCAGTTGTTATAGAAAAATTCTCATGAATAACTGCAAAGAAAATGAATTTCTAATTAAAGCAATAAAATGAAAAAATAAAATGGACGTCCATCTATTTTTCAAAATTCCTGCGACATTTTTGTTTTCTTGAAAGTATTGATAAATTTGAAAATTTTAAACCAAAGCTGCTGATATGTGGAAAACACCGGCTGTACTCGTTACTCATCGATTCTGAAATAGTTATTCCACTATTTGCATACAAAGTTTGTAAGCTGCGGTTAATTTATGACCACTTCACTCGTCTTATGAATTTAATTGGTTGTATAGTACGATTGATAATTATCTCAAGGTGTTCATTTCTGTTGTCTTCTTTATTTTATTCTTCCTTACGGTACGTTTACCTCATTCATATTCTTCCAACAAGAATGGCAGGAACTTTTGGCAGGAAATCATATTTTTAGTTAAGTGCACACGTAACTCTTTATTCCATCTTTGTAAAAAAAAATGCCATCAACGAAAATGAATGTTTCATCGACATTTTTATAATATATGAAATAATGTTGAATATGATGATATAATGAAATATATAGATATATAATGAAATTGAAGTATAAATTTAATGTACTTTTGCAATAAAATTAACGCAAGTTATTAAAATTCAGATATTTTTACTGTAAAATTAAAGTAAATTATTGAATTTGCTGTACCATACATAAATTTTACATTACACTTGCATACTAAATTTAATATACCAATTTATGAATAAAAACTTTCAATACTTTACATTAAATTTCAAGTAGATTTTTTTTACAGTTTTGTTATAGAAAAATTCTCATGAATAATTGCAAAGAAAATTCATTTCCAAGTAAAAGAACAAAATGAGAAAATAAAATGGACGTCCATCTATTTTTCGAAATTCCTGCGACATTTTTCTTTTCTTGAAAATATTGATAAATTTGAAAATTTTAAACCAAAGCTGCTCATATGTGGAAAACACCGGCTGTACTCGTTACTCATCGATTCTGAAATAGTTATTCCACTATTTGCATGCAAAGTTTGCAAGCTGCGGTTAATTTATGACCACTTCACTCTACGTCTTATGAATTTAATTGGTTGTATAGTACCATTGATAATTATCTCAAGGTGTTCATTTCTGTTGTCTTGTTTATTTATTCTTCGTTACGGTACGTTTACCTCATTCATATTCTTCCAACAAGAATGGCCAGATTTTTTGTTTATTCAAGTTTGCATTACAATGGAAATCATATTTTTGGTTAAGTGCACACGTAACTCTTTATTCCATCTTTGTAAAAAAAAATGCCATCAACGAAAATGAATGTTTCATCGACATTTTTATAATATATGAAATAATGTTGAATAATATTCTCTATAATGTAGCTACACGAAAAGAAAATATAATGCAATTTTTCCTGTTCTAATTCGACAGTAAAAATTACTGGAATAACTCTATGTATTATTGGTTGTGGAAAACACCGGCTGTACTCGTTACTCATCGATTCTGAAATAGTTATTTCACTATTTGCATGCAATATTTGTAAGCTGCCATTAATTTATGAAATAAAAATATATATACTATAATTCATTTAATAATTTCTCTTCGATAATAATATTCCGCAGTTGTTATAGAAAAATTCTCATGAATAACTGCAAAGATAATGCATTTCTAATTAAAGCAATAAAATGAAAAAATAAAATGGACGTCCATCTATTTTTCAAAACTCCTGCGACATTTTTCTTTTCTTGAAAGTATTGATAAATTTGAACATTTTAAACCAAAGCTGCTCATATGTGGAAAACACCGGCTGTACTCGTTACTCATCGATTCTGAAATAGTTATTTCACTATTTGCATGCAATGTTTGCAAGCTGCGGTTAATTTATGAAATAAAAAAAATATACATATACTATAATTCATTTAATAATTTTTCTTCCATAATAATATTCTGCAGTTCACTGTTAGAAAAGACTGGACGTTTTTATGCATAAACTTGTCATCTAAATTTCATGTACAATTGTAGTATAAATTTAATGTACTTTTGCGATAAAATTAACGCAAATTATTTAAATTCAGGTATTTTTACTGTAAAATTAAAGTAAATTATTGAAGTTGCTGTACGATACATCAATTTTACATGACTCTTGCATACTAAATTTAATATAGCAATTTATGCATAAAAACTTCCAATACTTTACATTAAATTTCAAGTAGATTTTTTTTACAGTATTGTTATAGAAAAATTCTCATGAATAAGTGCAAAGAAAATGAATTTCTAATTAAAGCAATAAAATGAAAAAATAAAATGGACGTCCATCTATTTTTCAAAATTCCTGCGACATTTTTCTTTTCTTGAAAGTATTCATAAATTTCAACATTTTAAACCAAAGCTGCTGATATGTGGAAAACACCGGCTGTACTCGTTACTCATCGATAGTTATTCCACTATTTGCATGCAAAGTTTGTAAGCTGCGGTTAATTTATGACCACTTCACTCTACGTCTTATGAATTTAATTGGTTGTACAGTACCATTGATAATTATCTCAAGGTGTTCATTTCTATTCTCTTGTTTATTTTATTCTTCCTTACGATACGTTTAACTCATTCATATTCTTCCAACAAGAATGGCAGGAATTTTTGTGTTTTCAAGTTTGCATTACAATGAAAATTATATTTTTAATTAAGTACACACGTAACACTTTATTCCATCTTTGTAAAAAAATACGATATACGAAAATGAAACGACATTTTTTAATATATGATAAATACAATGTTCAATAATTTCCTGTTCTAATTCGACAGTAAAAATTACTGGAATAACACTGGTTTTTTTTAAAGAGTAAATACATTGCATATTTCGTGATGTATTACAAATCCTTTACTGGAGTAAATATTGGAGTATACCGCAATTTTTACTGAAATGTAACTTTTCTTGGTTTTAACCACAAAAAGAACGAAGTATAATGAAAAATAACCATTCATATTGCGAATAATGTTCGACTTAGTGTAACGAACAGAATTATAACCCAAATATCAGTAATTTTTCATGTACGACACATAATTACTACTAATCTTTTTTTCTTCCTGTACGCGTAATTACAAAAGCGCGTACTTATAAAGAATCAACTAAATTGTCATACAATGATACTTTCATCGCTTCAATCACGATCATAAATGGACCTTTTTAATATAATTAGATTTGTCTTTTTTTTTCTCTTTCGGTCACAGGTCGGCGGTTATAAAATAATAAATAAATATGTCGGTTAATGAATGAAGAATCTTACCTGATTCTACGACGATTAACGTCAGTTGCCCCGAAAAGTTCGGAACTATTCACCAGACGTTCACCTTATCTCGAAGAAGTTTGCTGCTACACGAATATAGTAACACAAAACATTTGATATGTTTATTCAGGTACACGCATCACCATTTGTAAACTAACACCATTTTCTTGATATGTTTAGATTTTTTTTGAACTTGCATATCACTGTTTTCGTTGAGTGACAGAGACAGGGAGGGAGAAGAAACTCGATGGAACATATGTTCGGTGCGGATGAGAAGGAAAGAGGTTGTAGTAGGGGTTCCAACGCCGGCATAAACTTTTGCCGGTGAACCACCCTTACGCCACGCGCGCGAGGATCATACTGACGTTGCGTCGTCGAATCCAAACATTCGAGCGCCCCGTGGGCTGCGCTGATACCAAACACGCGTGTGCGCAACGTCTACACAACCTAATATCCTAGTAGAAACGAGTACGCACGCGACTATTCCACAATGCTGCACCATACAGTGAATATCGCAGGCATCGACACGTTCAAGTGCCAGGCACGTGATCATAACAATAGTAATTTCGATTCGAATCTGAATACGACGAGTTTTTATATAAGGGCGTTAGAAATTGTTTAAAGGCCTCGAAATTTTTAATAATGCGATTTTGCCAAATTAATAGCTTTTACTTTGTCATCGGGTTAGCTTTATTTTCGAGTTTTTCATGTTGAATTGCAGGCATCGACACGTTCAAGTATCAGGCACGTGATCATAACAGTAATTTCGATTCGAACCTGAATACGACGAGTTTTTATATAAGGACGTTAGAAATTGTTTAAAGGCCTTGACATTTTTAATAATGCGATTTTGCCAAATTAATAGCTTTTACTTTGTCATCGGGTTAGCTTTATTTTCGAGTTTTTCATGTTGAATTGCAGGCATCGACACGTTCAAGTTCCAGGCACGTGATCATAACAATAGTAATTACGATTCGAATCTGAATACGACGAGTTTTTATATAAGGACGTTAGAAATTGTTTAAAGGCCTTGACATTTTTAATAATGCGATTTTGCCAAATTAATAGCTTTTACTTTGTCATCGGGTGAGCTTTATTTTCGAGTTTTTTATGTCATATTGCAGGCATCGACATGTTCAAGTTCCAGGCACGTGATCATAACAATAGTAATTTCGATTCGAATCTGAATACGACGAGATTTTGTATAAGGACGTTAGATATTGTTTAAAGGCCTCGAAATTTTTAATAATGCGATTTTGTCAAATTAATAGCTTTTACTTTGTCATCGGGTGAGCTTTATTTTCGAGTTTTTTATGTCATATTGCAGGCATCGACACGTTCAAGTATCAGGCACGTGATCATAACAATAGTAATTTCGATTCGAATCTGAATACGAAGAGTTTTTATATAAGGACGTTAGAAATTGTTTAAAGGCCACGAAATTTTTTAATAATGGGATTTTGTCACACTTAATAGCTTTTATTTTGTCATTGATTGAGCTTTATTTTTGGTGTTATTTATTTTCGGGTTTTTCATGTCATATTGCAGGCATCGACACGTTCAAGTGCCAGGCACGTGATCATAACAATAGTAATTTCGATTCGAATCTGAATACGACGAGTTTTTATATAAGGACGTTAGAAATTGTTTAAAGGCCTCGAAATTTTTAATAATGCGATTTTGTCAAATTAATAGCTTTTACTTTGTCATCGGGTTAGCTTTATTTTCGAGTTTTTCATGTTGAATTGCAGGCATCGACACGTTCAAGTATCAGGCACGTGATCATAACAGTAATTTCGATTCGAACCTGAATACGACGAGTTTTTATATAAGGACGTTAGAAATTGTTTAAAGGCCTTGACATTTTTAATAATGCGATTTTGCCAAATTAATAGCTTTTACTTTGTCATCGGGTTAGCTTTATTTTCGAGTTTTTCATGTTGAATTGCAGGCATCGACACGTTCAAGTTCCAGGCACGTGATCATAACAATAGTAATTACGATTCGAATCTGAATACGACGAGTTTTTATATAAGGACGTTAGAAATTGTTTAAAGGCCTTGACATTTTTAATAATGCGATTTTGCCAAATTAATAGCTTTTACTTTGTCATCGGGTGAGCTTTATTTTCGAGTTTTTTATGTCATATTGCAGGCATCGACATGTTCAAGTTCCAGGCACGTGATCATAACAATAGTAATTTCGATTCGAATCTGAATACGACGAGATTTTGTATAAGGACGTTAGAAGTTGTTTAAAGGCCTCGAAATTTTTAATAATGCGATTTTGCCAAATTAATAGCTTTTACTTTGTCATTGGGTTAGCTTTACTTTCGAGTTTTTCATGTTGAATTGCAGGCATCGACACGTTCAAGTTCCAGGCACGTGATCATAACAATAGTAATTTCGATTCGAATCTGAATACGACGAGTTTTTATATAAGGACGTTAGAAGCTGTTTAAAGGCCACGAAATTTTTTAATAATGGGATTTTGTCACAGTTCATAGCTTTTATTTTGTCATTGATTGAGCTTTATTTTTGGTGTTATTTATTTTCGGGTTTTTCATGTCATATTGCAGGCATCGACACGTTCAAGTGCCAGGCACGTGATCATAACAATAGTAACTTCGATTCGAATCTGAATACGACGAGTTTTTATATAAGGACGTTAGAAATTGTTTAAAGGCCTCGAAATTTTTAATAATGCGATTTCGTCAAGTTAATAGCTTTTACTTTGTCATCGGGTTAGCTTTATTTTCGAGTTTTTCATGTTATATTGCAGGCATCGACACGTTCAAGTTAAAGGCACGTGATCATAATAATAGTAATTACGATTCGAATCTGAATACGACGAGTTTTTATATAATGACGTTAGAAATTGTTTAAAGGCCTCGCAATTTGTAATAATGCGATTTTGTCAAATTAATAGCTTTTACTTTGTCATCGGGTTAGCTTTATTTTCGAGTTTTTCATGTTAAATTGCAGGCATCGACACGTTCAAGTTCCAGGCACGTGATCATAACAATAGTAATTTCGATTCGAATCCGAATACGACGAGTTTTTATATAAGGACGTTAGAAATTGTTTAAAAGTCTCGAAATTTTTAATAATGCGATTTTGCCAAATTAATAGCTTTTACTTTGTCATCGGGTGAGCTTTATTTTCGAGTTTTTCATGTTATATTGCAGGCATCGACACGTTCAAGTTAAAGGCACGTGATCATAATAATAGTAATTTCGATTCGAATCTGAATACGACGAGTTTATATAAAGTCGTTAGAAATTGTTTAAAGGCCACGAAATTTTTTAATAATGCGATTTTGTCACAGTTAATAGCTTTTACTTTGTCATTGGGTAAGCTTTATTTTCGTTGTTATTTATTTTCGGGTTTTTCATGTCATACCGCAAGCATCGACACGTTCAAGTGCCAGGCACGTGATCATAACAATAGTAATTTCGATTCGAATCTGAATACGACGAGTTTTTATATAAGGTCGTTAGAAATTGTTTAAAGGCCCCGAAATTTTTAATAATGCGATTTTGTCTAATTAATAGCTTTTACTTTGTCATCGGGTTAGCTTTATTTTCGAGTTTTTCATATTAAATTGCAGGCATCGACACGTTCAAGTTAAAGGCACGTGATCATAATAATAGTAATTTCGATTCGAATCTGAATACGAGGAGTTTATATAAAGTCGTTAGAAATTGTTTAAAAGCCTCGAAATTTTTTAATAATGCGATTTTGTCACAGTTAATAGCTTTTACTGTGTCATTGGTTAAGCTTTATTTTTGGTGTTATTTATTTTCGGGTTTTTCATGTCATCGCAGGCATCGACACGTCCAAGTGTCATGCAGGTGATCATAACAATAGTAATTTCGATTCGAATCCGAATACGACGAGTTTTTATATAAGGACGTTAGAAATTGTTTAAAGGCCTCGAAATTTTTAATAATGCGATTTTGCCAAATTAATAGCTTTTACTTTGTCATCGGGTGAGCTTTATTTTCGAGTTTTTCATGTTATATTGCAGGCATCGACACGTTCAAGTTAAAGGCACGTGATCATAATAATAGTAATTTCGATTCGAATCTGAATACGACGAGTTTATATAAAGTCGTTAGAAATTCTTTAAAGGGTACGAAATTTTTTAATAATGCGATTTTGTCACAGTTAATAGCTTTTACTTTGTCATCGAGTAAGCTTTATTTTCGGGTTTTTTCATGTCGTATCGCAGGCATCGACACGTTCAAGTGTCATCATAACACGTGATCATAACAATAGTAATTTCGATTCGAATCTGAATACGACGAGTTTATATGAAGTCGTTAGAAATTGTTTAAAGGTCACGAAATTTTTTAATACTGCGATTTTGTTACAGTTAATAGCTTTTACTTTGTCATCGGGTAAGCTTTATTTTCGTTGTTATTTGTTTTCGCATTTTTCATGTTAAAATAGTCTGTAACATCGAGAAAAGAGATTTGTGTATATTGCAGGTTCACAAAATTCAAAATTGTATATCTCAAGAACGGCTTTATCAAGCGGACTGAAATTTTGTACACCGGTAAGGCAGCCTTATAAAAGCTGACCAGATCACTGCATAGTAGAAGCGAGTACGCGCGCGACTATTCTACACCGCCGCACAAATACAGTGAATATTCCAGTCATTGCCACGTTCAAGTGCCAGTCACGTGACCATAACAATAGTCATTTTCATTCGAATCTGAATACGACGAGTTTACTGCTCTCGTTAGAAATTGCGGTAATTCTTTAGAATTGGTAGTTTTTCCAGTTGATAAGTAAATTTTTTTTTTTTTTTAGAAGATAGTATAAAATATCGATATATTGAAGAATCGTGCGGGAGAAGTAGGAAAAAATGAAAAAAATTATTAAATTTTTTAAAAATCCTTGATAAAATGAAAAAAAAGCGAAGGCCACGATTTTCACCGAGCGTGAGATTTTTTTGCCCGGTACTTTAGATTCTCAATTTTTTTTGTGTCTGAACATTTTTTTATAACACGATTTTGTCAAAGTCAGCAGATTTTAGTTTGTCATAGGATAAACTTTATTATCGTTGTTACTTTTTTTCGAATTTTTCATGTCAGTATACTCAAAATGGTTTCTAACATCAAGAAAAGTGATTTAGAGAAAAAAAATTCGATGTTACAAAATTCAAAACTTTATATCATAAGAATAGCTTTATCAAGCGAACTTGACATACAACATAATATTGTATATACAAATGTAAACAGGCTTTATGTATAAATGTGTTAATCGAAGAGACGAAATTGAATTAATCCTATCCAATTTATGCTTAAAGGAAATTTCCAATTATATTAAAAAAAGAATTTCAAGTATATTTTTTTAGTGCTTTAATTGATTTGATCTCTCGTCCCTAGTGTATAATTCAAAAATCAAAGCTCTCAACTTTTAGCCGAAAACAAATATCCCACAACTGTTTTAATTAGAAATCTTGATAACGTAGTTACGCGTAATTCACGTATTTTTGCGAATATCAGCGGCGACCTTAACTCGCTATTCGAAGCACAAAAGGATCGATGAAAAGAGCTGGGAGATGCTGCGCCGGTTTATTAAAAAAAAAAAACCATTTCATTGTACTTGTCTTTTAATTACGATGTTTCTGTGGTCAATATTGGTGTGTATACAATTTAAATTTTACAATGTTTCCATTAACTAACTGTAAAAGACGATAGAAAGGCTCGAAAGTATTTCGTTCCAGAAACACATCGTTGACAATTGATGATGACGATGATGATGATAATGATGACGATGGCGATAATGATTATAATGTATATCGGATATATGAAGTTCGAATATCATGAAATACGGACCGATGATTATTCAATGATATAGAATAGAAAATATACAATGAAAAAAATGAGATTTTGGCATGTATCTTGATATTTGTATGCGAATGTATTCGTGTTATGTGTGTGAGTGTGTCAGTGAGTAATAATGTATAATAATACTATAATATAAATACATCCTTTATGCTTTTTGTTTTCGTTAAATATTTGGCGTGAATCACGTTTTTTTTTTCTTCTTTAAAACCTAAAGCCTACAATTGAGAGTTTCCGTGAAACTTCGCGAACGAAATATTTGCTCACGGCTTAGAATTATAAAAGTTACACGATATATATATATATAAGGTAGTATAATAATATTGTTTCTGCGGTATAATTAACGCGCTCCTTTCTACTTGCTAATCAATCGCGAAATTTTCAATGCGAATTATTATTATCATTCGTTCAAACTTTAATACGAACTAATATTCTCGCTTTTTTATATGTTTTATTATAATACGCGAATGTTCCTAAAGGAGTTTGACTCGCGTCGATTAATTAAATTCCCTTCAAAATTCATAATCAGTATATATATTTACAACATTTATTAGAAATATTATTTTTTCTTTATTTGCGTTAGAAAAAAATTGGGTATGCGTAGCGGCAGGTCTCGATTTATCCTCAGTGTTTTTATTGGTCAGTGACGAAGAAGCAAATAAATTTTCACGCAAATATTCAACGCGCGTGTTTCTACAAAAATAAATGTAAAAAATATTCTACGTTTTCTCTCTCGTTTCAATTCCTCGACTAAGAGACAAGGATTCATATTATTTCTCTCGGGTTTCTCCCGTTTTTTGATAGAAGGACGATAGTATACTTTTTACTTGAGGCAAAGTGAAGTCCATTTTACCTTTTCTCACAGGCGCAATTATTTTCACAGTAAAATTCGTAGCTTGAAAAAAAGGCTATATTTATCAACTGTGTAATTCCTTTATTATTGCTGTGATTTTAATCAACCGCGTGATTTTGTACTGTGAAAATAATTCAATGAAAAATATGTCGGTAAGGCAGAACTTTCACATTTCCTTAAGGCTTATCACCGTTTGGTATTACCATCGAACGATCGTATTACATTGCTCGTGGTTTCGCGTTAATCAACATTTTACAAAAATATTCACTCTACCTCGTATTGAGCAAAAGTAGATTACGATTCGACGATACGAACTGCCTGCTTTTTCTTTTATATTTTTTTAAATCATTTCTTTCGATTCCTCTTTCGATTCGCGTTTCTTTGGTGACAATCTGTTTGGTTCTTCGTAACTGACCACGTGAAGATTTCGGCGTTACTATATTGACGCGATTTTTATTATTTTTGCATCAATTTACTTGAATTCTCGCCCTGTGCTTTGAGATATTCGATGTGTTCTCTGTGCAAAGGGAGAGAAAAAATTCATTGACTCTTTCTCATATAAATCGTTTCGTTTCTGGCACACTTTTTCGTAAAATCTACAACATTTATACGCGTATCTATTACCACTAGACCGGTTGGGATAATTCGCTCGCCAACTCTTATTCGCGATATTAAATCGGATATAAAATAATTCATAATTAAATGCATTTTGGCATGTCACAATTGCGTACGATGGGTGGCATCCGTTTAATCGCTTACTAATGTTTCAGATATTCACTAGCACGAGACGATCTCGAAACGTTTTTTTTTTATCGTCATGAACATCCTCTTCCTCGGCTCTGAAAATCCGGTAAAGCGCTATGTCCTCAGGACAATAATTCAGTTTGTTTAATTTTTATTCTGTTTGGTCAATCTAATAACCATCTAAAGAAACTTTTTCGATAAGTCTGGAAACGACGATATTTGTTGTTATCCGTGAAATATTCTACAGAAAATAGTTGAATGTTCAAAAAAGCATAACGATGTATTACATAGGAATCAATAAGTTTAATGGACATTTTTGTTGGTATTTCTGTAAAAGATTTCAGCAGATATCTTAGTTTACATCTGTTTTTGGTTTTTCATAGAATAACATATCAGAACAACTTACATCTTAATGTCCACGATAATTTCCAATTTGTCTTATGTTATCCGATATTGGATTACGATACGATTGCCTTAGTATTTTTTTGTCGAATAAAAGAAAAGATGAAATAAATAATTCCTATGAAAAACGTGAAAAAACAGAATGTCATCGATTCCATTGCGTCTTTTCTCATAATATCTGCCTTTAACCGCGCGTCTCGACAAAAGCACCACTAAAATAATTCTAAATATTCTAAAAGACCTCGCGAATTCTCTTCACTTCGTTCTTCCGGGTGGCAGGCTTGAGTTCATCGTGGAGGTCGTGGCGTTCGGCCGAATATGAATAGCTTGTCGATTCGATTTGCTTCTACTCGCCGCGGTTGACGATTCCACAACAGATTTACGATTTTTCGTTGAGTCCCTGCGATCGTTCGGGCCGGAAATTTGTTCAGCGACTCTCTTTGTAGTTTCCGGTGTCTTCCAACTTGTCGGTCTGCTGCTGCTCGGCAAATTACCCGGTGTTTTTGGTGTGTTTCTCGCACTTTTATTCTCCGTCTCGTAATTCTTTCTCGAAGGTTGCGGCGTATAATACAAACTGAAACGCTTCGTTTTCGCGGTACTCTGCTGTTTCTGCTGTTCCTCCCGCAGCTCATCCGTCGAACTGCATTTACGTCCATTTCCCATAGAAGTGCGACTCGATTTTCCAACACTTTCGTTCTTCGCGTCAGAAAGTTTCGCCGTGTACGGCGAAAGGCAGCTAAATCTTTTGTTTCTCGGTTCGTTCTTAGTCTGACTATTTGCAGCGTTGGTGTTTTTCTTTTCTCTCATTTTGACCGACTCGTTCAATGATATTCTCGATGACTCTATCGAGGTTTTCACGAGATTCCTAACTTGGCCATTGTTTTGTACAGGAATGAGCGAAGGTCTCGTAATTTTCGATAAATTATGATCGATCGGCGGCCGAATTTGACGATTTGCTGTGGCAATCGATCGTCTCTTGTTCGCACTTTCTCGTATTCTTCGTGAATTTGGTGTCTGAACATTATCGCCAAGGCTAAGATCGGCGTCACGTTTTTCCAAATCGGATTTTTTCGTCACGAATCGTGTATTCTCAAAACTGTCCGAGGACTCGATGCTCTGCGTTGAGCTCGACTCGTTTCCTCGTCGTCTCGATTGCTTAGCGAATCTAATATTCACGAAGCTATCGGAAGTCTCGATATTGTTTTCGGAACTACCGCTAAGACCGTCAGTCGATTGGGATAATCTATCGATCGGTGAATTTCTCGCGCTGTTGCGATCGTAACAGCTGCTGTCGTTCGATCCGTTTCTTGAGTTTGAAAAACCCGCGGCTTTGCACAAATTCGTAGGTTTAGGCCTCACGACTCTGTCGGGAGTTGCGTATTTGCCGGTTTTCGGTGTATCGTAACGTCGATTGTTCGTAACGCGTCCGGGCGTCGTTAGCGAACTGGAATGAATATCTGTTAGTGAATTTCCGTTTCTCGTATTCACGGAATGTATATTATGCGTTATTGGACTTTCGCAACGCGAACTGTCGTGAGATCTTTCGCCGTTGTTGTTTCTCGTGGATTTAAAATTTTCGGGAATACTGCTTGTCGATGATGCGGCACTTTTGTTGCTCGGGACGTTTCTCGGTTTTTTCTTGTTTCTCACGTGAATATCCCGAGTATCGTCGATATTGTTCATTAGATCGTGCAACGACGATGTGAGATCGCGAATGTCTTGCAAACAATCGGCGCTCAATGATAATGGCTCGTCGTCACAATTTTTATTGCCGTTTATGTGATCGATCTCGTCACGTCCACGAGGATCGAGAATAATGCTCTTACGAAAAGCCTCGTTTACCGAGGCCGATGCATCGAGCCACTGACTCTTAACGTCCGCCGTGCTGGTTCCGAGATGGTTCGAGTCCCCGGTTGGAAGATCACTCGAAACATCGACGCGCCTCTGTTTCTTGTAATCGAACTCGAACGTCGCCAGTCTTAGCGGCTGACACTGCTGATTCCGGTGTTGCTTCGACGATTCACCGATTGTTCCTCCTGACGATACGGTCTGCTCGCCTCCTAGAAAGCTCTGCTGATGTACAGAGGCGGGACAGAAAAGAAAAGAAAAGCACCGCTACAGATACAGACAAACCACTACTTGCTCAAGCATTGCTCGCGTGTTTCCGTGCTGTTTTACAATATATCTATTTCTTTTTCATTAATTTTTCGAACCCTTTATATAAGAACGCGTCTATGAAGCAAATTCTTCAGAACCTCGTTGCAAGCTCCCGATTTGCAAGCATTTCTTTTTTAAATTAAAACGCGACTACATCTACGAAAAAAAAAGATTGTCGATCTTATTATTTTTTATTCTAATTATTTATCTTGACTGACTCTTTTTGGGCGAATAGCGACTGCAAAAAATAAATGGTCAATATGAATTGTGCAATTTTAAGGCGATGAGATAGATCTTCACCGTCTTAAGAATTGAAAAATATTTTCAGGGTTAAAATGCTAGTCCTGACCGTGGAATTTTTTGTGACATTTGTAAGCCGAAGTGAAGCGTACTATTTGCGGAAAAGTGAGTTTTTGTACTCCGAAATTGTTGATATAATAAAAACAATGTGTTTTGGTGTGATTTACAATATTTTTTAAATTGATTTTTCAAACGTCTTTATAAACGGAAGCGACTATGGACGATGAGGCAAATTCTTCAGAATCTCGTTGCAAGTCCCCGATTTGTAAGCATTTATTTTTAAAATTCATGTGTACATCTACAAAAAAAAAGATTGTCGATCTTATTATTTTTTATTCTAATTATTTATTCAATCTTGAATGATTGTTTTCGGGCGAATAGCGACTGCAAAAAAATAGTCAATATAAATTGTGCAAATTCAAGACGACGTGACAGATCTTCACCGCCTTAAGAAGTAATTTTAAGCCTCCGATTTGTAAGCATTTCTATTTTAAATTCATAACAACATCTACAAAAAAAAATTGTCGATCTTATTATTTTTCATTCTAATTATTTATTCAATCTTGAATGATTCTTTTCGGGCGAATAGCGACTGTAAAAAAATAAATAGTCAATATAAATTGTGCAAATTTAAGACGACGTGATAGATCTTCACCATCTTAAGAAGTAATGTTAAATCCTCGATTTGTAAGCATTTCTATTTTAAATTCATAACAACATCTACAAAAAAAGGGTGTCGATCTTATTATTTTTCATTCTAATTATTTATTCAATCTTGAATGATTATTTTCGGGCGAATAGTGACTGCAAAAAAATAAATAGTCAATATAAATTGTACAAGTTTAAGACGACGTGATAGATCTTCATCGCCTTAAGAAGTAATTTTAAGCCTCCGATCTGTAAGCATTTATATTTTATATTCATATCAACATCTACAAAAAAAGATTGTCGATCTTGTTATTTTTCATACTAATTATTTATTTAATCTTGAATGATTATTTTCGGGCGAATAGCGACTGCAAAAAAATAAAGTCAATATGAATTGGGCAAATTTAAGACGACGTGATAGATCTTCACCGTCTTAAGAAGTCATTTTAAGCCTCCGATCTGTAAGCATTTATATTTTAAATTCATAACAACATCTACAAAAAAAGATTGTCGATCTTATTATTTTTCATTCTAATTATTTATTCAATCTTGAATGATTCTTTTCGGGCGAATAGCGACTGCAAAAAAAAAAAATAGTCAATATAAATTGTGCAATTTTAAGGCGATGTGATAGATCTTCACCGCTTTAAAAATGAATTGAAAAATATTTTCCGGGTTAAAAAGCAAATTCTGATCTGTGTGTAATTTGTTGTGACATTCATAAGCCGAAATAAAGCGTGCTACTTGCGGGAAAGTGAGTTTTTATACTCTGAAATTGCTGATATCATAAAACAATAATATAAGCTACACCGATTACGTTTATTACATTGCACTTGTGCGAGTACGTCATACAAAAGCTTACCGAAACGATGATAAATTGAGGGCAGAACAAAATATGCTAATGAGTGACTAAATAAATAGAGTAGAGTTCGTCGTCGACTCCTCTACCACATGTGCTACGACAAAACTCACTGAAAATGTTTACATATTAATAGGCAAATTTAATTTTTTTAAAACGTATATAAGCCGTGCAAGTGATATGGCTGTCTTGCTGATACCACCGAGTGACGTTGATTATTAAATGACAAAAATAAAAGACGATTACCACGAGCCACGGATGATCAAGTACGTCCTCGGCGCTGAATCTCAATTCTGGTTGTGCCTGTAGCATATTGGAAATCAGTTGTTTCGCCGAATCTGACACAGGATCCCAGTAAGGGGCGGTAAATTCGTATTGACCGCTCAGAATTCGTTCGAAGAGTTCCTCCTGATCATTTTCCGGCGAAACGAAAGGCGGAAATCCGCACAATAGAATGTACAGAATAACACCAGCGGCCCAAACGTCGATCTGTAAAAATATCAGTAAAACATTGTTTCTGCCAAACAACATAATTACGAATCAACTTCGAATAATGGCCGAGGATGGATATACTTGAAAGTTGATTAAAAAGAGCAAAGACTGTATTTCTAAATCGGTGAAGAAAGAAAAAAACGACACGACTTCCCGATCTTAAAAGAACAGCATCAGGTTGACATAAGTAATATTAAATTATGAATATTTTAAGTGTTTGGATACAGGTATTATATTAAAAATATGTGCTGTTCAATCCTAATTTTTTTAAACATGAAATAATAATTATAGGTGATAATAAGGATGGGTGGCATCCGTTTAATCGCTTGCTAATGTCTCAGATATTCACGAGCACGAGACGATCTCGAAACGTTTTTTTTTTCGTCATGAACATCCTCTTTATCGGCTCTGAAAATGCGGCAAAATGCTATGTCCTCAGGACAATAATTCAGTATGTTTAATTTTCATTCTGTTTGGTCAATCTAATAACCATCTAAAGAAACTTTTTCGATAAGTCTGGAAACGACGATATTTGTTGTTATCCGTGAAATATTCTACAGAAAATAGTTGAATGTTCAAAAAAACATAACGATGTATTACATAGGAATCAATAAGTTAAATGGACATTTTTGTTGGTATTTCTGTAAAAGATTTCAGCAGATATCTTAGTTTACATCTGTTTTTAGTTTTTCGTAGAATAACATATCAGAACAAATTACATCTTAATGTCCACGATAATTTCCAATTTGTGTTATGTTATCCGATATTGGAATATGATACGATTGCCTTAGTATTTTTTTGTTCAATAAAAGACAAGAAGAAATAAATAATTCCTATGAAAAACGTGAAAAAAAAGAATGTCATCGATTCCATTGCGTCTTATCTCATTATATCTGCCTTTAACCGCGCGTCTCGACAAAAGCACCACTAAAATAATTCTAAATATTCTAAAAGACCTCGCGAATAATTTATTTAAATATGAAATAATAATGGTCCAGATTAACCAGATGCTTTTTTTTCTGCTGCCTTAAAACACAAATATAGTGCGATTTTGCGAATATAGAAAAAAGTAAGAAAATAAAAAAATAATGTACCCGCATCTTCGAAACGATGCAGAATTTCGAAATTATAAGTATATCCTCCCCTTAACGGGTTCATTATATCTGCCTTTAATCGCGCGTCTCGGCAAAAGCACCACTAAAATAATTCTAAATATTCTAAAAGACCTCGCGAATAATTTATTTAAACATGAAATAATAATGCTCCAGATTAACCAGATGCTTTTTTACTGCTGCCTTAAAACACAAATATAGTGTGATTTTACGAATATAGAAAAAAGTAAGAAAATAAAAAAATAATGCACCCGCATCTTCGTAACGATGCAGAATTTCGAAATTATAAGTATATCCTCCCCTTAACGGGTTCATTATATCTGCCTTTAATCGCGCGTCTCGACAAAAGCACCACTAAAATAATTCTAAATATTCTAAAAGACCTCGCGAATAATTTATTTAAACATGAAATAATAATGGTCCAGATTAACCAGATGCTTTTTTTCTGTTGCCTTAAAACACAAATATAGGGTGATTTTGCGAATATAGAAAAAAGTAAGAAAAATAAAAAATAATGTACCCGCATCTTCGGAACGATGCAGAATTTCAAAATTATAAGTATATCCTCCCCTTAACGGGTTCATTATATCTGCCTTTAATCGCGCGTCTCGACAAAAGCCCCACTAAAATAATTCTAAATACTCTAAAAGACCTCGCGAATAATTTATTTAAACATGAAATAATAATGGTCCAGATTAACCAGGTGCTTTTTTCTGCTACCTTAAAATACAAATATAGTGTGATTTTGCGAATATAGAAAAAAAGTAAGAAAAATAAAAAAATAATGTACCCACATCTTCGTAACGATGCAGAATTTCGAAATTATAAGTATATCCTCCCCTTAACGGGTTCATCATATCTGCCTTTAATCGCGCGTCTCGACAAAAGAACCACTAAAATGATTCTAAATATTCTAAAAGACCTCGCGAATAATTTATTTAAACATGAAATAATAGTGGTCCAGATTAACAAGATGCTTTTTTTCTGCTGCCTTAAAACACAAATATAGTGTGATTTTGCGAATATAGAAAAAAGTAAGAAAATAAAAAAATAATGTACCCGCATCTTCGGAACGATGCAGAATTTCGAAATTATAAGTATATCCTCCCCTTAACGGGTTATTCAAAGTCGTTTGTATCCCTAATAGAGATATTTGTGGGCAGGGAAAGGAGGCTGTAGTAGGAAGTGGTCTGTCCATATTGGACATCGAGCTGGTTTCGTGTTCAGATGATCTATAGGCCTGTAGATATTTAAAAGCGAGTTTGTCACGTATTTTCCGCAGGGATCTTTGACTCTTCGATATATTGCCAACAATATCAATGGCACGAAAAGTTGCGCAACATAAGTCACAATCTCGTTACATTCGAACGTAACATCCTCGTGACGTTTGTCTAACGTTAATGCAATTACCTTGAGACCGTAGCCACTTTCAGCGAGAATTTCTGGCGCAACGTATGTAGGCGTGCCGCAAACCGTGTAGAGAGGTTCTCGAACGACCTGAGCTAAGCCAAAGTCACCGAGTTTCAAACATCGCACCTGACTGCCTTCCATCTCGACCAAAAGATTCTCGGGCTTCACATCCCGATGAACTATGTGATGCGAATGCAAGTAAGCCAATGCTGACGTTAAATGACCAATCATTACGCTCGCTTCGGCTTCCGAAAATTTCGTTGCAGCGGCAATCGCGTCAAATAAATCGCCACCCTGTAATAGGATATTAATAAGTTACTCATTTCAATCGATTATATGAACTTAAAGACATTGCTAAAAATCGGTAAGTATAATGTAGCCAGGAACATACAATTTATCAAGTAAATCAAACCAAAGTTTGTGCATTCTCCAAATAATTTGTAAAATTGATAAACCTTACTAATAAATTTGAACCATTTTTTTAAAACTTGGAACGCACGTGGCTAAAATTTAAGATATATTTTATGCATGAAAATATTCTTCTTCCATCATCTTAATTAATTCGTAAGCAATTTTTTTTAGAGTACGTCGAGTACTTTTATTTAAAAATTGATATACATTAGTACTGAATTTAAAAAAGTTTCATCAAAATAGGAACGTATATGAGACAACTTTCCACCTACTTTTTTTTACCGTTCATATATATTATGCCCGTTCTGCCAATTTTTCTGTAGGATCCAAACATTCCAATGTTGGTTATAAAAAATTAAAAGGAAAATTAAAATTGTCCGAATGGGTGAATAAAAAAATAGAATAAAAAAATGGCTGAACTGACAGACGATATATATATGGTTGAAATTTAAGAAATAGTTTTTGCATGAGAATTTTCAACACAATTCGCTGATATTCGAGCAATTTTTTAAAAGAGTACATTGTATTTTACCTTCACAAGTTCCATGACCAAAAACAATTGGTCGACAGTTTCTTGCTCTCCGATCAAGCTGATTATATTAGGATGACAAACTTGTCGCAGAATCGCCACTTCGCTGGCCAACATCGTTTCTTTACCCTGGCATTTGTACTTATCGACAATTTTCATCGCGTACTCTGCACCGGTTGTTCTGAAATCGATATAAGCTCATTCTAATCTTTCGTCGCTGTATATAATCTTAAAACGACGTGCAACACGTTGTCTGCCTTTCTCAGATTATTATTAGTACAAGAGAGACAATTAAATTTTCCTATCGCAAATTTCTTCGTGATTTTTGATCTCTTGTCTTTTAATCAAGAAATCAATCGTGGCAGAGAAATTTACATTCCGGTTTTTGTTGCCGATGAAGCGGTTCGTAGTTTGTGTTAAGAAAGATAAGAATTGTCGATGCATCGCTTATCTTTTTTCTGATTATTCTCTTTCCGGTTTTGCTTAAGTGATTCTTATCTTTTAACGCTGTTGTTGGTCAAACGATGAATAATATTTTACAAAAAGTAAATAATTATTCATCGTGTTGAATTTAAATGTATAGAGTTTTCTTTTAGCAACATATGTTAAAAAATCTTCACTAAGAAGTGTTTGACTTATTTAATAAATATATGTACGTGAATTTACTGACGTTCTGTTTTTTTTTTTGCAGCTGCAATTACAAATGAAGTATTCGTGAACAATCGTCAAAATAATCGCGTTTTTGTTATCTCAAATAATTCTTCTTCAAACAACTGCCATGACATTCATGAAAAACGTAATAAAGATATCAGAAAAGGACTCGGCGTTTCATAGCCAATTACAGAGTGCATTTCTAGGTCATCAACACTAGAAAGTAACACCACCTTGAGAATCATTCCAGTGTTTGGATTTTTGTTTACAGATTATAAATATAATTTGTAGCAATAAAAAGGCTGCCATTTTTTCGCTGTCAAGAAATTTTTTGCCGTTTTCTTTTTTGTTAGTTTGTCGATGGTAATTCTATAACTGATTCATATAAATTTCATATAAAAATGAGAAATAATTTTAAGAAAAACCGATATCAGAATTCGACAATATTTAATCGCGATGTTTCGTTGATCAATAAAAAAAACTGCCATTATATTTGAAATCTCACTTGCGTTTTTCTTGTGTCTTTTTAAGATTCATTCCCAATACGATATTAATTCTAAATTAAATAAAACACTCAAATGACAATTGAAATAATTAAAAACCCTCGTATGTCCACAACTGTTAATGTAAATACCGAATCTGTATCGAAAAACATGAAAATGACATACCAGATTCGGTATTTACATTAAAAATTGTGGACATGCGAGGGTTTTTAATTATTTCAAATATCATTTGAGTGTTTTATTTAATTTAGAATTAATATAGTATTGGGAATGAATCTTAAAAAGACACAAGAAAATCGCAAGTGAGACTTCAAATATAATGGCAGTTTTTTTTTTATTGATTAACGAAACATTGCGACTAAATATTGTCGACTTCTGATATCGGTTTTTCTTAAAATTATTTCTCATTTTTATTTGAAACTTATTTGAATCAGTTATAGAATAAGCATCGACAAACTAGCAAAAAAACGGCAAAAAATTATTGACAGCGGAAAAATGGCAGCCTTTTTATCGCTACAAATTAACAAATTATATTTATAATCTGTAAACAGAAATTCAAACACTGGAATGACGTACTTCTCTTTAGATTCAACTTGCTATGACTTACTTGTGAATACAGTGTCGAACAACGGCAAAATTACCATCGCCAATAACATGTCCAACAGCATAATGAAGTCTGAGCGGTTGTGGTAATATAAGAGCCGAGGGACTTGGAGTTCTAACTTGGGGAGCAGTAAGTGTGCGTTTCCCAGATTTCCTGGGCATAACAGGCATAGGACCTCCCTGTCTCTTCGAGATCCAAGGACCTCTACGAAAGCTCTGAACATTTTTCGACTCTTCCGAGTCAAGTTCGAAATCTTCCTGCGTCGATTTTTCCGTTCCATAAGCGACAAAAACTTCCTCCGTTTCGAAAAATTGTTCCAGCAATATAACAGGTTTACCCGCAAGTGTGTAAACTCTTCTAACAGCCCCAGAATCCAATTTAACTGCATCGGTAATAGCTTCAAAAACATGTTCGAGGCTCGGTGCGTTTCTCTTATTCAACAAGAGACGCACAACTTTTCTGGGCTTCGAGCCATTTCTTATAAGCGTCACTATCTTAGCTTTGACGCAAGCGGGTATTGCACTTATCTGTCTGCCAGTACCAGCTGGCGATTGAGGCAAACCCGACAGTGAACTTCCTCTGCGTACTTTAGAGGCCGAATACTCAACTTTCTTGAATAATTCTCCTTGCCCCGATACTACATAGCACTTGCCATCCTCAAGATCGCCAATAGTCTGCACCTTTTTACCATCCATTGTGTAAATTGCCCTAACACCATTTGGCAGTGTTACACTGGAAATCAGAGCTCTCGTAAGATCAGACGCTAGACTGTCGAAGCTGCGATATCTTTCGGGCGTCACAGCCATTACAACGCCCGTATAAAATTTGTCTCCGTTTCTAAAGAATCGCACTCGTTTTGCTTTCTTTGTAGGCGGAGTTCTCAGAGAGGTGAGCGAAACTTTTGACTGTACGTCTAGTAGTAGCCTATCATCCAATTGCACAATTTCTGGTCCGACGGAAATGTTGCTGTCGCCTGACAGCGACGCTCCTCTGCTAATAGGTGGTTCTTCCATCTGTTTTGTGGACAACAATTAGCATTAAGATCAATATTAAATATTTTTTATTGGTTTTGCACCAAATATGTAATAGATAAACGGAAAATCAAAATTCTCTTGCAGCGTAAACATATTATCGAATAAAAATAATATCGTTGTTGCATAACGAATGTGACAAAAGTGTCATGCGCAAAATGAAATGTCATTTATCTTTTCATTGTCAATTTGCCAAATGGTAAGTCCAAAGTCCCATATCGAAGCATTAAACAAGAATTTTTAGTAATAAAATTATTTATGTGCGTTAAATAAGCATTTGATGAATATTTCTGAGAGACTTTACTTGTTTTTCCATGTACGAAATCGATAATTATTACCTTCACTGACGTTTTAATTAGGATTCGTGTGCAAGTTAATTACAGGTATAATTAACGCTTTGACTCACCGCGTAATAAAAAAAACAGCACAACGAAAGACTCTAGAAAAGCGTTAAATATCGTATTTTCAATTTCATGTCATTCAACTGTCCCGAGCATTCTCACAATTTAATTTAAAAAGCTTCACGAGTAAAAGTAACGTACAGAAATATCGCGAGAACAAACAAAGTTAATTATCACAAATGGTGATCCATACGATTAAAATTCAACGAGAATTTTGTCAAAAACAACAAAATATTTAGTTTTCACGATGTATTATTAATTTTGTCAAGGAACAATAGACCAAAAGTGTGTTGCCAAAAAAATCTGACAGATGACAAGACCCGGCTATAGTTAAGACGAAATCGAGGTTTTCTAACCTTGATTATAACCTCAGTGTTACTTTCGATAATGTAACAAAGCTTGAAGCGAGTCTCTGGAGATAGTTGGATAGAAAAAGCGTTCGCTTTCACCGAATAATACTGTAGAAACTCATCAGGCAGCGCGGAGAAAATACAAAAGTGGGCAGAAGACTTTGTATGGCCCTGTAGTGATAAATAGGTGCACTGGTACTTACGTTTCTGCTTGTTGAAAACAACCAACTTTCGAAAGATGTTGGATGGCAGACGTATTAGTCGAGAGCGACGTGAATGATTCACCAGAGTGCTGACATTTTCATAGCCAGTCCCGAGACGAATGTCTCGATTCGTGTTATACTCGGTATACACACTGCTCGACTCTTCTCTTAGCCACTCTCTAAACGCTATGGGATTTTTTGTATGTATTGTGACTAACACACGGGAATACGAGATATCAGTGTCTCAAGATGCCGGTGTATACTTCCTCTCTCCCGTTCGTCGCACTGAGAATCGCCGTCGCCGCCACCGTTTCCACCACTGCACCGCAAACTCACTACCCCTCGCACCCTCCGCCTATCCGCCAACTCGTGGAGTCACTTTGTTGCCGATACGGGCTTTTATTATCCACCACGCGTATGCTCGACTGTGCTCGACCACCACCACCACTACTAACATAATGTCCAGCACGTATGACAATATATGGTAAAACTTTAGCCTGTGGCCAACACTAATACAAATAAAAGTTGTCGAGCCGCGTTGACGGGAACCGGAAGTGCATGAAAAGGGGCGCGGGTGGTGATGGTCGTATGACACCCCACGGAGTGAGAGACGTTTGCAAGGCAAATAAATGCGGATGGACGAAAGATCTCGCGATTATTGCGCATCTTTAAACATTCATATTTTTTATATTAAAAACGAGAGTTCTGCAATAAAGATGGGGTATTCTCAAATAAGTGTTCTTTTTTTTTTGCGAAAGGCTTCTGAATCTTATGAACCGTTACACAAGAAAATATATTTTAAGATTCCGTATTCGTTATAGATTTATATAATTTGGAAATATTGAAATTCATTACGCGATAATAAGGCGGAATCAGATAATAACGTACAAGGTAAAAATCGATCGAAACGATCTCGCAATTGCCCTAAAAGAGAAATAGCTGAATTATTGAACATATTGTCACTTATTTAGCATCGATTATTATTTCACACAGTGCTATTTGAAGCAAATCTGAAATACCGTAATTACGGGTTAGTCTTCCTGTTGTAGACACTGAATGGCGCCACTCGGCAGTTCTTGGAGTCACTTTGTTGCCGATACGGGTTTTTATTATCCACCACGCGTATGCTCGACTGTGCTCGACCATCACCACCACTACTAACATAATGTCCAGCACGTATGACAATATATGGCAAAACTTTAGCCTGTGGCCAACACTAATACAAATAAAAGTTGTCGAGCCGCGTTGACGGGAACCGGAAGTGCATGAAAAGGGGCGCGGGTGGTGATGGTCGTATGACACCCCACGGAGTGAGAGACGTTTGCAAGGCAAATAAATGCGGATGGACGAAAGATCTCGCGATTATTGCGCATCTTTAAACATTCATATTTTTTATATTAAAAACGAGAGTTCTGCAATAAAGATGGGATATTCTCAAATAAATGTTCTTTTTTTATGATTTTTATTTAGATATTTTTATGAGTAAGGGTTCTTTAGATTCAGAATTGCAATTACTGGGATCGTATTCGTTATAGATTTCATATTTGGAAATATGAAATCCTGAATATTGAAATTCATTACGCGATAATAAGGCGGAATCAGATAATAAAGTGCAAGGTAAAAATAGATCGAAACGATCTCGCAATTGCCCTAAAAGAGAAATAGCTGAATTATTGAACGTATTGCCACTCATTTAGCATCGATTATTATTTCACAAAGTGCTATTTGAAGCAAATCTGAAATACCGTAATTACGGGTTAGTCTTCCTGTTGTAGACACTGAATGGCGCCACTCGGCAGTTCTTGGAGTCACTTTGTTGCCGATACGGGTTTTTATTATCCACCACGCGTATGCTCGACTGTGCTCGACCACCACCACCACTACTAACATAATGTCCAGCACGTATGACAATATATGGTAAAACTTTAGCCTGTGGCCAACACTAATACAAATAAAAGTTGTTGAGCCGCGTTGACGGGAACCGGAAGTGCATGAAAAGGGGCGCGGGTGGTGATGGTCGTATGACACCCCACGGAGTGAGAGACGTTTGCAAGGCAAATAAATGCGGATGGACGAAAGATCTCGCGATTATTGCGCCTCTTTAAACATTCATATTTTTTAACATTTAAAATTGCGCCTTTTTAAAAATTCATATTAAAAACGAGAGTTCTGCAATAAAGATGGGGTATTCTGACATAAGTGTTCTTTTTTTAATGATTTTTATTTAGGTATTTTTATGTGTAAGGGTTCTTAAAATTCAGAATCGCAATTGCAATTGCTGGGATCGTATTTGTTATAGATTTTATATTAGGAAATATGAGATCCTGAATATTTATTCATTAGCGATAATAAGGCGGAATCAGATAATAAAGTGCAAGGTAAAAATCGATCGAAACGATCTCGCAATTGCCCTAAAAGAGAAATAGCTGAATTATCGAACGTATTGCCACTTATTTAGCATCGATTATTATTTCACAAAGTGCTATTTGAAGCAAATCTGAAATACCGTAATTACGAGTTAGACTTCCCGTTGTAGTCGCTGGATGGCGCCACACGGCAGTTCTTGGTTAAATTAAGATAAGCCGAAGGTTTCTTTTTTACCATCTGATGGTAATGATACAAGGAAAAAATTAAGATAATGTATTTTCTTTGACAGTACATACATTAATCAAAATTGGAATGATACAGAGAAGAAGTTAAGGTAATTAATATTCGATAATGCACATATATTTACTATATATATATTTTATTTAATTGCATTAAAAATCTTATTATGAAGTAAAAAGGTTACACAATTACAAATTACAATTATTTTCAGTATTGTACAATAAATTAATTAAACAAGTCGACATAAATTCCACAAATTCAACTCTTAAATCATAATCTCAATTTGCGTCATATGTGGAAGTACATCACTGTATATTAATACGCAAATATATAAATTTGCGTATTCGGTTTGCACGATCGTTATCGAATACTCGTCGATCATTGCCCGACCGAATCTCGTGTTGTTTGAGGAATACATAATAAAAGCAATATTTCAAGTCCTCCAATATTTAAGTTTGTTGCCGTAGTAACTCCGATTCGAATCCTGGTCACGACATTGTCACGAAAAAGGATTTTTTTTTTAAAGAGCTGCCATCAACTTTTCTTCGAAAACCATGTCTCATTCACTTAAGTACACTTTTTCGCGTGCGCGAGAGCCACGCGTTCGCGTACAGAGCTATTATACTCCAAGCATCGTGTCTATGAGGCATTCCATGTCAAGCGGGCCACCCTGATTTTCAATGTTCGTAGAGTGGGTTCATAATTTTTTTCCAGCGTATTTAGAGTTCCCTGAACACATACGAGTTATTTCAGATTTTTGATCTCCATAGTTTTCTCCACAATAAAATACGCTTTTTTATTTTTTTTCTTTCGCTGCCGATTTTAAACTATCTATGACACAACAAAATTGTTCCGGAATAAAATGTAGGATTTCGCGTATACTTTTTGATAAAAATGTTTCCAAATTAATCTAGATAAATTTTTAGGCATTTTTTCGAAATTTTTTTACTTATAAATGATTAAAGCTATTTAAAAAAAACGTCTTAATTTAAAAATCTCAAAAAATTCTCAACAATACTATGATGTGCTACAAAACGTTTGAATCATAGACCAGAGTGGGCCAAAAACTCCTGCTATTTCTTTTTCCATTTTACAACATTATTCAAAGGTTATTTAAACGTTAAATAAACAACGCTTCGATTTAAAAATCTCAAAAAAACTGTGTCTCAATCTCAAAATCCCAATTTATGCCAATTGAAGATTAGCCAGTACTGAACATGTTGTTCGAATTTGAGCTGATTCGGCCGAACAGTTTACAAGTTACAGTTATATGAATTTTCGGCCTTTCATCGCACTCACACACACACACACACACATATACATAGATCAGGACAATTTTTCTAAACCACTTTTCTCGACGTTTCAGACCATTCTAAGTGTTCTGACATGAAAATCTCGAAACAAAAATGCTCATAAAAACAAAGCTTCCTCTATGAGGAAGCAACAATTATATATAGTCCAACATATGGAATTGGGCATATATAAACTCTGTATACCCTTTATATGCAATTTATATAGAAGACCAACTGTGTAGTTGAGTTTATGTATATATTATATATAATTGCATAGAGTATATATATGCCGAATTCTATGTTTAAAACCATATACATTTTTTATATACTCCATATATATGGGGCATTCCAGTGCTTATCAACAGGGTCGCGAGCTCATATTTTCTTTCCTTTTGAGATGTTGTAAAGCAATATAAAAAAACAGTCTAGAATTTTTTTCAAATTTATAAAAAAAAATTTTTTTTTTAAATTACCTAAAATTAGTTTTTTCAAAAAGTACGTCGATGGTTTGTTTTCTTTTTTTACAGTAAATTCTGTGTCCAAAAATAAAATTTTGAGCTTAGAACGAAAATGGGGGGCAGTCTAGAATAGCAATTAAAGATAAAATCTTCCCGTAAATAAAATTTTTAAATTAGCATAATTACTAAAAATTTGAATTTCTCAAAAACTACGTCGACTATGTATTTGAATTTTTTACATTAAATTCTGGGTCCAAAAACAAAATTTTTAAGACTAGAACGAAAATGGGGGCGAAATTCCTGTAATTTAATTACCAAATAATATTACAACATGTTTGTTATTTTTTAATTTTAATTTTTTTTTTTTGCTACTATTCTAAGCTGCCCCCCATTTTCGCACTAGTCTCAAAAATTTTGTTTTTGGATACAGCATTTACTGTAAAAAATTCAAATATATAGTCGACATAGTTTTTGAGAAATTCAAATTTTTAGTCATTATACTAATTAAAAAATTTTATTTACGGGAGAATATTATTTTTAGCTACTAATCTAGGCCGCGCCCCACCCTGGGTCTAGGTTCAAAAATTTTGTTATTGGACACATAATTTACTGTAAAAAAAGAAAAAAAATCGTCGACATACTTTTTGAGAAAATCCAATTTTAGCTAATTAAAAAAAACACAAATTTTTTTAAAAATCTAAAAAAAATTCTGGTATGTTTTTTTATATTGCTCTACATCTCAAAAAAAAAAATTTTAAATATGAGGCTCGCGAGGTTGCCGTTAACCGGTGGAATGCTTCATATATATTTTTTAATTTTATAAAAAAAAAAAAGAAACCGCAATTGATGGAGACTACATTAAAAAAATGAATTACAACATGCATACAGTATTATAAAACTTTCTATAATATGACGTGATATTAACTACAAATTCAGAAAAAAAATTTTTATTGCTCTACATCTCAAAAAAAAAAATTTTAAATATGAGGCTCGCGAGGTTGCCGTTAACCGGTGGAATGCTTCATATATAATTTTTTAATTTTATAAAAAAAAAAAAAGAAACAGCAATTGATGGAGACTACATTAAAAAAATGAATTACAACATGCATGCAGTATTATAACACTTTCTATAATATGACGTGATATTTACTACAAATTCAGAAAATTACGATAATCGCTCGGATCAACAAAGAATTCTCACTGCACGAACTCTCCTTGCCAGTGTTTTCCAGGAATGCATGAGAAAAGAGGGCCCCGTGATCGAGACGCACCTGGCGGCTGAGAGGGAACCTCCGATGCCGCTGGACTCTGTGGAGTCTCGGTTGGTCGGCCGTTGGCAGAAAGCGCGTTGTGTGGAGTTGGAGGTGACGGCGGCGGCAAGCAGCAAGCAGAGAGTAGTAACGAAGGAAGAGGTAGAGCGAGCCTGTGGAGCGGAGGGGGCACGAAGGGGGCGAGCGTACAACGTTATATGTACAGGGGGGTTTTCGAGTGGAGGGGGACGGCGCACCGACTGCCACCGCGTAGCGTTCTTCAGAGTGCGGCCAAACTGTTGGTAACAACCAGTTCCGTGTGTTTGTGCGAGCAGTGCGGGTGGACATTGAGAGAGATATCAGAAAGCGCCTCGCATTACATTACAAACCGAATAAAGAATATAATAATATAATCTCCAGTGTATTAGCAGTGTCATAAAGTGAACAAAATCGTGAAAGTTAATTTAAGTAAAGAAAAAACCGTTTTTTTCTTTTTGTTTTCTAAAATAACAAGTGCGTCGAGACGCCGGCGGGATTCTCGACAATATTATATTATAATATAAAAGCCGCGCGATGTATCGCGATTTGCCGCTGTGACTCGTGCCGATAATTTCGGGTGTGCGTGTGAGAGTGCTGCTCGCCAAGTTTTCAAGTTCATTCACTCTTTGGAATTATTAAGGCTACCGACGGAAGACGCCAGTCCGTCGGACTGATCGGGAGGATTTTTTGGGGGTTTTTTTTGTTTTAAGACGTTACCGGGCTTAAAATCTGCGCTGGATAAATATGCGGGTTCTCGACGTTCTTGCAGGTGAGTCTTTTACTCTGAATATGAGTGAATAGGGAACGCTGTAGTTTTGGTGTATGAACGTTGTTGTATTGTACTTTACTGCAGGAATATGCTCTACCGCTAGTTTCACGTTTCTGTTTGGACGTTCACTGGACGCCCGCGCGTTCCGTGTATCACTTTATGACTTGCGATCCTCCACCTCTTCTTGTTTCGCGCTGCTGTATATACACATATACACATCGTCGTTTTAGCAAACTCTGGATTTACTTGCCTCGCGTTTATTCCCTGATAAAAATTCATTATACGGCACATTCACCGCGAATTTTTCAGACTCTGACCCTGAACTTCATCACAATTTAATTGTGATGTCAAAAAATTGTCACAGAACCTCGTAAAAAATTTTTATCAAAGAGGATGCAAAGTAGGATACTTGCACATTGCTTCCTCATTATTTTTCGCATTTTACAAAAATGATGAGGTGTGTAAAGCCAAAAATGTGTGTTAATCATTTTTGGCTTTTGGAAGTTTTGTAAAAAGGGAAAAATAATGAGGAAGCAATGCGCAAGGTTCTACTTTGCATCCTTGTTTTAATTAGATTAATAAACATTTTGCGAATTTGCTTTTTCTATTTCGTTATTCCGTTATTTCGTTATTATTAAAGCATTAACAAAAGTAAATGTGATAACGTATATTTTAAAAAATAATAAAACATTCCGTAAAATAAAAAATTTCATACCGTTAATCACTAAATTATACATATATAATAACTGAATATTGTTTCATTTACATACAAAATTTGAGCTCGCTACCTCAATTTTTGCAAAAGTTACGATAGATCGATAATGTAAATTTTTTTGAAAAATTCAAAATTCCATAAAATCTTAACCACTTCACCGATTCGAGCCAAATTCATACCAAACAAACATCGAGTGCACCTGCTCTTATAAACAAACTATTTAACAAAATAGACTAAATTTTACGTAGACCCTTTTTTTTTTTCAAAAAATTAAAAACGGCACAAAATCGAAATTTGTGTATATAATTTGTCATAAACTGCAATAATTAAAAAGGCGATGGCGCTTCACTTGTGTATCAAATTTCAGCTCGGTAGCTAAAACCATTCGTCAGTTATAGGCGATTGAATGTTCGAAGTTGTAATAAATCTTGAATATGATTAATATTTGAATCCAAATATTTTTGCCCTTTTTTTTTAAATGAAAAATGTAATATTATTAATATTACTCCTACGATCGTAGATTTTTATTATTAAATTTAATACAAAAATTATATTATTTATAATATAGGATATGAAAAAAATTATAATAAATTTATGATAATATTTGGGACGATAGAATTTTTTAAAACCGTTTTCTATCATTTATTTTCACCAGGCTTCTCAACTAGAATACTTTCCGTTATCTTTTTAATGTACATTCGCAAGATTTTGGTCGTAAACAGCGATCGCGCACCAGATTAGGTCTACACCAAGAGATTTATGCCGTTTCATATAGCAGAAATTCTGCTATAGTTTGTGCTACCATCGCTTATTATTATGCAGTGCATACCAGACTTTTGTTTCGTCGAACCTTGTGCGAAATGTAACGGTGAAATAGCAGATTAGGGAGCATTTAGCTACTACACTACCGCATTGTAATTTTCGTGGCAATTCTCTTGTAGCTTCCCAGATAATTCGCAACGAAGTGCATCTTTATTATGTGCAGTTATTATATCTACCATAATGCTCAGATTGATAATTAACCATCGTTGGATTCCGTTATCACAAATTGCACTTTATATAACTTATTACAACCGAAAATGTATTCTTTTTGTTAATATTTTTTATGAAGTCAATTAAATTTATAACGAGGTGAAAAGCAGTATCGCTGTCGTTACCGAATGCACCGAGAAAAAAAAGATTTCATTTATTCAAATTAATGGAAACATTGAATTTTGTTACTTGCATCAAATAGATATATTTATTTATGTTAATAGAATAAAATTTGACATTCTTCGAATGAACATTTATGTGACAGATTAAATAAATAAATCGTTTACTGAATTTATATAAATGATATACTTAAGATCTCGACTTTTAACATACAATATAATAATTTTGTGATTATTTCAATAAAAAATAATCCTACAATATTTCTAAGTTTTGGCAGCAAGTATTCATTGAAATAAACAAAAGAGGCTAAAATACTAGAACAAAAAAAACCAGGTGTTTCATAAGTTGTGATTTAAATTCCATTTATTGATTCAATAAATAAATAAATTTCGGTCTATTCTAATCATTATTATTTATGTGTAAATTCTTTTTTTTATCTGTTTATTACGTGCAAATGGTAGTCTTTTTTTTAAAAGAATGTATTGAATGACTGAAAAAAGAGGCTAAAATACTAGAACAAAAAGCGAGTGTCCAATAAGTTATTTAAATCAATAGTGATTTAAATTCCATTTATTCATTCGATAAATAAAAAAGTCTTGGTGTATCAAACGTTATATTTATTTTTTTAAATCCGTTCAATATATCGCAATATTGAATGAATTGAAAAAAAAAGAGTTTAAAATACTAGAATAAAAAACAAGTGTCTAATAAGTTATTTAAATCAATAGTCATTTAAATTCCATTTATTCATTCGATAAATAAAAAATTCTTGTTGTATCAAACGTTATTATTATTTTTTTAAATCTGTTCAATATATCACAATGCTTTTGAAGCATATATTGAATGAATGAAAAATGAGAGCTTAAAAACAAGTGTCTAATAAGTTATTTAAATCAACAGTGATTTAAATTCCATTTATTAATTTGATAAATAAAAAATTCTTGGTGTATAAAACGTTATTATTATTTTTTTTAAATCTGTTCAATATATCGCAATGCTTTTGAAGCATATATTGAATGAATGAAAAAAGAGAGGTTAAAATACTAGAATAAAAAAGCAGGTGTCTAGTGTTAAGAAGAGGGATGAAGAACGCTCTTGAGTCCCTCCAATCGTCGTCTAGCTTTATGCGGTGCGTGACAGGTGAAGCCCTGACCACGCTGCACGAAACGACGTATATATATATATATATACACCTGACCGACTCTCACTATAGTATACTCTGCAGTCTATACTGTAATACATACCTATAATACATACAAAGCTATATACTACATGACTATAATACATTCAAGACTATATAATACATAGCTATAATACATTCAAGACTATATAATACATAGCTATAATACATACAAGACTATATACTACATAGCTATAATACATACAAGACTATATAATACATAGCTATAATACATACAAGACTATATAATACATAGCTATAATACATACAAGACTATATAATACATAGTTATAATACATACAAGACTCTAGAGTATACACTAGAGTAGGACCCTATTACACATTCCACATTTTTCGTCAAGGGAAAGCATCGTGCTTGAATGGTATTAACGTAGAGGGTGGAAAATTTGACCGAATGGGGTAGAGCTACGTATAGCCATTAAGTTTAGGGACCTGGCATGAATATTAAGGTACTTCGCCGTTCGTAGTGTCCTTAGTATAATATTTACACTGTGCCTATGCACATAGTAGTAAAATAAATTTGTATTTCCTTCACGCAGTCTCGACAGTTTTTAATATTATTGTTATTATAGTCAACGTTCTCGACTCTGGAAAATTATTGTTGTAGTGATGATAAGAAACATTAAATCATAACTATTAATTGGTTTGCCATTTAAATAGTTATAAAATTACATCAATTAGATAATTGTCAAAACTATATGCTAATAGTTAAAGCTAATTTCTTCGTGTACACGAAGAAATTAGCTTTAACTTTAACTTTAGCTTTTTTTTAGCTTTGAATATTATTGTTATTATCGTCAATGCTCTCGACTATCGAAAATTGTAATCATCTTGAGAGCCATTAAATCATAATTATAATAAATCATTTCAAAAATTACAATAATTAAATAATAGTCAAAAATAATTGCTGGTAATCAACTTTTGTCAACTGAACAATTTTCTTCGTGTATACTAATGTAAAAAAAAATTTAACTCTTTCGACTATACAAAGAAAATTCATTTAAATAAAAAAATATATTATTGTTATTATTGTCAATGCTCTGGAAAATTGTAATGATGTTCAGAGTCATTAAATCATAACTATAATAACTATTTCGAAAATTACAATAATTAAGTAATAGTAAAAAATAATTGCTGGTAATTAATTTTCGTCAACTCTACAATTTTCTTCGTCTATATTAACGTTAAAAAATCATTTAACTCTTTCGACTATACAAAGAAAATACATTTCTTTAAATTTTGAGTATTATTATTATTATCATCAAGGCTCTCGACTATGAAAAAATTGTAGTGATCTTGAGAGCCATTAAATCACAACTATAATAACTATTTGTAAAATTACAATAATTAAATAATAGTCAAAAATAATTGCTGGTACTTAACTTCCGTCAACTGTACAATTTTCTTCGTGTATATTAATGTTAAAAAAATATTTCACTCTTTCGACTATACAAAGAATATAAATTAAATTTTTTAAAAAAATATTGTTATTATTGTCAACGTTCTCGACTCTGGAAAATTGTAATGATCTTGAGCGCAATTGAATCACAACTATAATAACTATTTCTAAAATTACAATAATTAAATAATAGTCCAAAATAATTGCTTGTACTTAACTTCCGTCATTGTACAATTTTCTTCGTGTATATTAATGTTAAAAAAATATTCAACTCTTTCGACTATAAAAAGAAAATACATTTCTTTAAATTTTGAGTATTATTATTATTATCATCAAGGCTCTCGACTATGAAAAATTGTAGTGATCTTGAGAGCCATTAAATCACAACTATAATAACTATTTCTAAAATTACAATAATTAAGTAATAGTCAAAAATAATTGCTGGTACTTAACTTCCGTCAACCGTACAATTTTCTTTGCGTATATTAATTTAAAAAAAATATTTCACTCTTTCGACTATACAAAGAATATAAATTAAATTTTTTAAAAAAATATTGTTATTATTGTCAACGTTCTCGACTCTGGAAAATTGTAATGATCTTGAGCGCAATTGAATCACAACTATAATAACTATTTCTAAAATTACAATAATTAAATAATAGTCCAAAATAATTGCTTGTACTTAACTTCCGTCATTGTACAATTTTCTTCGTGTATATTAATGTTAAAAAAATATTCAACTCTTTCGACTATAAAAAGAAAATACATTTCTTTAAATTTTGAGTATTATTATTATAATCGTCAACGCTCCCGACTCTGGAAAATTGAAACGATCTTGAGAGCCATTAAATCACAACTATAATAACTATTTCTAAAATTACAATAATTAAGTAATAGTCAAAAATAATTGCTGGTACTTAACTTCCGTCAACTGTACAATTTTCTTCGTGTATATTAATGTTAAAAAAATATTTCACTCTTTCGACTATACAAAGAATATAAATTAAATTTTTTAAAAAAATATTGTTATTATTGTCAACGTTCTCGACTCTGGAAAATTGTAATGATCTTGAGCGCAATTGAATCGCAACTATAATAACTATTTCTAAAATTACAATAATTAAATAATAGTCCAAAATAATTGCTTGTACTTAACTTCCGTCAATTGTACAATTTTCTTCGTGTATATTAATGTTTAAAAAACATTTAACTCTTTCGACTATAAAAAGAAAATACATTTCTTTAATTTTTGAGTATTATTATTATAATCGTCAACGCTCCCGACTCTGGAAAATTGAAACGATCTTGAGAGCCATTAAATCACAACTATAATAACTATTTCTAAAATTACAATAATTAAGTAATAGTCAAAAATAATTGCTGGTACTTAACTTCCGTCAACTGCGCAATTTTCTTCGTGTATATTAATGTTAAAAAAATATGTAACTCTTTCGAATGTACAGAGAAAACATTATTCATATTCTGACTCATACTGTCTCTCTGTACTAAAGAATTTTCGTTGCACTATCCTTTCCTGGCATCGTTAATAATTTCTAGTATTACAATGCAGCCCATCACGTTGTGCATATATACATTACAATAATTATGCATGCTTTCGCCAATCCTATGCTCTCTTCACTTGTTCTACCCCTTCTTCCAATCTCCTTTCTGTTTTCTGTCTCCGTTTGGCTATTTAATATCTATACCCGTTTGCCTCTTTACTTTCTTCCGCGAGATAACGCATCTCGCATTTCCCTTCGATGTTACTCTCACTCTCGAATGAGACTCTTCTGCATATTTGCGGGGACGCTGCACCCGACGATTTCCCAAGGCGTAACAGAATTTACCGTAAAATTTCACCATCGTCACGACACTGGTCATTCGCACATAAATTATTTCTGACTCTTCCTCTATGACTATTTAATGTCAGACTTTGTGAGTTTCTGAAGCGCGAACAAACATTGAATTATAGTGTTAGTTAGCTCATCGTTGCTGCTATTCACAATCTACGATCTAATACCTCTTGTGCATGCTATTTAGAAAGGATTCACAAATTATAACGTTACAGTGTTATTCTTCTCAGGAATTCAAGAAATGTGCACAATAGCAAATATTTCAAACAAAAATAAAAGCATTTCCAAGCACCGTGGACGTTTTTTAATTAATAATTATTTTTCTATAAACAATTGGTGACGAAAAACAATATCGCACTTTTACAGCCTTGAAGCAAGATGCCATAAAGTTATATTTTTTTCACTGTCAATGAATTAACTCAATAAATTAAATGTAAATTAAATTAAGTTGCAAGTAATTCAATTAATTAAAATTTCAAATTTTAATTAATTAAATTATTCAAATTTCAAATTTTAATTATTTAATAATTAATTAAATAATTCCAATTTCAAATTTTAATTAATTAAATTATTCAAATTTCAAATTTTAATTAATTGCAATTTCAAATTCCCCAAAATACAACATTGCTAATTGCTTTATCAATATTTTACACTGTTTTGTCTTCATTACAGAGAAAAATCTGTTTCAATTTTTCACTATCACAAATCTTTTTGTACGAGAAAGCAAAATATATAAAATGAAATAATTATGTTTTAGGTCAAATTACAATTTTATTTAAAATCTTAAAATTAAAATGTTGCTTAAAATCTACCATAAATTTTATTTATTTATTTACTCGTTTATTCTATTAAATAAACAAGTAACTATTAAATAAACACTTTCACTATGCTATGTGCAACACTTAAAATCGGAGAGAATTTACGCTTTCCAAGAGAAATAGCTTCTATAAAATCCGGTTGAAGGGATTCGAACAAATCGGTTCACGCCACTCTTTCAATTGATTCGCAATTCAATGTCCGTTTCGAAGCAACCGCACGGCATACACTGTATACTACTCGTGAGCGATTTTAGATAATAAAGAGGACGAAAAAAAAAAAGAAGACCCTCGATGGGAACTCTCGTTTTTTTGTTGTTGTTTTGTTTCGATTGATCGATCGGTGAGATAAAGATGGCGCAACCTGTACTATTTACAGTCTCGCTGTTAGTATAGTAATTATGCTTGCTGTTGTCTGAAGCCGCGTCCGAACTATTCGCCTCTCGGTTCCCGTAATATCGATCGCTAGGAAATCTCACCGTTGCATCGTATTAAACCACGAGTCGATTCACAAGGCACTTAACTTGCTTTAAGGAGGTTGAAGCGCTCCACACTAGTCAAATCAATACTAAATTTTAAAAAGCGTTTCTACAATTTCAGATGGTTTAATAATCTGTTCCAAGGTGTTAATCACATAGCAGCATTAGTTCTTGATAGTCAAATACATTCACAGCTGTGATATCAACAGTAAATCGATCAATATCTGCAAATTTCCGATGTTATGTTTTTTCATCCAGTTTTTTAAAAGGGTAATCCGTAATATCAGTCCGATTATGACGACCAATAGCTCATTTTGTTTACTAAAAGATATTCTATCGATTGGCCGTCTATTTTTTTAAATCGTATTAGTAGTTCAAAAGATACAACCATTTGTTTATCCTATCATAACCTAACATCAAGTATACAAATGGCTGTAACTTTTGAACGCCTGATACTATAGAAAATCCGGACGGTCAATCGATTAAGGATCTTCCACTGATGAAAATGAGCTATGTTTCGTCATAATCGGACTGATATTACGGTTTACCCTTTTACAAAACTGGATGAAAAAACATGACATCGGAAATTTGGAAATATTGATCGTTTTACTGTTCATATGAGAGCTGTGAATGTATTTGAATATCAAGAACTAATGCTGCTATGTGTGATTAACACCTTGGAACAGATTATTAAACCATCTGAAATTGTAGAAACGCTTTTTAAAATTTAGCACTGATTTGACTAGTGTGGAGCGCTCCAACCTCCTTAAGGTTGCTCTCCACACTAGTCGAATCATTGCTAAATTTTGAAAAACCTTTTTACAATCGTAGTGTATTATAGGCAGCGACCGTTTATTGTTAATATTAATTTTCATCGTATGCGACTATTCTCGGTCAATATTTTTAATGATGGAATTTTTACCTTTTTACAATTTCCAGGGGTTTAATTAACAGTTCCGAGGACTTACTCACGTAGCAGACTTAGTTCTTAATATACAAGTAATTTCACAGCCGTGATTCACATAGAAAATTGGCTAATATTTGCAAATGTCCGTTATCATGTTTTTTCGTGCGGTTTTTTAAAAGAATAATCCATAATAATGGTTCAATTATATCGAACAATGTCTCATTTTGATTATTGAAGGATCCTCAATCGATTGACTGTCCAGATTTTTTATAGTATCCAGTAGTTCAAAAGATACAACCGTTTGATTATCCTATCCTAACCTAACATCAGGGACACAAATGGCTGTAACTTTTTAATTAGTAATAATATACAAAATCTGGACGGTCAATCGATTAAGGATCTTCCAATAATCAAAATAAGATATTGCTCTTCATAATTGAACCACTGTTATGGGTTATTATTTAAAAAAACTGCACGAAAAAACATGACTTCAGACATTGCATATATCAGTCGATTTTCTATTCCAATTACGGCTGTGAATGTACTTATATATTAAGAACTAATTCTGCTACGGGTGAAACTCCTCAGAACTATTCATTAAACCACCAGAAATTTTAAAAACACTGAGAGAAAAAAAAGATACTGGTAACTATAAATTTATAGTGAAATACAACCTCAGCTATTTACAAAAAGTTATCTGTACTAATTACTTATAGTCAATGCAACAGTTAATAATAGTTATCGTAACAACTATTCATAGAAAACATCATCACAAACATAGTATTCTTTGAGAAATTATTTAATAATTTTGAAATTGTCATTGAAAGCATAATAATAAAGTTGCACTAACTATAAAAAAATAGCTAAGGTCGTATTTCACTATATGTTCACTGTGAAAGTAACTAGGACATTATGTTAAGTCAACTATAGAATTAGTTGCAGTAACTATAACGCAGTTAATTTAACCAATAAATCAGTTAAAATAACTATTCAAATTGTTGCATAGACTACAAATCTACAGTTATGGCTTAATAGTTGCCTAAACTATCGCGTTTTCTCTCAGTGCACGTTTTTGAAAATTTAGCACTTATTTGACTAGTATAAAACGCAAAAACTACCTTAAGCATACGTATATTACACTGACTACGAAATTTCTTGTGCCAAGATTTTTAGCTGTAGCTAACTGAAGTCTTCATACACATTCGCATAAAAAAAACATCTTTATGGTGTAGTAAACACGTATGACCTTTAGACTAATATTTTTATTAAATTGAAGAACTGTAATCGTCACAACTTTTTGTTTTTAACTCAGGAAGAATCGGTCGCATTCTATTTATAACCAGGAATTGAAATAATTCTCGGAACGAACTGTTAAAATTTATCCTGTTGTTATCACAAAATATTTCTACACGGAAACTGCATTAAAGTGACAAGTATTTATTTTTGCTTCATGCGATTATTTTTATAGTTAGAATAATTGCAATTTGTCCTAACTATTAATTAGTTAAAGTCAGTTAAAAAAATAGTGACTAGCAGTCCAACAATTTCTCCGCAATCAGTTAAGGAAACGAGTGCATTTTCTGTGTTGAATTATTATCGCAGCGGATGATCTTTGTCGAGTAAACACGTTCAAGGTGATAACAACTTGTTTTTATTTTTGCCTGAACTACGAAATTTATGTTTTAGCTATTAAAACTACATGAATAGCAAATTTTTTTAGTATTTCTACCCGTGAAGAATCAGATAATATATGTAAATTACCAAAAACTAAATTGTCTCTCGCAACTAACATTTATTATTTATCCTGATGTAACAAAATATTTTATTATTATTTATTATACAGTAAAAAAAGTCGTATAAATCCCGGCAGCTCTTAAACACAGTAAAAACTGTTTGCTAATTTTAAAGAAACATTCTCGTCAATTTCTAGTTTAACGTATAATTTTTGTACTCTTTGTAAAACCAACAAAAAAATTTATGTACACTTTTGTGGATACAAACTTTTTGTTGAAATTATAAAACGTAACATTTATTTTGATACCGTGAGTGAAGACTAATTATTATCAGTTCATGTTACTATTTTCATAGTTACATTAATTGTGTTGTGATTATTAATTAGTTAATAAAACTATAAAAACACTTGAATGGTTTGCCACTTTTATTTATTTATTTATAATCAGAATTTTGCCAAAACGGTGTAAATTATTTGCTTGGCATAACTTAGATATATAATTTTTATTAATTGTTTAATCACATTTCTGGTTTTAAAAAAATGAATTGAAAAAAATCAAATTCCGTAGAAACGAATTTTTTTCAAGACTGAGATACAATCGTTGTGATTATTAATTAATTAATAAAACTATAAAAACACTTGAAGGATTTGCCACTTTTATTTATTTATTTATAATCAGAATTTTGCCAAAACCATGTAAATTATTTGCTTGGAATAACTGAGATATATAATTGTTATTAATTGTTTAATAACATTTCTGGTTTAAAAAAAATGAATTGAAAAAAATCAAATTCCGTAGAAACGAATTTTTTTCAAGACTGAGATACAATCGTTGTGATTATTAATTAATTAATAAAACTATAAAAACACTTGAATGGTTTGCCACTTTTATTTATTTATTTATAATCAGAATTTCGCCAAAACGGTGTAAATTATTTGCTTGCAATAACTTAGATATATAATTTTTATTAATTGTTTAATCACATTTCTGGTTTTAAAAAAATGAATTGAAAAAAAAATCAAATTCCGTAGAAACGAATTTTTTTCAAGACTGAGATACAATCGTTGTGATTATTAATTAATTAATAAAACTATAAAAACACTTGAAGTGTTTGCCACTTCTATTTATTTACTTATAATCAGAATTTTGCTAAAACGGTGTGAATTATTTGCTTGGAATAACTGAGATATATAATTTTTATTGATTGTTTAATCACATTTCTGATTTAAAAAAAAATGAATTGAAAAAAATTAAATTCCGTAGAAACGAATTTTTTTCAAGACTGAGATACAATCGTTGTGATTATTAATTAATTAATAAAACTATAAAAACACTTGAAGGATTTGCCACTTTTATTTATTTATTTATAATCAGAATTTTGCCAAAATGGTGTGAATTATTTGCTTGGAATAACTGAGATATATAATTTTTATTGATTGTTTAATCACATTTCTGATTAAAAAAAAAATGAATTGAAAAAAATTAAATTCCGTAGAAACGAATTTTTTTCAAGACTGAGATACAATCGTTGTGATTATTAATTAATTAATAAAACTATAAAAACACTTGAAGGATTTGCCACTTTTATTTATTTATTTATAATCAGAATTTTGCCAAAACCATGTAAATTATTTGCTTGGAATAACTGAGATATATAATTTTTATTAATTGTTTAATCACATTTCTGGTTTAAAAAAAATGAATTGAAAAAAACTAAATTCCGTAGGAACGATTTTTTTTCAAGACTGAGATACAATCGTTGTGATTATTAATTAATTAATAAAACTATAAAAACACTTGAAGGATTTGCCAGTTTTATTTATTTATTTATAATCAGAATTTTGCCAAAACGGCGTAAATTATTTGCTTGAAATAACTAAGATCTATAATTGTTATTAATTGTTTAATAACATTTCTGGTTTAAAAAAAATGAATTGAAAAAAATTAAATTCCGTAGGAACGATTTTTTTTTCAAGACTGAGATACAATCTTTGTGATTATTAATTAATTAATAAAACTATAAAAACACTTGAAGGATTTGCCAGTTTTATTTATTTATTTATAATCAGAATTTTGCCAAAACGGCGTAAATTATTTGCTTGAAATAACTAAGATCTATAATTGTTATTAATTGTTTAATAACATTTCTGGTTTAAAAAAAATGAATTGAAAAAAATTAAATTCCGTAGAAACGAATTTTTTTCAAGACTGAGATACAATCGTTGTGATTATTAATTAATTAATAAAACTATAAAAACACTTGAAGGGTTTGCCACTTTTATTTATTTATTTATAATCAGAATTTTGCCAAAACGGTGTAAATTATTTGCTTGGAATAACTGAGATATATAATTTTTATAAATTGTTTAATCACATTTCTGGTTCGAAAAAAATGAATTGAAAAAAATTAAATTCCGTAGAAACGAATTTTTTTCAACACTGAGATACAATCGTTATGATTATTAATTAATTAATAAAACTATAAAAACACTTGAAGTGTTTGCCACTTATATTTATTTATTTATAATCAGAATTTTGCCAGAACGGTGTGAATTATTTGCTTGGAATAACTGAGATATATAATTTTTATTAATTGTTTAAAAAAATGAATTGAAAAAAATTAAATTCCGTAGAAACGAATTTTTTTCAAGACTGAGATACAATCGTTCTGATTATTAATTAATTAATAAAACTATAAAAACACTTGAAGGGTTTGCCACTTTTATTTATTTATTTTTTTAAAAATCATTCAAGGAAATGGACGAGTTGTCCTTGTTGAAATCTAATCACAGTGAGTGACCTTTGTTGAGGCGGCACGTTTAACCTTGTAAATTGGTGATAGCAAGTTGTTTTCAGTTGACTATATCCAAAGTAAAGTAACACAATCGTCACGTTTCTCTCTTCGTTAACTTTGGCTGCTAGACAGCATTTGTAAGCGGAAATTTCGCTACGCTAGAAGTTGGAAATGCATTTTGTACACAAGGAAATATTGGGGCTCTTTGAAACAGGTGGTAGATACAGCAACAGTGCCGGACGAGAGGTGATGCATTAACTAGAGTCCCTCGCTCGTTCCCTGCCCATCTCTTTCCCTCCTTCACGCTCAGGTGCGTAAGTTAAGCATCACAAATGCATCGTCGGTATGTTATACCTATATACCATTGTATATGTTACCTTTCTATATAATAATGCCAATGCATACCACCGATATTTCTGTGTAATATTAAATACGGTGTCAGACTCACGTTCTCCATGTCCATTGACCGAAACACAAACTTTTTCCTTCGTCTGCCTCCGAGTAAAATAATAAAATACATTTTTTTTTTTTCATTTTATTTTATTTTATTTTTTTTTTATCAACGAATATGAAATACTACACTTTGAATTGATTCCTGGTAAAAATAAATTCGAGAGGAGATACAAATCAATAGAATTTGAATGGAATTTATACCCAAGTGTAATAATTAAAATTATTTATAAAGATTTTTATAGAAGCTATAAACGAAAGTGGAGATATAGAAACTTTATATATTTTGTATAGTCCATGTGAATTTATAGAATCAATTTCTAAAGAATTATATAAAAAGAAATATATTTTATATAATATATATTATATATTATACTATTTTATATATTATATTAGTATCAACAAATTTCGCCTATATATTTATGAATATTTTTATATTTTTATATATATTTTGTATATAGATTACATCTGTTATGTAAAATACGAATATATGCTATAAGTATATGCTATATAAAAAATATTCGTTTTTATATAGTTTTTTGTGGATCAGCCTTTTTTTTTTCAAATGTAATATTATTTATATTACACTTATGATCGTATATTTTTATTATTAAATTTAGTACAAAAATTATATTATTTATAATAATATAGGATATGGAAGAAATATATTGGATTTCCATCGTAAATTTATTATTGTACTTTGTAAATTCGCGAAACAAAATTTGTATTCGGGACGATAGAATTTTGAAAAATCGTTTTTTATCATTTATTTTTACCAGCGAAAGGTGATTCGTTTCCAGTTGAGTGTGTTTTAATGTATTATGTTCTTCCTCAGTGCTATTGTATATAGTAAAATGTGTGTATGTACATATACATAGATACGGAGAAGCATGTTGATGTAAGATTATAGCGTTACGTCTGCGCGTGTACCCGACCACAAGTGATTCCTCTTATCACATCACCTAACTATGCAATATATGCTTCACTGAGCCACGTTTTTTTTATTGACGTCATATAAGTCCTTTACAAGTGCATAAATCAGTTGGTGTATTTAGTAACCACAAGTATTTACTTAGAAATATTATTTACTGACGTTAATACCATTTTTCTAAAAAATAACTTTCAATTTGAAAACCTACATTTATTTTTCTTCACTGAAATAAAAATGCAGAATGAATTTTTAGTAGAATTTCTTGTTTTAGAAAAATTTCGAAAATTTTTCAATTGACATTAATACCACTTTTCGAAAAAATAATTTTCAATTTGAAAACCTACATTTATTTTTCTTCACTGAAATAAAAATGCAGAATGCATTTTTAGTAGTATTTCTTGTTTTAGAAAAATTTCGAAAATTTTTCAATTGACCTTAATACCACTTTTCGAAAAAATAATTTTCAATCTGAAAACCTACATTTATTTTTCTTCACTGAAATAAAAATGCAGAATGCATTTTTAGTATTATTTCTTGTTTCAGAAAAATTTCGAAAATTTTTCAATTGACGTTAATATCACTTTTCGAAAAAATAATTTTCAATTTGACAACCTACATTTATTTTTCTTCACTGAAATAAAAATGCAGAATGCATTTTTAGTATTATTTCTTGTTTCAGAAAAATTTCGAAAATTTTTCAATTGACGTTAATACCACTTTTCGAAAAAATAATTTTCAATTTGAAAACCTACATTTATTTTTCTTCACTAAAATAAAAATGCAGAATGCATTTTTAGTAGTATTTCTTGTTTCAGAAAAATTTCGAAATTTTTTCAATTGACGTTAATACCACTTTTCTAAAAAATAATTTTCAATTTGAAAACCTACAATTATTTTTCTTCACTGAAATAAAAATGCAGAATGCATTTTTAGTAGTATTTCTTGTTTTAGAAAAATTTCGAAAATTTTTCAATTGACGTTAATACCACTTTTCGAAAAAATAATTTTCAATTTGAAAACCTACATTTATTTTTCTTCACTAAAATAAAAATGCAGAATGCATTTTTAGTATTATTTCTTGTTTCAGAAAAATTTCGAAAATTTTTCAATTGACGTTAATACCACTTTTCGAAAAAATAATTTTCAATTTGAAAACCTACATTTATTTTTGTTCACTAAAATAAAAATGCAGAATGCATTTTTAGTAGAATTTCTTGTTTTAGAAAAATTTCGAAAATTTTTCAATTGACGTTAATACCACTTTTCGAAAAAATAATTTTCAATTTGAAAACCTACATTTATTTTTCTTCACTAAAATAAAAATGCAGAATGCATTTTTAGTAGAATTTCTGGTTTTAGAAAAATTTCAAAAATTTTTCAATTGACGTTAATACCACTTTTCGAAAAATAATTTTCAATTTGAAAATCTACATTTATTTTTCTTCACTGAAATGAAAATGCAGAATGCATTTTTACTAGTATTTCTTGTTTTAGAAAAATTTCGAAAATTTTTCAATTGACGTTAATACCACTTTTCGAAAAAATAATTTTCAATTTGAAAACCTACATTTATTTTTCTTCACTGAAATAAAAATGCAGAATGCATTTTTAGTATTATTTCTTGTTTCAGAAAAATTTCGAAAATTTTTCAATTGACGTTAACACCACTTTTCGAAAAAATAATTTTCAATTTGAAAACCTACATTTATTTTTCTTCACTAAAATAAAAATGCAGAATGCATTTTTAGTAGAATTTCTTGTTTTAGAAAAATTTCGAAAATTTTTCAATTGACGTTAATATCACTTTTCGAAAAAATAATTTTCAATTTGAAAACCTACATTTATTTTTCTTCACTAAAATAAAAATGCAGAATGCATTTTTAGTAGAATTTCTTGTTTTAGAAAAATTTCGAAAATTTTTCAATTGACGTTAATACCACTTTTCGAAAAAATAATTTTCAATTTGAAAACCTACATTTATTTTTCTTCACTAAAATAAAAATGCAGAATGCATTTTTAGTAGAATTTCTTGTTTTAGAAAAATTTCGAAAATTTTTCAATTGACGTTAATATCACTTTTCGAAAAAATAATTTTCAATTTGAAAACTTACATTTATTTTTCTTCACTAAAATAAAAATGCAGAATGCATTTTTAGTAGAATTTCTTGTTTTAGAAAAATTTCGAAAATTTTTCAATTGACGTTAATACCACTTTTCGAAAAAATAATTTTCAATTTGAAAACCTACATTTATTTTTCTTCACTGAAATAAAAATGCAGAATGCATTTTTAGTAGTATTTCTTGTTTTAGAAAAATTTCGAAAATTTTTCAATTGACGTTAATACCACTTTTCGAAAAAATAATTTTCAATTTGAAAACCTACATTTATTTTTCTTCACTGAAATAAAAATGTAGAATGCATTTTTAGTAGTATTTCTTGTTTTAGAAAAATTTCGAAAATTTTTCAATGTACGTTAATACCACTTTTCGAAAAAATAATTTTCAATTTGAAAACCTACATTTATTTTTCTTCACTGAAATAAAAATGCAGAATGCATTTTTAGTAGTATTTCTTGTTTTAGAAAAATTTCGAAAATTTTTCAATTGACGTTAATACCACTTTTCGAAAAAATAATTTTCAATTTGAAAACCTACATTTATTTTTCTTCACTGAAATAAAAATGCCGAATGCATTTTTAGTAGTATTTCTTGTTTCAGAAAAATTTCGAAAATTTTTCAATTGACGTTAATACCACTTTTCGAAAAAATAATTTTCAATTTGAAAACCTACATTTATTTTTCTTCACTGAAATAAAAATACAGAATGCATTTTTAGTAGCATTTCTTGTTTTAGGTTCGACGTTAATACCACTTTTCGAAAAAATAATTTTCAATTTGAAAACCTACATTTATTTTTCTTCACTAAAATAAAAATGCAGAATGCATTTTTAGTAGTATTTCTTGTTTTAGAAAAATTTCGAAAATTTTTCAATTGACGTTAATACCACTTTTCGAAAAAATAATTTTCAATCTGAAAACCTACACTTATTTTTCTTCACTAAAATAAAAATGCAGTATGCATTTTTAGTAGTATTTCTTGTTTCAAAAAAATTTCGAAAATTTTTCAATTTTCTAAAATGTATTGAAAAACAGTTTTTTGTCGAATTTATGAAGTTACCTATAAATAAACTTCAATTGTCATTAATCGGTGCTCATTATTTAAAAAAAAAAATTTTTTTTTACAGAAATCCATTTTTTCCTTCATTGTCTCTAAAAATTATTCTCGCATATTAACACTGAAATACAGCGACTATATCATTCGCTCTGAAAGCTCTTTTTTTTTTGCATCTCGTTTGAATCAAAGGCGTTGCGGCATGCAAATCCAATAAAAAGCGTTTGCAACTCCACTTTATATCTCTCAAGGTTTGCATGTGTGGGGAACGTTACGGGCCAAAAAATACTTTTGACAAACAGCGAAAGCTCGCCACGTAGAGTATAGGCGAGTCAGCGGCAAAGCCAAAAGCAACGAAGCCCAAAGCGACGCTTGTTGAGAGAAGCAATAAAAGAGGGAAATTTATCTACATACTCTGTACGCCCCGCGTATAGTGCGCTTTTCCTTTGCTGCGCGATCCTATCTACCTCTATTGAATACATACTCAAGTAGTTCATATACATATATGTACACTGCATACGATTTTCCAGTACATGGCAATTGCACACCCGTACACCTTACATGATTTATGTATACGCATAACACGACAGGGTGTAACGTATAAATATGCATGTGTAAATTAAATGCACATAGCAACCGTCTCACAAACAATACAGATACAGAAACTTGTGCTAAATTGATTATTTAATTACGAATTTTTCAACAATAAGCATGTGAACAGTAAAAAAAAATTATTATTTTATTTCGTACAGTTTTGGTAAAGTTCTGATTAATTTATTATAAATTTGCGATTCTGGCTGATCTAATTTATTAGAAATTTGGGTTTTTGCAAAATTCTGATTAATAATATCAGAAATTTGGGTTTTGACAAAGTTCCGATTAATTAATCACAACTTTGTCAAAACGGTGCGAATTATTTGCTTGGATTAACTGAGATATATAATTTTTATTAATTGTTTAATCACATTTCTGGTTTAAAAAAAATGAATTGAAAAAAATTAAATTCTGTAGAAACGAATTTTTTTCAAGTCTGAGATATTTCAGTGCGTTTTTGCCTCACACATAAAAAGATCAAAACGGTGTAAAAAATTGCGATGTACCAGAACAAATTCTTACTCTATTGCAAAATTATTTTGAAAGTTTTTCTTCTGTTCAAAATACGCATTTCTACAGAAACAAATTTTTTGCAGGACTAAGATATTCCAGTACTTTTTTGTCTCATACATAAAAAGATCAAAACGGTGTAAAAAATTGCCATGTACCAGAACAAATTCTTACTCTATTGGAAAATTATTTTGAAATTTTTTTTCTGTCCAAAATACGTAATTCTACAGAAACGAATTTTTTTTCAGGACTAAAATATTCCAGTACGTTTTTGTCTCATACATAAAAAGATCAAAACGGTGTAAAAAATTGCTATGTACCAGAACAAATTCTTACTTTATTGGTAAATTATTTTGAAATTTTTTTTTCTGTCCAAAAGACGCAATTCTACAGAAACGAATTTTTTCAGGACTAAGATATTCCAGTACGTTTTTGTCTCATACATGAAAAGATCAAAACGGTGTAAAAAATGCCATGTACTAGAACAAATTCTTACTTTATTGGTAAATTATTTTGAAATTTTTTTTCTGTCCAAAATACGTAATTCTACAGAAACGAATTTTTTGCAGGACTAAGATATTCCAGTACGTTTTTGCCTCATACATAAAAAAATCAAAACGGTGTAAAAAATTGCCATGTACCAGAACAAATTCTTACTCTATTGGTAAATTATTCTGAAATTTTTTCTTCTGTCTAAAATTCGCATTTCTACAGAAACAAATTTTTTGCAGAACTAAGATATTCCAGTACGTTTTTGTCTCATACATAAAAAGATCAAAACGGTGTAAAAAATTGCCATGTACCAGAACAAATTCTTACTCTATTGGAAAATTATTTTGAATTTTTTTCTTCTGTCCAAATTACGTAATTCTACAAAAACTAATTTTTTTCAGGACTAAGATATTCCAGTACGTTTTTGTCTCATACATAAAAAGATCAAAACGGTGTAAAAAATTGCCATGTACCAGAACAAATTCTTACTCTATTGGAAAATTATTTTGAATTTTTTTCTTCTGTCCAAATTACGTAATTCTACAAAAACTAATTTTTTTCAGGACTAAGATATTCCAGTACCTTTTTGCGTTATACATAAAAAGATTAAAACGGTGTAAAAATTGCTATGTACCAGAACAAATTCTTACTTTATTGGTAAATTATTTTGAAATTTTTTTTTCTGTCCAAAAGACGCAATTCTACAGAAACGAATTTTTTCAGGACTGAGATATTCCAGTACTTTTTTGTCTCATACATAAAACGATCAAAACGGTGTAAAAAATTGCCATGTACCAGAACAAATTCTTACTCTATTGGTAAATTATTTTGAAATTTTTTTTCTGTCCAAAAGACGTAATTCTACAGAAACGAAATTTTTTCAGGACTAAGATATTCCAGTACGTTTTTGTCTCATACATAAAAAGATCGAAACGGTGTAAAAAATTGCTATGTACCAGAACAAATTTTTACTTTATTGGTAAATTATTTTGAAATTTTTTTTTCTGTCCAAAAGACGCAATTCTACAGAAACGAATTTTTTCAGGACTAAGATATTCCAGTATGTTTTTGCCTTATACATAAAAAGATCAAAACGGTGTAAAAAATTGCCATGTACCAGAACAAATTCTTACTCTATTGGAAAATTATTTTGAAATTTTTTTTCTGTCCAAAATACGTAATTCTACAAAAACTAATTTTTTTCAGGACTAAGATATTCCAGTACGTTTCAGCCTCATACATAGAAAGATCAAAACGGTGTCAAAAATTGCCATGTACCAGAAAAAATGCTTACTTTATTGGTAAATTATTTTCAAAGTTTTTCTTCTGTCCAAAATACGCAATTCTACAGAAACAATTTTTTTTTCAGTTCCAAGATATTCCAGTACGTTTTTGCCTCATACATAAAAAGATCAAAACGGTGTAAAAAATTGCCACGTACCAGAAAAAATTCTTACTCTATTGGTAAATTATTCTGAAATTTTTTTTCTGTTCAAAATTCGTAATTCTACAGCAACGAATTTTTGTTTCAGGGCTGAGATATTCCAGTTTGCTTTTTTCGCTTTACGTTTTCACTTTAAGAAATAATATGGAAAGGTACCCCGGATACTTGAAGCGCTAGGCACTCTAAAATGAGTGTCTGGTGACTATCAAGTATGTACGACAAGTACAAAGAGCTGCTTGAGAGAGTGCTGCATGGCCACTTTCAGTCCTGTTAAATGTTTCCTTTAGAAATATCGAACGCAGCAACATGCGAGAACGAGAGGAGGCGTCTATGCACTTTGACGATGATGCGAAGCGATACGTGCGCAACGTAACGAGAACAGGCGGTCGAGTTGTTTTTTTTTTCGTCACGCCAAGAGGGTGTCTGTCGATTGTCAGCAAGAAGCGTAGCTTTACGGGGGGGAAAAAAGAAAAGGCACAGAGGGCATTCGTTAAAGAATGAACCTTTTGGGGCAGTTTCTTTAAGAAATAACAGAAAGGATAGCATCGAAATGAATTACCTACTTATACTGACCATTTGTGTGTGCTATTCATTAATGGCGCCATGTGGAACATGTGGTTTATTTTTATTTTTTTACAGAACTTCAGCACCATTTCAACTGTGTCCGGTTTTAAGAGGGTTTGAGCGCTTCATATTAGTCAAATTTGTGCTAGATGTAAAAAAAAATGTTTTTTTCTAATGTTGGTAGTTTAATGAAATGTTTTAATATATTAATACATTCATCGTTGTGATATGATTCGTAAATTGATTTATATCTTTAATAATTTTTTTAATCTTTTAGCTTTTTTAAAAATATCGTTCAAATGTTGTTCTTTTATACGCTAAAAGTTTGAATACAATAATTCTTTTATTGTATTTGAAAAAATTGCAGAAACTATATATGGTTTACTCTTCAAAATTCACGTAACCCCTACAGAACCTATTTGAAGAGCCATTAACACCTTAGTTTTTTTTTAAATATCGTTCAAATGTTGTTCTTTTATATGCTAAAAGTTTGAATACAATAATTCCTTTATTGTATTTGAAAAAAAATTAAAGAAAATATGGTTTACTCTCCAAAACCCATGTAACCCCTTAAGAACCGATTTGAAGAGCAATTAACACCTTAGTTTTTTTAATATCGTTCAAATGTTGTTCTTTTATATGCTAAAAGTTTGAATACAATAATTCATTTATTGCATTTGAAAAAAAATTAAAGAAACTGTGGTTTACTCTTCAAAACTCACGTAACCCCTTAAGAACCTATTTGAAGAGCTATTAAGACCTTAGTTTTTTTTTAAATCGTTCTAATGTTGTTCTTTTATATGCTAAAAGTTTGAATACAATAATTCTTTTATTGTATTAAAAAAAATTAAACAAAATATGGCTTACTCTTCAAAACTCATGTAATACCTTAAGAACCTATTTAAAGAGTCGTTAACGCCTTAGTTTTTTTTTTTAATATCTTTCAAATGTTGTTCGTTTATATGCTAAAAGTTTGAATACAATAATTAATTTATTCTATTTTTAAAAAATTAAACAAAACATGGTTTACTCTTCAAAACCCATGTAACCCCTTAACACCTTTTTTTTTATATCATTCAAATGTTATTCTATTATATGCTAAATTTTAAATACAATAATTCATTTATTGTATTTGAAAAAAAAATGAAACAAAACATGGTTTACTCTTCAAAACGCATGTAACCCCTTAACACCTTATTTTTTTAAAAATATCATTCAAATGTTGTTCTATTATATGCTAAAAGTTTAAATACAATAATTCATTTATTGTATTTAAAAAAAAATGAAACAAAATATGGTTTTCTCTTCAAAACCCATGTAACCCCTTAAGACCCTATTTGAAGAGCCATTACACCTCAGTTAATCTCAGTTATTTGACGTGAAGGCGTGCAACAATTTTTTATCAAATCCAAGTACACTAATTTCACGGGATTACATCGCTTCAAACCTCATCGTACATCATAGCTACCTCGTATCTATATACATATAGTGGAACCGTAAATTATCCGCAGGCAATTGCTGAGTCTCCGTGGTAACTTTGAATTCACGCCTCAAGGAACTTTGTGACCTGACGATCAATTCCTCCCTTGAGAAACTTTACCAAGTAGCAACGCATATACACAGCGTCGCATTCTGTATTTTCCTTAACGTCGTTCGCTTCCGAAAACGTCAACGTTGAAATTGAGCACAGTGTAGACTCCTTTAGGGGATATTCCCTCGCATTTCACTACAATCTTCGTTTCTTATTGTTCTAGTACCTCCTTATGTGCACAGTTGGTCTCCTTACACATGTTTACATATAACCACATATATACATATGTATATATTCACGCGCGTTATTCGTATCAACGTCTCGGTAGAAACTCGAAACTTTGTTCTGCAGTATGTCTCAACTATTGTACACCTATATTTTAATACATATACGTAAGTGAAATTATATCTCCATTCCCTTAATGTCTATAATATATGGTGCATTCCATTACAATTTGACCTGGGTTTGACCTTTGACCTTCCAAAATTGGTCCACGATTTTTTTATACGATTCTTCTGACTCACAAAAGCATTTATAGTACTTTAAAAAAAATTTCGAAGCCATTTGAATTATTTACAAATAAAAAAAAAATCGCACATGTTTGTATGATAGAAATTTTTTTAATTTGCGAAAATTCTGGAAAAATAATGTGTCCGATATAACAAGTTTAAGTTAGGAAGCGAATTCTATTTTTTTTATAGAACTTTTTTTATTAAAAAAAATTTAATTATTATTTAGATTCAAATCGGTTAAAAAATATGAAAAAAAAACGGAGTGCTTTCGAGATTACGAATATTCGTGTAAAAAATGATGGAATTGTTATGGAATGTCCCATATATTTGCATGCTATAAAGAAATTTCTCATTCGCTTCGTTTCAAAGTTTTTTTTCTGACAAAACCTTCTACGACCGAAGAATTCTATGGCGCGTTTATGTAACTTTCAAGTAGGATGGTTTTGTTGCGCATGTGAGAAAAGGTCTCTGCAGCAAGAGTTTTAAGAGTGTACTCGATCGCGATCCAAGCCTGACACGAAATATAACACCTAGTGACTGAGTAGCAAGCAAGTAACGCTTCTGTAAAGTGTAATTCAATACTGGTATCGCTATTGAGGATATTCCGGACACTTTCCCAACAGTCACGATGACGATAATGGATTTATACATTTTTTGTTATGCATATAACGCTTTTATCTATGATTCTCATTCGCGAATGAAAATATTCCATTTTCAAATATATGGGTCATTCCACGGGATTTCGCACAAAAAAAAACCCGACCGACTCTAATTTTCGCGTAATTTTCTTATATTGTTGACTATGTCAAACGGAGCATCTGTGAATTTTTTGAGAATTTTATTCTTATATTTCGACGAGCCATAGAATAAAAGGTGACAAAAAGGAAAAAAATTCTGACGTCAAGTGGAATAATGATATCGACAAAAATAACTAGGTCAAAATTTTCGTAATTCAACACAGTTTACGGTAAAAATAATCAAAATAAAAAATAAACATAACTTCTATTTTATTTATGTCTTCTACCAAGAAAAGGTACCATTTCGCTAATTTGGCCCCCTCCGATTTCAATACAAAAAATCACGAATATACTACATGGAGTCCCAAACATTTTAAGAACAAGCCCAAGATGGAGAACGCATTTTACCCATTTTTAAAAAAATATTTCGGGTAATTGATTTTTTTAATTTTCTTCCAATCTTCTGCGTATTTTTTTATGTAATTGGTAATATTAAAAGGAGCTTATGTGATTTTTTTCATAATTTTATATGTAGATGTATTCGATTCATTAAATGTAATCGAATTACAAATTTTTAAAATTTTAAAAAAAGAAAGCGATCAGCCGATCGCTTTCTTACTCACTCAGTGGCCGCTCGAGCGCTGGCGTCGCGAGATTCGCCTGGGGTACGCCTGGGGCGTGTGATCAGCTGATCGTCTCGTTACGCACGCAGTGGCCGCTCGAGCGCTAGCGTCGCCAGATACGCCTGAGGCGTATAGTAATTTTGTTATTTTTTTAACTTAATCGGAGAGGTCCATATAAGAGAAATGGGACCTTTTTTGGTAAAAGGCGCAACGAAAATACAATTTTTTAAATTTGTAATTCGATTACATTTAATGAATCGAATACATCTACATATAAAATTATGAAAAAAATCACATAAGCTCCTTTTAATATTACCAATTACATAAAAAAATACGCAGAAGATTGGAAGAAAATTTAAAAAATCAATTACCCGAAATATTTTTTTACAAATGGGTAAAATGCGTTCTCCATCTTGGGCTTGTGCTTAAAATGTTTGGGACTCCATGTAGTATATTCGTGATTTTTTGTATTGAAATCGGAGGGGGCCAAATTAGCGAAGTGGTACCTTTTCTTGGTAAAAGACATAAATAAAATAGAAGTTATGTTTATTTTTTATTTTGATTATTTTTACCGTAAACTGTGTTGAATTACGAAAATTTTGACCTAGTTATTTTTGTCGATATCATTATTCCACTTGACGTCAGATTTTTTTTCATTTTTTTCACCTTTTATTTTATGGCTCCTCGAAATATAAGAATAAAATTCTCAAAAAATTCACAGATGCACCGTTTGACATAGTCAACAATATAAAAAAATTAGGCGAAAATTGGAGTCGGTCGGGTTTTTTTTTTTTGTGCGAAATCCCGTGGAATGACCCATATACATATATTTTATGAATGTATAAATTTATTAAAACATGACTAAATTTGATTTTGCAAAGTCTGGACCAAATTGGTTTTGTCAACAAAAATAAAAATAATTATTGAGCTCATTTTCTTATATTAATTCTTAATCTCTAAAAATTGAATCATCTATAAATATCATAATAGAAAAATTCTACTGCATATCCGCTGCACCATATATTATTATAAATCTAAACTTGGACGATACTTTTATAAGATAATTAGTGTCAAGTTAATAACGAGATAAATAAAGAAGAATCGACACGCGATGCCATGATATTCTCTACGCTTATTACGCCACGCTATTTACATCCGGCTGCATATTACCTACGTTCCATGATTATTACGTTATACGTTAACTCGTCGAGTGTAAGAGGGAGTCACGATTCATCGGACATATCGCATTTACGTGGCAGTGATATATATAAATATAGAATTTTTTTTTATCGTTTGAATTATCTACAATTTTTTTAAACGAACATATTGTTTGACACAAATTTAAAAAATTTGAAAAAATATTATGTCCTGTTTGACAAATTACCTCGTGTCAATTTTTTTTCGAACTTTTCTATAAAAAATATATATATTTAATTAGATTTCAGATTCAAATCGAAAATATATTGAATGCTTTTGAGATTCAGAACAATCAAACAAATTCGAAAAATTAAGATATTCGGTTTTTTTTCGAATTGATATAAATTACCGACAATTTTTTAAAACAAACAGACTGTTCGACATAAATTTTTACGATTTATAAAAATTCTATAAAATACACGCTATTTACATTCAGCTGCATATTATCTACGTTCCATGATTATTACGTTAGACGTTAACTGGTCGAGTATATCGAAGAGGCAGTCACGATTCATCGGACATATCGCAATTACATGGCAATGAGATATATATATGGAAATTCCGATTGGATTGAGTGGTCGAGGAGAGAGAAAGGAGCAAACAGAAAGAGAAAGAGAGAGAATTTTTTATACGATTATTTTGACACTCAAAAGTATTCAATTTTTTTTCCGAATTTTTCGTAAATGATTTGAGCCAATTTTCGTTTTATAAATAAAAAAATTGAAAAAGATTCTGAAAAATAGTGTGTTTTCTCTTCTATATTTTTTTACTTTTTTCGAAAAAGAATATATATATATATTTCATTAAAATTTAGATTCAAATCGATTTAGTTACCTACTATTTTTTAAAACAAACAAATTCGACACAAATTAAAAAAATTATAAATATTCTGAAAAATACTGTGTCCGATATAACAAATTTTATTTTAGAAGCCGAAGTGGGCCGGACTTCCCTTCAATTTTTTCCATAACCTTTTAATTAAAAAATATATATTCAATTAGAATTTGGATTCAAAACGGTTAAAAAAAAGGATGCAAAGTAGAACTTTGCACATTGCTTCCTCATTAATTTTTATCTTTCGCAACTCCGCCTCTATGAGGAAGTTTCTTTATTTTATTTTTGGCTTCCTCATAGAGGAAGCTTAGCGAAAGATGAAAATTATCGGCGAATCAATGTGCAAATTTTAAATACAAATTAAAGAAGTACGAAAACAAAAATTTTCATAAATTCCATAAAATCTAAACCGCTTTATGTATTTCGCTTAAATTTAATACCGATCGTCATTTTTTATTGCTTTATTTGTCAAAAACTGTTTAAGCTCATTATCTAAAAAATTGTGGCAGCTAGAGAACAGAGATTTTTTAAAAAATTCAATGTCTTATAAAATCTGAACCACTTTACCAATCTTCACCAAATTCGATATCTACTACAACTGGACGTTAATTTCACCTTGCAAAAGATTTGAGCAAGTTTGCTTGAACTTAACGTGAATAAGAATGAAAACAAAATTTTTTCGAAAATTCAAAATTTTATAAAATCTAAACCGCTTTGTGGATTTCGCTCAAATTCAATGGCGACCTTCATTTTTCATTTCTCTATTTGTCCAGAACTATTTAGCTCATTAGCTGAAAAATTGCGGAAACTAGAGAACATACAGACATTTTTCGAAAAATTGAAATGCTTATAAAATCTGAATTTTTCTTTCAATTTTTTCGAAAATGTTGATGATTTTTTTGCAATATCTACAGTCATGCAAGAATACTCTGTAATTTTATTAGCCAAAAAAAAAATAACCTTTCTTTTTCAAAAAAATAATAATGCCCCCGTTTTTCGGAACTTTCACACAAATCCATTTTTTAATACCAGAAGATCGATCGGTGCCACTCTGGCGATTTTTTTGTGATATCAACAGTCATGTAGCAATACTCTGTAATTTTTTCAGTAAAAAAAAAATATCCTTTTTTTAATTAAAAAATAATTCCTCCATTTTTCGGAAAAAAATCATACTCACAGAAACGTGACAATTATTTGGAATATTCCGCTCGAAAGCTAACAATAAACGACAACTTTTATGTGCTGACATTTTTTTTCAGTAACTTCTTGAATACACTTGAATTAAAAAAGCCATTTTCTGAAAAATTATTTTTAAAAATCTGAAAAAATTCACATAGAGTGTCTTTTAGTGGTACATTCATATAACCAATTACAGGGAAAATCGGAGAGGGTCGAAAAAAAAGTGGCTGAATTGAAAGATGCTACCTATGAGGAAGCAAAAAACGAGAAAAAATGCTTTCGAGGGTAAAAAAAATCGTATAAAAAGTCTAAATTACCAACAATTTAAAAAAATGAACTTATACTAATTTATGAATGAAATAACATTGTTCGACTCAAATTTGAAAAATTGTAAAAAAATACTATTTTACATATTACCTACCTTCTATAATTATTACGTTACGCGTTAACTGGTCGAATATATCGAAGAGGGAGTCACACGATTCATCGTACATATCGCAGTTACGTGGCAATGAGATATATAGATATATGGAAATTCCGATTGGACTGAGTGGTCGAGGAGAGAGAGAGAGAGAGAAAGGGGCAAAGAGAAAGAGAAAGACAGAGAGAAATCGTGATAGAGAGGAGGGATGCTGTATGGCACATCTGCAGCCGTTATTGAGAGGTGTGGCGATTCGCCGCGCCGACTCTACCGCGACGACAGGACAGCTCCCGCTGCTAATGCTGTTCACACTCACGCGTTCGTTAACTCCGAATTAATTGACGCGGATGAGACTGAGAGGGGAGATTTAAAAAAAAAGAAAATAATAATAATAATAATAGAAAAAAAAATTAAAAAGCGAAGAGAGTGTTTCAATTATACGCTGAGCGCGCTCGACTCGAGGGCAAGAAGGACTCTCGCATGATGAACCGATAATAAACTGCACTATACGCTTTCGGCTCTGCTGATTGAGTTTTCAAGAGAAATTGGAATCTACCGAATTAAATCAAAGAATTGATATATGGAGAGCCTGTCACTGTACGAAAATAGCCACTCTGATTTCTGCTCATTCAATTAACTTCTTTTGTCACCCTCAACGAATTTGGATTCACTCAGTTATAGCGTATTATTAATAAAATAATTATTATACATAATAAGTTATATGTGTAATAATTTATCACACTTTATTTGGTACCGGAAAATCTAGTAGTTTTTTCAATGTCAGACACAAACATATATATATTTAAAAAATAGTTTTTATGAACGTTTTGTTCCGAAAAATGTTTTTATTGTGGTTTTTTTGGGAAAATTAATATGAGCCATTAAATATCATTTTAGTTACAATGAAAAATAATTTTTTATGAAATTTTCATAAATCGGAGTATATATATATCGGAGTATATATATATTTTAAAAAATAAATATAATATTTATTTTTATATATAATATATATTTATATTTATATATATATTTATAGATAAATATAATATATATTTATATTTATATATATATTTATAGATAAATATAAATATATATATTTAATTTATATATATATTTAAAAAAGAGTAGGTTGGTAATTGTAAAACACTTTTTACGAGGCCTTTTTAATTAAAATAAGTTATTTATGTATATCAAAGTGCGGAATATAAAAAATGTGGTTTTTATAATGATGATGATATATTATTGATAATTTTGGGTTAATACGGGGTTTTTGAATGATTCTATCAAATTTGAATAAATATTCTTTTGAACAATATCACAATAGGTTTATTTATTCAAATTATATAACCTGATTTTTTTAGGAATTATTTGAGATAAACTTTATCATTTTCCCTCGAATATACTACATTTTCATGGTTTGAAAAAAAAAATGTACAGGGGTGGGATCTCGGCAATTGATTAACTATATTAAGTCACGCTCAAACGATTCCGTCTGAAAACGAAACTTTCCAAGATTTCTCGATGCTTCGTAGTTTTGAAGAGTCGAGAGTTCCAAACTTTCAAAACTCTAACTGTTTCTATCGGAATATTCAAGTAGCTCGACGAGCTTTTAAGAAGACTCAGAGACCGTAGAGAATATGGAAAGTATTTTTCAAGATGTAAATTGTTAGAAGAGAGCGTGCATGCACGGCGATAAGCAAGACTGTGTATAACGAGATCCTTCGAGGACTCCCATGCAGCTGAGGACTATGAGTCACGCAGCACTCCGCCACTATTTCTTTTTTAACATTTTACCTTCTTCCTTTTAAAGTGTCTGACAATTCTAAGAGGATGTGTTATCATTGTTATTATTTGGTCTTTACTATCGTTCTTTAAGCCTTTTTACCATGATTTTTAAAAAAGTGACTTTTTCGTTCCAGAATTTACAGATCCAAATTCTGGTTGAATAAAAAATCCAACCGAATTTTTTTTTCTTCGAGATATCGAATTTTGGCCTTCACTATCGTTCTCAAGTCGCATATTGTACCTCAGAAAGCACCGGTTACATGCCTTTTTACGATCATTTTTGAAAAAGTCACTTTTGGTCGGGTCTGATTTCAGAATTCGCAGATCCGACTTTTGGTCGAAAAATCCAACCCAAAGAACCTAAATTTTTTTCGACTTCAAGATATCGAATTTTGGCCGTCACTATCGTTCTCAAGTCGCATATTGTACCCCAGAAAGTACCGGTTACATGCCTTTTTACGATGATTGTTGAAAAAGTCACTTTTGATCGGGTCTGATTTCAGAATTCGCAGATCCGACTTTTGGTCGGAAAATCCAACCTAAAGAACCTAAATTTTTTTTCTTCTTCAAGATATCAAATTTTGGCCGTCACTATCGTTCTCAAGTCGCATATTATACCCCAGAAAGTACCGGTTACATGCCTTTTTACGATGATTTTTGAAAAAGTCACTTTTGGTCGGGTCTGATTTCAGAATTCGCAGATCCGACTTTTGGTCGGAAAATCCAACCTAAAGAACCTACATTTTTGTCGTCTTCAAGATATCGAATTTTGGCCGTCACTATCGTTCTCAAGTCGCGTATTGTACCCCAGAAAGTACCGGTTACATGCCTTTTTACGATGATTTTTGAAAAAGTCACTTTTGATCGGGTCTGATTTCAGAATTCGCAGATCCGACTTTTGGTCGGAAAATCCAACCTAAAGAACCTAAATTTTTTTCGACTTCAAAATATCAAATTTTGCCCTTCACTATCATTCTCAAGTCGCATATTGTACCTCAGAAAGTACCGGTTACATGCCTTTTTACGATCATTTTTGAAAAAGTCACTTTTGGTCGGGTCTGATTTCAGAATTCGCAGATCCGACTTTTGGTCGGAAAATCCAACCTAAAGAACCTAAATTTTTTTCGACTTCAAGATATCAAATTTTGGCCTTCACTATCGTTCTCAAGTCGCATATTGTATCTCAGAAAGTACCGGTTACATGCCTTTTTACGATCATTTTTTAAAAAGTCACTTTTGGTCGGGTCTGATTTCAGAATTCGCAGATCCGACTTTTGGTCGGAAAATCCAACCTAAAGAACCTAAATTTTTTTCGACTTCAAGATATCAAATTTTGGCCTTCACTATCGTTCTCAAGTCGCATATTGTACCTCAGAAAGTACCGGTTACATGACATTTTACGGTGATTTTTGAAAAAGTCACTTTTGGTCGGGTCTGATTTCAGAATTCGCAGATCCGACTTTTGGTCGGAAAATCCAACCTAAAGAACCTACATTTTTTTCGACTTCAAGATATCAAATTTTGCCCTTCACTATTGTTCTCAAGTCGCATATTGTACCTCAGAAAGTACCGGTTACATGCCTTTTTACGATGATTTTTGAAAAAGTCACTTTTGGTCGGTTCTGATTTCAGAATTCACAGATCCGACTTTTGGTCGGAAAATGCAACCCAAAGAACCTAAATTTTTTTTCTTCTTCAAGATATCGAATTTTGGCCTTCACTATCGTTCTCAAGTCGCATATTGTACCCCAGAAAGTACCGGTTACATGCCTTTTTACGATGATTTTTGAAAAAGTCACTTTTGGTCGGTTCTGATTTCAGAATTCACAGATCCGACTTTTGGTCGGAAAATCCAACCCAAAGAACCTAAATTTTTTTCTTCTTCAAGATATCGAATTTTGGCCTTCACTATCGTTCTCAAGTCGCATATTGTACCCCAGAAAGTACCGGTTACATGCCTTTTTACGATGATTTTTGAAAAAGTCACTTTTGGTCGGTTCTGATTTCAGAATTCACAGATCCGACTTTTGGTCGGAAAATGCAACCCAAAGAACCTAAATTTTTTTTCTTCTTCAAGATATCGAATTTTGGCCTTCACTATCGTTCTCAAGTCGCATATTGTACCTCAGAAAGTACCGGTTACATGCCTTTTTACGATCATTTTTGAAAAAGTCGCTTTTGGTCGGTTCTGATTTCAGAATTCACAGATCCGACTTTTGGTCGGAAAATCCAACCCAAAGAACCTAAATTTTTTTCGACTTCAAGATATCAAATTTTGCCCTTCACTATCATTCTCAAGTCGCATATTGTACCTCAGAAAGTACCGGTTACATGCCTTTTTACGATCATTTTTGAAAAAGTCACTTTTGGTCGGGTCTGATTTCAGAATTCGCAGATCCGACTTTTGGTTGGAAAATCCAACCTAAAGAACCTAAATTTTTTTCGACTTCAAGATATCAAATTTTGGCCTTCACTATCGTTCTCAAGTCGCATATTGTATCTCAGAAAGTACCGGTTACATGCCTTTTTACGATCATTTTTGAAAAAGTCACTTTTGGTCGGGTCTGATTTCAGAATTCGCAGATCCGACTTTTGGTCGGAAAATCCAACCTAAAGAACCTAAATTTTTTTCGACTTCAAGATATCAAATTTTGGCCTTCACTATCGTTCTCAAGTCGCATATTGTACCTCAGAAAGTACCGGTTACATGACATTTTACGGTGATTTTTGAAAAAGTCACTTTTGGTCGGGTCTGATTTCAGAATTCGCAGATCCGACTTTTGGTCGGAAAATCCAACCTAAAGAACCTAAATTTTTTTCGACTTCAAGATATCAAATTTTGGCCTTCACTATCGTTCTCAAGTCGCATATTGTACCTCAGAAAGTACCGGTTACATGACATTTTACGGTGATTTTTGAAAAAGTCACTTTTGGTCGGGTCTGATTTCAGAATTCGCAGATCCGACTTTTGGTCGGAAAATCCAACCTAAAGAACCTAAATTTTTTTCGACTTCAAGATATCAAATTTTGCCCTTCACTATTGTTCTCAAGTCGCATATTGTACCTCAGAAAGTACCGGTTACATGCCTTTTTACGATGATTTTTGAAAAAGTCACTTTTGGTCGGTTCTGATTTCAGAATTCACAGATCCGACTTTTGGTCGGAAAATGCAACCCAAAGAACCTAAATTTTTTTTCTTCTTCAAGATATCGAATTTTGGCCTTCACTATCGTTCTCAAGTCGCATATTGTACCCCAGAAAGTACCGGTTACATGCCTTTTTACGATGATTTTTGAAAAAGTCACTTTTGGTCGGTTCTGATTTCAGAATTCACAGATCCGACTTTTGGTCGGAAAATCCAACCCAAAGAACCTAAATTTTTTTCTTCTTCAAGATATCGAATTTTGGCCGTCACTATCGTTCTCAAGTCGCATATTGTACCCCAGAAAGTACCGGTTACATGCCTTTTTACGATGATTTTTGAAAAAGTCACTTTTGGTCGGGTCTGATTTCAGAATTCGCAGATCCGACTTTTGGTCGGAAAATCCAACCTAAAGAACCTAAATTTTTTTCTTTTTCAAGATATCGAATTTTGGCCGTCACTATCGTTCTCAAGTCCCATATTGTACCCCAGAAAGTACCGGTTACATGCCTTTTTACGATGATTTTTGAAAAAGTCACTTTTGGTCGGGTCTGATTTCAGAATTCGCAGATCCGACTTTTGGTCGGAAAATCCAACCTAAAGAACCTAAATTTTTTTCTTCTTCAAGATATCGAATTTTGGCCTTCACTATCGTTCTCAAGTCGCATATTGTACCCCAGAAAGTACCGGTTACATGCCTTTTTACGATGATTTTTGAAAAAGTCACTTTTGGTCGGGTCTGATTTCAGAATTCGCAGATCCGACTTTTGGTCGGAAAATCCAACCTAAAGAACCTAAATTTTTTTCTTCTTCAAGATATCGAATTTTGGCCTTCACTATCGTTCTCAAGTCGCATATTGTACCCCAGAAAGTACCGGTTACATGCCTTTTTACGATGATTTTTGAAAAAGTCACTTTTGGTCGGGTCTGATTTCAGAATTCGCAGATCCGACTTTTGGTCGGAAAATCCAACCTAAAGAACCTAAATTTTTTTCGACTTCAAGATATCAAATTTTGCCCTTCACTATCGTTCTCAAGTCGCATATTGCACCTCAGAAAGTACCGGTTACAAGCCTTTTTACGATCATTTTTGAAAACGTCACTTTTGGTCGGGTCTGATTTCGGAATTCGCAGATCCGACTTTTGGTCGGAAAATCCAACCCAAAGAACCTAAATTTTTTTCGACTTCAAGATATCAAATTTTGCCCTTCACTATCATTCTCAAGTCGCATATTGTACCTCAGAAAGTACCGGTTACATGCCTTTTTACGATGATATTTGAAAAAGTCACTTTTGGTCGGGTCGGATTTCACAATTCACAGATCCGACTTTTGGTCGGAAAATCGAACCTAAAGAACCTAAATTTTTTTTGACTTCAAGATATCAAATTTTGCCCTTCACTATCATTCTCAAGTCCCCTATTGTACCTCAGAAAGTACGGGTTACATGCCTTTTTACGATGATTTTTGAAAAAATCATTCCGTTTCTCATTCCAGAATTTACAGATCCGACTTCCATTCGGAAAATCCAACCTACATTTTTTTTTTTTTGAAGATATCGAATTTTATCCTTCACTATCCTTCTCAAGTGGCATATTCTACCCCAAAAAATACCGGTTACAAGATTAATTTTTTAAATTACAATTACATTTATTTTCCTGCCTTATGCATCCAAGCTTATTCCGATCACAATACCAACTTGCGAGGGTTTCTACTGTACACAGCAATGACCACTATGCGGAAGGTCGACGTTCTGACTGTTATAAATAGGTCGTATTACGTGGATGGAAATGGAGAAGCACTGATCGATTCCCAGTAACGTAGCTTCGAGAATCCTATATTTCATTCTTTCGTGCACATTACAATTCGGCTTGCTACAATCAAAAGCATATGAACGCGGCGAACCTCTCTCTGTCCGTTTAGGTCGATCGTCCGTGAAGGTCGAAGAATTAAATTTTCTTTCCGTGCACTACCGCAAATACACAATAAAAATCTGTGGCAAAGGAGAATTTTATACACGTACGTATATTTCTTTGTGAATGCGGTCATCCACCTTAAGAAAACTTAACTTTGTGCTTCATTTTCATTGGTTGTTGTTGTTGGGTCGTAGAACCGAAGCTTCTCGAGTGGAATATCGTCTCGCAACTATATATGGCTATGCAATCGGCTAGAGTCGGTGCGAAGCCCTATGGATGAACTATTCACCGTCTCTTCGGAACGACGGGCTTTGTCCTCGAAGCGTTATTGTACGTACTTGCCGTTGTATATCGATGCGCAGTGTATGTTACTCGTCGCGAATGGTCGATAGTGCATTTGCACTCTACACGGAAGTTTTTCCGGCATTATTGGGCTTCATTCTATTGGTTTTCGCTTCTATCAGTGAAGGCAATATCAGTAGTTTATTTATATAATTTCGTTTCCCAAATAAATAGCATAAATCAATACATTATTCACGTTCTAGATTTAATTTAAAATAAAGTCAGTCACCAAGTCTGTTGAAATTAAATAAAAATAACACATTTTTCTTTAGCGTACAAAAATATAAATTACAATTAATATTCATGGATTTTTAAATAGACACGTCGTTAGAAATATATAATTTCTGCTCCCAAATAAATGCCATATAATAATAAATCAATACATTATTCACGATCTAGATTTAATTTTAAAAATCAGTCACCAAGTCTCTTGAAATGGAATAAAAACAACACATTTTTTTTTAGCGTACAAAAATATAAATTGTATTTAATATTCATGGATTTTTAAATAGATACGTCGTGAGAAATATATAATTTCTGCTCTCAAATAAATGCCATATAATAATAAATCAATACATTATTCACGATCTAGATTTAATTTTAAAAATCAGTCAAGTCTCTTGAAATGGAATAAATACTACACATTTTTTTAGCGTACAAAAATATAAATTGTAATTAATATTCATGGATTTTTAAATAGACACGTCGTGAGAAATATATAATTTCTGCTCTCAAATAAATGCCATATAATAATAAATCAATACATTATTCACGTTCTAGATTTAATAAAAAAATCAGTCATCGAGTCTCTTAAAATAAAATAAAAACTACGTATTTTTTTTTAGGATACGAAAATATAAATTTTCATTAATATTCATAGATTTTAAAATAGACACGAACGCGAGCGTTGGTATAATTTCTTCTCGTAAATAAATGCTATGATTAAAATGATAAATCAATAGATTCTTCGTGTGTAAAAATAATACGAAAAAAAACTAATAATAACCGTGACCATAATTTTAGAAAAAACTTCTGAAGTAAGTTTGTTTTTTGAACAAAATAATATTTGTTATAAATATTCACTGATCTAAAATAAATGTTTAAAAATAATAATCAACACATTTTTCATGTTCTATATCATAATTATATTATAATCATATCATAATAATTATATATAATTATATCTAATAAAGAAGATCAATAATAATCGGCTGAATAAATTTTATGCAAAAACTTTAAAAGTGAATTTATCTTTGAGGATATCGACATATTTACTATTAATATTTCGTTGGTTTTAAAATAAACATGAGAGTGAATACTTTGTAAATGTATTGCGACTGCGTATGAAATGACGACGATGAGGATTTGAAGGAAGAGCCAGACGACAATGAAGAAGGTGTAGCAAGGCATAGAGTTCCTCACATAAATTATTCAGATGTATATTTCTGTGCTTTGGTTTCATATATTACCACGTCATATACTGCCAGACTGTAATTTATCAAGTGTGTTTAAAGCCACAATTACCATGAGATATTTTGGATTCATATTCTAGTTATCCTAACTGATGTAAAATTTAATTAAATACAGTTGGTAATTATAGAGTTCAGTGACTTTTCCCACTTTTAAGTATCCGAGTTCTTTTTTTCCGTTACAAACTTCCATTCCGCCATTACCTTGAAGATACGCACGAACGAGGCTGAAAAAGTGTCGGTTTGAAATTAATTTTTAAGTAATATTTTAGTTCGTACATTGTCTAAAAATTTTATTTTTTTTTTTGCCAAAAATTGTAATTAGTCTTTAGATAGTAGAAATTTCTATGAATAGTAAAAAACATTGAAATTTCAATTGTGTTTTGCTTAAATTTCAATATTTAATTTTTTGTCAGTGAGACTATTTTGCTATTTTTTTTTATTTCGAAAAACTCAATATTTCAATTTTTTTAAATTGATTTTAAAACAATGTTAGTTCTTCTATTTTTATCAAATTTTAATATTCTTTGTTTTTAAATTGACTTCGGTATTATTTTTAATATTTCAATTTCATCTTCGTGATTTAAAAATTTTAATACAGCGTACTCTTTTTTTATTTTATAAATATTAAGAAATGGGAACGATACTAAACTTTATAATTATTTTATTTGTACCCACACTGTTAGAAATTTTTGTATGAAAATTAATATAAAGTATTGGAAGTTTTTTTGCGGTTACGCGTATATTAAATTTCATACGCAAATGTTAATTAATATACAAAAAAATTGTTGTAAAATTAATATACGGTATACTAAATACTTCATAAAACTTGTGTTTATAATATAATTATTGGAATTTTACGATATATCTGTATATTAAACGAAATTTAATATACAGATATGTCGTAAAATTCCAATAAATAATAAAATAATAAATAATTCTAATAAATCAATAAATGAAATTTAATACACTGTATCTGAAAAAGAACTTCCAATACATATATTAATTTTCAAAATATTTTTAACAGTGTATATCTATTTAAAAATTCATTGCTGCAGTTATGGGAGTGGAAATTTCTAATTGTCGGCGTCACTTGATTACTCATAGCTCCTGGGCTCGGTCAGTGATCCAAGCCTTCCCTTCCTTCATCGACAATGATCCTGCAGAGCCAGTAGCCAGTATAGGCGGTAGCGGAATAACAGCCAAGCGTTTTAGCAGCATAGTAACCATTATACCGTTACGACAAAGACGTTGTCCAGCAGGACCAGAAGCGTGTGACATTGTAATTGGAACAGTGCATTTACTGTAACATAAACCCAGTATCTACGCTACAAATCGTTTTACCGACACTTTTACAGTAGACGACCAATTTTCATGGGTTTATTATTATTGAGATCCAAAAGTTTATTTCTTTAAACACAATTACTGTGAAAATTCTTGTAAATTCCATTTGTAATACGTATCGTAGTGAAAAGATGTTCACAGAAGAAAAAAAACACGAAACTTATATTTTAAATACGTTTACTGTTGAAATTCTTATACATTCCATTTGTAATACATATAGTGAAGAGACCTCCAAAAAAACACGTAATTTTTACTTTAAACATATTTACTGTTAAAATTCTTGTAAATTCCATTTGTAATAGTAATAAATATCATAGTAAAGAGATTTCTAAAAAAACAAAAACTTTGCAAATTGCTTTCTCATTATTATTCGATTTTTTCAAATCTACCTCGATGAGGAAGTATATTAATCTATTTTGGCTTCCTCATAGAGGAAGCTTTGTAAAAATTCAACAATAATGAGGAAGCAATTTGCAAAGTTCTACTTTGCAGCCTTGTTTAAACAAATTTTTAATGGCATTAGTTTTGAACCCCTTGACAGATTTTCGCCAGATTCGAACTGATGCTTTGTTTATCCACACTCTACTTGTGGACCAAATTTGAGCCCGATATCTTGAAAATTGCGGAAGTTAGAGCACGAACAAAAAATTCAAAATGCCATAAATTTTAAACCCCTTAACGGATTGACGTCAAATTCACTTTCAAACTTTATTTAATAACAGTCCACTTGTGGACCAAATTTGAGCCCGATATCTTCAAAATTGCCAAAGTTAGAGCACGAACAAAAAATGTCAAAAAATTTTAAAATGCCATAAATTGTGAACCCCTTAACAGATTGACGCCAAATTTAATCCCAAACACTATTTGATAACAGTCCACTTCTGGTACAAGTTTGAGCCGGATATCATAAAAATTGCGGGAGTTAGAGCCCGAGCTGACATTCTCCAAAAAATTCAAAATGCTATAAATTTTGAACACCTTGATGGATTAACTCCAAATTCAATCCCATACCTTGTTTAACGACAGTTTACTCGTGGTTCAAATTTGAGCCCGATATCTTAAAAATTGCGACGGCTATCGTGCTAACAAAAAATTGTGCACATACGCACACACACGCACACATACAGACATTTTTCTCAACCACTTTCTCGACGTTTTAGACCATTCTGAGTGTCCTGACATGAAAATCTCGAAAAAAAAATTTCACGAAAACAAAGCTTTCTCTATGAGGAAGCCAAAAACACTAAATTTATACTTTAAACACATTTACTGTTGAAATTCTTTGTAAATTCCATTTGTAATACATATCATAGTAGAGATCTCCACAAAACAAAAAAAAAACACTAAATTTATACTTTAAACACATTTACTGTTGAAATTCTTTGTAAATTCCATTTGTAATAAATATCATAGTGAAGAGATCTCCACAAATAAAAAAAACCACTAAATTTATACTTTAAACACATTTACTGTTGAAATTCTTTGTAAATTCCATTTGTAATAAATATCATAGTGAAGAGATCTCCACAAATAAAAAAACCACTAAATTTATACTTTAAACACATTTACTGTTGAAATTCTTTGTAAATTCTATTTGTAATACATATCATAGTGGAGATCTTCACAAAACAAAAAAAAACACTAAATTTATACTTTAAACACATTTACTGTTGAAATTCTTTGTAAATTCCATTTGTAATACATATCATAGTGAAGAGATCTCCACAAATAAAAAAAAACACTAAATTTATACTTTAAACACAATTACTGTTGAAATTCTTGTAAATTCCATTTGTAATACGTATTACAGTGAAAATATGTACACAGATGAAAAAAAAAACACTAAACTTATACTTTAAACGCATTTACTGTTGAAATTCTTTGTAAATTCCATTTGTAGTACGGATCATAGTGAAAAGATGTTCACAGAAAAGAAAAGAAAAACGCAGAACAGAAACACACGGAGGGTTTGCGCCGAGACGAGTGCAATGCACAGCAAACGCACGACACCGGAAGCCAGCCACAGCCACAGGTTCGCCAAACCGTGTGCGAAGCGTTTTATTTGCCTCTCGTGAAACACAAGGCAAAAAGAAAAAAAAGAGAGAGAGAAAAACAAAAAGAAAGAGTCAAGAAGGCGGACGATCGTGCAAGAGCGTCGACGCTCGCGATTTTACGGCAACACGCACACTGTGAATTTTTGCAAAGTCCACCTGTAATAGTATAGTACTTACTGTGAAGTGCGTCTTGAGGCTTGTGGCGCGTATACGAACTTATACTAGGTCATACGCACTCGACTTTCCCGTCCATTATGGTACAACAAAGCTGAGAACAAATAATACGCGTGATCGCCTACATACAATGAATGCAGACGATCTGAATAATTATTTTTTTCATCTGACCAGAACGTTTGTAGAAAACAATGGGACGATACTAATGAGAAAATTACACTGGGAAAGAAAAGTTGGAGAATTAAAAAAAAAAAATCGCTGAGACAGCTTTTTATTGGAATGTCATGCGCTCCATTCTGTTTGAGCAAAGTGAACTTGTCAAATCCAAACGAGGAAGATAAAATTGCTTAGAATAAATTAATACCATACATTTTACATAAGGTTCCTTCACTGTTCAAAATTGCCGATAATAATATGACACAATTATAAACACTATATTGGTATCCATTTTGTAAAACAATAATTATTGTTAATTTTTTTAAACCTGATACTAGTATTTAGTATCTGTAATTTTTTTTAAAGATCTCGTTTAATTTAATTTTGCGACAATTATTCTTTAATTTATTTTTATTAAAATTATAACATGCAATACAATGTGATGAAAAATCGTACACTGAAAAAAAATGTCATTGATTCAATAAATCCATTCGTTTGCGAGCTGCCAAAAACAAGCGTTATCAACTTAATTTGAATTCTAATTCCTCCAATTTCACACTAGATCGAAATAATAACTCTACAATAAGTAAACTAACATGTTATTATTTTAATGTTAAATGGGATTGAACGAATAAGAGCTAGAGTTAATTCAAAAATACTTCTTTTTGGCAGCCTGCAATAGAATCTTTTTTCAGTGTAGAAAAAAATGAGACGATACTAACTAGAATATTCGAGGGGAAAAGAAAAGTTGGAGAAAAAAAATTATCCTGAGACAGATTTTCGTTGGATTGGCATACGATTCTGTTTGAGTAAAGTCAACTTATCAAACCCAAACGAGGAAGATAAAATTGCTTAGAATAAATTAATACCATAAATTTTACATAAGGTTCCTTCACTGTTCAAAATTGTCGATAATAATATGACACAATTATAAACACTATAGTGTTTATAAAAAACACAATTATTGTTAATTTTTTTAAACCCTATACTAGCGTTTAGTATCTATAATTTTTTTTTAAAGATCTTGTTTAATTTAATCTTGCGACAATTATTAAAAAATTTGTTTTTATTAAAATTATAACATGCAATACAATGTCATGAAAAATCGTACACTAAACAAAAATGTCATTGATTCAATAAACAAGCGTTATCAACTTAATTTGAATTCTAATTCCTCCAATTCTATACTAGATCAAACCAATAATTCTACAATAAGTAAAATAATACGTTATTATTTTAATGTTAAATGGGATTGAACGAATAAGAACTAGAGTTAATTCAAAAATACTTTTTTTTGGCAGCCCGCAATAGAATTTTTTTTCAGTGTATAAAACAGTGGGACGATACTAACTAAAATATTAGAGGGGAAAAGAAAAGTTGGAGAAAAAAAATTATGCTGAGACAGATTTTCCTTGGACTGGCATTCGCTCGATTCTGTTTGAGTAAAGTGAACTTATCAAACGCAGACGAAGAAGGTAAAACTGCTTAAGCTAGGGTTTCGTTGAGACCCTTAGTTAGCTTTGATACTTAAGGTAGCTGAGTAGCAATCGCTAGTAACCTTATTTTCTTCTGATTTTTATCCCAAAAGAACTTCTCTGCATCGACCGAAACTAATAAAACTAATCCTAAACATAAGAGTTTTTCATGATTTTTAAAAAGCATTTTGTATTAAAAGGATTCGACAAAATTTCATCAAACAAATCTTTAAAGTAATAAATAAAAAATGCAATTTTTATGCTCAAACTCGAGTTACGAATAACAAATTAGTAATAATTTGTTTAATAATACTGTGATACTAGCCTAAGAAATTGCTCAAGCTAGCAAAGCCATCCGTTGTTATAAATAGTCATTTAGAATTACGTGATATAAGTTTATGCACATGTATACTTATCTTTTTTTAAATCTGTTTTGTATAATCTGGAATTTTCAAATTGTATGCTAAAAACTTTTAAAATATGTAAAAGGAAAAATCCGTTAATAAATAATAATAATAATAATAAAATAACTTGAATGATTTTTAAAATATTTTTCCGAATCACTGTTCAACTACCTTAAATTAATTGATCTTTTTATACAGAAGAGATTATTAAATAAAAGATAAAAAATTAAAACTCACCTATTAAATATCTTATGGGCGCCGCTGTATCGTTAACGAGAAACGATACACCATCTAGCGGCTGTAGCGGAAACTATCCAAACCTCGAATCCCACTTAGAGTCGAAATTCAGCCGTACAACCAAAATATACATTATTTAAACCGCATAAGTTTAGACTTACATTATGCTGCAATTATAAATTTCTCTTCAGGCTCTGGTCAGCTAATAAAAATGTTTACCTCTTCACCCCGCAAACAACTATATTTTCCGACTTTGATAAGGATACTTTCAAAAGTTGCGAAACTTTAAACCTAAACACCATAACTTTGCACATAAATTTTCATTCCAGGTGAAACCTTTCTTAATTTTGCTAGTATACTAATCACTTAATCGCGATATCTCTCTCCCTGCTTACGTAAGTTCCGGTGCTGTGCGTCTGCGCTTTCGTTTTTTTTCCCTCTTTATTCCACGATCAACGAACGTTGAATAATTATTCAATCTCGTAGAATCTTAATTCTCCTAGACGTTATATAAAATGTGATTTTTTTTGTATCTAATTGTGATTAACTTGCCCACATGTAGTTATCAGATTTGAGTAAAGCACATGGGCATTTTGTTATTTTTTACTATTTTTTTTAGAACTTTTTAAAAAATATATTTAATTAGAATTTAGATTCAAATTGGTTAAAAAAATACGAAAAAACCTGAATGCGCTGTATACATTTATTTATTTATTTATTTATTCATTCATTCATGCATTCATTCACTCATTCATTTATTTATTTATTTATTTTTAAATCTCGGACCAAATGCGAAAGATCAAGTCATTGAATTTGTTTTCCTCCCTTCATTCCATGATCAACAAACGCCGAATAATTATTCATTCCTTTAGAATTTTATTTCTCCTTGACGTTATATAAAATGTGAGTTTTTTTCTATTGTGGTTAACTTGCCCACATATAGTTATCAGTTTCGGGTAATGCACACGGGAATTTTGTGAGGAATTTATACAGCACTTAATCTACTGACAAACTATTTTTTTCCTCTCTTCTACTTTTTTTTAGAACTTTTTTATACAAAAAAATATGTAATTTAGAATTAAAAAAGAAAAGAAAATAGAATCAAATTGGTTAAAAAAAATACGAAAAAAACCTGAACGCGCTGTATACAATTTATTTATTTATTTATTTATTTAAAAATCTCGGACCAAATGCGAAAGATCAAGCCATTGAATTTGTTTTCCTCCCTTTATTCCACGATCAACAAACGCCGAATAATTATTCATTCCTTTAGAATCTTATTTCTCCTAGACGTTATATAAAATGTAATTTTTTTTTCGATTCAATTGTGGTTAACTTGGCCACATATAGTTATCAGATTCGGGTAATGCACACGGGGATTTTGTGAGGAATTTATACAGCACCTAACCTACTACCGGATTTACTGGAAAATGCCGAGGGCGACGTAAGCGCCCGTCGATACGCTCGATGAGCACGACTCGTGCATATTCTATACTATATTCAAGTAGTATAGCTTCGAAGCGTCCAGTCTATCCGTTTTCCAGGTTCGCTACGGCCGGCGTAGCTGTCGATGACTCACGTACGACGTATCTGTCGTCGCGTTCCGTGCAAAACTCTTAGTCAGAATTATACCTGAGGAGAGAACTCTCACATACAGAACTGAGCTTCGTATTACTCATACCTCTACCTACGTGAGGTGTGTAGAAAACGATGTATATCTTCTCCTATACCGGTTTCCGATTTAGTAATCTCACTGAATGCCTATTCGCACTTGGCTCTGATGATCACACACGTAGATTTGTTTACGAAGCAGTAGTTTATTTTTTTTTAATTCATCACTTTGATTTTTTAATCAAAGTAACGAAAGGACTTTAACCCTTTAAGGAGGGTCGAGCGCAAAAACAGTAACAAGAAATAGATGCTGGTTTTTTAAATACCCATTGATATGGATGGCCTGAGTTCAACTACAAAGTTTGAGTAAGTTTATCTTCATGGTTTTCGAGAAATAAATTTCTTAAATTAATACTATTTAACATTGCTTCTTATGGCAGATTGAAAATGAACGATGCATTTTTATATTTCTAAGGATAGTTTATGCGGATACCGTGCAATTAAAATATTGCAAACTATAAAGAATATATTCAGGATGCTCTATGCAAAAATTCAGATACTTGTTCATCACAGTTCATTAACAATTATCAATTATGTGGCTCGAGATTCAGATTTCTTAAACTTGCGTAGCGGCGTCTCTGTCGCAGTTTCGTGCGACCGCACTGCGTTCCCTGCCGAGCTTATCCCCTCCAAAAAATGCGTTCGACCCTCCTTAATAGCTTTAAATCCTAATAAAGGTAAATAAACTTTCCCAATTAAAAAAATGATGTATAGAGTATATAATAAATATTTCTAGATTTAAACATAGAATTGGGCATATATAGTCTATGCTCTATATTTAATCTGCGTACAATTTATACGTAAACTCAAATTGACGGGTGATCTTATATATAAATAGCATATAGATTGGAAAAAAAAAAATCTCAAATGTTGGACACTTTATAAGTTAATAATGAAAAAGTACTTTTTACATCTCGACAACAAAATACGTTTTTCCGGCATGAAAGTATAGGATGCATTTCTAATAAAATTGCACTGTTGGTTGTTTTTTTTTATTTTTATTTTTTAAAAATTAATGGACACACATGTTCTTCGATCATTTTCTTTTGCGGTGGAATAGAAATAGTTTAAATTAAATCACATTTTCAGATTTAGTTTCCAAGTAGTGTCCAAGTTTAAAAAAAAATTTCTCGGTTTAGTTGATTTGCATTATATTTGTCAACAATAATAATCGACAATTTTTTAAATGTTATTTTAAATGTCTAAATTAACTCACATTTTTTGTTGTACTACGATTTATATCAAACTTTGGCAAACACAGATTTAGTCAACCCAACTTTTTTTTTTATATCAGTTTAGTTAAGTCGCATTTATGTTACATGTAATTTGGCTCATGACGTATTGTTAGATCAGCTGGACAAGGACAGTCGATATCTCGCAGAACGATAGACCTTCCGTAAACTTGGAGAAAACGACTTTTCCTTGAAGCTCTAATGATCTTTTAATTACCATATTACTCCCTGTAAAACGGCACTTCTGTCAGTGATATATAATTGAATGGATAATCCTGCTTAAGTTCCGGACTCTTAAACGTGCTGTTGATTGATCTGTATGACGACTTATTTACCTGTCGTTAATTGTTTTCTTGCTTCCAACATAATGATACATCTATCGATAATAACACGTATAAATTAGTCAACCATTCGTTTGGGTGATAGTTATGTGTAATTAGGAGATATTTATATTATAACAGTGCAAAAATTTCATAATCAATTATATTCACTTATATTTTGTTTGTTTCTTTATTGAAAAAATACATCGAATGAACCATGGCTCATGCCGGAATTATAATTTCTCGAAAAGATATCGCTTAAAATGTAAATTTATCGAGAAATGTGTGTTTTCAAGAACGCATTTTTTGCGTTTTTCTTTTTTCCTGTTTCAGCGTTAGATTCTTGTTTAGCACGGCAAAATACATAGAATGGACTATGGGATCAGTCCCAGAACCGACACTGAATAGTTTTTCGCGTTTTTCTCGCTAGAGCGAAAAAGACGTTTTTTCAGTATCACTGTCTTCTTTTTCGTTTTTCTCGGCTCCTGTTGGTCCTATCGCCCAAATAGCGTTAGATTCTTGTTTAGTAGGGCAAAATACATACAGTGTTAGAAAAGACTGGTAGTTTTGATGCATAAACTAGTAGACGAAATTTAATATACAATTGTGGTATAAAATTTATATACTTTTCCAGTAAAATTGAAGCAGATTATTAAAATTCAAGCAGTTCTACTGTAAAATTAAAGTAAATTATTGAATGTAATACATTAATTTTATATTACACTTTTAACTAGTATATTAAGGGATCTTTCCAGTTTAAATATATTTTTTTAATTGTTGAAAATAATATTGATAAAAAAGATAGCTTCATGGTGGACATCCTAGGGGTCGCAAATTTGATGTGGAAAAAAAAAAAAAAAAAAAAAAAAAAAAAAAAAAAAAAAAAAACCCAAAGGATTATTAAGGGGAGGGAGTCAGGTAAAAAAAATTGATTTTGGAAATTCAATATCATCCAAATCCTATTGCATATAAAAATGCCCAACGCACTATATTATTGGTGCTCGATGAAAAGATTTTTTACTGTCGTCTGACTTGCATATGCTTTTCAATATTATCTTAAGCAAAGTTCTTAGGTTTTCAATTCTGCGCATGATTCAGATCAAACTACTAGGCAGATTGGAATGGTTGACGTCTCATTTTCTTCTTCATGAAAAGATACATCGGCTAAATGGAGCAAATGTTAATAAAATGTAATTTTTTAAGTGACATAATTATTAATAAATAAATTTTATGCTATTTTCTAAATCAGTGACTAACTTTGCTTTCAGAATGAAAAAAAAATAGTTTGCCCCATTTAGCCAGTATATCTTTTTATGAAGAAGAAAATGAGACGTCAACCATTCCAATCTGCCTAGTAGTTTAATCTGAATCATGCGCAGAATGGAAAACCTAAGAACTTTGCTTAAGATAATATTGAAAAGCATATGCAAGTCAGACAGCAGTAAAAAATCCTTTCATCGAGCACCAACAATATAGTGCGTTGGGCATTTTTATATGCAATAGGATTTTGATGATATTGAATTTCCAAAATCAATTTTTTTTACCTGACTCCCTCCCCTTAATTAATATGCGATTGGCTATCGCGCTATGGGGGCTTTTTTTTGATAATCAAAATTGATAAAATGGCGGCGGTTTCAACAGAAAGTACCGATTTTAGCCGTTTTTTTTCTACAATTTTTCGAAACGATTTTTTTTTTCACACTGGAAAGATCCTTTAAATTTAATATAAAATTGAAATTAAATTACAAGTAGATTTTTTTACAGTGTAGAATCATTACCAATCGGTAGATAATCGTGATCGACGTCAAACCACTTGCATAATAGTCACGACATTCAATTATACGTACGGGGCTTCATCGACTACGCTACGCTTCGAACGACTTCAAAGAAAAATTCATAGGTATATCTATATATAAGCCGTGCTATTATATATATATATACCAAAGAAGACCTAGTAAAAGAGCGTTGTTATTAGAGTTCCTCGAACGAACGAGCGAGTTCTACGTAACGGAAGATCGCGCCAGCACAGAGAACTGCTGGTATTCGCGCGGGTGCATCTCGAGAAGCTGGAAAATATGCAGTTAGGCGTACAAGCGAACAGAGAGCGCCTCGGACTTTGAGAGTCGTTATCGCGAAATTACGTTGCGGTACTCGATCACTTCGCCACTCGAGCGATGGCGAGAGGGATGGATGAAACAGTAGCTGAGGCGAAAAGCCCGAATGAACCATGAAGAGCCGACTACATTGCCGAGTTATTAACCACCTGCACTCTTAAGGGATTTTTTCCTTTTTTACTCTTTAGTCCTAATGATCTTTTTCGTTTTTATGCTGATTTATAGCGTCGTTTCCGACAATTTTGCCAAGCATAAATATTTTATCGTATTCATACGTGAAATAAAAAATTTTGTTACGTAAAAAATCTAACGGATTATAAATCTATCAGCAAACGATAAATTTATGATTTTTTTAATCCCTTTTAAAATGGGTAAAATTTATATATCTATTGACTGAATTCCGGATAAAAAAATGGGCAGTATTTACTATTTGAACGAACAATTTTTTACGAGGTGGTAAAATTATTTAGCTCATCTATAATAAGGGTTTTTTTATTTATTTTTACTCTATGCACACATTTTTGAAAAAATCGTTAGTGCAAATATTTTCAAAAAAATGTTTTTTTTTTTTTTTTGCAAAAGACAAACCCTTTCGGCATGAGTGAAGCGTTTAAAGATAAATTTCAATTTGAGGAAATGCCATGGAATTGTATAGTGATTAAAAAACATTCGTAAATGAATTGTAAGTTCAGAAATTTTAGGAAAATATTTTCCCATAGATTTTTAGTGAATTTTTGCCCTACTGACACATAAAGTAAAATCATTTTTATAAGTGGAATTTATTTTGAGATCAAATTTATATTATTTATATTATAGTTAATTATTAATAATTTATATTATAATAAATTAATTATATTTATAATTTATAGAATTAGTAAAAAAAAAACTATGAAACTAACTACAGAATTTAGTTGAAAAAAAAAAAAAATGGTACATTTTTATAAGTGGAATTTATTTTGGGATCAAATTTATATTATTTATATTATAATTAATTATTCATAATTTATATTATAATAAATTAATTATATTTATAATTTATAGAATTAGTAAAAAAACTATGAAACTAACTATAGAATTTAGTATAAAAAAAAAAAATGGTACATTTTTATAAGTGGAATTTATTTTGGGATCAAATTTATATTATTTATATTATAATTAATTAATTATATTTATAATTTATAGAATTAGTAAAAAAACTATGAAACTAACTATAGAATTTAGTAAAAAAAAAAATAATAAAAAAATGGTACATAAGGACAAAATGTCTGTAAAATTGAGTATATCTGCGAAGGATTTTTAAAATAGTCAAGGAACTTTGCTGTAAAATGAACGGGAACGAATTTTTGAACGGTGCATATGATTGATCATGAAATTGCGTTTTTGCTCGATACAGATTGAAATACCGTGCGAGAGCTGTTCGTCGAGAAATCTCGGAAATCTCGGCCGTGCATTGCACCGTAGTACAAATCTGAGTTGGAAAATCCTGACACGCCTTGGCATTTAGTTGGCAATAGCATGATACACAACAATGATGAGAATCACCCAGGGAACAGAATGAATGAGTTCCATTCACCTATTCTACTTGCACTCTGCTTTGTGTCTGACATTTTCAGATTGTGAATCTTGTCCTAGGTCTTTAGCTCTGTATCTTGAAGCGAAGGAAGATGAATTATATACTACAATGAGGAATCGGCGGCCATTGCCTTTAAACCTTGGCACTGATGTAGTTTATATCCTTTAGTGACTAAAATGGAATTTTCTTAAATTCCTAAAACGTTTTGGCATCATAAACAGTGCCAAGTTCAGCTCATTGAGATTTATAGGTGCATTTAATTTAAACAGTTATTCAAACCCTTACCATAGGTAGTTTTATATTCTATCTAAAAAAGTAGTTTCTCCTATAAACGTTTTATGGATTTGAACATTCATGGTCAGATATTCTACGCGTAATTATTGAATTTGTTATAGATACAGATATACAATTAAAAATTTTGTTCATTTGAAAATTGTGGAACAAATTGCCGAGAAGAAAATTATATTCCAGTAAAAAACATTTAGACTGATGCAAGTTAGAAATACACAAAAATGTCGGTACCTGTAGTAAAAAAAAATGTAGGAAGATGAATTATACACTACAGTGTTTGTAATATTGTAAACTAATTTCTGACAATAATTAATGAGTTTCTTAAATTTCGGAAACGAAAAATGTATGGCTCAAAGCGTCGTCAAACCTTATCATTGATGTAAATGGAATTTTCGTTAATTTCTAAAACGTTTTGGCATCATAAATAATTCCAAGTTCAGCCAATTGAGATTTATGGGTATTTTTAACTTAAACGGCTATTGAACCATTTACCATAGGTAGTTTTATATTCTATATGAGAAAATAGGTTCTTCAATAACCATTTTATGGATTTGAACATTGATGGTCAGATATTTTACGCGTAATTATTGTATTTGTTATATATACAGATACACAATTAAAAATTTTGTTCATCAAGAGTCGCGGTAGCGACTCGACGCCAAGTTAAAAAAGAAATTAATGTTTTTGAATATTGTGGAACAAATTGCCGAGAAGAAAATTATATTCCACCAAAAAACATTTAGACTTATTGAAATTAAAAATACAGAAAAATGTCAGAAAAAATATCACAAATGTATTTGTAATATTTTTAACTAATTTCTGACAATAATTAATGAATTTTTTTAATTTCGGAAACGAAAAATGTATGGCTCAGAGGATTAAACCTTGTCATTGATGTAAATGGAATTTTCGTAAATTTCTAAAACGTTTTGACATCATAAATAATGCCAAGTTTAGCCAATTGAGATTTATGGGTGTATTTAATTTAAACGGTTAATGAACCATTTACCATTGGTAGTTTTATATTCTATCTGAGAAAATAGGCTCTCCAATAACCATTTTATGGAATTGAACATTGATGGTCAGATATTTTACGCGTAATTATTGTATTTGTTATATATACAGATACACAATTAAAAAATTTGTTCATTTGAATATTGTGGAATAAATTGCCAAGAAAAAACTATATTCCAGCAAAAAACATTTAGATGCACATGTAAAAATACAAAAAAAGTTGCAAAGTTGAACTTTGCACATTGCTTCCTCATTAATTTTTTTTTTTTTCACAAAGCGATCTCTATGAAGCTTATTTACTAATTTTGGCTTCCTCATAGCGGAAGCTTTGTGAAAAATGTAAATTAATGACAAAGGAATGTACGAAGTTCAACTTTGCAACTTATTTCGTTACTTTTTCACGTTAGTTTTGGTAGTTATGGGTGCGATCACACAAAAAAGTACGCTTACGTGATTAAATTTCAATTTTTTTTTTTTTTTTTTTAGTATTTGAGTCGTTAAAAAATAGAAGTCGTTATAAGAAAATGATCATTTTTTCAAAATTTCAAAATCACGTAAAATCTTAATCGCTTTACCGATCATTACCAAATTTTGTACGTAGCAGCGCTGAGTATTATTTATTGTCTGTATAAAATTTCAGCTGATTTGTTAATGTTCAACGTGAGTTAGAGCAAAACATAAATTTTTGAAAAAATTCAAAATCCTATATAATCCGAACCCCTTTACCGATCATCACCAAATTTGGTACATAGCAGCATTGCATGTTATTCTTCATCTGTAGAAAATATCAGTTGATTTCGTGAGATTTTACAGGAGTTAGAGCAAAACGTAAATTTTTTGAAAAATTCAAAATCTCATAAAAACGGAACCTATTTGTAGATTCGCCCCCAATTCAATACCGATCCTTCTTTAAGGCTGCTTTATGTATAAAAAATTATTTAGCTCTATAGCTAAAAATTTGCGGGAGCTAGAGCGCGTACAGACATTTTTCGAAAATTGCAAAGTTAAATAAAATTTGAACATATTTTTGAATTTTTTTTTAAATTATCACAAGCAATGGCGTATACCTGCCGCACATGCGTGCCAAATTTTAGACCGAATGTTAAAGCCGTTCTTGAGATATGCAAGTTTGAATTTTGAATGCCGTTCACACACACACACACACACATCCATACATACATTTTTTCTAAATCACTTTTCTCGACGTTTTAGACAATTTTAAGCATACTGATATGAAAATCTCGAAAAAAAAATTTTCACGAAAACAAAGCTTCCTCTATGAGGAAGCAAAAATGACGGTACTTGTAACAAAAAAAAAATGTAGGAAGATGAATTATATACTAGAGATTTCTGACAATAATTAATGAGTTTTTTAAATTTCGGAAACGAAAAATATATGGCTCAAAGTGTTTTAAACCTTGTCATTGATGCAAATGAAATTTTCGTAAATTTCTAAAACGTTTTGGCATCATAAACAATGCCACGTTCAACCAATTGAGATTTATGGGAATATTTAACTTAAACGGCTATTGAACCATTTACCATAGGTAGTTTTATATTCTATCTGAGAAAGTATCATTGTAAATGGAATTTTTGTAAATTTCTAAAACGTTTTGGCATTTTAAATAAAGCCAAGTTCAGCCAATTGAGATTTATGGGTATATTTAACTTAAACGGCTATTGAACCATTTATCATAGGTAGTTTTATATTCTATCTGAGAAAGTAGGTTCTCCAATAACCATTTTATGGATTTGAACATTGATGGTCAGATATTTTGCTCGTAATTATTATATTTGTTGTAGCAATGGTATTAAACATCGTGATATGCCTCAGGAGAGACGCTAAGCATGGCGTACGATCCCCGCGCGTTCGACCAGCTAGCGCGAGACCGACGGACCGTCACTCCTTTCTGTTATGGCCTCAGGGAAGCTGGACCGCGTGGGAATTGCAATTTTCATTCGTGAAACACAATGCGTGACGCTTCTGTCCCTCTTTCTGCTTATATACTCGTTTTCATTTTTTTTCCCTCTCATCATTTATGTCTACAAGATTTTTAACTACATAATTATGTAAACACGAGAAAACAGTACATACTATTTAATGCAGACAATATTTCGTATATATTTTTTTGCAGTACATTTATTTTATACCATTTATACTTTTTTTTCAATCTGTCAAGTAAATCAAATAGATTTTTATTGGGATATTAATTCTTCCATCTATTTTTCCAATTTTAGGTAAACTTTTCCTAAAAAAAAAGACCAGTTTTAATTAATTCTATTTTTCTTGATTAATTTTATCAAATTGCAAGCCATTAACTCTTTTGAATATTCATTCATAAGAATTGTATTAATAATTTAAAAACAAGTTCCTATATTATTTTTTTCTTTTTATCGCAATTTTCAGACAATCTATTTGGAAATTTACATCTGTTTAATAATTTTTTTAAAGATTTTGTTACTAAAACGTAAAATATTCATTAATAAAAAATAATTGAAATGCAATTATTTATTACACAATTTAACAAATTTATGCAATGGTTGTGAATTTATTTGAATAGAAAATTTGATGTTCCAATTTGTTCATCGGTGGTAAACATTAATTTTCGTAAAAAAACATTTATACGGTGTCTGTGTTGCATTTTTTGAAATACGAATTCAAAGTCCTTGCTTAAATTGTCAAATTATAAAGCTCTACCTCTGGCAATATGTGGAAGTGCTCTATGTTGTGGTACAGTTAAGCCACAAGAGGCAACAACCCTCGAGGCGTGGGAACTCACCGTGTTTTACCTTCGCTTGCACCAAGATTGTACATATCTTAGATTTCTAAGCTCTTCTCGCATTCAGACTAGATTTCCTATACATACATTCTTCGGTAGCAAACCTCGCACCTGTCTTTCTTTACCTGCCATGAATTCTGCACGCTATGACCTTCGTTCACCATTTTTCCTATTTACTGAAAATACCTATGAAGAAATTACATCTCATCTCAACCAGTATTTTCATATACCCACGATAATTTATTCAACAAATTCGTTTACCACAGATAGAAAAATGCATTTTTTTTTCATTTGAATATTGTGAAACAAATCGGCAAGAAGAAAATTATTTTTGCTATATTTCAGTGATTATTTTTCCCATCCAAATTTCGACCAATGGAATTCCACCATTCGACGTCACGTGGGGCAAGCTACACGGTATTATACTGATAATTTTTTGATAATTTTGCGTCTTAGTTATATATGAGTCATTCCACGGGATTTCGCACAAAAAAAAACCCGACCGACTCCAATTTTCGCCTAATTTTTTTATATTGTTGACTATGTCAAACAGTGCATCTGTGAATTTTTTGAGAATTTTATTCTTATAAAAGAAGTGAAATGGGACCTTTTTTTGTAAAAGACGCAACGAAAATACAATTTTAAAAATTTGTAATTCGATTACATTTAATGAATCGAATACATCTACATATAAAATTATGAAAAAAATCACATAAGCTCCTTTTAATATTACCAATTACATAAAAAAATACGCAGAAGATTGGAAGAAAATAAAAAAAATCAATTACCCGGAATATTTTTTTAAAAATGGGTAAAATGCGTTCTCCATCTTGGGCTTGTGCTTAAAATGTTTGGGACTCCATGTAGTATATTCGTGATTTTTTGTATTGAAATCGGAGGGGGCCAAATTAGCGAAATGGTACCTTTTCTTGGTAGAAGACATAAATAAAATAGAAGTTATGTTTATTTTTTATTTTGATTATTTTTACCGTAAACTGTGTTGAATTACGAAAATTTTGACCTAGTTATTTTTGTCGATATCATTATTCCACTTGACGTCAGAATTTTTTTCATTTTTTTCACCTTTTATTTTATGGCTCGTCGAAATATAAGAATGAAATTCTCAAAAAATTCATAGATGCTCCGTTTGATATAGTCAACAATATAAAAAAATTAGGCGAAAATTGGAGTCGGTCGGGTTTTTTTTGTGCGAAATCCCGTGGAATGACCCATATATAAAACAAAAAATCATTTAGTCGCGTCAACCATCTGTCAAACTGACAGATTGAATTTTATTGTGGCAGTCAAAGGATTTTTATTAGATGTGAGTAGGTTTGGAGTTGAATTCTCGCAAACTGTTGATGAAAAAGTAAAGGGAAATGTCCCTGTTAATACGATTAAATCGAAAACCTTAGTCTGGAATCAATATACAAATGTCTATAACAATTGTGTATTTAACTGCAATACTTTAAACATGAATTAAAAGGTTTTTGTTCTGATTATGAAATTTCCTTCTCAGAATGATAATTTTTGTCTCATGGTGCAATTCCATTTGTCGCAATTTGAATAGAAAAAATAATCCCCCGAATACCACTCGAGCTTCGAAATTAATCTGATATTTCCCTCCAGGTTCCCTGCAAACTCGTCAAGTTTTCCAGAAAAATCAAAAATTTTTTAACCTGGAAAACTTGACTCGTTCATTTGTTTGCAACGAACCTGTCAGGAAATATCCGATAATTTCAAAGCTCTTGTAATATTACAATTGAAAATATTCCACCAAAAAATACACTGAGAGAAAATTATGATATTATTAATTATAAAGTGACTATTTTTTTACTATTCATTTTTAGTTCGTACAATTTTTTTAATAGTTACCATAGCTATAAAAATAGTTGCATGGACTAAAAATTAATAGTTGCACTTTATAGTTGATTTTAAAAAAACATTAAAAATTTGGTACTTGTAAAAAAAAATGTTGATCACAAACACACAGAATTTTTTAAATTAATTTTACATAATTTCTGATCGTAAAAAAAAAGTACAAAAATAATTGTTTGTTTGTCACTCTTAAAACAACGACAAGAAAAAAAATAATTATTTGTTTAAATAATATTTAAACTAATATAAATGTGCATATATTTATCTGACAAAATTCAACGTGAATGAAATATCATATTTGCTTTTAAATTAATTTTTTTAGAAACAATATACGAGAATGAATTGATTCTATGTTGAATAGTGTCTTGACCTGCATACCGATCTATGTTCTCGTAACAAATCGGTCACACTTCTATACTCTCGCTCTCACGCACGTAATTTATACTAGTTCATGAAGGAAATCCCTCGCACGCGGCCTTAGCATCAAATCTCTTTTTTTAAAATATATATGTATACATATCTGTATAGAAAATCACCTACGGTTTGCTACTGATGAAGTTATGTAATTACAACGGTATTACTCTATGCTGTATAGCGTGGATATGCAATCTACACTCTCATGCTGCACTCGCCAAGGATATAGCTTTCTATCGTATGACCAGATCGATAGGAATTGAGGTAACACGATGAGATTCTCATACACCGCGTGCAATTAGTATACCGACATCATAAGCTTTGAGTTCCAAAGGTGCATTTATATAAATCGCTAAATTATCGAGGTCGACGAACCGTAGTTAACACTTTCGATGAGTATTCAGTGTAAAATAATGTTATAGCGTTCAATATTTGGCAATACCACAGAACTTTACAAATGAGTTGTCAAATTAGCAATTAAAATTTATAGTTTCTCAATAACACGATAATTGTGTAATTGTTAAATTGTAAGACATTTTTTTGCATTAAAAATAATGTGCGTTAAATTTCAGAAAAATTTTACAAAATTTTGCAAATAAGTTGTTAAATCAGTAATTAAAATTTTTAGTTTTTCAGTAACATAATAATTTTCTAACTGTTAAAATGTAGGAAAATATTTGCATTGAGAAAAAAATGTGCGTTAATTTTCAGAAAAATTTTACAAAATTTTGCAAATAAGTTGTCAAATCGGTAATTAAAATTTTCGGTTTTTTCAATAACATAATCATTTTGTAATTGTTAAAATGTAAGAAAATTTTTGCATTAAAAAAGAATGTGCGTTAATTTTCAGAAAAATTTAACAAAATTTAACAAATAAGTTGTCAAATCAGTAATTAGAATTTATAATTTCTCAATAACACAATTATTTTGTAATTGATGAAATTTAAAAAAATTTTTGCGTTGAAAAAAATGTGTGTTAACTTTGAGAAAAATTTAACAACAATTTACAAATAGTTGTCAAATAAGCAATTAAAATTTGTAGTTTTATTCCCAATAACACAATAATTTTGTAATAGAGAAAAATTTTGAGAAAAATTTAACAATTCAACAAAAAAATTGTTAAATGCAAGTAACTATTTAAATAATAATAATTGACTACATTTATCAATAATTCTGCAATTGTCAAATTACAAAGTAAATTTTTGTCAACACCATTTGTTCAATTACTTTGCATTCCATGATGATAATTAAATAAATATTAAGTGAATAACTATTCATATAATAACAATTCTGATTGTTGTCCGATGATTTTTCTTAGTTCAGTTGGCATAGGAAGAGAAATGTAGGAATCGAATAGAAAACATTTGGGACGAGATTTATTTTCGTACGGCAGGTACATCTCGTGTATCCATGACAGTGCGTCCTTTTTTTTAGTCTTGTTGGTATTATACTCAGTACGTACAACTCCCGTAATCTCTGCTCCGGATCTCATGGTCGCTTCCTGCTACAACAAAGAGACTTTGATTTCTGGCAAGGCGTGGCGAACAATACTATGGTGCCTAACATAGTTTGTACATACCTTTAACTCTATCCACGACTCCAAAAGACTCTCCGTTGAGTCACGTACATACTGACAGTGTGTACCTCTTACTATCTCTATTCTTCTCCTGAACTCCATGTATAATGTATAGATATATATATATACATTGTAAGGAGTCAAGGACCGTACGAGATGAAAATTGTCAACCTATTCAACTTATAATTTAACATTCGTACTATTCAACGAAATACTTTTGACACACAAAATGAGAAATAAGCACCAAAAATTTAGTTGCATGTACCGAGAGAAAAGACCATTGACGCCAAAGAAATGGGGGGATTGATTTTTTTTTTCATTGATTTCAACGAAATATTTCTTTGATTTCAATGAAATAGTGCATTTGAATTTCAAAGAGAACATTTCATTGCCTGTAAATAAAGATTTACTTAGTGAGCATATAATAAAGAAACAGTTTCATTGTTTTAAAGAGACGTTTTCATTGGTTCAAAGAAACGTTTTCATTGATCTCTCTCTCACACCTAACCTCACTTTTTTGTTTTCCGGTTCTCCCGAACGAACGGCTTCGAGTTACGAGGAACCAGAAGCTTAGCCTATTTCTGCCGTACTTCCTTACATACTCACAAAATTTGAGCTTTATCTGCCGCGTACTTCAGGAAAAAATAGGTTTCGAAATTTTGAGCTGGTAAGAAGAAGGTTTCATTGAATCGGAGACGACATCTTTGAAATCAATGAAAAAGGTTCATTGGTTTAAAGAAATGTTTCTTCGAATCAATGTCACTACTTTTCATTGAGTTTGAGATCATTCAAAGAAAAGATTGTATTGAAATTCAAGTATTTCATTTCATTGGCAAAGATTTCCGTGAATCAATGAAACTTTTTCTCTCGGTGTGTACGAAATTAGATTTCATATTACAATTGAAAAAAAAAGAAAATTTACCGTTTGTTGGAAATAATCAGGAAGCATCAATCGGTTTTTATTTCAAAACAGTGACGAATGTTTTTTTTTTTCATTACTGTTGTTTCTGTAATTACATAATTAATGCTTTTTCAGCGAAAATCCTTTGATGTTGAAAAAATTATTTTTCATAAATATTGGAATCTGCTCTGAATGAAAATAGGGGGAAAATGGTACATTTTTGCAAAATTGATTTTTCTAATTTTTAGGTGTAAATTCCTTTATTTTTCACAAGTGTACAAGATGAAAATTTACAACCTATTCAACTTATAATTTTAGCTTCGTACTATTCAATGAAATCCTCTGACACACAAAATTAGAAATAAGCACCAAAAATTTAGTTGCATGTAATAAATTAATTTTCTTATTCCAATTGAAAAAGAAAATTTACAGTTTGTTGAACATAGCCATTTCGCATAAAATATAAGATCGTTGCAAAGATTCAGGGAGCCTCAATCGGTTTTTATTTCAAAGCAGTGAAAACGGTTTTTTTCATAATTACATAATTAATCCTTTATTAGCGAAAATCCTTTGATGTTGAAAAAACTATTTTTCTTGAATACTGGAAACTACTCTGATTCAAAATAGTGGAAAAATGACACATTTTTGAAAAATTGATATTTCTAATTTTTAAGTGTAAACGCCTTTATTTTTTTTATTAAATAAAAATGTAGAATACATTAGTAATGGAAATCCGCAGTTTGTAAAATTACTAAAAAAATGAAAAGTATTTTTTGAAACGGGATTGTTGCTTCAATATACTAAATATTCTACATTTACAGTTACAGAATTAAAAAAAAAATATCACAATGGTTCGGTTCGATATCTTCCTGTTCCGCAATTCAAAGTCAATGAACTCCTTGAAAAAATAAAAATACCATAGCTACTGGACTGCGCGCTGAATTCTCGAACTACTGTGTATATTGTTCTCCAAGTACAGCACCGGAATAAGATTGCAGTCTCGTAACTTCTACATCTTACCATAGTCGAAGGTCTATGTGAATAAATAGCCTCTGGTCTTTCATGATTTTTTACAAAAGAATCTTGTTCTCACAGAACGAACTAAGGAGCATAATGTAATTTTAAAAAATGTACGAATATTTCATAATGATATTTTTTTGCTAAAGGATTTCTTAGGAATACAGATTATTTTGCAGTAATTGTAAAATGTATGAAATAATGAATTTCATAATTATTATTTTATAATAATAAATTGCAGTGTTCATAAGAAGATATTTAAACACTCGAATAACTGCAAAAAAAGCGTAATTTGCATTATTCTTATATAAATTTCATAATGGTCTCCATTTTATTAAGCAAATATCCATTAAACTTTCTAAAACATTATTACCTGTGAATAATTATTTTTGCTTCCTCGTAGAGGAAGCTTTGTTTTCATGAAAAAAAATTTTTTCGAGATTTTTATGTCAGATTACTCAGAATGGTATAAAACATCGAGAAAAGTGGTTTAGAAAAATTGTCCTGATGTACTCGACCGAATCAGCTCAAATTTAAACAACATGTGCAGTAGTATCTAATCTTCAATTGGTATAAATTTCGGGAAAATCGCTTGACACATTTCATTTTTATAATAATTTTTAAATTTTGAATAAAGTACGTAAATGCTCTAGCTCGAACGAATTTTTAACTATCGGGCTGAAACTTCGTATTAAAATTGAACAAAGTGATGCGACCTTTGGTATTGAATTTGGGCCAAATTCGTAAAGTGATTCGTTTTTTATGAGATTTTGAATTTTTCAAAAATTTTCGTTTTGCTCTAATTCAGGTAAAATTTCAAATAATCGAGTGAAATTTTCTACACAGGATAAATAACATTCAGCCCTGCTACGTACCAAATTTGGTGATGATCGGTAAAGCGGTTCGGATTTTACGTTAATTTGAATTAAAAAAAAATTAACTGGTTTCACTCTGCATTTCGTAAAACATCAGAAAATAAGAATATAATAAAACAACGATGCAAAGTAGAACCTTGCACATTACTTCCTCATTATTTTTCGCTTTTTACAAAGCTTCCTCTATGAGGAAGCCAAAATTGATTAACATACTTCCTCACATCCTTGTTTAAAATGTAATTAAAAAATCATAGTTACAATTACAAAAAAAATTATAATAACAACGTTAATTGTACGATAAATATTTGTCAAATTAAATAATGAAAATTTACTACTAAGATCAAAGATACTCCTTCTCTTAAGGTGCAAAAACATTTGCTCAGCCATGTAAAATTACGGTATGACCGTAAATTTGTGCGAGTCCTTTTGATTTAAGAAGATTTAAAAAATATACAACATATGTTGTAGCATCAAGTATAATTTAAAAAATTATAGCTACAGATGCAAAATAATAATAATTACGTTAATTCTACAATAAATATTTGACAAATTAATTAATGGAAATTTACTGAATTCTACGTTTATTAAAAGTAAAGATACTCCGTATGTTGAGGAACAAAAACATTTGCGCAGCTATATGCAAAGTTACGGTATGACCGTAAATTTGTGCGAGTCCTTTTGATACGCACAGAGTCTGTGCAGTGATATTCGAACCCGTTTAACCAGGCGCCGATCATGTCCTCGGTACAAAATCGTTAAGCTGCGTGCCTATAGCTAGCAGCGTACTTTACTGAACGTACCTCGAGTATTATATTCAATGTATGTTGTGGGCGGACAAGCGCCTCGTGCCGCAACGAGGAGAGCCGCACGTCGTTGCTCCTATGAACCCGAGAAGAACGCCGGAGAGAAACTCGACGATGCCACAACAACCAACGAACCAGCCGCACCAGCGAGTCAGACAGCGAGGCCCACGAGTGACCGAAGAAAACTGGTTCGAGGATCAACACATACGCTATATTACACTCCAGGCGCTCTTCAGCTTGAGGATCATGAAAGAAAACTTGCAAGACCCTCGTGTACTCAGTTTTACTCTTCTGGCGTTTTTTTAAAGACACATTATTATTGCATATGTTTGAAAATAATATAATATAGTTATTATTCACACGGAAAAAAATCATTTGCTAGCATAGTGACAGTAGACTTTATTTGTTGGCCTAACAAATAATTTTGCTGGCCTAGCAAATCATTTTGCTGGTCTAGCAAATTTTTTGACGAGTCTAGCAAATCATTTTTGTTAGGCTAAGAAATAAGGCTTTGCTCTCAGTATATTAGCAGCTGATTTGTTGATGCAACAAAAGTTTCCTCTCCGTGAAATTGTAATAATACAATACGAAAAGACTTTACAAATCAGAAATTACAATTTGGTTTTATTCCTAATAAGATAATAATTTTGTAATTTTTAAATTGTAAAAAAAAGTTGTATTCAGAAAAATGTGTGTTGAATTTAAGATTTTTTTTAAAACTTCACAGAAAAATTGCTAAATTCGAGTATCTATTTATGTAATATAGATTTTTCAATAATTCTGACAATTTTCAAATTAGAATGTAAATTTTTCTCAGGTTTAGTCTTCTGGCGTTTTTTTAAAGACACATTATTATTGCATTATGTTTGAAAATAATATAATATATTTATTATTCAGTTGTAATAATGCAATACGAAAGAACTTTACGAATCAGAAATTACAATTTGGTTTTATTCCCAATAAGACAATAATTTTGTAATTTTTAAATTGTAAAAAAAAAATTTGTATTCAGAAAAATGTGTGTTGAATTTAAGAATTTTTTTAAAACTTCACAGAAAAATTGCTAAATTCGAGTATCTATTTATGTAATATAGATTTTTTAATAATTCTGACAATTTTCAAATTACAATGTCAATTTTCTCAGGTGTAGTCTTCTGGCGTTTTTTTAAAGACACATTATTATTCCATTGTGTTTGAAAATAATATAATATATTTATTATTCAGTTGTAATAATGCAATACGAAAGAACTTTACGAATCAGAAATTACAATTTGGTTTTGATCCCAATAAGACAGATAATTTTGTAATTTTTTAATTGTAAGAAAATGTTTGCATTCAGAAAAATGTGTGTTGAATTTAAGAATTATTTAAAAACTTGACAGAAAAATTGTTAAATCCGAGTATCTATTTATGTAATATAAATTTTTCAATAATTTTGACAATTTTCAAATTACAATGTCAATTTTCTCAGGTTTAGTCTTCTGACGTTTTTTTAAAGACACATTATTATTGCATTATGTTTGAAAATAATATAATATATTTATTATTCAATTTTAATAATGCAATACGAGAGTACCTTACAAATCAGCAATTAAAATTTGGGTTTATTCCCAATAAGACAATAATTTTGTAATTTTTAAATTGTAACAAAATATTTTCATTCAGAAAAATGTGCGTTGATTTTTAGAAATTTTTTACAACTAGACAGAAAAATTATAATAGAAATTTTGTTTTAATTTGTATAAATTTAATATTATATTGTTATTTTATATTATTGTACGTCACAATAGATTGCTAATATAATTTTTTAAATGCTGTTTGTGTTTGCTTCCATATATATACATTTTGATTCAATGTCATCGTTATTATATAGAGACGGGAATCGGAGCAAGTTGACCGAAACGGGAGTAGAAAATGAGGTACTTTCTATCATTACATTTCACACTTGAATGTGCATCGTTACACTCGCAACAAATTCTGCTTGTGGTAAATACAATAGATTTCGTTTAAGAGATCACATTTATATCTAAGGCATTGAATGCATTCGTTGAACTGGAACACGATTGGTCTGCTCACTAAAATAAAGCTATTTGTATCAAACAGTTGTTCAATTTACGGTAAATACATTTCATTTTTTATTTTCATTTATTCTGGCGCCCATAACATTCTCCAAGAGCCAAACAAATGCAAAACGTGTTGCGAGTCCGTAACCGAAATTGTAAAAGTGAAAATAGTTAAAAATTGAAATTGTGAAAATGAAAATAGTTAAAAATTGAAATTGCAAAAATGAAAATAGTCAAAAATCGAAATTGCAAAAGTTAAAATATTAAAAAATTGAAATTTTAAAAGTAAAAATAGTCAAAAATTGAAATTGTAAAAGTAAAAATAGTTAAAAATTGAAATTGTAAAAGTGAAAATAGTTAAAAATTGAAATTGTAAAAGTAAAAATAGTTAAACTTGAAATTGTAAAAGTGAAAATAGTCAAAAATCGAAATTGCAAAAGTTAAAATATTAAAAAATTGAAATTTTAAAAGTAAAAATAGTTAAAAATTGAAATTGTAAAAGTAAAAATAGTTAAAAATTGAAATTGTAAAAGTGAAAATAGTTAAAAATTGAAATTGCAAAAGTAAAAATATTAAAAAATTGAAATTTTAAAAGTAAAAATAGTTAAAAATTGAAATTGTAAAAGTAAAAATAGTTAAAAATTGAAATTGTAAAAGTGAAAATAGTTAAAAATTGAAATTGCAAAAGTAAAAATATTAAAAAATTGAAATTGTAAAAGTGAAAGTAGTTAAAAATTGAAATTGCAAAATTAAAAATATTAAAAAATTCAAATTGTATAATTAAAAATAGTAAAAAGTTTTAATTGCAAAAGTGAAAATAGTAAAAAATTTTAATCGCATAACTGAAAATAGTTAAAAATTGAAATTGTAGAAGTGAAAATAGTTAAAAATTGAAATTGTAAATGTAAAAATAGTTAAAAATGGAAATTGCAAAAGTGAAAATAGTCAAAAATTGAAATTGTAAGCACTGAAAAAACAACAAAAAAATGAAAAATGCAATTTTAGCAATTTTAAATGTCTGTAATTTGCGTTTCTATTGATTTTGGCTTAATGCCCAACTACTTTAAAATATATATTTCGATCTTAGTGCCAAGTTCCGACGATTTAAGGAGACATTAAAAATATAGAACGTATGATGTAGCAATGAATTGTCGGCGGAGACTTGAACGCCTGAAAAGATGAATAAGCGAGCTGCTTCGCTGTGGCTCGGTGACCACACCACGACAGCTCATCGCTGCTGCTTCTGTTATGTGTTAGTGCTACACGAGCTCATCCTGGAACGAACGAGAGTCTCTCTCGTGAGCCACGTCATTTTGTGGGGCTTGCGTATATACACATTCGTACACGATGGAATAATAGTCCGAGAAGGACGTTACTTCCGGTGGCGGTAAAGGTGCTCGTGATTTGTCTGATATTAGTAGGTACTCGGTTAACCTTTCTTGTGTTGGAATGATTCCACCTGCACATCACAGAAAAACGCCGTATACGCCTATAGATCAAGGGTAAAAATGTACAGTAGCTTCTCCATAAATTCACACTTTTAAAAATCTTAAGGTAGTTCTGTCGCTTTACGCTCACTTCGCATAAGTTTCCGAAAAATGAGAGCGAATTGCAAACACTTCTTGATGATATAAAATTCTGAAAAAAATCATGCATATTTAAGATACTTAAGACATTATTTCGACATAATAATAATTCCAAAATGTTATTAACAAATTGATGAAAAATAAAAATGTTCAACAAATCTTCCGATAACCTAATTTTTTTGTTTCAATGAAAATGATTCGTTCATTTTTCTGAATACGTATGAATTTTTTCAAATTTTTTTCTTTGCTTTGAATTTTGTGATTTTTTCCATGTAAAAAATCGAAAAATTCAAAGCAAAGAAAAAAATTTGAAAAATTCATACGTACTCAGAAAAATGAACAAATCATTTTCACCGAATCAAAAAAATTAAGTTGTCGGAAAATTTGTTAAACAATTTTATTTTTCATCAATTTGTTAATAACATTTTGGAATTATTATTATGCCGAATTAATGTCTTCACCATCTTTAATATGCATGATTTTTGACAGATTTTTATATCATCGAAAAGTGTTTGCAATTCGCTCTCATTTTTCGGAAACTTATGCGAAGTGAGCGTGAAGCGACAGAACTACCTTAAGGAATCTTTCCAGTGTGACTGCCCGAAAAATAGCCGATTTTCACGATTTTTTTTCGGACGGTTACTCTACACCGATCAATCTGAAATTTTTATGGCATATTAAGGTAATCATGAATGACAGAAAATGATTTTTTATAAGACGATTTTTATTGTTTAAATATGTTTTTTTAATTGTTGAAAATAATGGTGATAAAAAAGATAGCCCCATGGTGGACATCCTAGGGGTCGCAAATTTGATCTAAAAAAAAACCCAAAGGATTATTAATTAGTATGCGATTGGCTATCGCGCTATGGAAGCTTTTTTAAAATCAAAATTGACAAAATGGCGGCGGTTTGAACAAAAAGTACCGATTTTAGCCGTTTTTTTTCGACAGTTTTTCTTTTAAAAAAATGGGAAGATTTAAAAAAAAAGCTTCCACAGCACGATAGAGAGAAGCGTGAAGAATGTTCTTCTAAAATTTGAAAGCGATCGCTTGAAAAATGTTCCCTGGAGAATGTCCGCCGTTTTGAAAAATGTCGTTTCGAGAAAAACGCGATTAAAGTTTCGAGTGTAGAAATTTCATGCACCTAAATTGTGTACCCACATAGAAAAATATATATGTAACATATACGTTAAATATATGGCGCCAAAAAGTTCTATATGCTGCATATATTCTCCATATATTTGTGCAAAAATTCAAAATATATGGGATATATGTATGGAATATATGTAAAATATATTTCATATACGTTTAGCGCCAAAAAGTTCTATACGTTGAATATATCGTGCATATATTTCTATTTCCATGTGAGTACTTACGACTAATCAGCGATGCCAGGTCCATAAAGTATGCCAGCGAAGCATATCGAATTTTGCTTTAAAAATTTGAGAGGATATTTTTGACCTTGTATATTAAGGGATAAAATGAAAAAAAAAATTGATTTTTTTTTCACACTGGAAAGATCCCTTAATACACTCAGAAAAAAAAGTTGGAATCAACTAAAATCGGCTAAATCGATCATACGAATTTTTTAGATGGTATAACAAATACTTTGGTTAACGCAAATATATTTTAAACAATATATTACATAATCATATATCAATAATATATAAACAACTGAATCTAATAATTATTGAAGAAACTAAACATTTGTTTATCCTAACGAAAAAATCGTTCGAACGAGGATTTATGTCGATTAAGTCCATCCAAATTTTTTTTTTCTCAGTGTATTTGCCATTTTGCAATAAACAAAAATCACATTTTTTTTTATAAATCAATTTTGATCAATCAATGGTATTTTTTTTTTAAATCAAAGTTAATTTCACTTTCTTATAAAAAATCTGGTAAACAGTCGCGTGAGTATTTACAGAGACGCTACTGTATATAGCAGATGCTTACACTACGCGTTGGAACGTTATATCGAAGATTTCGTACACACAACACGTAGAGCTCGCCACTGCTGCCTCTTGTCCATTTTTGACTCGGTAAATACGTGATCGGTATATCCTCACGTGTCAAGATGACGGAAGATCTAACTTCACGCTTCTGCTGCACGCTTCATTCACTCTCAGTATGAATTTTAATGTCGAACGGAATTGCTGAAGCTGTTTATAGTTTTATGGCATTACACAGTTATAATATAAGAACGAGCGCAAAAAAAAAATAAACATATGAAAAGATTATTAAAATGATATAAAATGGATTGTATGAGGAATAAACTGTAAAAAAATTACTTGAAATTTAATATACAAGTACTGGAAGTTTTTGTGCATAAATTGGTATATTAAATTTAATATACAAGTGTGATGTAAAAATTAACTTTCATTTAACAGGAATAGTACTTCAATTTTAATAATTCGATTTAATTTAATCGCTTTTTATTTTATACCACAATTGTACATTAAATTTAGATGACGAGATTTATGCATTAAAAAATTCAGTCTTTTCTAACATTTATTTTGAAATATTGGACTAAATAATAAGCAAATTATACTGAAACAACGTTTTGTTAAAGAGTATGAAATATGAAAGTATCATAAAATAATTGAATATAATTTAAGTATTATTTACAATTAGTCCAACACGACTTTCATTTTACACTGTTTTCACTTTTTTTTGCATAGATATTTATTATAAATGTATACGTGTGTATTTAGATTTGTCCTTCTTGGAGAAAATTATTTTTCTTGCGATAATTAAATATGTTTAAATTTATTGAGCTGTCTAGACAAAAATAATACTACGATTTGAGTTTCGTTTAACGATTTTTCCTGCTTCACTCATAAGCAAATAATATTCTGGCCTTGAGTGTTGCGTCGAGGAACATAAATTGACAAGTGAGATTTATTATTCAAAGTCCACATATAGTGGCTAATGGAAAGAACATATTATTCGTAGTATAAGAAGATAATAGAGAGATTTATCATTTGTGATTTATTGTAAAAAGCCCTGGCTCACATATTGTCTCTGATTTGTTATGCGGAAATGCAGATGCATCACAGAGATTCTCTACGTGAATTCCTAACGCGCTCGAGGAAACGTAATTTCCGAAAGAACGCTCGAGGATCCTGAAATAATTTTAACCCACTGGATCCGCATTAATACAGGTTTCCATCGTTCAACATGCGTCATGCAAGATATATACGTCATCGTTTACGCCTGGAATATATTAAAAGTTCTTTGACTACACTTTAAAAAATTGTCGAAACATTAATCTGCATTTATCAAAATTTTTATGATAAATGCATAATAATATTAATGAATAATTATAAAGAAATATTAAGGCAGTTTTATATCAAGACTTTTTATACGTTTTTAATTTAATATCGCGTCTAATAATAATATTAATATTTAATAATTTTATATCGCAAAAAATTAATCGACATTCATCAAAATTTTTTTGATAAATGCATTATAATATTAATGAATAATTATAAAGAAATATCAAGGCAATTTTATATCACGACTTTTTATACGTTTTCAATTTAATATCGCGACTAATAATAATATTTAATAATTTTATATCGCGACTTTTTATACTTTTTCAATTTAATATCGCGACTAATAATAATATTAATATTTAATAATTTGAAGTCGCGACATTTTATACGGTTTATTAATTTTACTGGATACTTTTATGTTACATTTAATATACCGATAATTTGTAAATAAACTTCAGACAAAATGATATTAATTTTCATAAGCAAAATTATTACAGATTAATACAGGGGTATTTAAATTTAATACTTTATAGAAATTATGGAATAACAAACATTCCTTTGGCTTGAAACATTTTTTTTTAAGGACTAAAGAATATTTTTATACACATTTCCCAAGTTTCTCAGGAAAGACAACCTGAAGTCACTGGGATTGTCAGGTAGTTTCCACGACCGCTTATTGTGGTTTCCAGATGGTGCACATCGTTGAAAGCTCCAATGCCCATGGCTGCTGCGTACAGATGCATCTCATGAATTATTTAATATTGCACGTACAAAGCCGATTCTTAGCTGGCCAGATACAGACATGGATATTTGCATCATGTCAGTATGCCAGAGTTTTACAAATTTTCGTTAGATTTTCTCAACATTTTACATGACTTTGAACTTTAATTAACATTAAGGGAAAATTTGTTGCTTCGGGAACTTGAATGTCATTTATTTCCTGGAATTAGTTTATAAAAATATACATAATGTATGTTTTCTCATTTTTATAATTAAATATGAAAGTAATTGACTTTCAGTACTGCTGTATAAAAAACATAAGATAGATAATAAATAAACTGGACTGGAATATTTTAGCATAAACTTTTCCTTTAATATTGCACGTACAAAGCCGATTCTTATGCCAGAGTTTTACAAATTTTCGTTAGATTTTCTCAACATTTTACATGACTTTGAACTTTAATTAACATTAAGGGAAAATTTGTTGTGTCGGGAACTTGAATGTAATTTATTTCCTGGAATAAGTTTATAAAAATATATATAATGTTCGTTTTCTCATTTTTATAATTGAATATGAAAGTAATTGATTTTTAGTACTGCTGTATAAAAAACATAAGATAGATAATAAATAAACTGGACTGGAATATTTTTGCATAAACTTTTCCTTTAATTGCAACTATATGTGTGTTGCAATTTTTTTTACATACATTCATTGTAATATGCAGTTCGCATATTTTTTACAATATTATAGTTACAGTGTTTTTTAACAGTGTATTTAATTAGTATACAATAAATATTCAGAAAAAAAATTTATTAGATTTTTAATTCTTTCATGAACATTTTTCTAATCGTACAGAAATTTTTTTGGTCAGTCTTAAAAAAGTTTCTTTGGCTATTAGTCGACAATTAGGTTTTTAACGTGTATGTACAATCATTTTTCCACCTCATGTTTGTGTCCTATCCTCTGCTCTAGTTATGGTTATAGTATTGTGAGTCGACGATATCTATACTCACAGTATCGAATACAAAATGCTTATATCTAGGCCGTAGTGTGTATGTCAACAGCTCAAACCAATGCGACATGATACAGCTCTCACGTTTCGTTCGCAGAGAAAATAAAACAGCCTACTGGACCAACCAGTCGCTATTTCTCTGCTGGAAACATGCAATTGACATATTAGGAAGGAGTTACACATAATGCAACTGTTTATTTTTTCAATGATAATTTTCTTATTTCTCAAAACTGCAATTTTGTAAATAAGAAATGTTTTTGCTTCACAAGATTGCAATTTTTTAAATAAGAAATAATTTTGCTTCACAAGATTGCAATTTTTTAAATAAGAAATATTTTTGCTTCACAAGATTGCGATTTAAAAATTAAGAAATATTTTTGCTTCACAAGATTGCGATTTAAAAATTAAGAAATATTTTTGATTCACAAGATTGCGATTTTCAAAATAAGAAATATTTTTGCTTCACAAGATTGCGATTTTTAAAATAAAAAATATTTTTGCTTCACAAGATTGCAATCTTCAAATAAGAAATATTTTTGCTTCACAAGATTGCAATCTTCAAATAAGAAATATTTTTCCTTCACAAGATTGCGATTTTTAGAATAAGAAATATTTTTCCTTCACAAGATTGCGATTTTTAAAATAAGAAATATTTTTGCTTCACAAGATTGCAATTTTAAAAATAAGAAATATTTTTGCTTCACAAGATTGCGATTGTAAAAATAAGAAATATTTTTGCTTCACAAGATTGCGATTTTAAAAATAAGAAATATTTTTGCTTCACAAGATTGCAATTTTAAAAGTAAGAAATATTTTTGCTTCACAAAATTGCCATTTTTTAATTAAAAAAATTGTTTACTTCACAAATGGCAATTTATCAAATAAAAAAATGTCTCGCTTAGATGTCTCGCTAAAAAATGTCTCGCCAGAGAAAATAATGTTAGTCCTTCGATACATTTCAAAATAAAACAAGCCACTGGACAAACCAGTTGTTATTTCTCTGCTGGAAACGTGTAATGGACTTATTAGGGAGGAGTTACACACTACGCAACTTGTACACATTTCCGATACACGTGTGCATCAATGACTTCTGTCCTATACACACATGTACACCTTCAGATTATACTTACGGTAGTAAATATATAGTATATAGACACACATTGCGGTGAGAGACACGGATATCGGAAGACTGTAATAGGAAAGTCTGTAATGTTATCGTTAGGCAATATTCCAACGAGTAGTGGCAGTTTACACAAAGAAAAAGGGGAAACAAGGTCAGGAGAGAGCGAGCACAGAATGCTACATTTCAGTCTCATTGATCCACTGTAATCTAATCTCAATAGTATTTGGAGCATCGAGATCTTACTTGCATTGTAGTACGGAGTAAATACGACGGTCTCTACTGTAATAATTGACTGTCGATCGAAGCTCAAGAGGATCAATATCACAATGAGAGATCAATGAATACCAAGAGCGGTCGAGATTCCATCTTATCGGAAATAATATTGGATGGAATTTACAAATTTCTATTTCCATTTCCTACTTCCCACTTTTCCTATCTCCATTTTATCTTAAGTTTGTCTCATAGTAAAAAAACTTTAAATTTATAGAAGAAAAAAAAATAATTATTTGGTATTGCTATTATGTTTACATTTTTCTTCATTTTATGATATTGAAAAGCAATTTATTAATTAAATTTAAGTATCTGCAATATTTTTTTCGAACCTCTTCTAATTATTTAATCCATCCAGCTGAATAATAAAATTCAATTCATGAAAAAAATGATTTGTAACAAATTCTGTAATTTCAGCTCGTTTTCTAATTTTTATAATTCCTTGTGAGATTAAAATAATGAAATTATCAGGAATTATATAAAATAAATTATTTTAATATGAGATTTTAATACGAAAATTATATTCATATCATGATTCAATCTTATTTGGGATAAGTCGAATTGAAATTACAGAATATGTTTTAAGCAGCTCTCAAGAAAATCAATTTAAAATCAGTGGCTTATTTAGTGAACGTTTCAATTTTAGATTTTAAGCCGATACATTTTTTCTTTAACACTGATATCTAATTTGTATTAATTTTTTTTAGAGAACTTTTCAATTTTAGATTTTAAGCCGATACATTTTTCTTTAATACTGATATCTAATTTTTATTCATTTTTTTTAGTGAACGTTTCAATTTTAGATTTTAAGCCGATACATTTTTTTTAATACTGATATCTAAATTGAATTATTTTTTTTTAGTAAACGTTTCAAATTTAGATTTTAAGCCGATACATTTTTTTCTTTAATACTGATATGTAATTGGTATTATTTTTTTTCGAGAACGTTTTAATTTTAGATTTTAAACCGATACATTTTTTTAATACTGATATCTAATTTTTATTAATTTTTTTTAGAGAACGTTTTAATTTTAGATTTTAAGCCGATACATTTTTTTTAATACTGATATCTAATTTTTATTAATTTTTTTTAGAGAACGTTTTAATTTTAGATTTTAAACCGATACATTTTTTTAATACTGATATCTAATTTTTATTAATTTTTTTAGAGGACGTTTCAAATTTAGATTTTAAGCCGATACATTTTTTTAAATACTGTTCTCTAATTTGTATTAATTTCTTTTTTTTGGTCCTGTTGCAGTTCTGGCGTGTCTCGTGATCGCCACTCACGAAGCTCTTCACAATGCCAGTCACTCGAGCGTCGAGGAGCCTCCGCGGGAAGCTTACTTCAATGGATCGGCAACCCTAAAGCTCTCATCCACAGTTTCTGTGCACAGACATAGCGGTCTGAGCTTTCGTACATGCGACGGAGGTAGACTCTTCACTCAAAAGTTCAATGGCGACACTATTAGCCTCGAAGTGAATCCCGAGGGCTTGCTACTCGTTGCTCTAATCGAGCAGCACAGATACGAAGCCAAATTGAACGCAAGACTGTTAAACAATGCTTGGCACACAGTCAATCTTCTATTCAGGCTTGGAAATCTCACGTTAAATGCGGCGGGACACACACAGGTATTAGTTACAATGAAAAAATCATTGCGAAAATGTATCTTCAATAAAAGCCAATTTTTACTCATAAAAGATTGCAATTTTTTTTAATGATAATTTTTCTTGTGTCACAAGATTACAATTTTTTAAATGAAAATTTGTCTTGTTTCACATGAGTGAAATGAGAATTTTCTTGGTTCACATGCTTGCAATTTTCGAAATGAGAATTTTCTTGTTTCACAAGCTTGCAATTTTCGAAATGAGAATTTTCCTGTTTCACAAGCTTGCAATTTTCGAAATGAGAATTTTCTTGTTTCACAAGCTTGCAATTTTCGAAATGAGAATTTTCCTGTTTCACAAGCTTGCAATTTTCGAAATGAGAATTTTCTTGTTTCACAAGCTTGCAATTTTCGAAATGAGAATTTTCTTGTTTCACAAGCTTGCAATTTTCGAAATGAGAATTTTCTTGTTTCACAAGCTTGCAATTTTCGAAATGAGAATTTTCTTGTTTCACAAGAAAGCAATTTTCGAAATGAGAATTTTCTTGTTTCACAAGAAAGCAATTTTCGAAATGAGAATTTTCTTGTTTCACAAGCTTGCAATTTTCGAAATGAGAATTTTCTTGTTTCACAAGAAAGCCATTTTCGAAATGAGAATTTTCTTGTTTCACAAGCTTGCATTTTTCGAAATGAGAATTTTCTTGTTTCACAAGCTTGCAATTTTCGAAATGAGAATTTTCTTGTTTCACAAGCTTGCAATTTTCGAAATGAGAATTTTCTTGTTTCACAAGAAAGCAATTTTCGAAATGAGAATTTTCTTGTTTCACAAGAAAGCAATTTTCGAAATGAGAATTTTCTTGTTTCACAAGCTTGCAATTTTCGAAATGAGAATTTTCTTGTTTCACAAGCTTGCAATTTTCGAAATGAGAATTTTCCTGTTTCACAAACTTGCAATTTTCGAAATGAGAATTTTCTTGTTTCACAAGCTTGCAATTTTCGAAATGAGAATTTTCTTGTTTCGCAAGCTTGTAATTTTCGAAATGAGAATTTTCTTGTTTCACAAGCTTGTAATTTTCGAAATGAGAATTTTCTTGTTTCACAAGCTTGCAATTTTCGAAATGAAAATTTTCTTGTTTCTCAAACTTGCAATTTTCGAAATGAGAATTTTCTTGTTTCACAAGCTTGCAATTTTCGAAATGGGAATTTTCTTATTTCACAAGATTGCAATTTTTCAATAACTTTTTTTTTTTGCTTCATGAGATTGCAATTTTTTAAATAAAAAATATTCTTGCTTCACAAGATTGCAATTTGACAAATTAAGAATTGTTTCGCTTTTTGTGCTAAAACCAGAGAAAAAATATTAGTCCTTCGAAACATTTTACATTTGATCTTATTCTAAATACTTTCGAGAATCTCCACATTAATACAGAGAAAGACATTTGAAAAAACTGAAAATCGACGGCGTCAAAGTAGAGATAACATCATCCTGACGTCAGTTAAAAAAATACATACATTTCCGATCATTTTGTAGAACGTGACCACAAAAGTAGTAAAAAAAATTACGTGCAATTGAATTTAACGCTCCATTTTACATATTAGTCGGTTTTGTGACGATAATATACGTTCTAATGATTTCCACGTGGACTTGAGCAATATTTTTGCATAGCTTTTCATACTTAAAACAAGATTGTTAAAAATTAGCGTCGATTATTAGGTTTTTCTCTATTCAAAAACTCCTCATTCTAAATACCTAAATAAATTCATCCTCTGGACCAATAGGAATTCTATGGAATTTTCAAATTCTTTTCAATGAAGTTTATCGAAGAATAATAATTTTTTCTTAGTTAGTAACGTAATAATACAAAATGAAGAGCTTTTTTATATTTCTATTATACATATATTTCTTTCTGTATCAATATTCTTTCACAAATGTTGCCTTTATACATATGTTATGTTTTTAAATTACACAGATCGTCGCCAATGCAACGTACAACTCAGCAATACTCATGCTTCCCGACAACAACGCAAACAGTACCCTTATTGTCGGCGAAGGTTTCAAGGGTTGTATTCTCCAAGGTCCTGGAATACTCTTCAACGATACTGTGAACAACGGTGCCATTTTTGGTCCCTGTCCATCGGACACAAGAGGATGTAAGGCTATAAAATTTTTCGCAATCGACTTGCAATCGTAATTGTTTATCGCGTTTTTGTTTTTCAATTTTTTTTCTCATTATAAAATTGTCACACTTAGCGTTAAACGTCAGTTATCTAATTTTCGCGACAAATTTCCACGCGTGGACTATCTCATGGAACGTTAAAATTGCTCGACCATAAATATAGCATGTATATTTCACAAAGCTGCGCGATTATCGCTGTGACTCACTTAACGCGTGCCTCGGCTTGTATATTATCGAACGAACGTCGGACGGATAAACAGACACAGACAACCAAAGTACATTATTCTTATCTGCAGTTGTGACAATTTCGATTTTTTAAAAAAACCGAGTATACAATTATATTATCACGTTGAAATATTATCGTAAACATTGAAATGTCATTTGACTGATTTATTCGTTAATCTATAGCTATCTGTGCGTGGAGTGACAATATTATTGTCTCGCACCAAGTTCCAAACTCTTTTAGCGAAGAGAACTTGAACGGTTTGATCGACAGTTCAAAATTTATATGAAATCGTTGTATTATCGTCGCTTTATTTCGTCGCTTACTGCAATTAATGTTTGTCGTCCCTTCATGACATTATCGTTCGCTTAAAAAAAAGAAAAACATATCTCAAACAAATCCGTCTTGAAAAAATGAAGATCCTGAAGTATTCCACGATTTTTTATCTTAACATATAAAAATTAATGGAGCATCTTTAAAAAAAATTGCATAACGATGCAGTTGCGCATTTTGTACTGCCTAGGAGTTATTGTAATCTTTGATAAATTCATTTTAAGCCCTCGCCTCGGCTTTGGCCTCGCGTGGACCCAGTTTCGTGACTACGTTAGTATTAGTGAGCACCGTTTGAGTTTTTGTTGTTTTACTCACGTTTTTTTTTCCTACAATAATATAGTGAAAGTAAGAAGCGTATGTGTTGAGTAATAACATATAGAAAAGTATATCCACCATCACCTATAGCCGTTAACTAGAATATCGCGCCAGAACAAGTATATCGTACCTCAGGCTAGAAACGCTGACGTGCCCCTCAGTAGTTTGCATGCATTGTCTGAATCTTTCAGGTGATCCGAACAGTGTCGGCGGACAGACTGGCTCGTCCGACACCACCATGGATTTCTGCCATCACGAACCATGCATGATGCACGGCAAATGTGTTTCGCGACAGGACCGTTACGAGTGCCACTGTTACGCCCGATATTCCGGCAACAACTGCCAGCTCGACAACGGTACAATTTCAATAACGACGATTGTACAACAATCTATCGGGAATCTATACAATAATAATACAGTATACTTTATATAATATAATAAATATAAAGGAGGGAAATTGCGTGTTTCCTTTTTTCGTGCACATTTTCCACTCGTTCATATCGTTAATTTCTTTCGCACGGATTATTTCAACTTTCGCTGAACACGAAATACACAATTAAAATATCTATGTAGTGTATCTATATAGTCTATGGAATAATCGTACTTTTTATCGGATATTCGATATATTTTTACGGTTAAAAATACACGGTCACACTGCCTGCCCCAAACGCACGAACGACTAACATCCGCTTTGAGATATATATGAGACTGAAACTGTACGACATATCAACATCATACTATCAACTAATAATGCTAATTTTTCAGTTTTTTCTCACACACTTTACAGGGTTTATTAAGGTAGTAGAAAAATCGGTGTAGTAGAAGTTGAGACGACTTTGCGGTATTTTTTATTTTACTAAACACTCGTTTTTCTCAGATATAGTAAGTTTTGTCAGAAATAAACTGCTTAAAAATTGGTGCCATTTACAATATATATATAAATGACAAAAAATGTATTATATATATTCTAACCTATGTTTGAGATATATAATATATTTCGTCATGTACCTTAAATATATATAGCTAAGGAATGTTATACTCTTGCATAAATTTAGAAAAAAAAATTAGCAAACATAACTAATTTATTGAACGAAAAATTTAAGAGTTGAATTAAGGAAAATCCTTAATTCAATTGGGCGATTGTTTAATCAGCCAAGTATTTTAATCAACCAAATATTTGATTTGTCATTCGTAGCCATTAATTCAGTTGTTTCAAGTAATTTTTCTTATCTTTTTCCCTTCAACGAGATTGATGAAAATTTCTATTTTTCTACATAAAGAATATTTTGTAAATTAATAACATTAAAAAATAGCCTTCTAGTAGACCTTTCAATACACTAACGAGATTCAAATCTCTTGAATTATCAACGAATATCGATTTGCAAGAAAAATTTTAGAGTTGAATTAAGGAAAATCCAAAATTCAATTGGGCGATTGTTTAGTCAGCCAAGTATTGTAATCAACCAAATATTTTATTTGTCATTCGTAGCCATTAATTCAGTTGTTTCAAGTAATTTTTCTTATCTTTTTCCCTTCAACGAGGTTGATGAAAATTTATGTTTTTCGACATAAAGAATATTTTGTAAATTAATAACATTAAAAAATAGGCTTTTAGTAGATCTTTCAATACACTAACGAGGTTCAAATCTCTTGAATTATCAGCGAATATCGATTTGTAAGCAAAGATCAACATAGCAACGTCATTGCTTGCATATAACCGTCGCGTTCGTCCAGCTTGGATGGACAGTATTTGGAATTTTGCATCCTAGCTTTGTTACTTGTCTTTTGTAGTTTGTTTTTGTTAGTGCCGTTTTTTGTAGAATTGCACTGCCTTTTTTTAAATTTATCTAGTTTAATGCACGTCCCGTGTTGTTTTATTCTGGAATTACGACTAACCATCATATATAGCCACGGCTTTTTCACTCATCACCGTTGATTTATTTTCTTTACAAACAATTCAGGTTCACCGTGCGCGAGCAATCCCTGCAAAAACAGTGGAGTTTGCACTGAGGATTCGAAAGGCGATTACACATGCACGTGTCAGCACGGCTACACGGGTACTTTGTGCGAGTCGCAGCTCGGCGTTCGACTTTGCGAGGATAATCCTTGCAGGAACAAGGGTTCATGTATAGCCTTGACGGATAGCGATTATCGATGCGAATGTGCACCAGGATGGGCTGGTAGAAACTGCGAAGTTAACATCAACGAGTGCCTCTCAAATCCCTGTATTAACGGGGGAATGTGCATCGATGGAGTAAATAACTATACTTGCAGATGTGAAAGAACGGGGTAAGTACATCAAATAAAATGTGCAACTTTTCTTCAACAAATTCTGCATGCATTTTTTTTATTGTGTACTACTTGTACATTTACATTTGCTTATGTGAAACCAATCTTTAGTGGCATTATTCCAGGCAATAGAACTCTCGACAGGCGCTTTCTGTATACCTTGTCAAATAAAATAAGTAAAAGCTTAACGGCCGTTAAAGAAAATTAAAAAATGGTTGTGAAGTAAAACGTTGCATATTGCTTCCTCATTATTTTTCACTTTGTACAGAGCTTCCTTTATGAGGGAATATGTTAATCAATTTTGGCTTCCTCATAGGAAGCTTTGTAAAAAAACGAAAAATAATGAGGAACAATGTCCAACATTCTACTTTGAATCCTTTTTTGTTGTTGTTTAAAATCATGGTAAAAGAGCTTTTTAGTGGTATTTTCTATGATAGAATATGCGACTTGAGAACCATAGTGAAGGCCAAAATTCGATATCGTGAAGAAAAAAATATAGATTGGATTTTCCGACCAGAAGTCGGCCGGAAGTCGGATCTGTGAATTCTGGAATCTGAAATAGAAAAAAGTCACTTTTTTAAAAATCCTGGTAAAAAGACTTGTAACCGGTATTTTCTGTGATAGAATATGCGACTTGAGAACGATAGTGAAGGCCAAAATTCGATATCTTAATGAAAAAAAAATGTAGGTTGGATTTTCCGACCGGAAGTCGGATCTCTGAATTCTGGAATCTGAAATGGAAAAAAGACACTTTTTTTTAAAATCATGGTAAAAAACCTTGTAACCGGTATTTTCTGTGATAGAATATGCGACTTGAGAACAATAGTAAAGGCCAAAATTCGATATCTTAAAGAAAAATAAATTTCGGTTGAATTTTCGGACCGGAAATTGGATCTGCGAATTCTGGAATCTGAAATGGAAAAAAGTCACTTTTTTAAATTCATGGTAAAAAAACTTGTAACCGGTATTTTCTGTGATAGAATATGCGATTTGAGAACGATAGTGAAAGCCAAAATTCGATATCTTAAAGAAAAAAAATTTAGATTGGATTTTCCGACCGGAAGTCGGATGTGTCAATTCTGGAGTCAGAAACGGAAAAAAGTCACTTTTTTTTTAAAATTCATGGTAAAAAGGCTTGTAACCGGTATTTTCTGTGATAGAATATGCGATTTGAGAACGTTAGTGAACAAAAAATTTAATATCTTGAAGAAAAAAAAATTTCGGTTGGATTTTCGGACCGGAAGTCGGATCTGTGAATTCTGGAGTTTTTTAAAATTCATGGTAAAAAGACTTGTAACCGGTATTTTCTGTGATAGAATATGCGACTTGAGAACAATAGTAAAGGCCAAAATTCGATATCTTAAAGAAAAATAAATTTCGGTTGAATTTTCGGACCGGAAATCGGATCTGCGAATTCTGGAATCTGAAATGGAAAAAAGTCACTTTTTTAAATTCATGGTAAAAAGACTTATAACCGGTATTTTCTGTGATAGAATATGCGACTTGAGAACAATAGTGAAGGCAAAAATTCGATATCTTAAAGAAAAAAAAAATTATTTTGGTTTTTCCGACCGGAAGTCGGTTCTGTGAATTCTGTGAAAAAATCTATGAAAAGTCTATATCACGTTATTAATTAAAGAAATTGCTATTTTTTTTCTTCAGATACGAGGGAAAGAATTGCGAAATCAATATCGACGAGTGCATAGACAATCCTTGTCTGAATAACGGAAAGTGCTACGATAATTACGGTAGTTATGTTTGCAACTGCCCGGACGGTTTTGAGGGCCAGAACTGCGAGTTTAATTTGAACGAGTGCCTGTCCTTGCCTTGCGCGAACGGTGGTACCTGCGTTGACGAAGTGGGCTCGTACCGTTGCAATTGCCCTGCGGGTTTCGCGGGCAAACACTGCGAACGAAAGGGACAATGTGAGAATGCAGCCTGCCCTTCAAATAGCATTTGCCTCGAAGTTTCCTCCGGTCTTCAATGCGTCTGCAAGCCAGGATTTATGGGAAATCCACCAAATTGTACCGTCAACTACTGCGCCAGCAATCCCTGCACCAATGGAGGTACCTGCAACAGTGACAAAGATGGATACAATTGTACCTGTCCTCCCGAATGGAAAGGTAGGCATTTCGCAGAATATTATTTTATATATATAGAAAATTATTACACGCATGTTTACCCTCACAAAATGCATGATATTCGAGTATATATAGTAATGTTATAGAAATATCATATCATGGAAATATCGATAAAATCTTTTTTCAAGACGATTTTTATCCAATCGGATTGCTTCTGATTCTCAAATTCATTAGAACTACGGTTAACCGAAGACAAGTTAACCAACGAGCGGATATGACGCATTCGCTTCCTGTCCTTGATGTACTAGCCATTTTATTCAGAAACCGTAGATAATCTTGACATACAAAAAAAAAATAAACGAACGGAAATTCAAGAAATCATCTATTTGCAAAATATTTTATCTAAAATCCATATCGTATGCTATCAGTTCCGATTTTTTATATAACATTTACTAATTAAATAATTAAATGTTTAAAAAAACTGGTAAAAATAAACCGTTCAATATAAAGAACTACAATTTCTCTTGCAGTTTTTAATATTTAAACAAGAAAATTATATGCTTTAATTGATTCCCATCAATCAAACAATAGTAGTCGTCGACTGTCGTTGTTATCAATCAAAATATTTGTATGCTTCCACTTAAAACGGATTATCCGTAATTACAATTAATTGAGCCCAATCCACAAGCTAAGAATAAAAACATGATTTTCACATTACTTATTCTCAATAAAAGTCGAGCCATAGTTCTGACTTTTTTCCTATCCTCTCTATCAAGTCGCCACTGCGCCTCTTAATACTAGTCTCTAAACATTTTTCCAATGGATACCGTAAATCAATAACCGAATAATCTAACGCAATGCTTACAATTTTATTCACTAACAATAATACTAATTTATCATCAGTGCTTATCTCAATTAATTGACATTTTTTCTCAACATATCGTCTCTTTTGTCGTACAATGTGTGTCACGTGTGTTCTGTGTTGCTTTGTCTCGTTTGCCACGGCCCTGTAGGACCGACTTGTCATACTCCCGCATCGGAATGGTGTTCCGATTGTTTCAACGGTGGATCTTGCGTGGAAACGGTCTATGGAATAATGTGCCAATGTCCGAGATTCTGGACGGGTCCGCAATGCAAGGATCCGGTCACCTGTCGTGATATGCCTTGCAAGCAAGCGTCAGCTTGTCACGACTACGTAAGTTCCCCCGAGCTTTACGTTTCCAAAAATCATAGAAGCTTCTCACTAGATTGATTTAAGAAAAAAAAATCGTTGATGGTGGTCTTTGTTTTCACACTACATATTTTCGTTTCCTCATTTTTATTCATTGTCGCTTTCGTTGTCGTTGGACGTTGTGATTTAGCCCGGTGGTTACTACTGCAACTGCGAACCTGGATGGACTGGACCCGAATGTGCAATCGACATTGATGAATGCTCGAGTGATCCTTGTCGCAACGGCGGCGTTTGCATCGATCATTTCAACAGCTACTACTGCCAGTGTCTTCCTGGTTACACTGGTAAAGCTACGACACCCTTAACACTCATCGTTCTATGTTGCTTTTCTTGTTGTACTAATTTGTCTGGATCGATAATAATGAAATATTCGGAGCTACATGGAAAATTGATAAATTTCAGAGACTCGTAACAGAATTGATAATATATTCAATAGCTTTTTTTAGTTTGATAAAAATACTAAATTATTTTCATACGAGGAAAAAATAAGCTACTACTGCCAGTGTCTTGATGATTACACTGGTAAAGCTACAACACCCTTAATACTGATCGTTCTATGTCGCTTTTCTTGTTGTACTAATTTGTCTGGATCTATAATAATGAAATATTCGGAGCTACATGGAAAATTAATAAATTTCAGAGACTTTTAACAGAATTGATAATATATTTAATAGCTTTTTTGAGTCTGATAAAAATACTAAATTATTTTCATACGAGGAAAAAATAAGCTACTACTGCCAGTCTCTTCCTGATTACACTGGTAAAACTCGTTGTATGTCGCTTTTCTTGTTATGCTCATTTGTCTAAATCGACAATAATAGAATATTTGGAGCTACGTGGAAAATTGATAAATTTCAGAGACTTTTCACAGAATTGATAATATATTCAATAGCTTTCTTGAGTCTGACAAAAATACTAAATTATTTCCATATGTTTATTGTCAAAATAAGAAAAAATAAGCTACTACTGCCAGTGTCTTCTTGATTACACTGGCAAAGCTACAACACCCTTAATACTGATCGTTCTATGTCGCTTTTCTTGTTGTACTAATTTGTCTAGATCGATAATAATGAAATATTCGGAGCTACATGGAAAATTAATAAATTTCAGAGACTTTTAACAGAATTGATAATATATTTAATAGCTTTTTTGAGTCTGATAAAAATACTAAATTAATTTAATACGAGGAAAAAATAAGCTACTACTGCCAGTCTCTTCCTGATTACACTGGTAAAACTCGTTGTATGTCGCTTTTCTTGTTATGCTCATTTGTCTAAATCGACAATAATAAAATATTCGGAGCTACATGGAAAATTGATAAATTTCAGAGACTTTTCACAGAATTGATAATATATTTAATAACTTTTTTGAATCTGATAAAAATACTAAATTATTTCCATACGATTATTGTCAAATTAAGAAAAAATAAGTTACTACTGCCAGTATCTTCCTGATTATACTGGCAAAGATACAACACCCTTAATACTGATCGTTCTATGTCGCTTTTCTTGTTGTGCTAATTTGTCTGGGTCGATAATTATAAAATATTCGGAGCTACATGGAAAATTGATAAATTTCAGAGACTCGTAACAGAATTGATAATATATTCAATTGCTTTTTTGAGTCTGATAAAAATACTAAATTATTTTCATACGAAGAAAAAATAAGCTACTACTGCCAGTGTCTTCCTGATTATACTGGTAAAGCTGCAACATCCTTAATACTGATCGTTCTATGTCGCTTTTCATGCGCTAATTTGTCTGGGTCGATAATTTTAAAATATTCGGAACTACATGGAAAGTTGATAAATTTCAGAGACTTTTAACAGAATTGATAATATATTCAATAGCTTGTTTGTGTCTGACAAAAATACTAAATCATTTCCATACGTTTATTATCAAAACAGGAAAAAATTGTCAGATCAATATCGACGAGTGTCTATCGCAACCTTGTCTTCATCATGGCACCTGTATCGATGGAACGAATGGCTACACCTGCAACTGTACTCAGGATTTTATGGGCGACAACTGCGAGCGCGAGTACGATGCTTGCGCCGTAAATCCTTGCCAAAACAATGGAACATGCACTCTCACTTCGCGATCCAGACGTGAATTTGTTTGCGACTGTCCTCGTGGCTTTGAGGGAAAAGTATGCGATGTCGATGTGGACGACTGCATCGGCGTTGTATGCCCCGAGGATAGAACTTGCGTCGATGGTATTGCCGGATTTGAATGCAAATGCAAGGACGGTTACAGGGAACCGAATTGCACTCTTATCGTCGATCACTGTCTTACGAAACCTTGCAACAATGGAACCTGCTACGATCTTGGCGAACAAGGATTCGATTGCAAATGCAACGAAGGTTACAGGGGTAAATATATAGATTTTCTTAAATATATTAACCGCGATTTCTCAACAATTTAGTGTAAGATTCAAGAAGAAATCGAACTACCGAATATTGACTAACTATTGGATCATTTTTACGATACCTTTTCTGCGAAAAGAGTCATAAACCCGTAAAATTGCTTAATAACAACAAACCATTGTGTTTCTTTAAATTGCAGGCCAAGTTTGCGACGCTGACATTAACGAGTGTGAGATACTCGGTAACGCGTCGTGTAACAATGGCATTTGTGTTAACACTATGGGAAGTTACAATTGTTTTTGTCGTCCGGGTTTTTCGGGCGACCACTGCGACATCGATATAAACGAGTGTCTCTGCGGTCCTTGTAAGAACAACGCTACCTGTATCGACAAGATCAATACCTTCGAGTGTGTATGTCCACCTGGTTACGAGGGTAAAACTTGCGATACTGATGTTAACGAGTGCGAAAGCAATCCTTGCCTCAACGACGCAGCTTGCATCGATCAAATTGCAGCATATGCTTGCGTTTGTTCGCCCGGTTTTACCGGACAAAATTGCCAGACAAATATCGACGATTGTAATCCTCAGCCTTGTCTCAATCATGGAAAATGTATAGACGGTATAAACAATTATACTTGCGACTGCAACAACACAGGATTCGAAGGTTTTCACTGCGAGAACAATATCGACGATTGTCTGTCAAATCCTTGCGTTAACGAGGCTATCTGCGTAGACGACATCAAGACCTACAAGTGCCAATGTTATCCCGGCTATACAGGACAGAACTGCGAAATCGATATCGACGAGTGCGAAGGCTCGCCCTGTCAGTACAACGGTACTTGTCTTGAACGATCTAATCAAGAATTATACAAGAGCGATTCACGAACATTGCCCGCTATTTTCACCCAGAACTTCAGCTATGCCAATGCTAGCGGGTTAGTACCAAAAACATTATTTCCTAGATATATTTCTTTGCGTATCGTAAATTAAGTCATAATTAATGATGTTCATTGACTCAAAAAAAAAGGTTTTTTTTTACTCGTCACACCAAAAAACTATAGTCTATAATTATACTCTATCTAATCATTTTTAAATCTGAAAAAATTCTGAAAAATACAGTTTCATATATAGAAATGTTTGTCAAGTCATCCATAGTAGATTTATTTTTTTATAATTTTATTAAATCAAAAAAGCTCAAAAACTATAAGAAAAAAAAATCTTGCCCATTTTGGCTATAAGCTAGAAAATTTTGATGTTCAACAATGTATTTTTCAGATTTTTAAATTATGGCACTCGACATTTCACTTTGAAAAAATATTTAAAAAAAAATTTGCATAGAAAAAAAAGAAAATAAAAATCTGGTGCATTTAAGGGTCTAACCAATTCTACAAAAAAATGATCCAGGTCAAACCGGTCTAGAATGCCCCATATGCTGACTCTATTTAGTAATTTATATTTCTCTGATGGTCACAAACGTTCATTATTGTATTCTTTTATTATTTTTCGTCGTTCCTTGTGGAGCATAGATAAAGTTTAATGGAAATCGTATATTAAGTCTAAATTGAAAATCAATCGAATGCGAAATCAATGTATTTTCGTTTTACAGATACGAATGCCTGTGTGTGCAAGGTTTAACAGGAAAGAACTGTGAAATAAATATAAATGAGTGCGAGAGCAGTCCATGCCTCGCTGGCTCGTGCCTCGATAGAATTGGCGGTTACACCTGCGAATGCGACGAAGGTTTTGAGGGCGACCACTGTCAACACGATATCGACGAGTGCAAGAGATACACGCCTTGCGAACACGGAAGTTGCACGGACGGCAGAGCCGATTACTTCTGTACGTGCGAGCCCGAGTACGGTGGCAAAAATTGCTCGGTCGCGCTTATCGGCTGCCAGGGCAACGCCTGCCAGAACGGTGGCACGTGCTGGCCCTATCTCGTCAATGAAACGAAACACATGTTCAACTGCACCTGCCCTCATGGTTTCCACGGAGAAACTTGCAATAACGTGAGTTACGATTTTAATTCAATATTAAATGAAAAATAAGATATCCAAGCCAACTTACCATCGATTATTATTCGGAAAACGCTTCACAATGATAAATAAATATTTTAAAAAATGTGGAATGGTGACATTTTTTAAACACCACATTGATCATTTAAAATATTCTTAATCAGATCAATCAAAGAAGGTGTTTTTTAAAAATAGTGTGATGCTTGATGTTTTCAAACGGATATAATCCTTTGAGGATATATGTGCCAAAAAAGTTGAAGGAAATGTGAAGAAGCCGCGCAAAGAAAATAATAAACGTCAATATTTTGTTTTTTTGGTTTTTCGTCTTAATTTTTTATTCCCATGTCAGTGTCGGCAGATAAACAAAATATAATGCACTTTTTTTTATGCAGTCAAACAGAAACTTGTTGTGGCACAAATATCCTTAAATAAAAATGATACTTTAATATTTTATAAATGGATTAACTTGAAAATTGGACATTGTGTCTAATTCGTTTAATGATTACCCGCATGTTTACGTTATAAGACGATGTTGAGAAGAGAAGAGGTGGGTGCCGTAAAAGAATAGCCTCTAGGTGAAAAGAGTAGAAAATAAATAAGTCTCGGAATTATTGGACAAAGCCATTAACTCCGATTGCTCTGATAAATCAGGTAACGACGATGTCTCTGAGCGGTAACGCTTTCGTAATGGTCAATACAACGAGGGACGAGGGCTACGACATTCAATTCCGCTTTAGGACAACTCTGCCCAACGGTCTTCTGGCAATGGGCACAGGTTTGACGTTCTACATACTCGAGCTGGTAAATGGAAAGCTCAATCTTCACTCGAGCATTCTCAACAAGTGGGAAGGAGTTTTCATAGGAAGTGGATTGAACGATTCCAACTGGCAGAAAGTTTTTGTAGCTATTAACGCTACGCATCTTGTACTTTCCGCTAACGAGGAACAAACCATTTATCCCATCAATCTCAACGAGGGATCAAACGTAATGCCAACTTCTTTCCCAACGACTTACGTTGGTGGAACGATCAGTTATCTTAGAAAATTGACCCACGGACCGCCCTTCTTCGTCGGATGTACTGAGGATGTCGTAATCAACGGCGAATGGGTATGTTTCGCTTCGAAATTTAATTTTTCAGTTTCTCACGATAAATTTTAATTTTCAATTTTTTTTTGTGAGCTGTAATTTAATTTCACTAATTAACGAGCGGATAAAAATCGAAATTGCACTTCTCCTTATTCGTAATTTTACACAATAACACGTCGTCGTCATATTCTCAGTATAACTTTTTATTTGCTTATATATGGGGCATTATACACCGATCGGACCACCTTTTACGATGACGGTCGTCGATATAGTTGATTATTTTCATAATCATTCAACTGCGGAGGAGTTGAATAATTTTTTCAATAAATTTGCATAAAAGTATACTTCAAAATGAAAAGCTTTCATATACGTTTTTTTTTACAATACGATTTATATCCAAGTTTTTAAACGCAATTATTCGAGCAATTTTTAGAAATTTACAAGTACGCGAATTATGATATGAAAAATTAAATTAAAAAAAATGAGCATGCTCCATCCATTCGAGTGAATGACTATAAAAATAATCAACTATATCAACGACGGTCCTGATAAAAGGTGGTCCGATCGATGTATAATGCCCGACATACCTACATTTTTTAATTTCTACAATTATTTTTGGTACAGATTTACTCCCAAATGGATTCAAAGTCAGTTCTAATGGAGCACGTGGAGCCAGGTTGTCCTCGTGAAGCTCAATGTTCCCCAAATCCTTGCAAAAATGGTGGTCACTGTACGGATCGTTGGCGAGATTTTTCGTGCATGTGCGAGCGTCCTTATCTCGGCCACACGTGTCAATACAACATGACAGCGGCGACTTTCGGTTACGAGAACATAACAAACGGTTACGTGACGGTAAAAGTATCGGATACTGCTCGTCGTTCGGTCCGTTCGATTGTCGATATTTCGATGTTCATTCGAACTCGCGAGCAACGCGGTGACATATTTTATCTCGGTTCCGAGCCGAATCCGCAATCAGAGACAAAATCTCTGGAAAAGACTTACATAGCCGCGCAGCTCGAGGGCGGCGAATTACTCGTGAGAATTCAATTCAACGGTACAGAGGCTTATACTGTAGGCGGCGTTAAGCTCAACGACGGCAACAATCATCTTATCCAAGTAATTAGAAACATAACGCTTGTACAAGTGAAAATAAATGGCACGGAATACTTCAGAAAAACGATAAGCGCTTCCGGACAACTGAACGTCACGGTTTTGTATCTCGGAGGATTACCGCAAGCCTCGAGATACATTCGTCAGGTGGACAATCGACAGATGGATTTGCAGCTCGCGCCTCAAGTCAATTTCAAAGGGATCATTCAAGACGTTCAAATATCAAACGGCGTAGCGACTATGGTCGTCGAAATTTATCCCCTCAAAGCCAACGACATACCACCACCGATACAATTTGGTACCGTAACTTTTGACAAAGAAAAAGTCCTGGAAGGTGCGATATCCGACAATGTATGTGACAGTAGTCCCTGTTTTCACAATGGTACTTGCCACGTGACGTGGAACGATTTTTGGTGCCAATGTCCGAGAGGATACACCGGAAAAACTTGTCAGGAGATGGAATTTTGCCAGCTTCAGGATTGTCCCAGTGGCTCGAAATGTCAGAATCTTGACGACGGTTACGAATGCATCGCAAATGCAACTTTCGATGGACTCAGCACATCTTTTACTTATGTTTATGAACAACTTGAGGCTAAGAACGTAACGGAAACGTCGATAGACACGATAGAGATAACTTATAGATCAAATAGTGGTGGAACTTTGATGCACATGGCGCGAGAAACTGGTGATCAACATTTTACCGTTTCACTTTACAAGGACATGATTACAGTCGCGTGGAAACTTGATATGCAGAATCAGGACACTATCAGCTTTGGAAAGGAAGAACCTGATGGTAATTGGACATCGATCGTTCTGAAATTGAGCGATAATATGCTGAGCTGCGGATATATGGCTAATCCTATCGATGAAACTACCACGCATAACAGCGCCAAGTTTGACTTTGAACTTTGGTACCAGCTTCTCGAAAGTGGCACCGTTACTTTAGGCGGTCTGGCGGATATCACGTGGGATAAGAATAGCTATGTTACTGTCGAAACCGAGAGACAATCCGTCGAGAATCGCGAAGGACTCGATGGAAATTCTGTCGAATTTGCGGATCGCAGACTCACCACTGCGACACCGATGCATGGAATGATGTCAGGTAAATTTTTCATGATTTTATTTTCATTGAATTACCCATTATAGAATAGTATTAAAGAATTATTAGCAAAAACTAATTTTATTTTTTCCGTTTTACTAACCTTTGAAGAAACTATCATCAAATTTCGTTGATTTGTTTAGAAGCTCATATAACAATACCTTTTTCTCTGGCCCAATACATTTTTAAAAACAATATATTTTACTATTAATATAATCTTTTTTAAAAGGTCCTTGTCCCGTTCACTAGAGAAAGAAAACAGTGACTTTGAATATTATCTCGAAGCATTCGAAATAGAGTTGCGAAAAACTATTTGTTTAAAAGTATCCGAATATCTATCATCAAATTTCGTTGATTTGTTCAGAAGCTCATATAACAATACCTTTTTCTCTGGTCCAATACATTATTTAAAACAATATATTTTACTATTAATATAATATTTTTTAAAAGGTCCTTGTCCCGTTCATAGAGAAAGATAACAGTGACTTTGAATATTATCTCGAAGGATTGCAACTAGAGTTGCAAAAAACTATTTGTTTAAAAATGTCCGAATATACTCGCCAATTAAAAATATAATCTCTATGATACAATAAATAAAACGGCTAATTTTTCAGGCGAGCCCTTCAAAGGTTGTCTCGGTCAGGTTCGCATTGGCAACATGCTTCTGCATTACTTCACCTATGACGAAGTCTATCGCAACGCTAATTTCACCCCGATGGAGTATCTTTCGCTTCGGCGAAACAATGAGACTAATACCGACAACATAGGTTGCCAATTGTGCTTCGAGAAGGATTGCAAGAATTCGGGTCACTGTCGCGATGTTCTTAACAGTTATGTCTGCGAATGTCCGCCTGGCTACGCACAGGACGATTGTTCGATAGATATTGACGAATGTGCCGATGCCAAATGCCAAAACGGTGCAACTTGTATAGATGGGATCGCAAATTATACCTGCGCGTGCAAGGATGGCTGGCAAGGCTGGTTGTGAGTATTAAATTATATTTCATACATAAAATGATTCCAATTCATTAACATAATCCAGCTGTCTGCTTAATTAATTTAAAGATGATTTCACCTCAGTCACAAAGAGGTGTATTATTATTAGTTTTTCATACGAAGAAATTGTATAAAAAATCTAATGATATTTAATGTTCGTAACAATATTTTGATCATATAAAAAAAATCTCTAACTTCGAATCTAAAAAATTATCATGGGAAAAGGGAGATAAAAATTATTTATTTTTTTCGACAATTTGCTGAAGTTTCATTCACATAATCAAAATTCCGACATTATTAATCAATTGTACGCGTTTTTTTCCTGGTTACGAAGACTAAAATATACATTTTTGCCAATATGGGTTAATTGTGATGGGCACTGATATAATCGTATTTTCACGTTATTGCAGATGCGAAAAAGACATCAACGAGTGCGTAACGAGAGGACCATGTGAACACGACGGTGTTTGCGTTAATCTGCCGGGTTCGTTCCGCTGTGAGTGTCCTGATCAGTTTACTGGCGATCGGTGCCAAAACTTTAGACTAATACGATGCGAGAACGAACCGTGCAAAAACGGTTCGACCTGCAGTGATATTATCAACGAGAGAACCGGAGACAATTTCACTTGCTCCTGTCTGCCAGGGTACGAAGGAACTCTGTGCGATGTTGCTTACTGTGAAGTGCAGAAGTGTCAACACGGTGGCAGATGCGAATTCCGCTATGATGTAAGTCGTAAAAATACAAATACTTCATTAAAAAAACCTGGCAATTGAAATTGTCACGTTGCTTACCCGTTATGGCCAATTTAATTTTAAACCAAATTGTAGTTTCCAAAATTATGAATTTTTTTTATATTTTAATTTTGTTTTGAAATTTCAAAATTTAAAGAAAAAATCAAAATTGAAGAAAAAATTCATAATTTTGGAAACTACAATTTGTTTTAAAATCAAGTTGGTCATAGAAGTAAAAACGGAAGCAAAAAAGAACTTAAAATACTACCACTTGCTTTGCATACTGAAAAGTCACCTTTATTTTTGAGCTCACCTAAAAAACGGATGTTTCGTAGATTAAAAATCGCAATTCGTTCTATCTATAATTAAAAATCGCAATTGGATCTATAATTTAATCGTGTTATTATAGAAATAAAATCAAAATCGTTAAAAAAAAATAATTCGCTAGACCTACTACTCTTTTGCAATAGCATCGTACGATGTTCTAATGTTTTACACCTTTTTAGAACTTTGTTAAGACTCCGCAATGCAACTGTCCTGCTGGATATACCGGCCTCTATTGCGAGACTAACATCGATGACTGCGCCCCGGATCTCGAAGGCAACGTTCCCTGCAAGAATGATGGAAAGTGCTACGATGGTATCAACAGCTATACGTGCAACTGCTCCCAGACTGGCTACACTGGGCCGGACTGCTCCATCGATATCGACGAATGTCGAGTTCAAAAGACTTTCTGCGGTCATGGAGTTTGCCAGAATCTCCCTGGAACTTACAGATGCGCCTGCAAAACCGGCTATTGTGGATATGATTGTACAATGGAAGATCCCTGCGCTAGAGAGGTAAGTTTATTATAATTTTCTCTCTTTCTCATCGAAATAGTATATTCGCAGTATTATTTATTTATTTATTTATTGTTCGGTGAACGGGGCAAGCCCCTTGACAGAAATCATACAATAATGGCAAAAACAAAGTAATTCAACAAGTAACACAAAAAAAGAAGAATAACACAATGATGGGAGAAAAAAACAAAAAGAAAAAAAATACAGAGGTCCTATAGAGACTCCGTTTCTACGTCTGCTATTACGATTGGTACTTCCTTTAGTTAGTTATTACTTCAATATTTACCTATTAAGATTACTTTTTTCTTTAAGTATCTCTCCAATATTAAAACGTTATTTTTATCTCTGTTATTCTACCGATTCTCTCATAGGTATTATTTAATTCTTAAATTTTTGTTGCACATTCATTATACTTTATATTATTTTCTGTTATTTCATTTTTGTACTTGAACAAAAGTTTACTAGGGCATAAATAAACAACAATCAATCAATCTCTCTAATAAATTATTTTATTGGCCGCGATTTTAATTTTGCACTTTTCTTTTTTCGTTGCAGGATTATTGTCAGAACGGTGGTACTTGCGAGTGCGTTGAAGTTACGGGATATACGTGTCACTGCACCGCGGAATATAGAGGACAAAATTGTACAGAAGTGAGTAGTACCTGCAATAAAAAATGTTTGCTTGAAGAACATGGTGGCCGCGGTCAGGGAAAGCTGGGAAAACCGGGAAAAGTCAGGGAAATAAAAAATTGATCAGGGAATCAGGGAATATCGGAATTAGCCAGGGAAAAAGTAGATTGTTGCCAAAGTTTCAATAACTGAATAAATATCCATAAAAGAAAGACTTGAAAAAAAAAACAACCAAAAAATATTTGAAAAGACAAAAAAACAAATAAAAATTGATATAAAGACTACAACATAAATCTATTCGAACAAATCGAAGCACTCAACAAAAAAGTTTAAAAAGTGTTATATATTACTAAAATAAGTATTACACGTCACATCAGTATTTAATCGCATTTAAAGCATTATAATTCCAAAGAACGTTTATGTTTTGAAAGAGAAAATATATCTTCAAAAGTACTATTCGTTGTTGATCGAGAAATAAATAACTTATCAAAAACACGTATCTGTTTCTAATACATTTTTTTTTATTCGCGTTATAATTTTTTTAGTAGATGTCCTTAAAATTTCGGTCAGGGAAAAATAAGGGAAAAGTCAGGGAATTTTTTCCGAAAAAAAACGGCTACCATGAAAAATTTTCACTAATTTAAATGCTTCTCTTTCAGTCGGAACACTTTTTGGGAAGTCAAGCGCTGGATATTGCGGTGATTGTGGGACCAATAGTGGGCGTACTATTTCTCATTGCGGCAGGATCATTAATAGCGTTGTTTATGATGGCGCGAAAAAAGAGAGCTACACGAGGTACGTACAGCCCGAGCGCACAAGAATTCAGTAATCCGAGAGTCGAAATGGACAACGTGATGAAACCACCACCGGAAGAAAGATTAATTTGAAGAGGCAGAAGCAGAAGCATCAGGACGCACCTGGTTACTGCTCAATCGTTTATCCTAGTCCGCCGTGTATGTCATTATTTATCTGCATCTCGACCGACAAATTTGTGCAAAGTTTTAGATAACATCCACGGTTTTATGCGACGTACCCACAACGACGAAAGGTTTTTTCCCATTATTTTCTAGTCCGCATCGCAATTTCTCGAGACCGAATAAATTTTCGTTTTATGAGACGCCGTGCAGTGACCGAAAAAGTAAACTGACCGAACGTTAAATTTTTATTAAATTGCACAGAACTGAGACACTTGCATATCATTTTTTAAAAAATGTTTTGATGACGTGTTGTTCGAAGAATCGACTGATACATAGATGAACGGAGTTTTTTTTACGATGTTTCTTCTCAGATTTTCATTAACGCGGCGTGAAAACTTTGTACTTCTTGTAAAACCTTTCAAAGTGTACTTAACGGCAACTAATCAAGTGTCCTTATTAAGATTTTTTATAATAATCGAAACGAAGCTCCACGAGCTTCAAGGCCCGTCCATTTGAAAGTGCCTAGTGTATTTTACTCACGATAGTTCATAATTGTAATAGGCATTTACGGATACTTGAAGGACATTCCGAAAATATATGTGGTACTATACTGTAATTATTAATAATTAATATCGGAGATTATCCGAAGCATAATGTGACCAACGCTATCTCACGATAAGTAAAAACACTCGCTCGACAAGATGTTTCGAGCGAGAGATATACATAACGTAAATTTAACGTGCTGTCGAGAAGCTATGAATGTTTAATTGCGAACAATGTTGAAGGTGACAAAAAGAAAAAGATGATAAGCGCGTTGTATTTAATGTAATCGCATCGACGTACCGCGAAATTTAATGAAATTTCGTCGTCCCGTCGTGCTTGTTAATTTTGTACATAGTGTAGATTGTAAGTTACCAAGATTATTCAACGGTTTTATCGAATAGGATTTTATATGAATTTAGTTAACATTTAACGTGTTATTTGGTATATAATATTTACTATTGTGACCAAAGTAATTGAGCGAGGAATGAACTCCAATTGTAATATGATAACTCTGCGAAAATTGTAATTTATAAAGAAAAAAAAAAGGAAGAAGAGATGATACGAACGCAATTGATAATTGCTAGGCTCGAAAATAAATCGTGAATAACTTCTCACGTGGATATGTAAGATCTATTTTATGTTGCAAGACTGAAGTGTGTGCATCTTGGTTGTTTTAACGAAATATATAATATCCAATTGACCAATGGAGCTCGAGTGTTCTGATATCAGACTGGATGATTCTGAGATTGCTAAATTAAGACATTTACGATTGTTAGTCGTAGTGACGATCATCTTAACCGAATGGTTAAATGTACAAAAACGAAATAAACATTCGAAGACTTACATAAACGTTTATTTTCTCCGTCATTAATTCCCAAACATTTCTATTGACTTTTTCATTTCATATATTCAGAATTCTTTTACAATTTGTATGAAAAAAACTATGAATTCAAAACATCTTATCTTATTCCTTTAAAAAAAATCTTTATTTTCACATTAATTCCACGAGCATTGGAATTAAAATACAATTACCCCAGCAAGTGATAAAATTTTACACAATATACAGTTCGTCAAATAAATATAAGCTGGGTAACAATATTAACATATACGATTCAAAAATTCTATTATAAATTACGTAATGTCCTTTTTATCGATCAATATTGCAGTTGGGACTTATTTATCGGTCCATTGAGACTAGAAAAACTTGTTATTATATCCATCCAAGTTTCTTTCCGTTGATTTTACTCAACTTATCGCGGGATAATTTGTCAAAGAACAAAAGTCCTGCCGCACGTTCGATACTTTCTGGTGGTACCTGTTACAAAAAATGTTAAATTAGTTTATTAATTACGAAAAACAGGTTGTTTTTTTTTAATTTCTAATCACATTAAAGATGTAGGAGCGCTATGGGGTGCGCAACTTCCTGAAAAGTCAGAATTCAGAGAGAAATTCGAACACTTGTCGATGGAATAAAAATCTGAAAAAAATCAAGCATACAAAAGGTACTGAAAAGATTAATTTTGCATATTAATTATTGCAAAATGCTATTAACAGATAGGTGAAAAAAAATTGTTCAACAAATTATCCGTCAACTTAACTTTTTTTTCGAATGAAAATGATTCGTTAATTTTTCTGAATACGTGTGAATTTTTTCAGAATTTTTTCTAATCATCGAAATTTCGTTTTTTTGGAATTCATTTTTTTTAAATGCATGTTAAGTCGCGAATTTTTCATATGTGCTTGTCACAAAACCACCCATTACACCCAAGAAGTTTCGAAACGATTAATCAAATAGATTCAGAAAAAAACCGCAATTTTCAAACATTAGACAAAATTCTGAAAAAATTCATACGTATTCAGAAAATTTAACGAATCATTTTCATTTGAAAAAAAAGTTAGGTTGACGGATAATTTGTTAAACAACTTTTTTTCACCTATGTGTTAATAACATTTTGCAATTATTAATATGCAAAATTAATCTTTTCCGCACCTTTTGTATGCTTGATTTTTTTCAGATTTTTATTCCATCGAGAAGTGTTCGAATTTCTCTCTGAATTCTCACTTTTCAGGAAGTTGAGCACCCCATCGCGCTCCTACATCCTTAACCACCTGAAAATTTGTGAGAGGCGTGTTATCGTCTATAGGCGCATTCGGCATCACAAACGCTTCCATCTCCAATTTCGAATCTTGAGTTTCTCCGACGACAACTTTATAGAAATGAGTTGGAACAGCGACGTGATTTGTTCCTATAACTTCGTAGCGAACGTACTTTTTACCGTCAGCTTCTTTCCTAAATAAAGAAGAGAAAAATTGGATCGTTTATTTTTTTTACTGCTGGATGATACAATGTACATTCGTAAATTTACATTTTCGTTCAAAAAGTATATACGTACTTTGGTAAATATAATGGTCCGGTACAGACGTAAACGTTGTTATAAACTTTGGTCAATTTTCTAACATATTTTTCTAATCTGTTCCAAGAGTGTCGATTAAAACCCACGCCGACTTGAGGTGCCATGTTCGACAGAAAGAACGTTTGCTCTATGTGTTCTTGAGACAGTTTGTGATTACCAGCAGCGGCCAAATGGCCTCGGTCATAGCCGCTTCCCTTGTAGTCGGTGTTTTCAGATCTGTTTGGAACTATAATCGTTATTTTCCAAAAGGCCTTTGATCGGAATTAAGATAAATTCATTTTTAAACAAATTTCTGATTTATTATATATTGTAATACAAATAAAACAAAGATTAGTTTTATCGTTATTTTTTAAAATTTATATAATTTGACTAGTAGTCAAAACTACCTTAAGGGTAATTAAATCTGAATTTTTAGAAAATCGTTCTTAGAAATTCTTCGAGAACCCAAATCATTTGTTACCACATAAAAATCGGTAAAAAATATAATCGTCATTTTCCAAAAAGTCTTTGATCGGAATTAAGATAAATTCATTTTTAAACAAATTTCTGATTTATTATATATTGTAATAAAAATAAAACAAAAATTAGTTTTGTTTTTTTTTTTAAGTTTAAATCATTTGACTAGTAGTCAAAATTACCTTAAGGAGTCTGAATTTTTATAAAATCGTTTTTAGAAATTCTTCGAGAAACCAAATCATTTGTTACCGCATAAAAATCGGAAAAACATATTATAATCGTTATTTTCCAAAAAGCCTTTGATCGGAAGTAAGATAAATTCATTTTTAAACAAATTTCTGATTTATTATATATTGTAATACAAATAAAACAAAGATTAGTTTTAATGTTATTTTTTTAAGTTTACATCAATTTGACTAGCAGACAAAATTACCTTAAGGGATCTGAATTTTTAGAAAATCGTTCTTAGAAATTCTTCGACAAACCAAATCATTTGCTACCGCATAAAAGTCGGTAAAAAAATACTATAATCGTAATTTTCCAAAAGGAATTTGATCGGAATTAAGATAAATGAATTTTTAAACAAATTTCTGATTTATTATATATTGTAATACAAATAAAACAAACATTAGTTTTATTGTTATTTTTTTAAGTTTACATCAATTTGATTAGTAGACAAAATTACCTTAAGGGATCTGAATTTTTAGAAAATCGTTCTTAGAAATTCTTCGAGAAACCAAATCGTTAGTTACCGCATAAAAATCGGTAAAAATACTATAATCATTATTCTCCAAAAGGCCTTTGATCGGAATTAAGATAAATTAATTTTTAAACAAATTTCTGATTTATTATAAATTATAATGTACGTAATTTATTATAAATTATAATGTACGTAAAACACAGATTTGTTTTATCGCTACTTTTTTATTTTGTTGTATTGCATAAAAATCGGTAAAAAAAATTACATAATTTTTTTATAATTAATTAATGCCACATGCTATCATCAAACCTCGCATTTACGATTATAAAAATATTTTACTAAAATAAGGCGCAGTAGCTACATTAAAACTCCAAAAATCGAGACACAACATTTAACGCATAAAGTATTTTTAATAATTTTGGCATTTTCAGAAAAAAATCCATAGGAATGCCTAAAGGTCATAAAAAAGAAAGTTTTCTAATGATTTAAAAATATCAAATACTAAAAGAAAAATCTTCTGTCATTTGTTGCTCCGTTTGCATACTGAAAAGTTCATCCTTATTTTCGAACTCACCTAAAAAACGGATGTATACTTTCGTCAGGTTTAAAATCGCAATTCGATCTATCGACATTTTCCTGATACTTCAATCTGTCTTTCGTGAGATGCTCAAAAACCCAGTGAGCGACTCTGTTGCGTCGATCGTAGGAAAGAACGAAATCATCGTAGGATCTTACGGTGTCGAGGCCAGGAAAACCGAAGCGCATTATCTGTTGCAATGTTTTGTTATCGAAGGTTGTGTTAACAGCAATTTTCGTTGTTATCTCGTTCTCACTAAATATCAATTAAGTAACGCTTGTGCAGAGTGCAATAAAAAAAAAAGTATAGCAGACGAAACTCACTTCGGAAACTCTCGAAGCTGTTGTTGATAATTTGGAGCCCATGTCTGTCGATTTGTCGGAAGGTACAATAGGAGATGCTGCGGAAACTGTACCAAAAATTGGCAGACCGGGCATACGCGGGATGGTTAGGTTTGGCACTGCAAACTCGCAATTGTCTCCTTCCTCGGCCTTCGAGTGTCGTACACGTTCAAAATTAATTCCGGCATACCATCCACCCAAGCCAACACTCGCTAGGACCGAAATCCTTCCGGCTATTCCTATGCCACTTCTCATTTTTTTAGACTTTTACCCAGTTGCGTAAAAAAAAATTAGAAGTAACTATTGTGTACCCGACTGCGGTTATTCGCTTACTGAATGTGGAACGCAACCGATGTGGTGGAGGACCACGTGCGCGAGACCACAACGAAATGCATCTTGGTGGGGATTGTAGAGGGAGAATTTGAAACAAGGATGCAAAGTAAAACCTTGCTGCTTTCTTATTATTTTTCGCATTTTACAAAGCTACCACTGTGAGGAAATATGTTAATCAATTTTGGCTTCCTCAGAAGAGAAAAACGTTAATTTAGGGTTTTTCTGGAATAATTTTTTTACTGCACTCATAAAGATTGTTAAAATCTGATTTCAACACTATTGGAGATTTTTTGTTTTAGCTTATTTTTGCGCAGAAAATAAATTGCAAAGTCGCTGCTCCGAAGAGCCGAACGAGAGCTATTTTATTTTGATTTACATTTTCACTGTTAAATAGCGTTTCCAGATCTGCTAATATGCACAACTTAATTTCAAGGGCTTTTCCTGTCCATGTAATAAATAAATTAAAAATATTGTCTTTGTGAAAAAAAATGAAGAAAACAAATTGCAAAATTGCTGCTTCGAATAGCCGAACGAGAGCTATTTTATTTTGATTTGTTTTCCACTGTTAAATAGCGTGTCTAGATCTGCTAATATGGACAACTTAATTTCAAGGTCTTGTCCTGTCCATGTAGAAAAAAAATAAAAATATTGTCGTCGGGAAAAAAATGAAGAAAATAAATTGCAAAATTTCTGCTTTGAATAACCGAACGAGAGCTATTTTATTTTGATTTATTTTTCACTGTTAAATAGCGTTTCGACATCTGCTAATATGGATAACTTGATTTGAAGGGCTTTTCCTGTCCATGTAGTAAATAAATTAAAAATATTGTCTTCGTGGAAAAAAATATCGAGAAAACAAATTGCAAAATTGCTGCTTCGAATAGCCGAACGAGAACTATTTTATTTTGATTTATTTTCCACTGTTTAATAGCGTTTCCAAATCTGCTAATATGCACAACTTAATTTCAAGGGCTTGTCCTGTCCATGTAGAAAAAAAATAAAAATATTGTCGTCGGGAAAAAAATGAAGAAAACAAATTGCAAAACTTCTGCTTTGAATAACCGAACGAGGGCTATTTTATTTTGATTTATTTTCCACTGTTAAATAGCGTTTCCAGATCTGCTAATATGCACAACTTAATTTCAAGGGCTTGTCCTGTCCATGTAGAAAAAAAATAAAAATATTGTCGTCGGGAAAAAAATGAAGAAAACAAATTGCAAAATTTCTGCTTTGAATAACCGAACGAGAGCTATTTTATTTTGATTTATTTTTCACTGTTAAATAGCGTTTCCAGATCTGCTAATATGCACAACTTAATTTCAAGGGCTTTTCCTGTCGATGTAATAAATAAATTAAAAATATTGTCTTCGTGGAAAAAAAATTTGAAGAAAACAAATTGCAAAATTGCTGCTTCGAATAGCCGAATGAGAGCTATTTTATTTTGATTTGTTTTCCACTGTTAAATAGCGTTTCCAGATCTGCTAGTAATATGGACAACTTAATTAAAAGGATATTGTAAATAAATTTAAAATATTATCTTCATGAAAAAAATATGTATTTTTTTAGGCGATTTTATGAATAGAAAGTTATATGTTACATATTTACGAGTTTAACAATAATTTGATAAGTACAGTTGTATCCAGTCCACAGATTCAACCATAATTTAATCACATATCTTCGTCGGTGTCGTCAGCCAGGACATCGTCGTGACCAGGCAACATACTGGGATTAAAAGTCGCTTCGAAGCATTTTTTGAATATCAATTTAGCCTTTTTAGCTGGCGGAGGTGGCGAAGCGGGTACCACGTCCTCTTCCATCGCTGAATGCGACGTATCATCGCCTTGTCTTTTTTTCCAGTTGGTGGAAAATATCGAAGGCTCTGTCGTTTTGCTACTCATCGCACCTAAACTGGATACAATGGGACTGGAGTGATTAGAACTTGCGCGACTCGTCGATGGACTTTGTATAAAGTCTGATCGTTTTCTCGCAGCCTCTTGAATTCTCGATATTTCATGGTTCGAATTGCTTTGCCTATTCGACAAATTCGTATTATTAGCATCACCAGCATCGTTCGTTCTGTTCAATTCAGGAGTTTCATCGACTTCCATTTGATTTTGATTTTTTTTGCTATTTGTTTCGACTGCTTTTGCCAATATACTTGTAGTTGTAGAATTCGCTGATCTATTATTAAATACTTTTGATTTATTCGTTGGACGCCTCGTTGACGCTTTGGATGCTTGTCGCGGTGTCTTTTTTGGTGCAGCACGTTTTCGACATTGCTGTCTAGTTTCTTGAGCTGTGCTCACAGACATATCGTCGCTGTCTGGATTAAGCGTTGAGAGAACAAGATTCGCTTCGAATGCCGGATTCTTCAGATCGAATACAACTGGTCTGAAAAAAAAGTATTATACAAAAATATATATAAAGCGTCAAAAAAAAATCTCACAGTTTATAGGTTTTTAATACGTACTTTCCCGTCGATTCAAAATATACATTCACAGGAAGTCCAACACCTTCGGCAAACATCAGCAGTGCTCTCAATTCTTTCATACAAAAAGTTATAGTCGCGTCCAGACCAACATTGTACTTGTCAAATTCAGAGACAGTCAATGCTAGTTGCGTTCTTGTAGAATTCGCCACAGCTGCAATTTATTTATTTATTTATTTATTGCACAGGTTCAACCCTTTTACATATATGTATATAATTATTACAGTTTTAATTCATTTTACACTAGTTTTGTTTTATCACAGGGAATCTTAACGATAATTAAAGATCACAGGATCCCTCGTAAGAAATTCCGATTTTGATAAATAATTATTGAGATAACTAAAAACAGTATTATTGATATTCATAATTGTTAAGTTTAACATTTATCGTTATTTTTATTTTGCAAAAATTATCTTCAGATTTAATGAACACCTGTTTACATTGTTTAATAATTGCCATAAAACTAGTATCTCATGAAAATTTACTGGAAATTTATTGAAACAAGCATTGAAGAATGAATGCATGACTAGTTCTTCATTTTTTTCATAATTTTCCACAAAACTTTATCAACATTAAATTTGCTTTAGTTATACAAAAGTTCCAGCACTATCTTATAAGCATAATTATGAGATGAGTTAGGTCATGGATTTTGACTTTATAGAGTAATATAGAATATCGAATTATTAGAAAATGGAGTATCATGATCATATCTTACTGGACGTTTCGTCAACGTAATTTCGCATCAGGAGTTTTTGCGGCGATACTTCTAAGGTGATCTCGACGAGATTCTGTTGAAAATTTTGTACGGCATCTGTGAGAACCCGCGATTTTGCTGATAGTTTATTTGGTACATTGTCCTTTGAGTATGGAACCTATAATTTAATTAATCGTATTATTCCAAGTTAGATATTCAGAAAAACTACAATATTCAAAAGAAATACTTTTGGGTAATTGCATCCAAAAAAAAACACTTTTACTAAATTTCTACCGAAAGATCTTGATGAAAGCAATTTAAAAAAATTCATTTGCTAAAATTCTCTTGAAAAAAAGGATCAAAAACTTACTGATAAGTCTTCGCAATCTATAATCGGTAAGAAAAAAGTCTTGACAACGCTATTCTTGAATTTAAATATGAATAGCAAAGTATCTGCATTAGGTTCCAGTTTTATGTGGCACGTCTCCACAAGTTTGTCTATCATAGTTGGTGACTTGAAGACGGTAAGTGCGCTCTGCAAAAATGAACAAAATTTAACGATTTAAAAAAAAGATATTTAAGCAACGGCGTGACTCTTACCCTCATGGAAATTTTGCATTTCAGTGAATCCTCTTCGTTCAAATTATTAAAATTGTAGACCGAGAAGAAATTATCAAAGAAAGTGAAGTCGCAGTACGCAGAGTGCGACATTCCGACACATCGAAAGGACAGCGATGTCTCCTTCGGCTCGACATACATTTCCTCACCAATTTTAGCTAGAGCATGTATAGCTCTTGCTAAAACTAAAAATTATGTATATCATCAATAAATATTTGTCTCTTACAATAACAATATAACCTATACAAGTTAAAATCCATTTCGACTAACTTTTACAATTCGTTCCAGGTATTACACACTTCATTGTCGGCTATAATTGGACCGACGGTTTTTTTCACCAAACCATAATTGACATCCTATAAAAAAATAATAAATTAACTTAAAAAAAAATTACGCAGTTTGACACACGAATTCATAACAATTCCCGCGTTACGAAAAGACACTTAAACTGCCACAAAACTTTCTGCTAGATCCAAAACATTTTGTAATTTCTATTCGTTTTACTGGCTGCCGGCGAGTTCGGAAAACCGGATGTGACGTAATAATCTATGTACGCTATATGTCAGCGCAACTTCCGATTTTGTTGCTTTTGACATTTCTCGGATTTCGGGAATTTCGTACGATACGCCCAACGATAAATGCGAAGAGCAAACAGTTGCTGTTTACGTTAATACTCATTAATTGCCGGATAAATCAGTGTTACAATCATGGTGAGATTTTCCTCGATGTAATCTTCACGTAAATGTCAACCTATTCATCGACCCGTATTTAACCTCTAAATTAAAAAAGTGCAGGATTTGTTTTTAATCTGATTTAACTTCATAATACTGATACATTTTTAATTACTAATCCCATGGGGATATTCTTGAAAATGAGGAAGTGATTGATGTTCTCTGTTGGCAACAATTCGTTACGCGTGACTCAAATCACGTTCGTTTGTTCTTTTGACATTTAATATTGGAGCAACAATTTAATTTGTACGGATTAAGAACTGTAATTAAGAATGAACTTCACTTGTGAATAATAGAAGAATAATTGTCATTATAAAAAAATTGTCCATTAGCAAACGTTGGGCAATATTCAACCATCTTGTAATATGTCTTTAATTAATATAATGTTTTTTTTTTCAATTGTTTTTGAACATTTAATTTAATCTCTGATTGAAAATAGTCCTGTAGAAATAAAATATATGTACACATGATATTTTAAATAGATTTCTCATATATTTGTATGGATGAATTATTTTTGATTTTTAAGAGACTCAATTGTGAATGATAAAAAAATAATAACGGAATAAGTTTTATTGGTATTATCCTCAAAGAAATAAGTGATATAAAAATATGTAGAAAATATATCACATATTTTGGAGTATATAAAAGTTATATAGAAGCAACACAATTAAAAATTATAAATCTGATAATTTTAATTATTCAATTCATGGTATCAGAAAATTGTTTTTCCAGCTTGTTCTAGTTTTGGGCGATCTTCACATTCCTCACAGATGTAGCAGTTTGCCGAGCAAATTTAAGAAGCTGTTGGTACCAGGCAGAATACAACACATTCTTTGCACCGGCAATTTATGTACAAAAGAGTCCTACGATTATCTGAAAACATTGGCCAGCGATGTTCATGTTGTCAGAGGTGATTTTGACGAGGTACTAATATTTAATCATTTCTAGCAACTATAAATCAACAACTATTTTACAGTTTCCAGGATTAATTTTTTTTTTTTTAATCATCTTCAATAAAAATAAATCATTATCAAGATCCATTTTCTCTGTGAATGTATGTGCAGTTACATATGTTTATTTTTCCTTATTTTTTATAATCTCAATTATCAACAACTATTTTACAGTTTCCAAGGTTTATTTTTTTTTTAAAGTCACATTGAATAAAATAAATTATTACCAACATCTGTTTTCTCTGTGAATTGTTTATTTTTATTTTTTCCTTATTTTTTTGAATCTCAATTATCAACAACTATTTTACAGCTTCCAGAATTTTTTTTTTTTTAAGTCACATTGAATAAAATAAATTATTACCAACATCTTTTCTCTGTGAATGTATGTGCAATTATATATGTTTATTTTTTCCTTATTTTTTTGAATCTCAATTATCAACAACTATTTTACAGTTTCCAGAATTAATTTTTTTTTTAAATCACATTGAATAAAATAAATTGTTATCAACATTTGTTTTCTCTATGAATGTATGTGCAATTATATATGTTAATTTCTTCCTTATTTTTTGGAATCTCAATTATCAACAACTATTTTACAGTTTCCAATATTATTTTTTTTTAAAGTCACATTGAATAAAATAAATTGTTATCAACATTTGTTTTCTCTGTGAATGTACATGCAATTATATATGTTTATTTTTTCCTTATTTTTCAGAATCTCAATTATCAACAACTATTTTACAGTTTCCAAGGATTTTTTTTTAAAGTCACATTGAATAAAATAAATTGTTACCAACATTTGTTTTCTCTATGAATGTATGTGCAATTACATATGTTTATTTTTCCTTATTTTTTAGAATCTCAATTATCAACAACTATTTTACAGTTTCCAAGTATTATTTTTTTTTTAAGTCACATTGAATAAAATAAATTGTTATCAACATCTGTTTTCTCTGTGAATGTATGGGCAATTATATATATTTATTTTTTCCTTATTTTTTAGAATCTCAATTATCAACAACTATTTTACAGTTTCCAATATTATTTTTTTTTAAAGTCACATTGAATAAAATAAATTGTTATCAACATTTGTTTTCTCTGTGAATGTACATGCAATTATATATGTTTATTTTTTCCTTATTTTTTTGAATCTCAATTATCAACAACTATTTTACAGTTTCCAAGGATTATTTTTTTTTAAAGTCACATTGAATAAAATAAATTATTACCAACATCTGTTTTCTCTGTGAATGTATGTGCAATTATATATTTTTATTTTTTCCTTATTTTTTAGAATCTCAATTATCAACAACTATTTTACAGTTTCCAAGGATTATTTTTTTTTAAAGTCACATTGAATAAAATAAATTGTTATCAACATTTGTTTTCTCTGTGAATGTACGTGCAATTATATATGTTTATTTTTTCCTTATTTTTTTGAATCTCAATTATCAACAACTATTTTACAGTTTCCAGGATAATTTTTTTTTAAAGTCACATTGAATAAAATAAATTGCTATCAACATTTGTTTTCTCTGTGAATGTATGTGCAATTATATATGTTTATTTTTTCCTTATTTTTTAGAATCTCAATTATCAACAACTGTTTTACAATTCCAAGGATTATATTTTCTTTAAAGTCACATTGAATAAAATAAATTGTTATCAACATTTGTTTTCTCTGTGAATGTATGTGCAATTATATATGTTTATTTTTTCCTTATTTTTTTGAATCTCAATTATCAACAACTATTTTACAGTTGCAAGGATCTTTTTTTTTTTTTAAAGTTACATTGAATAAAATAAACTGTTATCAACTTTTGTGTTCTTTGTGAATTTATATGTAATTATATGTTTTTATTTGTTTCCTTATTTTTTAGAATCTTAATTATCCAGAGCAAAAAGTGGTGACAGTTGGTCAATTCAGAATTGGACTGTCCCATGGCCATCAAGTTGTTCCCTGGGGAGATCCTGAGTCATTGGCTTTGATTCAGCGACAACTCGATGTAGATATATTGATATCGGGTCATACTCACAAGTTTGAGGCTTACGAGCATGAAAACAAGTTCTACATCAATCCTGGATCTGCTACTGGTGCATTTAATCCTCTTGACACGTAAGATTTTTTTGTAATATGAATTCAATTGGAAATTCAATGTGAACTCAATGAGTCTCAAGTTGAATGCCCTGACCAGATGCAGACCCATAGAACTGGGCATTAATCAATTAAGCTACAGTTCAAAAATAGCTTCTGCCTCTGTAGCAGATGATTTAATAAAATATAAAGCTCCACAGCAAGTAGCAGATAAATGTTCTTTCAAATATCGTAAATTGTTATCAATCAATCAAACAATCAAGATTTATTGCATGTACACTATTTTAGATCTTTACAATTTTTCTTCTATGGTACAAAGAATTTGATTTTAAATTATTATTATTAGTAATAATAATTTTAAAAAAATTATTAAGCGTTTAAAATATTAATAAGCTTCAAAGGATTAGGAATAATAATTATCTGCAATGAATTTATTCTATTTCATTGAAATTTACTACTTTTAGACATTCATAATAAATTCGCGGTAGATTTTCTAAATTTATTAAAAACTATTACATTTAGCTGAATTCTTTGCAGAATTTTTAATTTGTTGTGATTATCGAGCTAGCCTGCGACTCATTATTGTTTCGCGGCGCTTAAGCCAAATTGGAGTGCGTCTAGACCTCGCGTGAATAATAGACGGGGTCAACTATTCCCACGTTTAATTGACTTTTCTCTCCCTCTCCTTATTTTCACAGATCTATTATTCCATCTTTCGTATTGATGGACATCCAAAGTTCTACAGTCGTAACTTATGTCTACCAGTTGGTCGGCGATGAGGTCAAGGTCGAGAGGATCGAGTATAAAAAGAGCTAAGAATAATGTATAAAAAGAAATACGGTACATTCTAATTTGAACATTATACTTTTGTAAGGAATCTACCGAACAAAAGATGCCACTGGCATATGACATATACAATTATAAAATTCTGCATAATCTAAGATAGGTTTTGCAATGACTTACAAAATCATGTAACTTGTAAGCAATCGTATTCTCATTCAGGTGTATAAAGCCTTTATTGTAAATAAAATGATAATTTAACGGTTATTTACAAAAACAAAAAATGATGAGTCCCATTTTTACCGATTCCCACAATTTCAATTATTAACCATCCAAACGAGACAAGCCAATTAACAAATAGCAGAGTAAAACAAGGCTGCAAAATAGAAATTTGCAAATTGCTTCCTCATTATTTTTCGCTTTTTACAAAGCCACCTCTATGAGGAAGTATGTTAATTGATTTTGGCTTCCTCATAGAGGAAGCTTTGTAAAAAGCGAAAAATAATGAGGAAGCAATTTGCAAAGTTCTACTTTGCAGGCTTGTTTATGCTCTAGATATTTTTCTAAAAAGTCAAAGTGTCGAAGAATTTTAACCGTGTAACCGATTTTTCTCAAATTTGTACTAAAACCTTATACTATAGTAGTCCGTATGTGGGCCAAATTAGAATGCGGTATCTCGTAATTTGCACGAGCCAGCGCTAGAATGAGATTTTTCGAAAAATTAAAAATGCCATAAAATTTGAACGGCTGGACAAATCTGCGCCAAATTTGTACTCAAATGTTTTTCGATGATATGTGAACAAAATTTAAGATAAATCTGTGGAAAAAAAAAAAAAAAAATTCGTGACAGCATTTTTTTTTTCTTATTCACCAAAATCGAAATTTACCGACATATCGTTAGTTCCTTTGACTAAATTCATCATTAATAATCAATAATCGTGAAATCATGTCGAAAATTACAGCCGGATATCTCAGAATTTACAGGAGATGAAGTTTTTGAAGACATTTTTTTTTAAATTGAAATGGCAATAAAATTATAACCACCCTATAGATTCTCGCCAAATTTGATACACATTATGTTCTGATGGTAGTCCTTTCGTGTACAGAATTTCAGCCCGATATCTCTCAATTTACGGAAGTTATAACGTGAAAACGATTTTTTCAAAATTTTCAAAATGCTGTAAAATCTAAATCTTCGAACAGATTCGCGCCAACTACAATGCCAAACAGTATTCTATGATAGCCCACTTGCGTACCAAATTTGAAGCGCACACACACATACAGACATTTCGCGTGTTTTCTCGTCGTTTTGGACCATTCTGAGTGTACTGACAGGAAAATCTCGAAAAAAAAAAATTTCACGTAAACAAAGCTTCCTCTACGAGGAAGCAAAATGGACAACATGTTATAATTGTGGATAAGGTTTCTGCAATCTATTTTAAAGAAAGTTTGCGAAGATTTTCTAGAAATTTCGAGCAACCAATGCGGACAAAAATAATTCTTATCGACGCGTCGAGTATATTCTAGCACATACAATAAGCATCTCCAAATATCTCGTTTTTCCTGAAATAATTACAACAAATATATCGTGAATTGTTTAGTAAACATCAACACGTGATCAATACATGTATGATTGGAGATCGTGCGGCTCGTCTTGTACAAATTACTTGTTTAGAAAAATAGATTTATCAGACACATACTTATACTATAGAATACTATTCGGTGTTAGAGATAACGCGATTAGCGCCCACGGAAGTGGTGCGGGGACCAAAACTTTTTTACGTATATCAGAATCACTCAATTTTAATGGTCATTATCTTCATAAACACATCCACATTTGGTACGAATATGATATGCAGATTTTTTTGTGCGTGTGTTCGACCTTGGATGTCGAGCACGTGCTATACTCTTGAACAGTTGAATCAACTAGAATAAAAAATTTTTTGCACCTGTGAGAGCAAATTCCATCTCTTCGTTCTTTCGAATTAGAAATCTTCTAATACAAGTATATATTTAATAGCTTTGTAAAATATTGTCAATGTAATAATTCCGATTTTTCCGATCAAAATCAGATTGTCCATAAAAATGTGATGCACTTTAAAATAATAACTTTATGCTACTCCGTGCGAGAAATGCGTACTTCTCACACGCTTCGCTTCGCGTGCGAGAAATCGCACTTCTCGCACTAGTGGCATAAAGTTGAATACGAAACTCGTGCAATAAACTTTTTCTGAACTCACGCACAAACTCACACTCGTCAGAAAAAGTTTGATCGCACTCGTATTAATTATTTATGAAGAGTCGCGAAACGGTATTTTTTCTCTCATAACATACGTATCGAGCGTCGTTATGAGAAAAAAAATACCGTTTCGCGACTCTTCATAAATAATTATTTTTTGTTCTGCTCGTGTTCGCATTTCTTTTTTCATATTCCTCGGTTCATTGGGCAAAATTAGTTCCTTTACATTTTTTTTTACGACTTATATTTTCGAAGCTACTAATTTGTTAAGAAGAGCAATTTTGGTCTAATTGCAACTTTCAACAATTTATTGCTCCAAATCTATGGATTGTAGAGCAAAATTGTATGGGACCTTTTCGTCTCAGAATTGACAGGACTATACAAAAAAAATATCCGAGTTCAAAAAAACAACAATTTCTATTGTTAATAAACAATTGCGATTAATAACTAAACGACCGGGTTTTCCGCAAAACACCTTATATATTCGTGTTCAGGAGGTCAAAACCTATCATCTGCATCAAGAATATTTCGCGGACCTCGAATGGCACACAGAACCCCCTCTGGCGTCTGGACTATTACGGCCATTGATGCTATTGTACTTCTCGCACGGGAATTACTTCTCGCACGCGCGCGACATTACACTTGGTAGCACTTCTCATGCATTTGTTACAAAAAGTATGATGCGATACAGAGCGAGAGAGCGATCATCATACGACGGTTGTGAAGTTGATCGCACGAGCCCCACGAGTATCACAGCAGCACGAGCCGAAGGCGAGTATAATGATCGCTTTCTCGCCCTTGTATTGCAAAGTACTATTACGATACTAGTGCGTAAAACCGCGTTTCTGGCACCGAGTGGAATAAAAAACTTCTATAAGTATAAAGGGCATTCCGATTCGACCTGGGTCTGACCCTCGACCTCCCCGATTTGGCTCGTAATTTTTTGTAGGATTGGTTAGATCCTAAAATGCACCAGATTTTTATTTTTTATTTTTTCTATGCAAATGTTTTTTTTAAATATATTTTCTAAGTCACATATCGAATGCCATAATTTAAAAATTTGAAAAATAATTAGTTGAATATCAATATTTTCTAGTTTACAGTAAAAGTGAGCAAGATTTTTCTTCTACTTTTTAAGCTTTGATTAAAAAAATTATTAAAAAATAGAAAAAAAAATGAATCCACTACAGGCGACTGGTCAAACGTTTATTTATGTAAACTCGGATTTTTTCGAATTTTTTCAGTACAATTTTTCAATAATGAGGATGGAATGCCCCATAAACAAAATATAGTCCAACTATTAAAAAATAATTTTGCTTTAATTCCATACTTAAAAAAAATTGAACTCAATACTTCGCGTGACGCCCTCGCTTCATTATAAAAAATAAAAACAAACATGAGTACGATCCAGGATATTTGATGCTCAGCATTCGAGCAAATATAAAAATAAAAATAAACACGAGTACAATCGTGGAAATGTGATGCTGAATAAGGATCGCGGCTGCCAATAAATAAAAAAACAAAATAAACAAACTTGAAACACGAAACCTTTATTCGCGAAGGTCATCCGGTCACTCAATGCCGAATAATAAAACAAATACATGATACACTTATTCCAATGTCCCGGTTGAATTTGTACCCGGTTCGATCGCCTTCGACTTGTTGTTTACATCAAGTTGCGGATTGTTCCTGTTGCTTCAAGAGCGCCATGCTGAGAGTCACGTAGTAATGTTGAATGTAATGCGTTGTGCGACCTGAATTGCCGGCGCAAACATTTTCTTCCATGCGTTCTAATGACGTCAATTTTTCTTCCTATCACATTCTCCTATTCCGTCCATAGTTTATTCCAAAATAATCGCTCGTGTACCAAAATTATCTCTATCGGGGGGAATTAAAGTCTCGTCGAAATGACGATGGTCACTGAGAAGAAAAAAAAAGATAAACCTTCGCAATGGCGTGAGGCCCAACAGAAGATATCTTTTCTTTTCCGAGAAACCCACGTCTTTTCTAATTGCATCATCGACCCCGAGTCTCTTAAATATCGTCCTTTTGACAAAGCCTTCAAAAATTTACATTCAATATTTTCCATCACGAATTAATAATCTTCAGGCCCAAATATTCTTCACGTGGTCGTCTGAAAATTCCTCTACGCCAATGTTTATCTACCATCGAAGCCACAAAGCGTTCTACAAGTAAAAGGGGACGAAACTTTTCAACGCGCATGCGTTAAAAATCCTAGTGGGGATAAACGAAGTGGCGTCCTTACAAAAAGGGCCTCACCGTCTTATTTACGTTTAGTTACGAACGAACATTCGCTTGGATATTATATATATATCTTCTTGCTTTTACGTGAAAGTTAAACCTTGTGAAAGAAAACAGAGACGACAATGGCTACGTTATTTTTGAGAAGTGCACTACGCTCGGTTATTTCGAAGGGAGTTTTCGAGAAGAGGATAACATCGGCATTGGGAAGCGCTCTTCGTGTTGTGCCCCAACAGAATTTTGTTCAACCGGCACACAATTATCAGGTAAAACCGGTATTATATTTTAACGACGAATTATGAATAAATAATTCGGTTGCGTGGAATTTCAATTTTTTTTTTGTTATTCTGAGTTTATTTTATTCCGTCGTTTCGATTGTCGTCGGTGCATTCTTATTTTTTGTTTTGAAAATCGTTTGTGTGTACCTGATGTTTATGGTAGTTCGCGTATTGCGTTCTTATGGTTCTCTGCAATGGCCGTTTTCAGCGTACCCAACGGCGTCCATACAATAAGGAATATACGTTACTATGTCGGTTGAATTTTTTTTTTTGTGGCTTACAGCGCAATTAACGTAATATTCTATTGTCATTAAATATTCTTGTATGAAATAGAGTTTTGTAGTTTTGTAATTATCTTTGTTATTGAAATGCCGGTTTTCGACTGTCAGTAAGTAACTTAAGATTTTATTTTTTTTGGCAATCTATAATATTTATAACAAATTTATGCGATCGCAAAATTTTTTTTTTGATTTCGTCGAATTTTTCTGTTTTACAGAGAAATTAATGTAACATTCTATTGTCATGAAATAGATTTTTGTAGAGTTATCTTCATGTAATTAAAATGCCGGTTTTTAACTGTCAGTAAATAACTTGACTGAATGATTTAGAATAATGATTTTACTTTTTGTCAATCTCTAAGATTTATAACAAATTTAAGCGGTTGCAAAAAATGGTATTTATTGGAATTTCATTTGAAAGTAATTTATTTCTTTAAGTAGGTCGAATTTTTCTGGTTTTTCGTAACACTCTATTATCATTAAATATTGTTGTATCAAATAGAGTTTTGTAGACTTATGTAATTATAATGCCGGTTTTCAACTGTCAGTAAATAACTTAATGATTTTACGTTTTTTGTCAACCTCTAATGTTTATAACAAATTTAAGTGGTTGCAAAAAAAATTGCGTTTACCGGAATTTCATTCGAAAGTAAGTTATTTTTTAATTCGTCAAACCACTTCGTCGGGGCTGACCATTTTTGTAAACAATAACCGGCACTCGAATAATTAGCAACAGTATTTCAGTATGTCTGTCAAAGAATAACAATAAAGTTATGATTTCTCTTTAGAAATATTCGTGTGTTAATTATTTTTCCTTTTAATTCCTTTAATTAATTAATTAAATTAATAAAACATTAATTGATTAATTCCGTTAATTTATTTAAATTTATTATTTATTTCTCTGTGTTCTATTGGGGAAAAGTAAATTTACTATATTAAGAGGATTCTACTGTATATTTCGCGAGAAGCTAATTAGCACAACGTGCGTTATTAGTTCAATCTGCGTAGATCGACAAATTGTTGTATTTCGTATGGAACTTTATTTAGCGTTAGCCGATAAATTGTGTACGGAAAAAGCGTTTGTGAGTGCGTCAGTATTTTGCATGCCCTTAAAATATGATAAACAAAACCATGGCAATGTGTCGCCAATACATAATTTAAATTGTGCGTGAAGCAACGAGTGGTTCAAGGTAATCGGGACTTGATGGCTGCCGTTTCGTTAATTATCATACAGAGGCAATAGTATCCGATTGAGGCGGCAAAGTTTTTCTCAACACGTGTGGCACGTACACTGAACTTCTCTGACGTCATTTTTTCCCGGTTACCCACCTTATCGTATTTTTGAGCAGGCCCATCAAGAGCGTGGGGCCTTAGATGAATGATCCCTGGTTAAAATAAATGATAGAAAATGATTTTTAAACATCCTATCGTTTCGAATACAGACTGCGAATTTACGAAGTATTATCATAAATTTACGATCGAAATCATATAAGGTAAACGTCCCACTGATCGACACGTTAACCAAATTGCCCGACTTTATAAAAACGTAACTTTCACATTAAGATACAAAAAATGATCATTCTAGGTAATAATGAATCAGAATAGTCGTATGAAAAAATAAGAAACTCAAAAATTTTCGTAACTTATCTTATTGTAGAGAAAACTTATTCTAAAGCTTCAGAAGTGCAAATGTACCAGTCATCGACATACTAAAGTTATAGTTGGTCCAGTAATCGACCGTTATATGTCCTAGTAATCGACACGTTAAGAAAAGTCACAAATTAAGACGTCAATAACTGTCATTGTAGGTTATAAAGAATCAGCATAATCTTGTCAACAAATAGAATGCTTAACTTTTGGTCTACCTTATCTTCTTGTAATAAAAAATTAACATAAAACTTGAGGTGCGCAAATGTCCCAGTCATGGACATACTAACGTCACGGTTTGCCCAGTAATCGACCCATGACATGACATGACCCAGTCATGGACATATACATGGCCCAGTTATCGACATGATTTATTTTGCTGCTTAATTATTTATAGAGAGCCCAATACCCCTGTCCGTAACTACTCCTCGTACAGTTCGATCGATGAATGAATTGTTACATTATTTTTTATCATCTAATTCATAAAAACAATACGCGATTTACACTAATTTTCTATCCACAATTTTGTTCTAGTGATCGACAGTAGGTCGATTACCCGGACATTATGTGTTTTTCTGAACCAGTTATCGACCTCCGCGATTTTTTGCACAAACAACAATTTTACGATAAAATCATATTCATTTCCTAATACCAGATTCTTCATATGTAATATCAAATTAAACTTACTCAGCCAAAGTCTTCGTGGATCGCAGAATTTAACTAAATGTCACGAGACGCACCTTAACCTCCATATCAAGGATTTCGACGAACTCACGATCGCCCCGGTCATCGCAAGTTTACGATTTTCTTATTATCACTGTTGTGATTTTACAAGCCTCAAATTTTCATATAATATTGTACATAAATCGGAGAAAGTGTTGTTAATTTATTTAAGCATCGAAAAGCACTCACATTCTTATTTATCGCTCTTTTACCACAGACTGGTCGATTACTGGTACATGGTCGATTACTGGGACATTTACCTTATTTTTCCCTTCATTATTCAAAAATAATATGATTTATAATATTTATTATATATTTATATATTTATTATTAAATTTAATACAAAAATAATATTATTTATAATAATTATAATAATATTGTTTTTGTATTAAATTTAATAATAAATATATACGATCGGGGTAGTAATATTAATAATATTACATTTTTCATTTAAAAAAAGTTTCATCCACAAATCTTGATAACATACGATTAAATTATAACTTATTTTTACCAAGTTTTTGGAATATAAACGACAGTTATTCTAATAAGACTAATTTAGGATGATATTTAAAAATAAATTATGACACGCTATATTTTTCAAACTTATATTGATGTCGAGTAAAATTTTCTTTTTATACAAATTGTGAATAAATCTTTAGTTAAATACATAAAATTTGCATACTTTTTAAGCAATGGCATCAGAAAGTCTGTCATTTCTATTCTGAATTCACGGAAGAATTTTCCCTTTGTGCCAAAGTGGATATTCTTGATCGACTTGAAAAAAATAGAATCCGGAATTAAATTTATCGATGGGATACAGTTTTATCTCGCAATAACAAAAATTATCAAGTCAGCGTTAGTTCGATAATTAATCGCACGTTACTAAAGAATCTCGATTTAAAAAAAATTAAATTGTATCTTGTTCCAAATTATAAGCGGCGTGCGATAAAAAATTGGTTTAAGTGCTAAACTTTCTCAATGCGTAACAAATCGTGCCGGCTAATTCTTAACCGCAGTGTTTTTAGCTGCGAGTTTACCGAATGTTAGTAAACATAAGTTGAACGTCCCACAGTTACTGGCACATGAACCACTGGAAGGTCGTGTAGAGTGTATTTACGCAATAGTTCCAACATAGATGTCAAATAACGCGACTTTCTAAAGTCAATCGTCTGCACCGGCTTTAAGATTTAAGAGCAACTTTTCTATGAATGAGAGAAATATCTTACTTTAACAATTCTGTTTTCTTTATTTTTATTAAAATAAAATTGAACCTCATAAAACTTCCATTTATTGTTGATAAACATTTCGAATTTTATTGAATAACATATGGAAATATTTCTGTTCAATTCTGTTTTCTTTATTTTTATTAAAATAAAATTGAACCTCATAAAACTTCCATTTATTGTTGATAAGCATTTCGAATTTTATTAAATAACATATGGAAATATTTCGCACTTTTACACGAAAAGAAATGTGTTTTACACTGTAAAAAAAATCTACTTCAAATTTAGTGTACTTTTACTGGAAGTTTTTATTCATAAACTAGTATATTAAATTTAGTATAAAAGTGTAATGTACAATTAATGTATGGTACAGCATATTCAATAATTTACTTTAATTTTACAGTAAAAGTACTTGAATTTTAATAATTTGCTTTAATATTACTGGAAAAGTGCATGAATTTTATACCACAATTATTGTACATTAAATTTTGATGACGAGTTTATGAATAAAAACTTCCAATCTTTTTTAACAGTGTAGCAAATTAAAAAATGTTATTAAAACCTGTTTTAATAATTCTTCTTGAAACCTGTTGAACATTGTAAATATCTTTTTCATCGTAATACTTCGTATAATCTACAAAAACTGGATATAGTGATACCATTTATAGACTCGGAGAAATCGTGAAGGCTATTTAAGAGATAACCATCAGTTGGCCCAAACGACTGTTTGTATATTTATATCAATTTGATCCAAATGTAACTATTATCTACTTACAGTTACGATTGACTACCAGAGTTAAAAATAAATCCTCCTACTCGGCTTAATTGTAAAAGTTTAACCGAGCAAATCGAGGGTCAGGACCCTCCAAAATGCTTCCGGAAACGGCGAATATTACCAATTTAGAATGCCCTGAAGAAATCATGTAATGAAATTGTTATGATTATTCCTTCATTCAGAGGTTCAGCGGAGTGAAACGATTTTGGACTCTTTGGTAAACCTCCAAAAGAGTCAGATTTCAACCATTTAAAGACAATAGAGAATATTCAACATGTCCAAATTTTTATTCAGGTAGTTATAATAATAATGGATAAAGTTGATTTCACTATAAAAACAGACTAAAAATTAAAAGCCATCGCGTAATATTTGACTCGTCTATTAAGATTTCTGTGAGTGAAGAACTCAAATTTTATAATAAATTTTAAATAATAATATTTTTATAGTAAATAAAATACGTACATAAATAAATAAGAAAGTAAGTAGTAAAATATAATAGAATACATTAATAATGGATAAAGTTTATTTCACTATAAAAACAGACTAAAAATTAAAAGCCATCGCGTAATATTTGTCTCGTCTATGAAGATTTCTCTGAGTGTAAACCCCAGATTTTATAGTAAATTTTAAATAACAATATTTTTATAGTAAATTAAAATACGTACATAAAAATTAAGTAAATAAGTAGTAAAATATAATAGAATACAATAATAATGGATAAAGTTGATTTCACTATAAAAACAGACTAAAAATTAAAAGCCATCGCGTAATATTTGACTCGTCTATTAAGATTTCTCTGAGTGTAAACCCCAGATTTTATAGTAAATTTTAAATAACAATATTTTTATAGTAAATTAAAATACGTACATAAAAATTAAGTAAATAAGTAGTAAAATATAATAGAATACAATAATAATGGATAATCTTAATCTCACTATAAAAAGAGACTAAAAATTAAAAGCCATCGCGTAATATTTGTCTCGTCTATTAAGATTTCTCTGAGTGTAAACCAAAAATTTTATAGTAAATTTTAAATAACAATATTTTTATAGTAAATAAAATACGTAAATAAATAAATAAGAAAATAAGTAGTAGAATATAATAGAATACATTAATAATGGATAAAGTTAATTTCACTATAAAAATAGACTAAAAGTTAAGTTATCGCGTAATATTTGGCCGGTCTATTAATATTTCTCTGAGTGTAAACCCAAAATTTCATAGTAACTTTCAAATGACAACAATTTTATTGTAAATTAAAATACGTACATAAATAAATAAGTATTAAAATATAATAGAATACAATAATAATGCATAACGTTAATTTCACTATAAAAACAGATTAAAAATTAAAAGTCATCGCGTAATATTTGACTCGTCTATTAAGATTTCCTTGAGTGTAAGCCCAAAATTTTGTAGTAAATTTTAAATAAGAATATTTTTATAGTAAAATAAAATACGTACATAAATAAGGAAGTATTAAAATATAATAGAATACAATAATAATGGATAAAGTTAATTTCACTATAAAAATAGACTAAAAATAAAGTCATCGTGTAATATTTGACCAGTTTATTAAAATTTCTCAGAGTGTAGTAAATCCAAGTATATAAATAACAAAAATTTTATAGTAAATAAAAATACATAAATAAATAATTGAATATTAAAATACAATAGCAACAAAAATATATATTATTACTGAGAGCATCATTAAATGGTAGCTACACAAAGCCAAAAATTGTGCCATCACGCATAATTACGCAACTCTTGAAGACTCAATAAAATAAAGAAAGAGAGCTGTGAGAGCCAAGTAGAAGTTTTACAAAACCTCGATCGTAACGAGCACGACGGGTGAACGAACTTGGCTGAACCTTGTTTGACGAGCGTTCACTTCTCACAATGCGTCGCTGCAGCATAGTACATAACGCTTGCAGCGATAAATAACATAGACAAATATATTATGCGGGTACAAAAACCGCGACAAAATTGCGCATTCAATAGATATCGACAGGCCTTGCTTATTTTATTCGTTTGTCCTCAACCGCGCAAATCGATAAACCGCAATTGCCAGGTTCTCAATCACGTCGAGTTTTCACATCATTAGCCCGAAGAAAGAGGATGCACTTTTTATATTTACCAATTAATCCTGTTGCAATGTGATTAAATTTTTTTTTTCATTCTATATCTACATACCATTATTTTTATTTAATACTTAATTGGCTTTTTTACAGTTTACGCAACTGACGAGGTCAATGTCGAGCAAACGAAACGTTCATCACACGAGAGCCTCAGCTTCGGTGGACGAAGAAAGCGATAGCGACAGCGACAGCGATTCCGATGGAGAACAAGACAGAGTAAGTGCAATTATTTGGTAAACGAAAGCGAAGAGCAAAATGAAAGGATTTTAGTTGGGACGAAACAAAGTACTAACGATTTTCCACAAATCTAATTGTCGATATTTATTTAAACGAAATTAAGAAAAAAAACATTACATAAAGTAAATGAGTCTTGATTTTAAAGATAAAAGTAAGTACTATTGAAAATGATTTTTCAATAAAAACAAGAAAATAAACTTCTTTACATAAAAAAAAATCATATTTCTTCAAACAAACTTGTCTTCTGTTTCCAAATTGTGTAGAGACTTCCTGTTTTGCATTTAAAAAAGGAACAGCAAACCTTATGGAAAAAGTTGTAGTGTCTTGTCTCATCCGGAGTAGATCCATTGTTGTCTTCAAAATAAATACAAATCGCCAGCGAAACGTATTGAAATTCAACGCTGGTGAAGAGAACCGTGCGTGCATGAACGTCCGGACAAATTCTCGGCACGGTACTCCACCCGCCGAGCTATTTGCGCTCAATATACCATGTGAAGCATATGTAATGTTTAACCAGTCTTGTATGTCGTTGTATAATCTTAGGATACGGCAAATCAACACGCGGTTACCGTTTTTATGGAGCACTGGTAACAGTTTAGTATTTCTAGTTTAGTCCCCTATATTTCTGCAAATATATTCGAAAAAAAAAACCTTTGTGCCTCTTGAAAAAGCCTCGCAATTTTCTTCATTTGGCGACCAGTTCTCGTAGTATCTTAATTTGAGGTGGATAGAAAATATGTGCTTTATATTTTAAAAGAATTGTAAACTTCCATTACTTTTAAAAATGGAATTCAAATTAAAAAATATTTATAGTAATAGTTTAGTCCACTATATTTCTGCAAATATATTTAAAAAACTACAACTTGTGCCTCTTGCAAAAAGCCTCGCAATTTTCTTCATTTGGCGTCCAGTTCTCGTAGTATCTTAATTTGTGATGGATAGAAAAAAATGTGTTTTATATTCTAACAGAGTTGTAAACTTCCATTACTTTTAAAAATGGAATTCAAATTAAAAAATATTTATAGTAATAACCTGCAGTATTTATAAAAATCTATTTTATTTTTTCAATAACTACAACGAAAATTAATTCTGAATAAAACCACAAAAATTTTCCATTTACTTTTCAGTACATCAAGTATATTTACTGTATCTTTTTAAAAAATATCCGTACAATTCTGACATTGTTTTTTGTTAATGCTTAAGAACAAATTGAAACACAATTTTCTATAAGCTGCAGGAAATTCTTACAAAAAACAACAACTATTAAGTAAATTAAGCGATCAATGTTTACAAAATGAAACGATAGAGATTGACAACCGTGTGTACGAATAATATTTTGATAAATGTTAAATATGATTCCTTCGATTATAACGTTTCCTAAAGACTGCAAAAATGGTCAGTAGTTTTGACAGAATTAAATTATATGTAATGCCCTATATACGGTCGTATGAATATTATCGTTCGAACTCATATTGTGTTGCTTGCTTTTTTTTTTTTTGTTGACCATCACAGCCGAAAAAGGTCGAAACCAGTCCCACGCCTGTTTGTCAGACGATGACTCGAAACCCTTAATCCTCTACGAACGCTCGCTGGTTTCTCGATACAACAGTATCTCAGCCAGCCATTGATTTCGTAATTCCACTCCCGACGATGTCTGGCTTCTTCTTGATCCCTCGTTTGCCTTCAAACTACGTCAGGACGCTAGTAATGAACATGAAACTTGTCACGTAGGCAATAACGCAGAAAAAAACAAAAAAAAATGAGCAATAACGAAGAAAGCTCGTGTTCTCTTCCCCACTCCAAGTGGCTTTCTTTATGAAACATCTGGTGCCCGTATCTCGAGGGTCATACTGTGAATTTACTCAAAGATTCTCGAGGAAATGATGCGTAGGAAATCTGGAATTGTATTGAACCGAATAAAGTCACATTTAGCCGAATTTATTTGTAACTACACTGAACTTTGTTACAGTTTATCCGTATTGATAAATGACATACATTAGTAGGATTATTTTTTAAATAATTTGTTCCATCAGACATAATTTCAAGTTTTTTACTAACGCTTTATCACAATAAAAGGTGATTATCATTTCATAAAGTTCATGTAGAGTCGGAAAACAAGATTTCTATTAATTCTCCATTCTGAACTCTGATTCTATAATAATTTTAAAAATTGAGTTACGATTTGCTCAAATGTTATGGTCTATATAATATGAGATTAAGCTTTTTTTCACAATTGTGAAAAAGAGAAACGTTTCAAGCTACCAGCTAAAATACTGCGTGGAATGAACAACTCAAACGTGAAAGTATAGTGGAGTATGTACAGTTGGATACCGTCTTAGAGTTGAGTTGGAGTAACGGGAGAACCGTCCTTGGCTTCGAGCATTAACTCTATCTCATGAAAAACGACGATACGAACATAATGTTACCTTTTTACCCTTCGATTATTCGCAGTCATCCTTGAAATATTTCACGAATTGTCAGTAATTTTGCGAGGCCCCAATATCTTGACGTATTATAATTAAAGTCTGTTGATTTTAAAAAACTGAAATACGTGCAGTTCGTGGTAGACGATATTACATATATATGATCATCGTGAAAGGTTATCGCGCGTGTGAAGCTGTTTATCAGCCTTCACCTAAATTCGATTCCAGTAATAAAGCCGGCTGTCGGAAATATATATATAATATGCTAATGTTGTCGCCACAATGCTGAAAAAGAAATGTCTTCTGTCGATTTTATTCAATGATAGCGCTACATAAATATGCTACTTAAGATTCAAAAGATTTGTATCTAATCGTGACGAAGAAACTACAATTACATTTTTTTAAATTATGTCTCTAATTAGTTCTTATTATTCGTGTTTTCAGGGCCAATCTGCTTTCTGGAGAAGAAAGATGCGCACTCTGCACAGCCATTTGGACGTGAACAAGGACGGTGTTATTAGTTATGACGATTTTATGCTTCTGGGCGAGAGATTTGCGGAATTAGGACATCTTACACCCGAAGCTAAAGAAGAATTTATCAAAGTTTTGAGTGTAAGTTTTTTAAATATTTTAAATGCAATACATATTTTCGCTGTAATTTTTCTTTAAAATCATGCAGAAATTTATATCTAATTGAATTCGACACAGTTGTAATCGTTTGAATTTTCAATTATATCGAAATTTAACACTCATTTTTATTATAGTTTTATGCATGATAAATTTATGTACACTGAGAGAAATATATAATTGAATACACTGCATTTTCAAATACATCATTTATTTGAAACTATTCAAATGCATGGGTTTATTTTAACCAATTATATATATTATAAATATTTAATTGCTCCTTTTGTTGAATGAAGTACAAATTTTATTTACTCAACAAAATATTCAATCTTTTTGACTAAATATTGTGTCGATTCAATTAAACTATCCTACAAAAACGTCAAACAATATACTTATTCATATTATATCGTCAATCCCACCAACTAAATTTATCATTGAATCAAAACCATATTTGTTTTAATGTGCACAATTTTATTTGAATGTGTTTAATATTCAATTGCTTCAATTAAATAGATTTTAAGTTTGAAACTAAATAGTTCTATTGATTCAAATATATATATTTAATGTATGTTATCATTTATTTATTCGATTCAACGAAATATATAGTTTCTTCAATTGTACTGGTTCTTTTAATCCGAATAATTCGGTTCTTTTATAGAGTTCATTCAACGCAATATATTGGTATTTTGACTACACATATGCTTCAAATACCAAAATATTTGAATGAATTAAATATATTTTAAATAAATGATTTGCTGTATTCAATTCTATTTTTCTGTCAGTGTAATTGTACTCAATCTTTCGTTCAAATATTTTTCACGTTTTCATTATTTGCGTAGGAAATGTGGGTAGAACAGTGGGGCGAGATCACTCCTTACAATCTCGTAGGCGTGGAGCAGTATCTCGAGGAGATGCATCACGTTCTGAACGACTGTTCGCTTAAGAAGAAATGTCACAATTTCTTGCCTTACCTCTTTAAGGTAAATATCGTATATAGTAGTAGCTTTTAGGGTATGTAAATTAATAATTATTAGGGTGGTCCATTTTGGCACAATATATTTTTTTTCTTGCGGGGCACCCCTCAAAACTGTTCTCTATTATGAAAAAAAAAATCCTTACAAATCATAGATGTGATAAAAAAGTATGTAGAGGTCGCGACGGAATTTTTTAATTTTCTTGTTTTAATAATTTTTTTCAGTGAAAATTCTCATGTATATGTTCACATTTTTTGCATTACATGAGTGTAGAGATTCTGGATATCACTACGACAGTGCGTTATTGTTTTATGGTAGTTTTGGAGTACGAAATAATTGCAACTGCGAAAAATATGTGCTGTGAAAATGAAAAATAGGGGGTGAACAAATTTAAATTTTTTTTTTTTAAATGCCATGAAATTTCAGTCCCTAAGAGAATTAATGCCAAATTAAATCCCAACCTTTGTCTGCTAATATTCTACCTGTAAACCAAATTGAAGTTACATATCTAAATAATTATAGACCTTTGAACAAAAACGAACTGAAAAAAAAAAATTATAAAATTATAAATGTAAAATTATAAAATTATCTCAGTCAATCTCTATCTGTATGATATGATGTATTTATCCCAAAAAACCTATTATATAATACTACAAAATTCTCGTAAAAAGAGCGAATGATAATCATAAAGATTTGAAAGTTTCGGACAATTATTGTTGTTATAGAGTGTCTCATAATATACTTAATTGTTTCCGGCATCTCCAGAATGTAATTTGTTAATCCTGTGGCCAAATGTTTATCATTATCATGCACTGTTTTTACGAGAATTTTTTAGTATTGATATAGCACAGTTATTCTGTGATAAATATATCACATCACGCCGGTAGCGAAGTTTGTAATTTTTTTTTAAGTTTGTTTTCGTTCCGACTTCCACAATTTTGCAGATATCTAGCTGAAAGTTGGTACACAAGTATACTATTATCAGACAGGATTTGGGATTTAATTCGGCGTTAATCGGCTTAGTGATAAAAATTTTATCACTTTTTGAATTTTTTGAAAATATCTGCTCATCCTCTAATTTTCTCTTTCACAGCACACATTTTTCGCAGTTGCAATTATTTCGTACTCTAAAGCTACCATAAAACAATAACGAACTGTCGGAGTGATATCCAATATCTCTACACTCATGTAATGCAAAAAATGTAAAGATATACATGAGAATTTCCACTGAAAAAAATGTTTAAAACAAGAAAATTTTAAAATTCCGTCGCGACCTCTACATATTTTTTTATCACATCGATGATTTACGAGGAATTATTTTTCGTAATAGAGAACAGTTTTGAGAGGCGCCGCGTAAAAAAAAAAATATCGTGCAAAAATGGACCACCCTAATAATTATCCACATTATTTAGAAGATTTATTCTTTATCTGGTTCAATGTACTAAATTGTGCAATTTTTTTCAGGCAGTAGATAAAGACAGAAGTGGAGAAATATCGGTCGAAGAATTTAAACTCTTCTTCCAGTGTCTTGGACTCAATAACGACGTAAGTTATAAAACGATCACGTGCACCGTCGAAAAAGTCTTTTAACGAAATATCTGTTTTCTAACATTATCTCTTTTGTATGTTTACAGCATGCTGTAGTGTCATTCACCTTCATCGACACGAATGAAGACGGCAAGATAAGCCTCGACGAATTTGTGAAACTAGGACGCGACTTCTTCCTCACGGAAGATCACACAAAGCCCAGCAAACATTTCTGGGGACCACTCGTTGATTAGAACACTAATCTTTTCAACATTCCCGCCAATCGAATGCAACAATTGTGATATAATTCATATTGCGTAATGTTTTTTTTACGGATATTGACTTCGGACGGTTGTAAAATGCCTATAGATCATAAGTTTAGACGCTATATTAGCTAGTAAGGTTTTTTTTACAAGAAGAAAAAAAAAAACACGTCTGTAGAATAAATACTTTTTCATTTGTAAATCGTGCATTAATTATTTCCGCAGTCTTCGACCTCGTCGGCCTCCAGCAATATTCGTGGTTTTCCAAAATAATAATTTCTTAATTAAGAAAAAAAGTCACAATTTAACAACTAATTGGTTACAAATCGAGTGATTAAAAACAATCTTGAGTTTTTCACGATGTATTTTATTATTTATTTATACCTTAACGCAAAATAGTAATCAATCCAAAGTCTAGAAAAGTTTTTATTATTTCCGGGATTTTCTCAGTGAAAAACCTTCTCCTGTGAACGCTTTGAATTCGTCTGGGTCTTTTACCTAAAAAAATGGAAAAATTACATTATACAATGTTTGTAATTTTATCGAGACATGTTTTGAGTTATTTGCATTGAATATTTTACCTCTTTGTTGTTGACTGGCTTCATGTTCCGCAGGAATCTCAGAGTTCCTATCTTATAGTCGTAATCAGGAATTCCTCTAACATATACAGGTTTGCTAGGTTGATGCTCCGGTTGTGCTGAATCCTTTCGTTTCTTGCCATCCAAACGATTACCTTGTCCCTTGAAAGCTACGAAACCCGTTGGATCGGGCATCATGTCTACGGGATCTATCGCGTTTTCGTCTTTCTTCACTTCTCTCTCCGGTTCTTTGTAACCAACAGGCGCGGCAAATTCCACGTTCATGTCGCACTCAATTATACTCACTGCAGGCCCAGGTCGTGTCTCCAGTACACACATTTCATATATTCGTTGATTATACCTAATCGCGATAATATCGCCAGTTGTAAGGCAAGCAAAACTTCGAAGGCCGTTTTCCAGCACGGCTTTTGGATTTGTGATGTCTAAGAAATCTTCGGACTGAGGCTGAAAACGGGAAAAAGTTGCTACCGGCAGCGAAACACTTTCAATGTTAAGAATCTCGCCTTCGCCCAGAAGAAGATTGTGCATCATCTGCAAGTGAAAGATCAATAATGATAATAATAATAATAATAAAATATAAAATATAATATAATAAATAATAATAAAAAGTATAATAATCAATAAGTAACTGACATCCAGGCTGAAGGACTTCGGTCAATGGCCAATTGACCCTCTGCTTAGGTATGTATATATATAATAACAGTAATAATAATAAGGTGATATGTACAGATTGTAAAGAGGTCAATAAAATGTCGTTATACTACTACTACTAATAATAAAAAAAGAATAACAATAATAATTATTTTTTATTTGACGGATTTCTCCTTTACACTTCATTATAGTAGTAGTACAAGTATTTTATTGGATACTGTATACAAAGTTTTATGACATCACCTATATTAATAATTCTGCCAAATGATCCTTCAGCCCATACATCTTACTCAGCTATGTTATAATCTATTAACTTATGATGAGAATGAGTGAAAAAAATATATAAATGAAGTTCGTTTACATTTTGAAATTAAGATTCTTCATTATATTGCAAGTGAGATTTTAATTTATCTATTCACAGACTTTCTTTTTTTTTAATAATCACATGAGCCTCTCATTCATAGCTTATGATTAATTGTAAATTAACAGTACAATTAGTACAAATCTTTATCTTTTTATTTGTTTTACTTATTTATTGAATTTTTGTAAAAATCTATTAAACTACAATTTATTAATAACCTTTTTAACTTCCCATTATTCAGAATCAATGTTGTTAGTATATTTAATACAATTGTTATTTTCAGTTCACTCTTGCCACTATTTACTCTAATGTTAATTCAATGAAATTTCTATTTACAAACGTGATATATTTTTAGAAATTGTTTTAAAAATAATTTTAAAAAATTCCAATTGCTGACAAATTATTTTTCATGAATTACAAAAATCCTCTTCATGACAAAGAATTTTTATGCTCAATGCATTCGTCAATTTTATTTTTCTTAAAGAACAAAAAGAAGACTATTCGCAAAGGAAAAATACTTCAATTTATATGGTATAAATATAATGGCGATTATTACAAAAATTCACCCTATTTTATGTGACGATTAATGTAAAACTGTTAATTACATACCCAGTATGGAAGATAGACTTTTCCTTCATCAGCGACAAACTCAAGTACACCACAATGCGTTATCCGATTGGTTTTTTTGTTTGTGAGTTTGAATAGCATAGGATAAACAATATTTAGTCTTGTGAGTTGTTCCAAGGCGGAAGGAGGCATTATAACTGTAAGACGTAGAAATTTCTTGTAAATAACACAAAGAAAAGCTGAAAAACATAATCGTTAGGTACGTCACTTATTGTATTTACTTTTTCCACCACGTTCGACATCTTGCCGGTCGTTTCCGGGCAACATGGACACGGAAAAACATTTATATTGAGTATTGAAGGGCCTCGGTATGTCCGGGAACATATTAAATCCAAACTGAAAGTGAAATGTCATTGTAATCGCAAACCTAACCTCCTTTCGTTTTCTTTATCGTGGTTTAATTAGCATTTACGTAATTTTTGAAGATTGTTTATTTGTTGTTCTTACCATGATGAATTCGTGTTATTTTTAACGCTGTTACTTGACGAGTAGATGACAGGACAACAATTTTATATAAACAAAATGACAATTTTGATGCTACCTGAACAGCATTCGGCCATTCGTGTATTGTCTGACACTGGCCACTGACAGTCAAGCCAAGCCAAGCCACTGAATTTACCTAACTGCAACAGCGACGACGACTACAACGTCTCTGCCGTTACTGACTCATAACTTTTTCAAAATTTTTATTGACATTTTTTTTCACCAACTGTAACAAAGGTATGGACATAAAACGGAAGTAATAAATCAATGTAATCTCGAAAAATCAACCAATCCTATTTTGACAGCAACTTTAGCGTCTTTTGAACTTTCTAGCCTTGAATTTTCCACTAAACTTGCAAATTCTCTTCGACGTTTCATAAAAAATCTTCACTAATATTTTTCACTATAATTATTTCACTAATATTTTGCCGCTACGAAAAAAAAAAATTCACACGCTACAATTATTCACATATAATTTCACATGACATTGTGAGAAGAATTTTGCAAACTTATTTTTAAGACTTCCTTTAAATTTAATTACAACTTATCATTGAACATCTCTTTATTTAATTTACTTTTATCTAAATGAAATAAAAATCTAAAATAATCAAAAATCTCAATTGAATCAGAATCTAAATTAAATCAAAATCTAAATTAAATCCAAATAGAAATTAAACCAAAATCTAAATTAGATCAAAATCTAAATTAAATCAAAACCTAAATTAAACCAAAATCTAAATAAAACCGGAATCTAAATGAAATCAAAATCTAAATTAAACTAAACTCTAAATTAAATCAAAATCTAAATTAAACCAAAATCTAAATCAAATCAAAATCTAAATTAAATCAAAATCTAAATTAAATCAAAATTTAAATTAAATCAAAATCTAAATTAAACCAAAATTTAAATCAAATCAAAATCTAAATTAGATCAAAATCAAAATTAAATCAAAATCTAAATTAAATCAAAATCTAAATTAAACCAAAATCTAAATTAAATTAAAACCTAAATCAAATCAAAATCAAAATTAAATCAAAATCTAAATTAAACCAAAATCTAAATTAAACCAAAACCTAAATTAAACCAAAATCTAAATTAAATAAAAATCCCAAGGTTTCTGCATGGCAAATAATTTCATATGCGAATCAGCCAACATCACCACAAATTATTTAAACCCGTTTCGGTCCGACACAGACTGCGGTGTAAATTTGACAAATGATAGACAACAATAACATTCAAAACGAATAGTTTAAGAGAAAATCAGTTTGAAGGCTGTTGGTCGATAGAAGAGGTCGCACTCCTAAAAACAGCAGATAAGGTCGCATTCGATGCTTCGAAATTTGAGGTGTACCTTGTGGTTTAAGTCACCTTGGATACGGTGGCGTTCGTGGCGTTCCACGCACACGTAAGACACGTAGGTGAATCGGTGTACCCGAATAGCATCCGTAGCGTTTCGTAGCGTTTCCCACTCGAAAAAACGCACTCATATATTTTTTCGCTTTGTAACATTTCGGATAGTCTAGTAGTTGAAATAAAAAGTGTTTGTCGTACGTGAACGTCATAGTGTAGTAAATATATAAATAAAATAAGTTTGTTAATAAAAATAATAAAAAAACCGTCGTACCTTGATGAAAAGACAATGGGCTATTTCTACTATTGTTACTTCCTGACAATTAGCATCCTTGGTGCAGTTGGAGCAGAATGGAATACCAAAGATTATATGAAAAGAGAGCATTCTCTCACGAGGCCTTATCAAGGTAAGCAAAATATGAATTAATCTCGTAAGTTTTTTTGTCGAAAATATCGAAAAAATAGTATTTCGCCTTAAGCATCGCGTACATGCAGTGACTCAGGATTGATGCTTATTCGGAGTCGTGTATAGGTTATAATGCAGCAAAACTGTGGCGTCGCGGCTTATCTCGCACTTAAATCGTCTAAGTACTCTTTTTTTTTCGCTTAAGACTATTTACAACTCTATTTACATCAGGTCTCGGCATGACTATACCCTATTGGGATTTTTTGGGTAACACGATAGTCACGAATAATTATATTCGACTGACACCCGACCTGCAGAGCAAACAAGGCGCGCTTTGGAATTCTGCGGTAAGTTCAAAGTGCAAACTTATTTGAATTTTCAATGGAATATGTATTCGCAAGCTGTCGTTATCGAAATGAATTATTTTGAATATTATTATTTTTCGTAGCCTTGCTATTTGAGAAACTGGGAACTACAGATTCACTTCAAAGTTCACGGCAAAGGAAGAGAATTGTTTGGCGATGGATTTGCTATATGGTACGCCAAAGACAGAATGCAAAATGGACCTGTTTTCGGGAACAAAGACTTCTTCCAGGGACTTGCTGTGATACTCGATACTTACAGCAATCACAATGGTCCGCACAATGTAAGTTGCGTTAACGTTTTACATCTTAAAATGAGCATATAAGAAAAGTGTGAAGATTAGTTTTATCTTCTTTTTGAAAATATTCCGTATCCCTAATTTTTCTATATTTTTCTCTAATTTTTTCTGCTTCAAATAGACTGCTATGAATATTTCTGCTGAATACCCGTATCATTTTATCTGCATTAATATATAGTATACATCATTTATTAGATGACTTGCATTTTTCAAATACTATTACATTCTTTTCCAATTGAATATGCAATTTATTTTTTATGAGTACAAATTCCAACAAATAATGCAAAGTTCAGTGTTTGTAGGAAAAGATGCATTTTTGTTTTTGATATACAATGATTTTCCTGTATAATGTAGATTTTAAGAATTTGAGAGAAGATATAAATTTTTGTTAATATCTACTAATTTTTTTACTTGTATCAATAACTACAGAAAATCATCTAAAAATTTATTCAGAAGTCTGAATAGAAAATCCGAATTTTCGTGTATTTAAAACTAATCGTATTTAAACAAAATTCTTCAGAGAAATTATAATTTTCTGTTATTTTTTGATAAATTTATTGAGATTTTGAAATATTTTTCTTGGGGATTAATTTTCAAACTATTTTATCTCGCCTTGATTTTTATATCGATTTTTTTTATTAGCATCAACATCCTTATATATCTGCCATGATCAACAATGGTTCGTTGCATTACGACCACGATCGTGATGGAACTCACACTCAATTGGCAGGATGTGAAGCAAAGTTCCGAAATCTCGATCACGATACTCACATTGCCATTAGATACGAAGCAGACACACTAACCGGTGAGTTTACCTAAAGATTTTTTAAATTACATTGCATTTAATTCCTCCAATTCACTGAGACACGTTCTGAGACATAATTGTCTTATTTTGCAGTCTCAACGGATATTGTGAATAAAGCAGCATGGCAAGAGTGTCTTTCGGTCAAGGGCATAAAACTTCCAACTGGATATTATTTCGGAGTATCGGCGACTACCGGTGACCTCTCTGATAATCACGACATTCTGTCCATTCGTCTGTTTCAGCTTGATTTACCCGATGACGTAAGTTTCTCATTATTATCTTTATTTGTTCTAAATAATACTCAAAATTGCTTCTATCGTCAACCCTGACCTTTAACTTCAGGCTTAAATGTCCCTGCAAAAAAATCTCTGTAGTAATCAACTGATAAGCATTTCGAAGGCTGTACAATTCAGTAAAATAAACAAAGTTTGGAAGATTAACAGTTTACTCCGAATTATCGCTTGAAACGAAAAAGTCAATATTTTCCTAATTCTTTGTATTCTTATTTATCTGACATTTTCTTTTTTCGTTGTTTTGAATTACTCAATTACATCTGAATAAATGTTCTTTAAGTGAAAAATGTTATATATTTTTTAAAAATTATATAACTGATTTTTTAAAACTATTTGAGATTAACTTTTTATTTTATGGCTCATATATATTCAATAATCAAGTTAATTATTGAACGTCAGATTTGTCGAAAACTTTAGCAGTCGTGGTAGTATTTGGCATGTTTAACGATTACACACTTTTTGCAGCCAAAAGGAGAGGAAGACCGTTCCAACATTCTTCCGTCGGCGGAATTCTTCGAATCCCCAAGAGGTACATATATATATATTTTTTCTGTAGACGGTGCCAATTTGGCGGGCCAAAGTGTCTCGTTACGTGTCGACGGTAATGAATTCATTACTAGAAACGAAAAGTAGAAACGATAAATAATTATTTTTCCTCTTTTCAGATCACATCGATGACCCAAAGCCAGCGTCTGCAAGTGGCATTAAAATTTTCCTAATAATGCTCGTTGTAGCTCTGGGATTAATAGCTTGCGTCGTAATCGGTATAATGTTTTACCAAAAACATCAAGAGAAGAGTAGAAAGCGTTTCTATTGAAAGAACTCAATTCCTAATTTGCTCGAAAGCCTTAACTTCGGGTGAATAGCTCACAAAAGCTATTTGTCACTGGCAACGGTCCACATGTTCGTTTAAGAAATACTCGCAGTACACATTACGGATATCGCAAGGTTCGACACTTAGTTAATATTATATTTTTAATTTTCAAAATTACGAAACAATTTTTAAAGCAACCAAATTTTTGTGTAATTTACTATCAGATAATTAGGGGCGTGGGATTTTTTTGTGTGCATGAATGATTGTTTGGCATTGTTCAACTGCTGTAATAGACAGTGCAAAATAACCCGCATAAATAATGCAAAAAAGAAAGATGTATACTGGCCATAATGTTGATAATTTGGTCGTATTCTTGACAAATTATCGACGCGACGAGTAAAGTCTACTGCTAAAAATAGTCATCGGACTAGTAGTATTTTACTTGTCGTTACTGTCATCGTTTGTTGTTGTTGTTGATATTCTCATGAACGTTGATGTACAGATGAGAGATAGAAAGATAAAAACATACAGATAATGTGGATCTTGGAACATCAATATTTTCGGTAGGTTCTCCCTTAACGTGAAGACTTTTGTCACCGTGAAAAAAGACTCATGAAATTTTATCGTTGACTATTCGTCTTTAATAGTGAACAATAGAATTTCACAAATTTTCCGCTTTTAATAGCTTTGGTTTTTTAAACACTGCAATGTGGATTAAGGTAATGTCTGCGTCGAAGTTTTTCGATCAGTTTTAGGTGAAAATACTAAAATTCCGCATGATCTATATGTTAAAGTTGTACAAGTATGTTTGGTCGGCGACAAAGTGGACAATAATGGACAACAATAGGACATTTCACCCACAGATCACGATATTTGCCATCACGAGGGTGCTAATGGTTAGTTCCACTTGCATAAAAGAAAAGTGTTCGGAGCAAGAGTGTAGCTAGTCGGAATTGTGTGCACCAACTTATTGGTACCCTGATGTTGAACTGACAATGCAAAACTATCATCACCTACCATCATTACTCCATATAAATACATATAAATATATATAGATATATATAAAATACGAAGTTTGTGTACATATTAGCTAATTAAATAGCTATGTGTTAATGATAAGTCGAATAGTATGTAGCGTTCTGTGTCCAGCCGTTATCGAGCGCGCAAGTACAGGGCCTCATCGATAAAATACGTATATAGATTTTATATTTGTACATAAATCGACTGCCCACCTCCCAAAGCGACTTATCTGTTTTTTGTGATTTAATATGAAAGCTCGGACTGTTTTATACGAAACAAAAAGGAAATAAAAATGAACGACGCAGCCGAGTGCGTGACTGTTGCGTATGATAATTGTATTAACGACGATTTAAAAAAAAAACCTGTCCATTTGCATATCTGTACACAGGCGTCATAGAAACCGTTGCCAAATGCGAATAAAAAGCTCCTGGAAAGGAACCTATTCATGCATTAATCCATGTGATCGTATACATTCAACGACGAGAGGAATCTTTTTTATTTTCCTTTTCTTCCATTCTTTGTTACTTTATTGCGAATGGAACAAAAATAGACACAGGTTGTTCACAATTATTGGCACTTTTTTTTCTTTTTTTTTACAACAACATCGGCTATTCTACAGCATATTCTGCCAACTCATTGTAATACTACCGTGATGAAGATGAACTAGGAAGGCAGCGAATAAAATCTAAATTCGTAACACAGTTAAGGGGAGACTATAGTTATTCTTAATTTAAAAAAAAAACCCTTTCTTCAATGTTTGTCAATTTTTTTTATCACAAAATGATTGAATTATATACTTTAAAGCGTCGAGACCAATAAATCTGTTTTCTGGCTAAGAAAAAATAGTTTTGCTTCATAGAAACCGAATTTTTTTTTTCAGGTAAAAAAAACCGAACCCTCTTTAGAGGATTGAGATTTACGACGCTTATGTTCTATAATACTGATTAGTTTAGATTACTTCATTGCGCAAGAGATTTAAAAAAAATTTATTAATAATATATTTCACCCTTGGCAAGATTTTTTTTGCCAAGGGTGAAATTTTCAAGTCACTATAGTCTTCCCTTGAACGATATAGTTTTCGAAACAATCAATGTCTTTATATTGGTCGAACGAAATACATCAAGGCACACCTATACATCTCTTTTTTCTCTTTTTTCCGATTCATTCTTCAGGCAGTTTCTTCCATGAGATTCTTAATATCCGCGAGTGCTATACGCTCTTAATTCTGATAACTCTGCCAGCGTTTTCGTGCAACGAACGTAGCCTGATTCTCTTTAATCGACACTCTATACAATGATAAACGTTTAGGTAATGAGGTATCTGTGATAATGGAAAATAAGCAGAATAGAAAAATATGTGACTCGATAATTTTCCTTCTCCGACTGGCAGTAAGGTTTTACGTAACATATATAATATATATATATATATATATATACTTTAGTAATATACATTGTATAGTTACATCTGCACCTATTTGGTGAATCTAAATAATACGTGCAACGACTATGTACACACTATTGAAACAGTCTGTTGAAAGTACATTGAGGATAACATACAGGGACGCGGGATAAAATTTGGCGCGTAAAATTGATGAATAGTACAATCCGACGAAAATAAATGTGCCTATTTTCTCCTTTCTCTGATAGAATTAGTCGAGTGGTACTCAGAAAAAAAACTGAGATACGGAAATATAGTTTAGGTTCTTTCAATCTTCGCACGAACATGATAACCCTTTAACGGCCTTTACTCATTTTATGTCACGTCCTAATGAAATTCCATTGTTAGTCAAATTTGTTGTCAACTTTTCGATTTCATTTTTTAGTTTAACGTAAAAAAAGATTTTTCGTAAAATATCTATTCCTCAAATGTAGCAAATATTCTAAGTTGTTAGTTAAAGAGTTTAACATTGTTCGCAATTATGTATTAAGATAGGATGAAAATTAGTGGCCACGATGTAGCAGAAATATTACTAGAGGCTCAACGAACTAAAAGTCTTTAAAATTGCTAAAGGAAATTAAATTGAATATAGGAACATTTTATCGATTGATCGACACATTAAAATATCTCAATTATGATTTAGCCGATGCATAATTTAAATGTCGGTTTGTACAATTTGAGCAACGAAAAAAAAATCGCTTTATTAAAAATTAGGCCAGTATCCATTCGTCCATAAATCGAGATTCCGCGTCCATCAAGTACGAACAAGTGCTTATGAGGTTGATGAAGATTTTTATCGTTTGGTAAATGGTATGTGGTAACTTGTGTATTTTCATACCGCGAATAATAGTCATGAAAATACGCGGAACGCTGTGTGAGGTGAATACAACATATGTAATACAACATATACACTAGGGCTGTTCAAAAAAACATAATTTCTTTATAATCGGCTGCTCCTGAAATGCTGTATTGATTATCACAAAAAAAATGTTTTCGCAAAAGCTGGGTGTTGTGAGATGATATTAAGTACTGCTGCATCAAGGCCAAAATTTATTAAAAGCGTCGATTTTTCATGGAGATTGTGGTTGCTTTCGATAGACTATAAAATTGTGTAAAGCCAGAAACATGTTCGATAATATTTAGTACTGCCGCATCGACATTGAAATTAAGGAGGATCGGTGGCCACTCCCAAAGTTAAATCAAAGATAAATTTTCGCGATCGATTCTTTAAAGTTTAATGCATTAAATAATAACAGTGGAGGGTGATTTGTATTGAAGCATGTAGACTTAATCCAGAGAAAGATTCATAGTCACGGATTTGCATAAAGATTAACTGATTAACGTTTCTTTTCAGTGTGATATATTTTCGTTCAGTTTTTTCCAAGTATTATCTTTAATTCTTTGCCGATTTTTATGAACGATAGCTCATTGTTTTTCTTAAAAGATACTCTACGCATTGACCTCCTAGATATTTCATAGTGTTCATCGTTTTGTAATTATAGCCTGTTGTTTATGAAAGTATTTTAATTTCTGTTAAACAACAGTCTAGAATTATTAAACAATTAACACTATAAAATATCTAGGCGGTCAATTCGTAGAGTATCTTTTAAGGTAGAGAATGAGCTGTCATTCATTCAAATCGGCCAAGAATTACAGATTATACTTGAAAAAAACTGATAGAAAATGTATCCCGTTGAAAAGAAACGTTAATCAGTTAATATTTATGCAAATCCGTCACTGTTAATCTTTCTCTGGATTAAGTCTACATGCTTCAATACAAATCACCCTCCACAGCTATTATTTAGTGCATTACACTTTAAAGAAACGATTACAGAAATTTATCTCTGATTTGACTTTGACAGTCGTCACCGATCGTCCTTAAAAGCGTCGATTTTTGGAATTTTTTTTTGTATTCTTAAAGCGCTCATGGAGATTGTGGTTGCTTTCGATAGACTATAAAATTGTGTAAAGCCAGAAACATGTTCGATAATATTTAGTACTGCCGCATCGACATTGAAGTTAAGGAGGATCGGTGGCCACTCCCAAAGTCAAATCAGAGATAAATTTTCGCGATCGATTCTTTAAAGTTTAATGCATTAAATAATAACAGTGGAGGGTGATTTGTATTGAAGCATGTAGACTTAATCCAGAGAACGATTAATAGTCACGGATTTGCATAAAGATTAACTGATTAACGTTTCTTTTCAGTGTGATATATTTTCGTTCAGTTTTTTCCAAGTATTATCTTTAATTCTTTGCCGATTTTTATGAACGATACCTCATTGTTTTTCTTAAAAGATACTCTACGCATTGACCTCCTAGATATTTCATAGTGTTCATCGTTTTGTAATTATAGCCTGTTGTTTATGAAAGTATTTTAATTTCTGTTAAACAACAGTCTAGAATTATTAAACAATTAACACTATAAAATATCTAGGCGGTCAATTCGTAGAGTATCTTTTAAGGTAGAGAATGAGCTGTCATTCATTCAAATCGGCCAAGAATTACAGATTATACTTGAAAAAAACTGAACAAAAATGTTTCCCGTTGAAAAGAAACGTTAATCAGTTAATATTTATGCAAATCCGTCACTATTAATCTTTCTCTAGATTAAGTCTACATGCTTCAATACAAATCACACTCCACAGCTATTATTTAATGCATTAAACTTTAAAGAATCGATTACAAAAATTTATCTCTGATTTGACTTTGACAGTCATCACCGATCGTCCTTAACAGAATAAAAAATGAAATCCTATAAAACATTGAAATATTCATCTGCTCATCGACTATTTTGCGCGTTTTCAAATGAAAAAATGGCTCATGAAACGGGAGTCCTGTATGATTAAATTTCGTACTGCCGCATCGATATCGCAGTTTCCCAAAATTCAAAAATCGCTTAACATCATCATGATTATGATCATACATGACTCCCGTTTCAAGAGCCATTTTTCATTTGAAATCGCACGAAATAGTCTACGAGCAGACAAATATTTCAATGTTTTAAAGGATTTAATTTTTTGTTTTTGTTAACTTCAATGTCGATGCGGCAGTACTAAACATTATCGAACATGTTTCGGCCTTTACACAATTTCATAGTCTATCGAAAGCAACCACAATCTCCACGAGCGCTTCACCAGGTCAAAAAAAAGATTTCTAAAAATCGCCGCTTTTCATGAATTTTGGCCTTGATGCGGCAGTACTTAATATCATCGCACAACTCCCAGCTTTCGCAAAAACATTTTTCTTGTGATAATCAATACAGCATTTCAGGAGCAACCGATTATAAGAAAATTATGTTTTTTTTAACAGCCCTAATATACACAGCGTTAGGTTTGTATAGCTACGGTGAAAACGCAACCGTCGTTCGTAGGCTTCATTTAAAAATGACAAGAGGATTGAACAAGAAATTGAGTACGAGTTTCGTTCCGAGATAAAGTACACGCGTTACAGAGCCGATAGTAAATTGGTATCTCTGTCGTTTGAACGAGCTTAGATTGGTCGTATGGCAGGCCATGCAATTAACAGTCTCTAGTTGTACATGCGGTTTCAAGCCTCCGAGAAGAGACTCACTTTGCAATCCGGCGTTTGTTAAAATACCCGAAAAACCTATTTTATCGCCTGGATAAATGTTGAGACTAAAATTTGTGAAAGAATGATCAGCGAGAAGCACGATTTCCGCGCTATTGCCCCAAATTCCGTTTTTCATTTTGACAAATATCTCGAACTCGTAACGATCCCATGCGATAACGTGACATTTGTCTTTCGGTCGGCCGCGAAGATTCGTATCTGGAGTCGATTGGCACGATTCTCTTTTCTCTCGATGGAGCATGTTGCAATGATTATGCTTCATCGGTTCGCCCCAAAGACACAGAAGCGGTTGGCTCACTATTTCTGGCAGTTTTTTCAACATTGTTCCAAGATTGTTGCTGATAGACTTTAAGCGAACATTCGTCACGTAACCTTCCCAGGAAATTAATGAACCTTCTAATTGAGCGCATTGCACTTGCACCTGCGCCTTTGACGATGTTTCTTCCCATGCAGGCTGATGACAATAATTCTGGTATTGTTCCCAGGAAAGCGTTGGCACAATTCCATAATTTGGAGTCGTAACGTTCTCTTGATTGTACTCGTTGATTATTGGCCAGGATAAAAAGGTCGCCGCTATCAGACCGAAGCTCAGCTGTGAAACATACATTTTTTTTTTAAACGCCCCGATTTGTCATTCGCGATCGTAAATTAATAATAGATTTAATTGAAACTATTTAATGATAATGTATTTTTAAGACTTTCATGACTGAATATCTATTAAGTATCAGAATAAAATAATAATTCGTCTGAATAGTTTGAGCTTTTTCAGTACGTTTTTCGAATGATTTTTTTATCCATTTATGTAATTAGTGCAGTTAGTATTTTTTCTCTGATATTTTGGGTGTATCACAGTGTCTATCTCATTTTTTATTTCCACTGGCTGTACGTTATAAATTTTAGAGGCAATATAGTCGAAACATCGTTGACCCGCTTTTCTCTTTTCGTTTTGGTACTATTATACAACTGTTTGCTCTGATATTTCTGCTGTGATTTATTCGTCGATAATCTTTATTTTTAACTAAATGTATTATGGCTTTCATTTTCATTGAATGAATTATTATTCTCGTTTGTTAAAGAATACAATTATGAGGTATTTAACTGTGTGTTAAAAATAATAAAAATAATTTCGTATCATATGATGCATTCTGATTTTCAATGTTCGTAGAGTGCGTTGATAATTTTTTTCCAAAGTATTTAGAATTCCCCAAACACATACGAGTTATCTCAGATTTTTTATCCCCATAGTTTTTCCACAATAAAATACGCTTTTTTTGTTTCATTTCGCTGCGGATTTATTTAAAACTATCCATGACATAACAAAATCGTTCAAGAATAAAATGTAGGATTTGACGTATACTTTTTTATAAAAATATTTCCAAATTAGTCTAGATACATTTTCAATCATTTTTTGGCAATACAAAGTCATACCATTTTTTTCGTTCAGAAGAACCATCTTGATTTTGCTCAAAATTTGACAAAATTTCCGTTATTATGTCTACAAACTACACCAAAATTTGCGCGGTGGTCAATTCATACCTTCATAATGTGAAGATGTGAATTGTGTATGATTCAGCAAATAACCGAGCCGTACATTGTGAAGATATCAATTTGCCATTGTGTTGATTTTTTCGTCATTTTTCAACATTATGACGGAAATTCTGTGAAATTTTGAGTAAAATATAAATGGTCCCTCTCAACGAAATCAAATGGTATGGCATTATTTTGCCAAAAAATGCCTGAAAATTTATCTACATTAATTTCCAAACATTTTTATCAAAAAGTATACGCGAAACTCTACATTTTATCCCTGAACAATTTTATTGTGTCACAGATAGTTTTAAATCGGCAGCGAAAGGAAAAAAAATAAAAATAAAAGAAGCGTATTTTATTGTGAAAAAACTATGAGGATCAAAAATCTGAAATAACTCGTATGTATTCGGGGAACTCTAAATACTCTAGAAAAAAATTATCAACCAACTCTACGAACATAGAAAATCAGGGTGGCCCGTTTCATATGGAATGCCTCAAATATTTTCATTAAAAAAAACTATTGGAGCAGATAATTCTAACTCAGGTAGTATTATCTGGTAGAAAAATGTACAAAATTGTCTGAATATTTTCTCCGATATATGAAAAATGGATGAGCAAATCCCAAATGTCGGAAGAATCGTATCTTTCATCACCGAAATGATAATAAAAAACAATAAATTGCTCACCTGAACAGACGTGATGATCCAATTAAATCTTCCAGTCCTGACTTTGCGAAGATACCAGCTAGCAAAGAAGGGCGTTCCAGCGATAACGCTCGTTATTGCGACTCTAACGATCAATTCACTCTCGGAGAGGTATTTTGCGGCAGCAACGATGGGCAATATTATTGAAGCCAGACTGGCAATAGGAAAGAATAGTACCATTCCAACGAGAGCAAGAGCGCCTCGAATAAGACCGTACCATGTGGCGCCTTGCGAGCTAAGAATGGCTATTTGCCACCAGCTGAGAGTAACGCAATGTGGAATGAGAGTCTTGTAAGTTCCTCGCCAATTTTCCCGCGCTGCCATTTTCGCAAAAACTGCCGGTATCAACAAATAAAAAACTGCCCGAAAGTTCAAGCAGAATTCGATACCATTACCAACAACGTATGAGGCAAAAGTCGGCACACGAATATCAAGAAACCTCCACGTCTGTGCAACGACTATATCAGTTTCATACGGATATTTAGCGAGAACGTGAACGCCAAAACTGAAGAGCGCCAAAAAATCAGGAAATTTCGAAGAGTCTTTCCAAGCAAAATGAGCAAGAGTTGAGAGAGTCAGAGCGAAAGCAACAATTGCCAATTCCGATTGCGGCGTCCACTGATGAGCAATCACCGGATATATCATAAGATTCGCGAGTAAAGCGAGAAAAAAATGTCCGTATGGCTTCAAATTGTTTCGGCAAAATTGATATTCCGCTTCTTGAGCGTTGAGATTTCCTCCGGAATAACTGAGAAACAATCCCGACCACGCTCGAAATTCTTGCAACTCACGTTTGCTCTGAAGCATCTGAAAGGTCGCTATGACCATTACGAGAAAGGAGAAGTAATAGAGAGCTATTGGCACAAAGAGAACGAGACTCTCGGTGCCGAAGAGGGAATAAAGTAACAGAAGAAGCAATGTTTGAACATTTGACGCAAGAACTAACTTTCCTAAGGGTAAACCTCGCTGTCCTAATCTATTGAGAATCCAAGTGTAAAGCCGCTTCAGCGATTCTAGTGGATGAACGAATGGTCGTTGAAGCAGTGGAATTGCGTCGAGTTGCATTTCTGAACGATCCACCAAACACAGAGCGTGAGATACTATAGGTAAAAGACCACGAGCGTAACTCGTCGCAGCTGAAACCAAAGCCGCTTCCGTTATCTTCTCTCCCTGATTTTCCAGCGCTACATCACCGTATTCAAGTACTCTTCGGCTCGCCATTACATCTCCAAGTCTTTCTCTCTTCAATTGAGAACCATTGCCATTTTCAGTCAGACTCGATCCGTTACTACGATCGAGAAATTTAGCCGTTTCACTGTCCGTTGCTCCCTCTAAATAATCGTTGGTTCCACGTTCGACGGTCCTTTCGTTGCTTCCACCGGCTGAACGCTTTGCGGCAATTTTTCTCATTCGCCTTCCGAGCTGCTCGGTCGTTACGAAATCCTCGCCATTGGACAAACTGGAGATTTCAGAGTTGTCGTTAGTTAATTGGAAAAAGCAAAGCTATTTCTAATTCTAATAAATCAAAAATCACTTGAGTAAGAATTACTTTTAAATGTATTTTATGCGTTTCTTATTTTCAATTTAAGATAATAATAAGGTAGCAATGAAATGTTAGTTCTAAAAGTCTGCACACCTTGTGAACATTTCTCTAGCTGCTCTTCTAGCCAGCTTCTCATCCTGTGACATGTCCAGACAACTTTTAACATCGTAGTAATTATGCTCTGTGATTCCTCTGCCAGTAGCCAAACATTTTTTCAGCATTTCAGTTGCCTCTAGATTGCCTTGTTCAGATGCTTTTGTTAGCCAATAGACACCAAGCTTAGCATTCTCCTCCTTGTCAACTTCCAGGTCTGTCATAAAATATATTTATTTAATTATTCACACAGTATCGACCTTTTTTACAAACCCAATAATATTGAAAATAAATGATGGAATATAACAGAAAAAATTGTGTATTTATACAGAAAAAATAATAAAATCCATTATTATTATTATTTTATTATTATTATTAATAATAATAATAATAATGGATTTTATATATATTTTTAATAACAATTAATAACACTTATTATTATTTTATTATCATTAATAATAATAATAATAATAATAATTGTTATTATTATAATAAATAATTCTAAGTTATAGATGAGTTCTTAAACAAATAAGTAATCTATTATGACCGGTCTTATATCTGGTCTTATAAATATAAAAAAAAAAAAAATAGTATAAGGCAGAAATTTCTTAAGGAGAAATCCATTTAATAATAAATCAAATTGAATCAAATTATGAATCATGTATAATTTTAAATATTGCATATTACTTCTATCAGTATTGTGTGTTATTAAAAACTCATAGTAGAAAATTAAAACATTAAAATTCATAATAAAAAATAGGGTTGAAATATTATGTATTTTTTAATTAGCTTGTGTATCTTTATGTCTTAAATTTGTTTCATGTTATATATCGTTACTAAATTTACTTCTACTACCACTAATAAAAAATTTATTAATTATTAATAATTATTAATTTATTAATTATTAATAAATTTTATTAAATACTGCATAAAAATATATTATACTATAATAACTTTATTTTCACATACCGCATGTTTCGTCCAAGAGTTCTTTTGCCAATACAACTTGAGATTCTGGGCATCCATCTTCGGCCAATTGTGAACGAAGTCTGCGCAGTGATCCTCTCGGACCATCTGAACTCAAACAATTCAAAATATTTCATATATCCGAGGTTAGAAGTGCCAAATGTCAGAAAATAAACATTTTGCATATTCATTGCAGTGAATTACATAAAAGCTCTTTGCGCCTCATTGTATATCAACATTCTTCTATATATCTTGACAAACAACTTACTTATCAGCTTTTTTAAGCGAGCGCGTTAATCCAATAAAAATTTCTTTCAAATATGTGAAATATTATACAATAACAGGTGTATGACGATTTGACAGCTGTCAATACTCGAGCGATAGATGTTAAAACTCGGATCTTAAATTCACCAGGTAAGAAAGTGTTTATAGGTCGTACAGAAAGGTGAAACTGTGCTAAATAAGAGAAAACATCGTAATTACCGTGAAGGATCCATTGTTTTCTAGTTGATCTTCCGGACAGTGGCACGACGCCGGCCATGCCGTCGTAATCCTTTTCAGGAAAAGGCAAAAACAACTGGTAGACGTTTACGTCGTCGCGAGTAAATCGTTGCTCACATGTATCGCGAAACTCGGCATCGACTGATGATAGAAGTCAGTACGTCACGTACGTACATGAGAAAGGTACGATTATATTGCAGGGTACTATTACTATAGAATTCTTGTTTACGCTATGTACTCGAATCTTTCTGTGCACTGACGCTGTTTTACGCGGGCGCGCGCGTATTTTCTCGTCCCTGTTGGTAATATCACGATTCTACCTTTTGGATCGTCGTGATAGTAAATTCTCGAAGGAAGAAACACGCGGCGCCATATTGTGAGCTTTTTTTAGTCCTATTATGTTTTATTATTTACACTAGCTCATCTGGTACAATCCTGAAGAATTTACCGGCAATCCGACTGCGAAAATACGACTATTTGTGGATCGATTTGATCCACATTTTGTTTTTTTGTATTGTGTATTTTTGGTCCGTGTTTTTTTTTGGGTCTCCAAATAGCATTTGAGAAATTTTATAAAAATGGGGATTTTGGTGAAGGAAATGATGAGGGAATTGTATGTATAATTTTTTAAATGTTGAAAGCGAGGAGAGGATTTTTTTTTTGGAAAAAAGTGTCGGCAAAAAGATAAATTTTGAGAATTTTATTTTATGTCAAATGCTATAGAATGGAGCAAAAGGGCGAGTATTTTCTCGCCCCAGTTGATAATATCAGGGTTTCTACGATTTGGGTCGTCGTGATAGTAAATTCTCGACGGAAGAAACACGCGGCGCCATTAGTGGGCGTCTTATTATGTTTTATTCAACTAGCTCATTTGGTACAATACTAAAGAACCCACAGGCAAGATGACTGCAAAAATACGACTACTTGTGGATCCAATCGATCTTGCCGTGGTTCTTCGTCCTTTCCTGTATTTTTGCTACGTGCTTTTTGTGTCGGACAGAATTTAAATTGAGCATTTGAGAAATTGTATAAAAATGAGGATTGTGGTAAAGGAAACGCTCAATTTCTAACGAGAATATTCTAACACAGAAAATACCGGTTACAAGCCTTTTTAACATTTTTTAAAAAGCGACTTTTTTCCGTTTCTGATTTCAGAATTCACAGATCCGACTTCCGATCAGAAAATCCAAGCTGAATTTTTTTTCTAAGGTATCGAATTTTAGCTTTCACTATCGTTCTCAAGTTGTATAGTTTATCACAGAAAATACCGGTTACAAGCTTTTTTAACATGATTTTTGAGAAAGTGACTTTTCTCCGTTTCTAATTCCAGAATTCGTAGATCCGACTTCCGGTCGGAAAATCCAACTTAAATTTTTGTTTTTCTTTAAGATATCAAATTTTGGTCTTTTAAAAAATAAAAAAATTATCAAACCCTCGTTTAAAATAATCTTCAAATAAAACTTGCATTGTAAGTGTTTAATTTTGTCTACTTGAATTTATTAAAGGTACTACTACTATTTTAAATATATTTTACACATAATAAGAATGAGTACACGAATTTTATCGATTCCTTATTTTTTGTTGTTTAAGGTAGTTCTGTCGTGAATGCAATCCAAACTCATATGCATGAATTTTTGACATGTTGTAATTTAGCTATTCAATTTTACTTGTACAAAATCTTGAAGGCTTTTACCGAGTATTTGAATGAACAATTAAAACTTGAAAATCGGTCTTTTTACACGGCGCTCACGGAAGGACGGGAAAAATTGATCTTTAAATCAAAAATTAACATACTTAGATCAAAGATAGAGAAAAAATAAAAAGTACTACGGATTCGCAAATCATTCAGGAATTGATGCATCATGAAAAAAGGTGAAGTCTCCGGAATAATGTTTAATTGAACCAAGGTCAAAGTGCACGATACCGGGCCAAATGACGTTTCCTAACCTAATTATCGTAAAAATGAAGTCAAATCCGCACTAAACATATCAACTATTTACAAATAATCGTTTTTATTTGATTACGACAATTTCGAAGGATTCTTCGATTATTTTTTATATTATTATTGAGGCAGTCAAAACGATGCTTATGATTATTTTTTAATGTCATATAGATTCTGAGATTTATGATTCCGGCGTACCGACAGAACTACCTTAAGGCAATCTAAACTCATATGCATGAATTTTTTACATGTTGTAATATAGCTATTCAATTTTACTTGCACTAAATCTTGGAGGCTGTTACCGAGTATTTGAATGAACAATTAAAACTTGAAAATCGATCTTTTTACACGGCGCTTACGGGAGGGCTGGAAAAATTGATCTTTAAATCGCAAATTAACATACTTAGATCAAAGATAGAGAAAAAATAAAAAGTACTACGGATTCGCAAAACATTCAGGATGTGATGCATCATGAAAAAAGGTGAAGTCTCCGGAATAATGTTTAATTGAACCGAGGTCAAAGTGCAAGATACCGGGCCAAATGACGTTTCCTAACCTAATTATCGTAAAAATGAAGTCAAATCCGCACTAAACCTATCAGCTATTTACAAATAATCGTTTTTATTTGATTACGACAATTTCGAAGGATTCTCAATTATTTTTTATATTATTATTGAGGCAGTCAAAGCGATGCGTATGATTATTTTTTAATGTCATATAGACTCTGAGATCTATGACTCCGGCGTACCGACAGAACTACCTTAAGGTTTGCATCCTTTTCTGCCGAATGACTATCGTTGAGTCGAATAGGTCGACTAGTGCGCCGCCTATGGATCATGTAAGTCGTAATTGGGATGTCGTAGGTGAGGTAACACATATATGCGGCATACGTAAATTATACAATATAGTAGCTGTTCATTTTCACAGCAAATATGAGCCCGAGAACCCGCTGATTACTGCTGGTGGCCGTTTAAGGAGGTTCCGTCGTAACTATATATTTAAACTTGAAAAGTTTTGTAGGTTACAGTTTAAGCAATTCTGAATGTAATTACAAAGTTTGATGTTCGGTCACCGACTAAACTGTTGGCACATTTTGTTGGACATTAAGGGTGCACTATGTGAGGGTTCATATGTGAAACTGACCAAATTTTGTTTTTGTAAGCTAAATTAATAAATGAAAACTATTTAGTTTACAATCCAAAATTCAGCTCGTAGTATCTAAAAGTGACTTTACCGAGTATTTGAAAGAGTAATTATTCGTTAATTTATTGTCCCTTATAACCGAATTATGCAAACTCTAATGCGTATAGTTTTCATTAAATTTATAATACTTTTCCCCTAATTCACATATTTCTAGTTCTTAACGTAAATAATTTCGTTACAAATTCGGTTTATTTTCATTAGTTTCCGAAATTTTTATGACATCAACAGGACCATCTTAATCGGAAGTAGAAAAGCAGTATAATTTTTTTTTTGTCGCAGGAATCGTGAGAAAAATGGAAATACGTGGAGATGGGATATAAAAGGCAATTGAAGCCACACAATGGAATAAACTATTTTTTACGAGTCTTTAGTGCTCAATTTAATAAAGAATTAATGTAAAATCAATTAAACGAGTTAACATAAAGAGAAACTTTTGAGAGCTTTTTAGTTATTTAAAATTTTTTTTAAATGTAATCTCAGTTATTTTGTACTTTTGGCTAAACTAACGCAATCCCAGTACTTGATAGGAAGCTCAAGTTGTATTATCAGTGGAAATGAACGGTTCGCGTCTGACAGTAAGTCTGTTCGATTTCACGGTAAATATAAACCCGAGCTCTCGCCGAGTGCTAAGATGGTATTTCTTTAGCCGGAAATACGAAATGCCTCAGATTGCATCAAGAAATAAGTCAAGCCTTCTAAAGTAGCGAATTATCTTTATATAATTGATTTAACTTCAATTATTTATTCAATTAAATAGTGAATACTCCTCGATATACTTGGTTCCATTGCAACTTCCGGTTAAACAAACGCAATCACGGCATTTAGTGGGTGCTCGGCGTCGTGTTTGCCATGAAAACGAACAGACCTATTAGTGTTGAATCTATTGGTGAGACTGACTAACGAGTTGACACTCTATTTAGATTAGTGCTCGAAACACACCCAATAATCGTATTTTAATCCTTTACCGTCTGAATAACTTTTCCATTGAAAAAATCAATTTTTCCCAAAAGTTAAAAAAATATTTTAATCCAATTAGTGAAAAAAATGGCATGTTTGGAAAATCCATTTTTCATATATTTATTCCGGAATATAATTATTTTTAATAAAATTGAAATATTATATGCAGTTCTGATATGATTAATCGGTTTGTGAAATCTATCTAGAATTTTTTTAAATGGAATTGTAAAAGATATTTTATATAATACATATAATAAATAATCTACGTCGAAAATTATGGGCTTATATGTTTGGACCATTTTTCTTATATTATTCGTTTTTTATAATGCAAATATATTAGGGTGGTCCATTTTGGCACAATATTTTTTTTCCTTGCGGGGCACCCCTCAAAACTGTTCTCTATTATGAAAAAAAAAATCCTTATAAATTATAGATGCGATAAAAAAATATGTAGAGGTCGCGACGGAATTTTTAAATTTTCTTGTTTTAATCATTTTTTTTCAGTGAAAATTCTCATGTATATGTTCACATTTTTTGCATTACATGAGTGTAGAGATTCTGGATGTCACTGCGACAGTCCGTTATTGTTTTATGGTAGTTTTGGAGTACGAAATAATTGCAACTGCGAAAAATATGTGCTGTGAAAGTGAAAAATAGAGCGTGAGTAAATTTAAAAAAAATTTTAATGCCATGAAATTTCAATCCCTAAGAGAATTAATGCCAAATTAAATCCCAACCTTTGTCTGATAATATTCTACCTGTAAACCAAATTGAAGTTAGATATCTAAATAATTATGGACCTTTCAACAAAAACGAACTGAAAAAAAAATTATAAAATTATAATTGTAAAATTATAAAATTATCTCAGTCAATCTTTATCTGTATAATATGATGTATTTATCCCAAAAAACCTATTATATAAAAACTACAAAATTCTCGTAAAAAGAGCGAATGATAATCATAAACATTTGAAGGTTTCGGACAATTATTGTTGTTATAGAGTGTCTCATAATATACTTAATTGTTTCCGGCATCTCCGGAATGTAATTTGTTAATCCTGTGGCCAAATATTTATCATTATCATTCACTGTTTTTACGAGAATTTTTTAGTATTGATATATCACAGTTATTCTGTGATAAATATATCACATCACGCCGGTAGCGAAGTTTGTAATTTTTTTTTAAGTTTGTTTTCCTTCCGACTTCCACAATTTTGCAGATATCCAGCTGAAATTTGGTACACAAGTATACTATTATCAGACAGGATTTGGGATTTAATTCGGCGTTAATCGGCTTAGCGATAAAAATTTTATCACATTTTGAATTTTTTCAAAATATCTGCTCATCCTCTAATTTTCTCTTTCACAGCACACATTTTTCGCAGTTGCAATTATTTCGTACTCTAAAGCTACCATAAAACAATAACGAATTGTCGGAGTGATATCCAGTATCTCTACACTCATGTAATGCAAAAAATGTAAAGATATACATGAGAATTTCCACTGAAAAAAATGTTTAAAACAAGAAAATTTTAAAACTCCGTCGCGACCTCTACATATTTTTTTATCACATCGATGATTTACGAGGAATTATTTTTCGTAATAGAGAACAGTTTTGAGAGGCGCCGCGTGAAAAAAAAAATATCGTGCAAAATGGACCACCCTAAAATATATACTTTTAGACAAAAGACATATTGTCGTCGGGTTGCATGAGTTAGGTGAGGTTTCACTGTATCTATAAGCTCGCCGAAATTGTTACGTTTATTTCTAAAAAAGAAAAACAAAAAATCGTAATAACCGACTGTGTAAACAGGCGTGCAGGGTGAGATTTGTGCCATAAAACGATCTAACATCAGAACGTAAAGCTCGGGCGAATTTTTTATCGGGCTTATAGCATGTCTCCGCGGTGTAAAACTCATGCCCCAAGCAGTAGTAACGTAGCAAATTTCACTAGTCTATTTACCCAGAAAAAAGAAAAAAAAAATAGAAGCGGACCGGTAAATTTTTTCATAAAAAGAATGGTAGAAATGACAACGCGGCTAAAAATAAAATCTTAATATTACCTCATATTTTCTGATATTACAAAAATTTTAATTTTCGGTTGACCGTAAATGTTTGAACATTTTTTTTTAATGAAAAGTAGTCACATAGTTTTTTAAAATCATTTTAACACCGTATATATTTACACAGGGTAAATGCTGGAATGATTGTTATTGCGATTTTGGTTTAAATCTATTTATTTATATAAATATTTATTACCTACAATAAGTACAACATTGAAATTTCATTGTCGATGAAAAGATGCATTGGATTATATAAATTACATGATATATATATGAGAAAGATAATTACAGCAATTAAAAATTTTAATTTTCGGTTGACTGTAAATGTTTAAACATTTTTTTAATGAAAAGTAGTCACATAGTTTTTTAAAATCATTTTAACACCGTATATATTTACACAGGGTAAATGCTGGAATGATTGTTATGTAATATTGCGATTTTGGTTTAAATCTATTTATTTATATAAATATTTATTACCTACAATAAGTACAACATTGAAATTTCATTGTCGATGAAAAGATGCATTGGATTATATAAATTACATGATATATATATATATATGAGAATGATAATTACAGCAAACCTGGTCGTTCTACTTACTAATTTGATGAAAATATCTGATTGCAACCAATAGACATGAACGAAAACCACGTTCGCGGTTTTTGCCCATTTCGTTCGGTCTCTACCAGAGCGTTTTAACAATAGGGTGCGTTTAAATTGCAATGGAAATTGAATGAGCCAGGCGAATTATCCATTCCGAAATGGTCGTGCTTTTATGTTTACAGGGGGGTGAAATAACATTGATTGGGCTGTAGAGTGAACATTGTTTACGTATGTTATTGATAGGTACGATATATTTCAGTAAGACGTTAATCAGCATAAAAGCCCATAAAATGTAAAATTACGTATTCTGAGTTGTATTATCAAACAGTAACGAAACGTTTCGGTAATTTGACTATTTATGTGTCCTTTACGGGAGCTAAAGAGGTTTGAAATTTCAACACAGGATAATTTCCAATCTCGTTATTACGTTTGTTCAACGCAAATATTGTATCGAAATTTTGAATGCAATTTTCTCGAGAGTAATTTTTTTATGATTTCCTTATATTAATTACACTTGTAATCAGATGGAAAGAGTGTAGTTACATTTTTTTAATTCTCCTTAATCCCTTTAAAGGGGTCTGCATAAGCTTGATGCCAAAAAAACAATATTTTCACAATATTTTTTCTGATGAGAGTATTGGGATTATTTTACCAAAATATAGGTCGTATTTTACGACCTATAAGTAGGATTTAACGAACAATTAATACATAGTCTTGCCAAGTGTGATTTTTATTTATTCATTGAAATATAATTTATTAATTTCAATTTATTTATAAATTGAAATTAATATTCACGAAGCGAATGAAGTTATTATATTATTTAAACAAAGTGTCGTCAAAATATCGACTGGTCCCATTTATATTAAATTCGGACGAAGCATAATTTTAAACACTTTCTATCATATGACCAACTTTTTTAAATTTATTTTAAAAATTGCATAAATGGCTCCCGAAAAAATGTTTGATTTTAGACCAAAGAACTATTTTAACCATTCGTTATTAACAAACGTATAAACATATTAAAAAATCCTCCAGTCATATGCCAGAATTTATTAAAACAATAATTTAAATTATAATTATTTTAATAAATAACAATAATTCAAATTATAAAAAATTCAAAATTTCTTCAAAATTCTTCAAAATTGATGCCATATTTGATTGAAATGAACTTATTAACAAACATATAAAAAAATCTTCCAGTCATACGCCAGAATTTATTAAAATAATAATTTAAATTATAATTATTTTGATAAATAATAATAATTTAAATTATAATTATTTTAATAAATAATAATAATTTAAATTATAATTATTTTGATAAATAATAATAATTTAAATTATAATTATTTTAATAAATAATAATAATTTAAATTATAATAATTTTGATAAATAATAATAATTGAAATTATAATAATTTTAATAAATAATAATAATTTAAATTATAATAATTTTAATAAATAATAATAATTAAAATTATAATTATTTTAATAAATAATAATAATTCAAATTATAAATAAACACAAACAAAAGCAAACTATTTCTTGAAAATTGATGTCATATTTGACAATTCATCATCAGAAAAAGATTTTGAAAATTGACTTGTTTTTTGGTCCTTAATTTTCTTCCGTTAGAAAATTTACATTTTACAATTTGCTTTTACTGTGCTTTCAGAGAGGTAGATATGGGAATGTGAGTTAGGTGAGTACAACGGCTCTGTAGAGACAGGAGGTACGAGAAGATTCACGAAGCAAGAGACCGGGCCATATAACTGCGAGGATTCTCTTTCCGAGAGGATCGGAGGAGGCGTGATGTCGGGCATGTATCTCACTGTTAAAATCGGCCAAGCCCTGTGCGACGTCGAGAATGAGAGGACTCATTCTGGCTAAGCAAATCCAAGCGAGGGACGAGGATAGTAATGCGTATCGCTTCAACTCTCCGCATTCCTTCAAGCACGGAAAGTCGTAAAGTGTACGTTCAAGTTGATTCAGTACACGCTCGGCCACTTGTCGCGCTCCACTCTCATAGCCAAATCTCGACAATTGCCGCGTCATGCACTCGTCCAATTCGCTGGAGAATTTTGGTACGCCAACATTGCCACCTATATTCGGATTATTACTGTTCCTGCTCGTTGCACTCGTGTCGATACTTAAACTGCCAGTCAGGCTGACTATTGCCGGACTTCCGTTGGTATCGGCGCCCCAACCGCTCAGCATCTTCCAAGCCTCATAACGTCTCGAAGTCTGAACTATCTCAGCCACGCGCCACGATAACTGAAACATCAAATTTGCTACGTGTTACGAGCTTGATAAATGAATTCAACACGTGTTGCACGTTTTGAAATATATAGAGAAAATTTCATTAAATGTATTAGTTTGAAATATTGTGATATTATTACCTATATACATAGGTAATATTACCTATATATATAGGTAATATTTGTATCGATATAAGAAATTTCGCTAACGTGATCGGATATAAAATTGCTACAAATTAGATTTTTTTTTTTGCTATGCAATTATTTTATACATTGATGATTTTGGTTTTGATCGCTGCTGATTATTAGTTGGGGGGTTTCGGCAATGGAACGGTCCTTCGAATAAATCCAGAAATTTTACGTTTCGACTCTTATTCGAACCATTTTCAGAAATATATTGATTGTCGTATTGATGTCAAATATATTTCTGAAGATGGCTCGGATAAGAGACGAAACGTAAAATTTCTGGGTTTATTCCAAGGACCGTTCCATTGCCGAAACCCCTCAACTAATTATTTTATACATTTTTGTGAGCAGTAACGCCTCGAAGTCTGAATTATCTCGGCTACGCGCCACAATAACTGAAACATCAAATTTGCTACGTGTTACGAGCTTGATAAATGAATTTTCAACACGTGTTGCACGTTTTGAAATATATAGAGAAAATTTCATTAAATGTATTAGTTAGAAATATTGTGATATTATTACCTATATATATAGGTAATATTTGTATCGATATAAGAAATTTCGCTAATGTGATCGGATATAAAATTGCTACAAATTAGATTTTTTTTTGCTATGCAATTATTTTATACATTGATGATTTTGGTTTTGATCGCTGCTGATTATTAGTTGGGGGGCTTCGGCAATGGAACGGTCCCTGGAATAAATCCAGAAATTTTACGTTTCGACTCTTATTCGAGCCATCTTCAGAAATATATTGATTGTCGTATTGATGTCAAATATATTTCTGAAGATGGCTCGGATAAGAGTCGAAACGTAAAATTTTTGGATTTATTCCAAGGACCGTTCGATTGCCGAAACCCCCCAACTAATTATTTTATAGAATTGATCTATTTTTGTGAGCAGTAACGCCTCGAAGTCTGAATTATCTCGGCCACGCGCCACGATAACTGAAACATCAAATTTGCTATGTGTTACGAGCTTGATAAATGAATTTTCAATACGTGTTACACGTTTTGAAATATATAGAGAAAATTTTATTAAACGTATTAGTTTGAAATATTGTAATATATAGGTAATATTTATATCGATATAAGAAATTTCGCTAACGTGATCGGATATAAAATTGCTACAAATTAGAGTTTTTTTGCTATGCAATTATTTTATACAATTGATCTATTTTTATAAGCCTCGAATTCTGAATTATCTCAGCCACGTGCCACGATAACTGAAACATCAAATTTTCTACGTGTTACGAGCTTGATAAATGCATTTTCAGCACGTGGCACACGTTTTGAAATATATAGAGAAAATTTTATTAAACGTATTAGCTTGAAATATTGTGATATATAGGTAATATTTATATCGATATAAGAAATTTCGCTAACGTGATCGGATATAAAAATGCTAAAAATTAGATTTTTTTTTGCTATGCAATTATTCTATACAATTGATCTATTTTATAAGCCTCGAATTCTGAATTATCTCAGCCACGTGCCACGATAACTGAAACATCAAATTTGCTACGTGTTACGAGCTTGATAAATGAATTTTCAACACGTGTTACACGTTTTGAAATATATAGGGAAAATTTCATTAAACGTATTAATTTGAAATATTGTGATATATAGTTAATATTTATATCGATATAAGAAATTTCGCTAAAGTGATCGGATATAAAATTGCTAAAAATTAGATTTTTTTTTTGCCTATGCAATTATTTTATACATTTGATTTATTTTTATAAGCCTCGAAGTCTGAATTATCTCGGCCACCCCTACACTGAGAGAAGTTGAGATGGTCCTGGTAACTATTCAGTGATAATTATATTGTATTAGTCCAGGTGACCATTTTCGTAGTTACGCTAATAGTAATGTAGTTACAATAACAGTAACGTAGTTACATTAACAGTGAAGAGAATTAATGTAACTATGAAAATAGTCACCTGGACTAATAAAATATAATTATCACTGAATAGTTACCACGAGCATCTCAACTTCTCTCAGTGTAGCAATCTTAACAACTGTCGTTTCCAGCTGATTCATCGTAAAAACCACCGTCAAACAACCGGGTGGTTTTTTGCAAAAAATAAACCGGAATTCGGTCGTAACAACCGCGAAAATAACTGCCCTAACAAAGTTTTTCGGTTGTTTTTTCGGTTTTCCATGGTAAACTGAAAAAAACGACTGCCTAACATTTGTGAGGGCAGTCGTTTTTACAGTTGTTACGACCAACTTTCGGTTTTTTTTTCGCAAACACCACCCGGTCGTTTTTACGGTAAAACAGTAGTTGTTGAGATTGCTAGGGACGCGCCATGATAACTGAAACATCAAATTTGCTACGTGTTACGAGCTTGATAAATTCATTTTCAGCACGTGGTACACGTTTTGAAATATATAGAGAAAATTTCATTAAACGTATTAATTTGAAATATTGTGATATATAGGTAATATTTGTATCGATATAAGAAATTTCGCTAACGTGATCGGATATAAAATTGCTACAAATTAGATTTTTTTTTTGCTATGCAATTATTTTATACAATTGATCGATTTTTGTGAGCAGTAACGCCTCGAAGTCTGAATGATCTCAGCCACGCGCCACGATAACTGAAACATCAAATTTGCTACGTGTTACGAGCTTCATAAATGCATTTACAGCACGTGGTACACGTTTTGAAATATATAGAGAAAATTTCATTAAACGTATTAATTTGAAATATTGTGATATATAGGTAATATTTGTAACGATGTAAGAAATTTCGCTAACGTGACCGGATATAAAATTGCTACAAATTAGATTTTTTTTTGCTATGCAATTATTTTATACAATTGATCTTTTTTTGTGAGCAGTAACGCCTCGAATTTTGAATTATCTGGGCACGTGCCACGATAACTGAAACATCAAATTTGCTACGTGTTACGAGCTTCATAAATGCATTTTCAGCACGTGGTACACGTTTTGAAATTTACAAAGAAAATTTCATTATACGCTTTAGTTTGAAATATTGTGATATATAGGTAATATTTGTATGGATATAAGAAATTTCGGTAACGTGATCGGATATAAAATTGCTACAACTTGGATATTTTTTTTCTTGCCATTTTTGGCAAAAGTTCGAAAGAGTTAGAAATTTTTGTACGAAAATTAATACAACGATATTAAATTTAATATACAAATATTAATTAATATACAAAATAATTGCTGTAAAATTAATATGTAAATATAAAATTAATATATCGTAACTAAGCACTTGATACAAGTTGTGTTTCTAATATAAGTATTGGAATTTTACAACATATCTGTATATTAAACGAAATGTAATAAAAAATTACTTCCATTAAAAAATTACAACTTCACGAAATTTAAGAAAAGAATTTAAGATAAAAATAAGTACATAATGCGTCTATAATAAAAATGTAATGAAGTCATCGTAGATTTTATAATTTGCATTTTTTTATCCTCATATATTCTCCAGATATATGAGATTCTATTGGTAAAAACCGCATGTAAGATCGATTGAACCGTTCTCAAGTTTTCCGCGTACATACGGAAAAGACGTTGGAATTTATCTATGTACAGAAGATTATTAGAATTCCGTAAAATATGTACGCAGAGGAGCATCCCATAAAGGAAGTAATCTTCCTATGAACTCACTGGAACCTGATAGTTTGCTTGTAAATATGAGTATGATAACTGCATTCAAAGAGCAAATTGAATTTTTTTTTTATTATGTATATTGCATTATTGGGTTTTTTTTCCTTAGAAAACATATGAAAAAAATTGTTATTGATGAACGAAATAAAATAGAGATTAAGAGTTTCTCTATATTTCTGCTGCACTTTATTTACAAGAAATATTTTTCATTCTGTTTCAGATGACCCAAATATCCGCAAGGCTGCTGGAATAATTACAAACGTCAAATTTATGGTTATTTTATGCCCGGTCCGGGTGGCGTCACCCCTTGTCACGTAAAATCCTCGTTATTTTCGTAATTAAATTAAATTGTAAAAGCTGTTAAATATTTCATTTATTTGTAATCGCGAACGTTGGTTTGAAGCTGTTAAATCAGTGGTGAATGATTTAATGGAGAGCACAATGAAATTTTAAAAAAAGATCGTAAACTTTCACATTGCTTTCTTGTTTTTTTTTGGTTCCTCGTCAAAACCATCTCTATGAGAAAGTACGTTGCTCTTTTGACTTCTTTATAGAAGAAATTTTATGGATGGCAGGCCATTGAACTAATGAGGAAGTTATGTGAAAGTTTTTACTTTGCATTCATTTTGAAGATCTTATTTTACTCCGACCATAATCGCTATCAAACTTCATAACTTTGGTATAAAGACTTGGAATAAATATACCTATACGCATTATGGAATTATCTTCATCACAAATAAAATAAGACATCGGAAGCTCAAATTTGTTCACTCGTTTGATTAAAAAAACTGGGCAAAGTGAAAATTTTTTACATATCGTTTTACACCATTCTGGTGTTCTATATGTTTGTGCAAAATTGGACAATAATACTGTTTGATATGTACTTTATGAAGTTTAAATGTAAGATTTTTAGAAAGAGTAGAATCATCAATAAAAAATGTTTTCCGATGACTTTTCTTTATGTGACTTGGTGCCCTTAAATCCAATTTAAATTTTATCGATCTGTATCAGTCTGTCTAATTTATTTTTACCAGGATAATCAATTAATCAGCTAGCGTATATATAACTTATCTTTTTTTATTTATGTTTTAGATGATATTTAATATATCGACATGAGAAACTTGGAAAAAAATTGTTTTCATGCAGTGTTGTAAGTCCCCATTACTTTACGATATAAAGTTTGTGAACAGTTTGTCTTGTAGTTAGGAATTTGTAATGATAACCTGTAGTGATTATAAAATTATATGTGAACTTTTAAATAGCTTTAAGAAAAATCGATTTTTTAATTAAATTTTGGGAGAAATTGTGAGAATAATGGACAACCATAGGCCTCCATTACTTTAGCAATGCATTAAGGATGTTCGACTGTTTAACACTAGTCAAATCAGTGCTAAATTTTTGTAATTGTTTCATTAAAGTTTAATGCATTAAATAACAATAGTAGAGAGTAGTTTGAATTGAAGTATGTATACTTAACCCGGAGGAAGATTAATAGTGCCGGATTTGCATACAGATTAACTAATTAACGTTACTTTCCAATGGGATACATTTTCGTTCAGTTTTTTCCAAGAATAATCTATAATTTTTTGGTAATTTTGATGAGCGATGACTCATTCTCTTTCTTAAAAGATGCTCTATAAATTGACCGGCTGAATATTTGATACTATTAATCGTTTAATAATTATAGACTGTTGTTTAACAAAAATCAAAATACTTTTATAAACAAATAGGTATAATCATTAAATGATCTGTAGTATCAAATATCCAGTCGGTCAGTTTGTAGAGCATCTTTTAAGAAAGAGAATGAGCCATCACTCATCAAAATTGGCAAAAAATTATAGATTATTCTTGGAAAAAACTGAACGAAAATATATCCCATCGGAAAGTAACGTTAATCAGTTAATCTTTATGCAAATTCGTGACTATTCATTTTTCTCTCGGTTAAGCGTACATGCTTCAATACAAATCAACGCTCCACTACAGTTATTTAATGCATTAAACTTTAATGAAAAAAATTACAAAAATTTAGCACTGATTTGACTATTGTGAAACAGTCGAACATCCTTAACAGTATTTCTCCACTTTTTCAATAAGATTATCATAAAATTTTATGGGGAATTAATATTCTTTGCCTCTATTCAAAAGTGTACCCGTCATATTATATATAACCACTGCAAATTATTATTATAAAATGTAGAACTTTCCAAATTGCTTCCTCATTATTATTGGACTTTTACAAATCTACCGCTATGAGGAAGTATGTTAATCTATTTTGGCTTCCTTATAGAGGAAGCTTTGTAAAAATCCAATAATAATGAGGAAGCAATTTGCAAAGTTCTACTTTGCAGCCTTGTTTAAAATTTTTTTAAATGGCATTAGTTTTAAACCCCTTGACAGATTCTCGCCAGATTCGAACTGATGCTTATTTTACCCACACTCTACTTGTGGACCAAATTTGAGCCCGATATCTTAAAAATTGCGGAAGTTAGTGCACAAACAAAAAATTAAAAATGCCATAAATTTTAAACCCCTTAACGGATTGACGTCAAATTCACTCCCAAACTTTATTTAATAACAGTTGACTTGTGGACCAAATTTGAGCCCGATATCTTAAAAATTGCGAAAGTTAGAGCACGAACAAAAAATGTCAAAAAATTAAAAAATGCCATAAATTGTGAACCCCTTAACGGATTGACACCAAATTTAATCCCAAACACTATTTAATAACAGTCTACTTCTGGTCCAAGTTTGAACCGGATATCATAAAAATTGCGGGAGTTAGAGCCCGAGCTAACATTCTCAAAAAAATTCAAAATGCCATAAGTTTTGAACACCTTGATGGATTAACTTCAAATTTAATCCCATACCTTGTTTAACGACAGTTTACTCGTGGTTCAAATTTGAGCCTAATATCTTAAAAATTGCGATAGCTATCGTGCTAACAAAAAATTGTACACACACACACACACACACACACACACACACACACACACACACACACACACACACACACACACACACACACACACACACACACGCACACGCACACGCACACGCACACGCACACGCACACGCACACGCACACGCACACGCACACGCACACGCACACGCACACGCACACGCACACGCACACGCACACGCACACGCACACGCACACGCACACGCACACGCACACGCACACGCACACGCACACGCACACGCACACGCACACGCACACGCACACGCACACGCACACGCACACGCACACGCACACGCACACGTACACGCACACGCACACGCACACGCACACGCACACGCACACGCACACGCACACGCACACGCACACGCACACGCACACGCACACGCACACGCACACACACACATTTTTTCTAAACCACTTTTCTCGACGTTTTAGACCATTCTGAATGTCCTGACATGAAAATCTCAACAAAAAAATTTTTCACGAAAACAAAGCTTCCTCTATGAGGAAGCAAAACATAATTACAAAGACAATTGAAGTATCAATTTTGTTTAAAAAATAATTAGGGTTTTACAACTCTGTTTTCAACAAAACAGGCAACAAAATTTCGTGGATGAGGAAAAAAAATATTGAGTACTTACGACAACGACGGAAAAGAGGATTTTCGCTTTGAGATCGGTGGCATCCTTTAGGGGCTCAAGAGCATCGAGAGCATCGAGAGTGTGCAAGTGGGCGTGGGCGTACAGAGCGACATACCTATCGGTAAGTTGCTCAGTTGTCCAGCAGCAACTCGCCGGAGCATGCTCGAGTAGTTCGCCTGAAGTGTTGTTAACAGTAACAACAACGGGTTCCGGAGTTGGGCTGCAACTGTCGTCAGTATGATAACCGGCACTGCTGCTTGACTCTGCAGCCTCGAATCTATCCTCGGTGAAATTCTCAAGTTCCTTTGTCCTGCGGCAATGCTCCTTGGAGCAACAACATAACATATAGTTATGGTATACAGTTACATGTACAGTAAGAATAGCGCACTGTCATTCCCATTTTGTCGTCCGGATACTCGACGTAATGTCACTCATCAAACATTCCAGACTAATTTTCTCATAAAAGTCTCATAAAATGATTGAGATTAAAGTACTAAAACGCTACATAAAATTCTTTCAACAATAAAAAATAAAAAACAATTTTTTAAATTCTCTTTTGGAGATATAATAAATAAAAATATTTTATTTATATATATATAAAATAAAAAACCAAATTTTTAAATTCTCTTTTGTAGATATAATAAATAAAAATATTTTATTTATATATATATAAAATAAAAAACAATTTTTTAAATTCTCTTTTGTAGATATAATAAATAAAAATATTTTATTTATATATATATATAATAAAAAACAATTTTTTAAATTCTTTTTTGTAGATATAATAAATAAAAATGTTTTACTTCTTCTATTTTCGGAAAAAATATTTTAAATATATTGTCGTTGTTAAAAAATGAATTATGAATCATTTTTTGAAAACCTGTCAATGGTTGATACTTGTTTTACTTTTAACGTACTTTCTAACTTTTATTGTATTAATAAGTTCCGCAAATTAAATTACTTGACGTGACAAAATATGCGTAAATATATAATGCTAAAAATAGATGATATATTTCAATAAAAATTAGATGGATTACAAATATTAAATATGAAATATATACTTGTAGAAAATATATTAATACTATGTTTTCGCTAAGATTTAAATATTTTAAACTATTCTTTGATAATGATTAATGAGTTTTTTTAATTTTGGGAACGAAAAATGTATGGCTTAAAGGGTTAAAAAATAAATACCTCATAAGTCGTGTCCGGAGATTCGTTCATTAATCGAAGAGCAAGACTGCAAGCTCGCGAGAATTGCAATAGACTAGCGGCAAGAGCAGAATTTTTGGTATTCGCGCCGTTTCCACTTCCGGTGTTCAGACCCGAGGACTTTTTCACTGCATTCCATTGTCGTAGTGCCTCCTTGTCGCGTTCGATTCTCCTCCTAAGTTCTCCGATCAAATCCTCCAAATTGCGATCACTCGGCTTTTCCAAAATATTCAGCAAACTCTGATTGTCGATTAAACGCTGTTGAACCTCGCTGTACTTTAAGGAAAGTTGTCTCTGATGGGAGGCAGCTCGTACTTGCCTATCTCCAGCTGTTGAGATTAATATATGATATATAGTATGGCAAAATATAGTATTTAGCATTATCCCTATAATAATTGGTTTATGGGTTTTATTTTTTTTATTTGTGCGTATTTCTGGCAATTGTTTAAACCCAGAGCTTAAGTTTATTAAGCGAACTTTTGACTAATATTTTTACTTATTTTCAGGTTTCTTTTTTCCATTAACTAAAAAAATGAAAGAGATTTTAACGCTTAACACTAGTTGAATTAGTGCTAAATATTTTTTATCTTTGGTACGAAATTTTACGGTACATTACGTTTTTTTTATTAAAAACTGAAATCGACATTCTGTCCGTTTAACAAAAGTTTTTTTTTCATAAACGTCCACGGAATGTTTTGGTTTATTACAAAAAAATATTCAGAATATGAAAAAAATCATGAGAATTTTTTTTTTATTGATTATTGTATTCTTTCTAAAAATCTTACAGTTAAACTTCATAAAGTACATATCAAGTACTGTAATTGAGCAATTTTCCACGAACATATGAAAAACCAGAACGTAGTAAAGTGAATTGTAAAATTGTAATTTTGTGTTTATGTGCTACTAATACATACTATATTCTAGGACAATGATTTAAAGACGTAAACCAGAAAAAGAGTAAAGAGCTTGACAGTGCTGACAATGAGAATAATGAGAAGTAAAATAGACGATAGAAGACGAACCTCTGAAGCAAGTGCCACCGACACTGACGACCCTAACACCATCACCACCACCAACTCCACCGCCACTCTATTTTCCCCAATTTTCGATCTTGTGTAATGCCAGTATCGTAAATTTGCCAATTTAGTTTTTTGTAAGCCCCGTATATTATCGGGATGTATGAGATTCCTAGAGGATCCGAGCAACCTTCATTTTGTGATTGCTTTACGGTTATATACAAGTAACCGTCATTATGAGGTTCATTTCCAGTTGTTTTACCGTAATACAACTATAATGTAACCAACAAACCGACCGTTGTTTTGGAACAAAAAAGAACCCGATTGCAACTACAAGACGACCAATGTTTTAACCAAAAACAAATTTTACAGTAACGCAGAAGTAACCGTCAGTTTGTTAAAAATTGTTTTTCGGTTATTTGAAACTTCTTCAAATAACCGAATAGTAACCCGAAACGGAATATTGGGTTCATTTCGGGTTACTTTACGGTTATCCGCCGGTCACTAGGTTTCTTCCGGGTTATTCTGGAGTGATTTTTTGTTCCATAACGACCGGTCACTCTTCGGTTATTTTCCGGATCTTCAGATTCGCTAGGGATTTTAGTGGTAAAACCCGCATGTAAGATAGATTGAGCCGAATTTAAATAAGAATTATCAAAAGTTGAGACTTGGTTGAATTGATCGAACTAACTATGAAAAAACCTCTCGGAGAAGAGGGGAAATGTGAGTTCAAGAAAAAATCGACACGAAATAATAATATACTCATGTGCTGCTAATACATACTACATTCTAGGACAATGATTCAAAGACGTACACCAAGAGCTTAACAGTGCTGACAATGAGAACAATAAGAAGTAAAATAGACGATAGAAGTCGAACCTCTGGAGCGACGTTGACGACTCCAACACCATCACCACCACCGACTTCACCGCCGCTCTGTTTTCCCCAATTTTCGATCTTGTGTAATGCCAGTATCGTAGATTTTCCAATTTAGATTTTTTTAAGCCCCGTATATTATCTGGATGTATGAGATTCTATTGGTAAAACCCGCAAGTAAGATCGATTGAGCCGAATTTAAATAAGAATTATCAAAAGTTGAGTCTTGGTTGAATTCATCGAACAAGAAAAAATTGACACGAAGATGCTGTCGGTTACACAAGATCTAGTATTTACCCAATCTAATAATATACTTATGTGCTATACTATATTCTAGGACAATGATTCAGACGTAAACCAAGAGCTTGACAGTGCTGACAATGAGAACAATGAGATAAATAGACGATAGAAGACGAACCTCTGGAGCGAGTGCCACCGACGCTGATGACCCCAACACCACCACCACCACCAACTCCACCGCCGCTCTGTTTTCCCCAATTTTCGATCTTGTGTAATGCCAATATCGTAGATTTTCCAATATAGATTTTTTTAAGCCCCGTATATTGTCGGGATGTATGAGATTCTATTGGTAAAACCCGCATGTAAGATCGATTGAGCCGAATTTAAATAAGAATTATCAAAAGTTGAGTCTTGGTTGAATTCATCGAACAAGAAAAAATAGACACGAAGATGCTGTCGGTTACACAAGATCTAGTATTTACCCAATCTAATAATATACTTATGTGCTATACTATATTCTAGGACAATGATTCAGACGTAAACCAAGAGCTTGACAGTGCTGACAATGAGAACAATGAGATAAATAGACGATAGAAGACGAACCTCTGGAGCGAGTGCCACCGACGCTGACGACCCCAACACCACCACCACCATCAACTCCACCGCCGCTCTGTTTACCCCAATTTTCGATCTTGTGTAATCCCAGTATCGTAGATTTTCCAATATAGATTTTTTTAAGCCCCGTATATTGTCGGGATGTATGAGATTCTATTGGTAAAACCCGCAAGTAAGATCAATTGAGCCGAATTTAAATAAGAATTATCAAAAGTTGAGTCTTGGTTGAATTCATCGAACAAGAAAAAATTGACACGAAGATGCTGTCGGTTACACAAGATCTAGTATTTACCCAATCTAATAATATACTTATGTGCTATACTATATTCTAGGATAATGATTCAGACGTAAACCAAGAGCTTGACAGTGCTGACAATGAGAACAATGAGATAAATAGACGATAGAAGACGAACCTCTGGTAAGAGTGCCACCGACGCTGACGACCCCAACACCTCCACCACCACCGACTTCACCGCCGCTCTGTTTACCCCAATTTTTGATCTTGTGTAATCCCAGTATCGTAGATTTTCCAATTTAGATTTTTTTAAGCCCCGTATATTATCTGGATGTATGAGATTCTATTGGTAAAACTCGCAAGTAAGATCGATTGAGCCGAATTTAAATAAGAATTATCAAAAGTTGAGTCTTGGTTGAATTCATCGAACAAGAAAAAATTGACACGAAGATGCTGTCGGTTACACAAGATCTAGTATTTACCCAATCTAATAATATACTTATGTGCTATACTATATTCTAGGACAATGATTCAGACGTAAACCAAGAGCTTGACAGTGCTGACAATGAGAACAATGAGATAAATAGACGATAGAAGACGAACCTCTGGAGCGAGTGCCACCGACGCTGACGACCCCAACACCTCCACCACCACCGACATCACCGCCGCTCTGTTTACCCCAATTTTCGATCTTGTGTAATCCCAGTATCGTAGATTTTCCAATTTAGATTTTTTTAAGCCCCGTATATTATCTGGATGTATGAGATTCTATTGGTAAAACTCGCAAGTAAGATCGATTGAGCCGAATTTAAATAAGAATTATCAAAAGTTGAGTCTTGGTTGAATTCATCGAACAAGAAAAAATTGACACGAAGATGCTGTCAGTTACACAAGATCTAGTATTTACCCAATCTAATAATATACTTATGTGCTATACTATATTCTAGGACAATGATTCAGACGTAAACCAAGAGCTTGACAGTGCTGACAATGAGAACAATGAGATAAATAGACGATAGAAGACGAACCTCTGGAGCGAGTGCCACCGACGCTGACGACCCCAACACCACCACCACCACCAACTCCACTGCCGCTCTGTTTACCCCAATTTTCGATCTTGTGTAATCCCAGTATCGTAGATTTTCCAATTTAGATTTTTTTAAGCCCCGTATATTATCTGGATGTATGAGATTCTATTGGTAAAACCCGCATGTAAGATCGACTGAGCCGAATTTAAATAAGAATTATCAAAAGTTGAGTCTTGGTTGAATTCATCGAACAAGAAAAAATTGACACGAAGATGCTGTCGGTTACACAAGATCTAGTATTTACCCAATCTAATAATATACTTATGTGCTATACTATATTCTAGGACAATGATTCAGACGTAAACCAAGAGCTTGACAGTGCTGACAATGAGAACAATGAGATAAATAGACGATAGAAGACGAACCTCTGGAGCGAGTGCCACCGACGCTGACGACCCCAACACCTCCACCACCAACTCGACCGCCGCTCTGTTTTCCCCAATTTTCGATCTTGTGTAATCCCAGTATCGTAGATTTTCCAATATAGATTTTTTTAAGCCCCGTATATTGTCGGGATGTATGGTAAAATCCGCATGTAAGATCGATTGAGCCGAATTTAAATAAGAATTATCAAAAGTTGTGTCTTGGTTGAACAAGAAAAAGAAATCGACACGAAGATGCTGTTGGTTACACAAGATCTAGTATTTACCCAATCTAATAATATACTTATGTGCTATACTATATTCTAGGACAATGATTCAGACGTAAACCAAGAGCTTGACAGTGCTGACAATGAGAACAATGAGATAAATAGACGATAGAAGACGAACCTCTGGAGCGAGTGCCACCGACGCTGACGACCCCAACACCACCACCACCACCAACTCCACCGCCGCTCTGTTTTCCCCAGCTTTCGATCTTGTGTAATGCCAGCTTGTACGCCTCCAAACGTGTCTCGAGTTCCTCCCTGAGTTTGGCAGTGAGTGGAACGAGAGTCGTTGGTGGTTCACCCGGTGAGATGAGACTTGTGCTTCCGGAACCAGTGACCGCAATTGTCGAGGATGTCTGCAATGTGGGATTACCGAAAATGCGACTCCTACTACGACCTGTGGCTGTTGAAAAGCGAGACCTTTCCTCGACATTGCTATTCGATGGTACAAGACCATGTTTTCCAAGGCCTTCAACAGCTCTTTCCAAAGATCTTCGCCTCGAAGCAAGAAGCTTCTTTGATCCAGGCAACAATCTGGAGAGAGTCACGAGAAGTTTACTCCATATACTCGCATCCCGTAGATTTTCCGTCATTGAGATGTGATGAACAACTCTCCAAAGTACTTGCTGCTCGATCCTCACGAGCACAGATTCATCGATGCTCGAGTCGTTTGAACGTACAAGTTCCAGCAGACGCGCGTAAACTGCCTCCAGCAACGACAGACTGTGTGGAAGGCTTTCCACTATCAAATCCACTGGTATATCCGGCAGAGCCGCTTTGAACGTGTAACATGGCAATTTGAGGAGAAAACCCGCTGCTTCACGATATTGTCTTCCCTCGTAGAGCCTCAGCAATCTGCGAAGAACATATTTTCATAAATTTTTTTTCTCGTTAATAAGTAATCGATTGGTTTATAATATTTTATGCCTATAAGAGAGAGAGAGAGAAATTGCAGGAAAGGTTTTGGAATGTTTATAGCTCATAAACAAAATTGGTTTACGGTACAAAATAGACTGTTAGAAAAGATTGGAAGTTTTTATTCATAAACTCGTCATCGAAATTTAATATACAATTGTGGTATAAAATTCATGTACTTTTCCAGTAAAATTAAAGCAAATTATTAACATTAAAGTAGTTTTACTGTAAAATTAAAGTAAATTATTAAATGTGCTGTACCATACATTAATTTTACATTACACTTGTATACTAAATTTATTTTTTTAAGTAACTTCCAGTAAAAGTACACTAAATTTCAGGCAGATTTATTTTTTCAGTGTACAATAAGAGGTTGATTTTTGTTTAAAGTGGAAAAATACAAAAGTATAAGAGCCGAGTTTTTAGTCGTACGTTCGATCTTTAGTTTAACATAAAAATCGAAATTATGGACAAAATTTGATCAGGTTTAATATTCAGATCGAATTTACGATTATAAATTCTACCCTTCGAATTCCACTCTGATTTCAGAAATTACAGATCCGATTTTCGATCGGAAAATCCAACATAATTTTTGTTTTTAAGATATCGAATTTTGGCCTTTGATATCGTTCTCATGTCGCATACTCTATTTCGAAATGTACCGGTTGCAGCTTTTGTACGACGATTTAAAAAAAGTGACATTTTTCCTTTTCTGGCTTTTTCTTTTATCAGTTTAATTTTTTTTTTCTAATAGATTTGAACAAAATTCATGAAAATTTAATGTCATTAAATGCTGATTATCAATTACATTTATAATTTATAAAAGATTTAATCTAATATTATAGAGAAACAGATGATAAAAATCAACAATCACAAATGTTATTTCAATTTGCAGAATAATGGAAGTGCAGAATATGCTTCTCCACAAACATCCGGATATCCCTTCATAGTATGTTCATGAATATTCATTAAGCACTTGTAATAGTACTCAGAGTTGGACCAAGGGTCTATTAAGACTTAAATAAATTATACACGTCGCTCCATTAACGAATTCATTAGAATTCGACCTCGAGTTTTTACGTGATAATCGAGGGTACATATTTTTAAAATCGTGATGTTTAGGGCAGAAATAAGTACCATTGTAATGAAACAGTATTTAGAAATAATTTACTGAGTAAATGATTATCAATTATTTCGCCTGATCTACTCAACTTCTTTAGTACTACTCAAACAGTAAACTTAATCTTCCGGTACTGAAAATTTGAATGCATAATCTGATATAATAAATTAAATATGCAAGTGAGATGTAAAATTAACGTTACAGTATACTAAAATCGTTAAAAGCGCGTTTTTAATATAAAAGTAATTTAATTTTACATCGTACTTAATTATTAAATGTAATATACCAGATTGCGCATTAAAAAATTTCATACTCTATATTAAATTTCCAAATGTTATTAAGAGTGTACACAATAACAATATGTACTGTCAAAGAATAACAGAAGCAAGTTTTTCAAAATTATTGCAAAAATGACCTTTTATTTCTGCAAAACAATTTAGTTTAATTTTAATTTTTCATAATTTTCCAATCCAATCGTGCTTATCCCTCATTAAAGGTAAATTAAACCCATTACAAAAATGTTTCACACCGGAATTTGCTACATATACAATATTCATACAATCAAAATGACAATGTCATTCATTTTTCAACATTCAAGATAAATATCTCAATTGTAAAAATTCCCTTACAGCCTTCATGAAAATAAATTACATTCAAAAATATATAATTTTTATACTGAATATATTATAGTATATCCAAAATATATTATAAATTTTAAAAAAATTGATTATATCAGATATATTTCATTTTCCATAAGGGAACTACCGGTTCACGATTGAGATACTGGACCAATGATATTGCAGAGTCACTATTCGAAGTCCAATTCGCTAGAAACTCTTCAGAATTTCACCACGGTCATGACTTGAAATATAGAAATGTTCTTTAATCGAACTTTCAATAGCGTTTATTTCCTCGTGTCTCACTCCTTCATTATAGAAAGATGGACATCGTAACGTGGTACCAAGAGTTTTGAAAATTATTGCAAAAATGATTTTTTACTTCTGCAAAACAATTAATTTATTTTGTATTTTGCATAATTTTCCATTCCTTATTCCTCATTAATGGTAAATTAAACCCATTACAAAGATGTGAATATTTCAATAAATGTTTCACACTGAAATTTGCTACATACAATAATCATAAAACCAAAATTGCAACGTCATTAATTTTTCTACATCCAAGATTGCCAAAATCCCTTACAGTCTCCATGGAAATTAAGAAAATTCAAAAATATATTATTATTATACTAAATATATTATAGTATACACTGTTAAAAATGCAAGAGAATTTAATATACAAAACGATATGAGATTTACGAAACGGGTATATGAATTCCATATTAATATACTTGTATTGTATATTTTTACAATAGTATGAGAATTCTTCGATACAAGTATTTGAAAATTACGGTACGTGAGTATTGTAATCTTCATTTTAATATACAAATATTGTATTTGTCAATGACGAATGCATCTGAAAATTAATATACGGTATATGCATTCGAGCTTTATATATGATATATTAATTGTCAAAAACAAATGTTTTACACTGTTGAAAATGCAGGTAAATTTAATATACCAAACGATATGATATTTACGAAACGGGTATATGAATTCCATATTAATATACTTTTATAGTAAATTTAAGAATAGTATAAGAATTCTGGTATTTGGAAATTACTAAAAATTAATATTTGTCAATGACGAATGCATCTGAAAATTAATATAACGATATATGCATCCGAGCTTTATATACTGTATATTACACTGAGAGAAAATTATGGTATTAGTAACTATAAAGTGACTATACGTATTGTATTAACCATAAGTAACTATATAGTAACTATAAGTTTACTTATCGTTAATACAAAAAATTTTTTATAGTTGACACAACTATCAAATAGTTACTATAACCACCAAATAGCTACCATAACTATTTTCGTAGTTATCGTAACTATAAAAATAGTTGCATGTAATAATGAATAGTGAATAGTTGTCACTTTATAGTTGACTGTACTATTACGATTTCTCTGAGTGTAATTTTCAAACAAAAATTTTTTACAGTGTAAAATATAGAAAAATTGATTATATCAGATATATTTCATTTTCCATAAGGCAACTTCCGGTTCACGATTGAGATACTATAGACCAATGATATTGGGTACTATCAGAAACTCTCCAAAATTTCACCACGGTCATCACTTGAGATATACAAATCCTCTTTAATCGAACTTTCAATAGCGTTTACTTCCTCGTGTCTCCCTCCTCCATAGAATGACGGACATCGTAACAAGAGTTTCGAAGCTGCATTAAACAGCTTTCACCCTATCGTTTTGTCGAAGGTATATCGGGAGGGTTGACGTACCTTCTGAGAGCAACTCGAGGGTTACAAGAGAGCTCCTCTTCACTAAGACCAGAGTATCCTCCGACCTGAAACTGTGTACCCGGTCCCCAGACGAGTCTTTGAATAGGATTTCGTGCTCTCTCGGGTCTTATCCTCTCGCAGGAGTTAAGGCTGCACATTGATGTTGAACCTCCTGTGTGTTTCCACATATTCTTCTTCTTCTTCTTCTCCTTCTTCTTCTTCTTCTTCTTTCTCCAATTCCTCTTCTTATATTCTTCCTCCAACTCTTTAGTACACTTTTTGCTCTTATTTTTCGTAGAGATCCCAGATATTTCAAGGATATAGTGCAGAAGCACTCTCAGGATATCCCAGAGGGTAGCTACTCTGTCTCAAAGTCACTTTTCCAATGGCAACTCTCAAAGTACTCACTAAGAGTGGCGATACTCTGTCAGTTCACTGGCAAAAGCGATTTTTCTTCTCGGTTGTCATGAGCAGTGTTGCTCGATCGAAACTCAATGGTCCGATGGCCTATAGCTCGGAGGGTTCGGCCTACTTGCCGGCATCGCGTACACCGGACGCGTGTACAGAGCGCAGAGTAAATAACTCGAGGTACAAAGAGGAGCCGGCCAACGGCACCGTGAGGATTTCCTATAGTCCAGTTCTTTTGTCACTTACACTCGTTCATCCGACACTCACTAATTCACTTCTGCATCACTCTTTCGCACTATTTTTATAGAGGTAATTTAAAAAAAAAACCTTTTACTACGAAGACAGTATAATAAAAAAATAAAATAAAACAAATTGCAAAGACGCGATGGTATATAAATAAAAAAATATATTCAAAGGTAATTGATTAAAAATTTGCAAATCAAAACGGAAGTGGACGAAGATTGATATTATTTTTATACAGATGATAATAAAAAAAACTTTTTATTATTTATAAAATAAATTTCCAAGTGAAATATTCTCACACACGCGATGGTATATAATATAGAAAATATTTTGAGGTGATTGATTAATAATTTGCTAATTAAAACGGAAGTTGACAAATTTGCGAGACACGCACGCGTATTTCCTCGTGAGTCGAGCTCTACGAGACGAATGATAGGTTCGAAGGTACTTTCGTCTCTCGAAAGTACAGAGACCCCGTTTACGCGAGGTGGAACGAGCGGATGATCGGTACAGGTGCTGATTCTCGTATGGGATAAAGGGGGAAAGAGTAAGAGAGAGAGAGGAAAGGAAAGAGAGCGCGCGGATGTACCGCTCGCGTGTACCGTGTGTTCCTCTTCGTGTATGGAGCTACCTTGAAACGTATACACGTGTCTCGGTTCGTACGATGTATTTGCCGGAGATGAGACTCGGCATTACCGCACATTCATATACATAAGGTACATGAATGTACAAGGGTGACCGGGGTTCTTCGGGGCATGTTGAATCGAAAAATGTTAAGGGGTCCGAATTTTTAAAAATATCACGAAAATTACTTGCTGAAGAAAAAAAATTGGAAAGTAGAACTTTGCACATAGATTCCTCATTATTTTTCATTTTTCATAAAGCCACCCTCTATGAGTAAGCTTATTTATTAATTTTGGCTTCCTCATAGAGGAAGGTTTGTAAAAAATTTAAATTAATGAGGAAACAATGTGCAAAGTTCTACTTTGCAAATTTTTTCGGTACCTATATAGTTTTTGAAAAATTAAAAATCCTGTAAAAAACGAACTTTTTTACAGATTCATTCCAAATTCAATACCGATCTTCATTTAACGTACTTTCATTCACAAAAAATTATTTAGCTCAATGGCTAAAAATTTGCGGTTGCTAAAGAGCGTACGGATATTTTTTATGTTTCAGAATTTTTTTAAAAATTACCACAACTAAAGGAGTCGAACTGCTTCACATGTTTTATAGATTTCAGCCTGATTGTTAAAGCAGTCTTGAGATATGTAAGTTTGAAAAAATATCACGAAAATTTCAAGCTGAAGAAAAAAAGTTGCAAAGTAGAATTTTGCGCATAGGTCCTCATTAATTTTCATTTTTCACAAAGCCACCCTCTATGAGTAAGCTTATTTATTAATTTTGGCTTCCCCATAGAGGAAGGTTTGTAAAAAATTTAAATGAATGAGGAAAAAATGTGCAAAGTTATACTTTGCAAATTTTTTCATTACCTATGTAGTTTTTGAAAAATTCAAAATCACGTAAAATCCAAACCGCTTTACCGATCACGGCCAAATTTTCTAGGTAGCGGCGATGAATGTTATTTTTCATCTGTAGAAAATTTCAGTTGATTTGGTGAGATTTGACGCGAGTTAGAGCAAAACGAATATTTTTTAGGAAAATTAGAAATCCTATTAAAAACAAAGTTTTTTACAGATTCATTCCAAATTCAATACCGATCCTCATTTAATATAGCTTTAGTCATAAAAAATTACTTAGATCAATAGCTAAAAATTTGCGGATGCTAGAGACCGTACAGATATTTTTCGAAAATTGCAAAGTCAAATAAAATTTGAACATGTTTCTGCATTTTTTTAAAATTACCACAACTAAAGGCGTCGAACTGCTTCACATGTTTTCTAAATTTCAGCCCGATTGTTAAAGCAGTTCTTGAGATATGTAAGTTTGAAAAAATATCACGAAAATTTCAAGCTGAAGAAAAACAGTTGCAAAGTACAATTTTACACATAAGTTTCTCATTAATTTTCATTTTTCACAAAGCCACCCTCTATGAGTAAGCTTATTTATCAATTTTGCCTTCCTCATAGAGGAAGGTTTGTAAAAAATTTAAATGAATGAGGAAACAATGTGAAAAGTTCTACTTTGCAACTTTTTTCGTTACCTATGTAGTTTTTGAAAAATTCAAAATCACGTAAAATCCAAACCGCTTTACCGATCACGAACAAATTTTGTAGATAGCAGCGATGAATGTTATTTTTCATCTGTAGAAAATTTTAGTTGATTTGGTGAGATTTGACGCGAGTTAGAGCAAAGCCAATATTTTTTTGAAAAATTAAAAATCTCATAAAAAACGAACTTTTTTACAGATTCATTTCCAATTCAATATCGATTCTGATTTAACATAGTTTCATTCATAAAAAATTATTTAGCTCAATGGCTAAAAGTTTGCGGATGCTAGAGAGCGTACGGACATTTTTCGAAAATTGCAAAGTCAAATAAAATTTGAATATGTTTCTGAATTTTTTTAAAAGTTACCACAACTGAAGGCGTGGAACTGCTTCACATGTTTTCTAAATTTCAGCCCGATTGTTAAAGCGGTTCTTGAGATATGTAAGTTTGAAAAAATATCACGAAAATTTCAAGCTGAAGAAAAAAAGTTGCAAAGTAGAACTTTACACATAAGTTTCTCATTAATTTTCATTTTTCACAAAGCCACCCTCTATGAGTAAGTTTATTTATTAATTTTGGCTTCCTTATAAAGGAAGGTTTGTAAAAAATTTAAATGAATGAGGAAACAATGTGCAAAGTTATACTTTGCAAATTTTTTCATTACCTATATAGTTTTTGAAAAATTCAAAATCAGGTAAAATTCAAACCGCTTTACCGATCATGACCAAATTTTGTAGGTAGCCGCGATGAATGTTATTTTTCATCTGTAGAAAATTTTAGTTGATTTGGTGAGATTTGACGCGAGTTAGAGAAAAACGAACATTTTTTAGGAAAATTAAAAATCCCATTAAAAACAAAGTTTTTTACAGATTCATTCCCAATTCAATATCGATTCTCATTTAACGTAGCTTTATTCATAAAAAATTATTTAGATGAATAGCTAAAAATTTGGGGATGCTAGAGAGCGTACGGATATTTTTCGAAAATTGCAAAGTCAAATAAAATTTGAACAAATTTTTGAATTTTTTAAAAAATTACTACAAACAGGGGTGTTGAACTGCTTCACATGTTTGCTAAATTTCACCTCGATTGTTAAAGCAGTTCTTGAGATACATAAGTTTGAATTTTGCATCTAAACATTAAGATTGAGAAAATTACAAGCTGCGGAAAAAAAAATCGATTTTCGAGCAAAAAACAAAAATTGTATTAATTTGTTATTAACAAATGGATAAACATTTTTTTTAAATCATGGGATGATACGATATGAAATGTTATAAACTATGCTCTGTCCGAATATGAAGTGAATCAGATGAACAGATTATTCGGTGACGCTTTGTTTATGTAATACAGTAATACTATTTTAGTTGTTTAAACAATTGTACCTTCATTGTTTGTTCAAATTTTTCAATGAAAAATTCAAACGTGGCAAGATAAAAAATATAAATAACAACTAAATAATGGCACAAGTCATTATTTTTATAGTAGAACTCACTATATTTAACAGTCTATCACATTCATTTTTCTTAGTGTAGGAATTAAATTGGCATTGAGAATTGAAATCACTTACTCTCAGCGGGAAAAATTGTTATAGCTGATTTTGTTAACATAGAATATTCACATTCTGTATACAAGAACTACGGATTTTAATATGGCGACTATATTAAAACGCGTAGTTGTATAACAAATCTGGTCTATGTAGATTCACGGTAGACTTAAAATGTGCTCTATCAAAAGTCTGTCTACTGGGACGATGGCCGACAATATAGACTTTGACAACAATGTACAAGTCAAATACTGGTAAACTTCAATCCATATAGACTGAAGTCTACAGTCTGTAAACTTCGGTAGTACAGAATGTAGAGACTGTAGCAAACTACTAAAAAGGAGAGTCCACGAGATGAAAGACCATCAAACTTCAGTTTACAGACTTCAATTAATATACACTCTTATATATATGCAGATCCAAGTTCACCAGCAATTTGTATTTTTGTGAGATTAATAATTGTGGTTTTTTTGTATATAATGTTTTTCTGATGCTTAAGGGGAAGATTTTGGAAATTCCATATCATCCAAATCCTATTGCATATAAAAATGCTCAACGCACTGTATTGTTGGTACTCGATTAAAGAATTTTTTACTGTCGTCTGACTTGCATATGCTTTTAAATATTATCTTAAGCAAAGATCTTAGGTTTTCCATTCTACGGATGATTCAGATCAAACTATTAGGCAGATTGGAATGGTTGACGTCTCATTTTCTTCTTCATGAACAGATACACCGGCTAAATGCATCAAATGTTAATAAAATGTAATATTTTTTAAGTAACATAATTATTAATAAATAAATTTTATGCTATTTTCTAAATCAGTGATTAACTTTGCTTTCAGAATGAAAAAAAATAGTTTGCTCCATTTAGCCGGTGTATCTTTTCATGAAGAAGAAAATGAGACGTCAATGATTCCAATCTGCCTAGTAGTTTGATCTGAATCATGCGCAGAATGCAAAACCTAAGAACTTTGCTTAAGATAATATTGAAAAGCATATGCAAGTCAGACGACAGTAAAAAATTCTTTCATCGAGCACCAACAATATAGTGCATTGGGCATTTTTATATGCAATAGGATTTTGATGATATTGAATTTCCAAAATCAATTTTTTTTACCTGTCTCCCTCCCCTTAAGTGTCCGAGTCCGCCAACCCTAGTTTTGTATAAAGTACTAAAAACAAATTATCACGCGATTACACATGAATTACTTATTAAAAGGAGTGAACTTATTCGCTATATACATGATTACCATAACATAACTAATTCTACAAAATCTTAAAATCACACTGAGAAAAAATTATGGTATTAGTAACTATAAAGTGACAACTATTCATTTATGGTTGGTACAACAATTTTTTTATAGCTGACACAACTATCAAACACTTACTATAACTACCAAATAGTTACCATAACTATTTTTGTAGTTATCGTAACTATAAAAATAATTGCATGTAATAAAAATGCATAGTTGTCACTTTATAGTTGACTGTGCTATTACGATTTCTCTGAATGTAGTCACAAAGTAATCCAAATGATTTTTGAAAAATTGGTGCTTGGTTAACCCACCGCGTTCGGCCCGGAATTTAATTAGAACTTAACTAGAGAATATATATGCTATAGAATGTCAGAAATGAATGGAATCTATAACCAACAAATGCCACAAAAGAATGCAAGGGATTTTCATATCCGGTATTAAAAGGAATTCAGAAAATAGACAAATACAAAAAAAAAAAAAAGTGGCGGATTTTGTAATTGTGCCAATTGGCCCCGGTCTGTGTAATACAATACAGGTGCATCATCGACTCCTCACTTGGTCCATACTATATGTGATATGTTAACGTCCTACGGAGGGGGATACCGACCTACTGGCCCGCATACCATCCTCGCATCTTCTCGACGACCGTACGTCCAATGTATACATACTCCAACTCTTTCCGCATCACTATCTTTCTCTCTTTCTCTCGTTCTCTCACGTTTACAATCAGATGAACACTCAAAGATACACACACACACACACACACACCGAGAGTCTTCCTCCGGTTTCTCACACTCTTTCTCTTCCGCTTTACTTGCAGTGAGATCGGGTAAGGAACTTTTCTTCTTCCTCCGAGTCGGCGTAAAGTCGGGGCCAGAGGTATAGCAAGCCTAATGCGAAATAGCACGCGCCTCGAAGCGAGAGCGTCATTGACTCGTAACACGTATGTGCTCCCCGGGCTACGAGCAACGTCTCTGGGTGTAGTTATAACGCCTGCGATGCCTCGTACACCACACTTGGGCCGTAACATATATGTATATATATAGGGGAGGATGGGGCAAAACAGGCCCCTTAACCCTTTGATGCACAGCGGGATGTTTAAGATCCCACCTAGATTATTATCATTTCATAAATATTTCAACGTTTTCTTTCTCGATTTTAAATAAAAGTAACTTTTTAAAAATAAAAATGTGTGCATCAAAGGGTTAAGAGGCAGTGATACACCGCTGAAAATTTCTTCGCCCAATGTTAAACGCCTAAACGGCTGTCTCTCTCGCACCTCATCTCACTTTCCAGTTTTTCGATTCTCCTAAACAAATGGCTTTTAGTATCGAGAAACCAGAACTTTAGCCCAATTCTGCAATAGTTCCGCACATTCCTGCTAAATTTGAGCTTTATTTGACGAGTAGTTTAGGAGAAAATAGGTTTCGAAATTTTGAGATGTGGTGGGGGAAGTACCATTGCCTCTTAAGAGGCAGTCGGAATTTCGGCACCCAATGTTAAGGGATCTTTCCAGTGTGAAAAAAAGTCGATTTCTTTTTTGGTCTTATTCATTTGTATATAATACTTCCTCTCAAATTTTCAAAGCGAAATTCGAAATACTTTGCTGGCATACTTTATGGACCTGGCATTGCCGATTAGTCGTAAGTACAGAATTTAGGTATGTGAAATTTCAACACTCGAAACTTTGAATGCGTTTTTCTCGAAATCGACATTTTTCAAAACGGTGGACATTCTTCAGGGAACAGTTTTCAAGCGATCGGTTTCAAATTTTGGGAGAACATTCTTCATGCTACTCTCTATCGTGCTATGGAAGCTTTTTTTTTAAATCTTCCCCTTTTTTTAAAGAAAAACTGTCGAAAGAAACGGCATAATTCGGTACTTTTTATTCAAAACGCCGCTATTTTGTCAATTTTGATTTTAAAAAAAGCCTCCATGGCGCGATAGCCAATTGCATACTAACTGATAATCCTTTGGGTTTTTTTTTCAGGTCAAATTTGCAACCCCTAGGATGTCCACCATGAAGCTATCTTTTTTATCAACATTATTTTCAACAATTAAGAAAATATATTTAAACAATAAATATCGTCTTATAAAAAATCATTTTCTGTCATTCATGATTACCTTAATATGTCATAAAATTTTCAGATTGATCGGCGTATAGTAACCGTCCGAAAAAAAATCGTGAAAATAGTCTATTTTTTGGGCTGTCACACTGGAAAGATCCCTTAAACGCTTATAAGTCTGTCTTTCTCGCACTATTTGTTTTTTACTTCTCACAAAAAAAAATGACTTAATCGATTGAGGAGCCAGAAGCTTAGTCCAATTGTACCATCCTTCCGCGTATTACCTCAAAATGCAAGCCCTGTGTCGTTTTTTGAAAGAAAAAATAGTTTTTGAAATTTTGGAAGGAGTCGGGGAAATCACTGCCTCTTAAGCAAAAAGAATGCAACTTTGCACATTGCTTCCTCATTAACTTTCTTCTTTCGCAAAGTCGCCTCTATGAGGCAGTTTCTTTAATTTGTTTTTGGCTTCCTCATAGAGGAAAGATGAAAAATTATTGACGAGTAATGTGCAAAGTTCTACTTTGCAGTCTTATTTTAAATACAAATTTAAAAATCTCATGTTTATAGAAATTTAAGTCATGAAGAAATAAAATTTAGTAACAAATTGTTGAAAAGAGAAAGAAAAACGAAATGTCAATACATAGTTGTAACCATGTATGATGCCAAAAATAAATTATCGTTATAAAATTGAAAAAATACATCACCTTGAATAAATAACATTCAGTCTCGTAAAATCTCAATCGCTTTACCGATCCTGAATGTTATTTTTACGGTGTCAAAAATTTCAGTCGATTTCTCAAAATTTTACCTGAATTAGACGAAAACGAAAGTTTTTCGAAGAATTCAAAATCTCATAAAAACCGAACCGATTTGGCGCAAATTCAATACCAAAGGCCGCATCACTTTGTTCAATTTTAACACAAAGTTTCAGCCCGATAGCTAAAATAAGTAGTAGTAAAAATGTGACATAAATCGGTCAAGCGGTTCAAATTTTATGACACTTTGAATTTTTAGAAAAACATTTCTCGAGTCAAAACAAATCTGCAAATTACAACCTTGCAAGTTGCTTCCTCATTATTTTTCCTTTTTACAAAGTTTCCTCTATGAGGTAGCCAAAATCAATGAACACACTTTCTCATAGAGTTTAGCTTTGTAAAAAAAACGAGAAATAATGAGGAAGCAATTTGCAACGTTCTACTTTGAAATTTTTTAAAATTACATCAGTAGATGCATCTTCAGACGATGCGCGTTGCATTCTTTGTCAAGGGTTGTACTCTGCATCCACAGAAGGCTCGATCATTAATCCCAATCCCTGATGACATCTGAATTGGGCGGCGTCTTGTCCCGTCACCAAATCACGTATAGGAGTGCCCATTTTATCTCAGCCCTATATTTAAATTCCAGTGGCTCATTTGGCCCAAGCCCTAAATCTAAATTCAAGTGGCCCATTTTTCCCCAACCCTAAATCTAAATTGGGGGAGGGGGTGGGTCCGTTTTGCCCCGGTGGACCATTTTTGCCCGCTCTTCCCCTATGTCCCTATAGCTGTTAGCTGTACGAAGCTATAGCTACTTGATGGTGGTTGCTCGTGGCTGCTGCTGCTGCTGCTGCTGCTAGTGGCAAGCTGAGGGTTAGGTGTACGCGTCGTAGTACATAGGAGGTAGTCGCACTCGGCTCTCTGACTCCTCATCGATCCGAGCTACACCTTATCGTCGAGCTTCCATCTTCCCTCGGGCTCAGGCTCTCTCCAGCAATTATTCCGAGCTCGAACTCTCCATTGGTGGACTACCTCCCATACGATAAGCCTATTATAGGTATGTAGATTTAGACCCTTTGCACCTATACTCACTATTATCTTCTCGCACTTACACTAGCTTATGTAACAGCACACTCGTACTTATTCCGATATCGTTATCCTTGAGTATGTAATTCACTTAAAGTTTTACCGAACTACTCGCCTACGTCGAGATAATACGAGCATCGCCCTGCGGTCATCCCACGTATACCTTTCTACTTAACTGACTAACATCACCGCTTCGGGCTCTTCGGGAAGCTTTTATGTGCTGATGGTTAAGGAGTCAAGTAGTCATATTTCATTGCTTCAAAATCTGGTAGAATTACCGTGAATAATTTTGTAAATAACAGTGCGAAAGGGAAGAACATAAAAATTAATTTTTTTGTTTTATGGAAAATGGATAACGGTTTTGGCAATTGGTTGCAAGATTTTCTTCCGTTGTTGCTGTTATTGGTAGAAACGTCTTATTTATAAACTCAAAGTCAAAGGGCAGTGTAATATTTGACTGTAAATATTTCTAGAGATGTGGTGGAATTTTTGTGAATAATTTGATAAATAATCGTGCGAATGGGAAAAACATAAAAAATAATTTTTTATTTTTATCTTCAAGAGCGTATATAAGATTTCTTGCTTTTCTTCCTGGTGGTATTGGCTCAAACGTCTGTTTTATACACTCAAATTCAAAGAGCAGTGCAATATTTGACTGCAAATATTTCCAGAGAATGAAAAGCCTGAAATGCCTTTATACCATAGTTTCATACCTACCTTAAAGGGAGACCTCCAGTGGCTTTTCAACTTTCTACCCTTTTCAAATATTTCCCTCTAAATGTACAAATTATTTTTAGAGAATTTTCCTTCAAAATCTCAGAAAATTGCTAAGCATTTTATGCATTACCTTCTCAGATGTCCAGGTAAGAAGAAAAATAATTTAATGCATTTTCAAGCCTTTGTAGGTCTTCGCATATTCCAGCACCTCCACAAATTATATCTTTTTCAGTTTTGAGAGAACAAAAGGTGTCCCAGGAGATAAATAAAGTCTGTACATGCTGGTCCTTATCTTGTTCCTAGAAATTATGACATATAAAATAATGACCAGGTGAGAAAACGTATTTCCAGTCCGTGTAAATCCCTAATATTTTAAGAAATAACGTATACGTTGCTTTTGTAATAATGATTTCGTAACAATAATCTGCAACGATTATAAAATTAAATGCGTAGTTTCAAGTAGGAGAAATTAAGACAAACTGTGCAAAAAATTCTTCTTTACTTTCGCAATGCATCAGCTTAATACCTCAAGCAAAAAAAAAACCATAAAACTTGTTTAAAAATGAATATTCGTGGCAACTATAAAAAGATTCACACATTATATTATAACCACTGCATGTTATTATTATAAAAACATAATCACAATACCAATTTCATCATCACGTCTTTTAAGGCAGTTCTGTCGGTACGCCGGAGTCATAAATCTCAGAATCTATATGACATTAAAAAATAATCATACGCATCACCTTGACTGCCTCAATAAAAATATAAAAAATAATCGAGAATCCTTCGAAATTTTCGTAATCAAATAAAAACGATTATTTGTAAATAGTTGATATGTTTAGTGGGGATTTGACTTCTTGTATCTTGCACTTTGACCTTGGTTCAATTAAACATTAATCCGGAGACTTCACCTTTTTTCATGATGCATCAATTCCTGAATGTTTTGCGAATCCGTAGTACTTTTTATTTTTTCTCTATCTTTGATCTAAGTATGTTAATTTGCGATTTAAAGATCAATTTTTCCAGCCCTCCCGTGAGCGCCGTGTAAAAAGATCGATTTTCAAGTTTTAATTGTTCATTCAAATACTCGGTAACAGCCTTCAAGATTTAGTGCAAGTAAAATTGAATAGCTAAATTACAACATGTAAAAAATTCATGCATATGAGTTTGGATTGCCTTCACGACAGAACTACCTTAAAGACTGAAAAAAATCACTAACTTTTACAGCCAATAAATATATATTCTTTGGCCCGGTATCTTGCACTTTGACCTTGGTTCAATTAAACATTATTCCGGAGACTTCACCTTTTTTCATGATGCATCAATTCCTGAATGTTTTCCGAATCCGTAGTACTTTTTATTTTTTCTCTATTTTTGATCTAAGTATGTTAATTTGCGATTTGAAGATAAATTTTTCCAGCCCTCCCGTGAGCGCCGTGTAAAAAGATCGATTTTCAAGTTTTAATTGTTCATTCAAATACTCGGTAACAGCCTTCAAAATTTAGTGCAAGTAAAATTGAATAGCTAAATTACAACATGTCAAAAATTCATGCATATCAGTTTGGATTGCCTTCACGACAGAACTACCTTAAAGACTGAAAAAAATCACTAACTTTTACAGCCAATAAATATATATTCTTTGGCCCGGTATCTTGCACTTTGACCTTGGTTCAATTAAACATTATTCCGTAGACTTCACCTTTTTTCATGATGCATAAATTCCTGAATGTTTTGCGAATCCGTAGTGCTTTTTATTTTTTCTCTATCTTTGATCTAAGTATGTTAATTTGCGATTTAAAGATCAATTTTTCCAGCCCTCCCGTGAGCGCCGTATAAAAAGATCGATTTTCAAGTTTTAATTGTTCATTCAAATACTCGGTAACAGCCTTCAAGATTTAGTGCAAGTAAAATTGAATAGCTAAATTACAACATGTCAAAAATTCATGCATATCAGTTTGGATTGCCTTCACGACAGAACTACCTTAAAGACTGAAAAAATCACTAACTCTTACAGCCAATAAATATATATTCTTTGGCCCGGTATCTTGCACTTTGACCTTGGTTCAATTAAACATTATTCCGGAGACTTCACCTTTTTTCATGATGCATCGATTCCTGAATGTTTTGCGAATCCGTAGTACTTTTTATTTTTTCTCTATCTTTGATCTAAGTATGTTAATTTGCGATTTAAAGATAAATTTTTCCAGCCCTCCCGTGAACGCCGTGTAAAAAGATCGATTTTTAAGTTTTAATTGTTCATTCAAATACTCGGTAACAGCCTTCAAGATTTAGTGCAAGTAAAATTGAATAACTAAATTACAACATGTCAAAAATTCATGCATATGCGTTTGGTTTGCCTTCACAACAGAACTACCTCAAAGACTGAAAAAAATCACTAACTTTTACAGCCAATAAATTCTTTGGCCCGGTATCTTGCACTTTGACCTTGGTTAAATTAAACATTATTCCGGAGACTTCACCTTTTTTCATGATGCATCAATTCCTGAATGTTTTGCGAATCCGTAGTACTTTTTATTTTTTCTCTATCTTTGATCTAAGTATGTTAATTTGCCATTTAAAGATCAATTTTTCCAGCCCTCCCGCGAGCGTCGTGTAAAAAGATCGATTTTTAAGTTTTAATTGTTCATTCAAATACTCGGTAACAGCCTTCAAGATTTTGTGCAAGTAAAATTGAATAGCTAAATTACAACATGTCAAAAATTCATGCATATGAGTTTGAATTCCCTTCACGACAGAACTACCTTAAAGACTGAAAAAAAATCACTAACTTTTACAGCCAATAAATATATATTCTTTGGCCCGGTATCTTGCACTTTGACCTTGGTTCAATTAAACATTATTCCGGAGACTTCACCTTTTTTCATGATGCATCGATTCCTGAATGTTTTGCGAATCCGTAGTACTTTTTATTTTTTCTCTATCTTTGATCTAAGTATGTTAATTTGCGATTTAAAGATCAATTTTTCCAGCCCTCCCATGAGCGCCGTGTAAAAAGATCGATTTTCAAGTTATAATTGTTCATTCAAATACTCGGTAACAGCCTTCAAGATTTAGTGCAAGTAAAATTGAATAGCTGAATTACAACATGTCAAAAATTCATGCATATGAGTTTAAATTGCCTTCACGACAGAACTACCTTAAAGACTGAAAAAAATCACTAACTTTTACAGCCAATAAATATATATTCTTTGGCCCGGTATCTTGCACTTTAATCTTGGTTCAATTAAACATTATTCCGGAGACTTCATCTTTTTTCATGATGCATCAATTCCTGAATGTTTTGCGAATCCGTAGTACTTTTTATTTTTTCTCTATCTTTGATCTAAGTATGTTAATTTGCGATTTAAAGATCAATTTTTCCAGCCCTCCCGTGAGCGCCGTGTAAAAAGATCGATTTTCAAGTTTTAATTGTTCATTCAAATACTCGGTAACAGCCTTCAAGATTTAGTGCAAGTAAAATTGAATAGCTAAATTACAACATGTCAAAAATTCACGCATATGAGTTTCGATCGCCTTCACGACAGAACTACCTTAAAGGCTGAAAAAAATCACTAACTTTTACAGCCAATAAATATATATTCTTTGGCCCGGTATCTTGCACTTTAATCTTGGTTCAATTAAACATTATTCCGGAGACTTCATCTTTTTTCATGATGCATCAATTCCTGAATGTTTTGCGAATCCGTAGTACTTTTTATTTTGTCTCTATCTTTGATCTAAGTATGTTAATTTGCGATTTAAAGATCAATTTTTCCAGCCCTCCCGTAAGCGCCGTGTAAAAAGATCGATTTTCAAGTTTTAATTGTTCATTCAAATACTCGGTAACAACCTCCAAGATTTAGTACAAGTAAAATTGAATATCTAAATTACAACATGTCAAAAATTCATGCATATGAGTTTGGATTGCCTTCACGACAGAACTACCTTAAAGACTGAAAAAAAATCACTAACTTTTACAGCCAATAAATATATATTCTTTGACCCGGTATCTTGCACTTCGACCTTGGTTCAATTAAACATTATTCCGGAGACTTCACCTTTTTTCATGATGCATCAATTCCTGAATGTTTTGCGAATCCGTAGTACTTTTTATTTTTTCTCTATCTTTGATCTAAGTATGTTAATTTGCGATTTAAAGATAAATTTTTCCAGCCCTCCCGTGAGCGCCGTGCAAAAAGATCGATTTTCAAGTTTTAATTGTTCGTTCAAATACTCGGTAGCAGCCTTCAAGATTTAGTGCAAGTAAAATTGAATAGCTAAATTACAACATGTCAAAAATTCACGCATATGAGTTTAAATTGCCTCCACGACAGAACTACCTTAAAGACTGAAAAAAATCACTAACTTTTACCGCCAATAAATATATATTCTGTGCAATAAATACAACATTTGTTAATTAATAATATATAAACTCTACAAGTGAATTACATCACACTTCGGTGGCGAGAGGAGTTTCCTCGCGTCGCACATACAACTGAATTCTACCGGTGTATACTATAATTGCGGGCTGTGGGCGACACTGTGGTTGAGAACAGTTGGCATCCGTCGGGAAACCGCACCAACGCTTTGGTTGTTTTGCCTCGAGTGTACAAATGCCTGGTGCATATTTCCGATGAAAGCACAACTATGGCGCGGGCGAGCATTGTCAGTTTACGACCGTGTTTCTCTCTCTCTCTCTCTCTCTCTCTCTGAAGTCCTCTGGATATCCAGCGAAAATCATTAATTCAAAGTATTTAAAATGAATATTGTTGTGTGCGGGAGTAAAGGAAGGGAAAATGTGGGAGGATGAGAGAACTCGTTATCGGGATACACCAGGTAATATTATAATGGAGAGAGGTAATAAGGAAAAGTTGAAGCTCGCGCGCGGCTTCTGATGTGCAGTCGCGCACAGAGTATATATTCTCTTGGTAGGTATTACGAGAAGAGCGTGCGTTACCGGGCACGTCGTTTCTCGGTGGTTCTCCAGGCGCTCGCTGAGCAGCGTCAGCAGCAACGCCGAGTCGTTATACTCATCCCACCTAACGTTGTAGTATATGTACAATATATATATACGATGCCTACGGCCTGTTTTAATCACCTACCCTTTGCCGACAACACTCCATCTACTTGGCTATATTTGTATGCTTGTATTTATTTACCTGTTTGTATAACCCAAGATACGAAGGCGTTTCGTGCTGGGGTTACACTTGGGAAAATTTGTGTTTCGCTGCGACCTACTTTAGATTTTTCGTGTCTTCCCGGATAGACATTTTGGTGGCACAGGGACATCATAAACGCGTCACACAATGGACATTTTATGTTGAAATTAACGTTGCGATGTGCGTCCGAATTGAGCTATTATGTGACGGTATACAGTGTCATCTTATCATGATGCCAAGACTAAGTCATATTTGTGGTAGTTAAATATTATGGCATGTCGCACTAGTGGAATTCCACTGTTCTCATGCTGTAAACTCAGATCATGTTTCCATTGTGCCATAATTCATTTATTTCGTAGCACTGAGTGACTGAGGTGTGAAACGTCATTCTGTTACTATGGTCTCATTTTTTGCAGAATATTTGGGATAATTGCAGCATGGTGACAGCATAATTGTGGCACGATATGCTGTGCTAAAAGTCGTTATCGATTTTTTCTGATTGTCAGCTAGGAATCGTAAGCTTTTTATTTTTTTGTATCTATTACTTGCATTAATGTTTGTGTTAGTTTATTTTGTCTAACTATAAAAATTCCGAATCAATAGAATAAGACAGAACAGATTCTTTTATCTTCTCCGATATTAAAGGGTCGGTAAACCCAAAAGGTTTAGCACATTCGACGAGTAGATCCCTCGTGTGTAGTCGAGCTCAGGACAAATTTGCAGTCTTGAAGCTGAGACTTCAAAACACTTGCGAGAAACGCCTCCGTCCGTTCGCCATCTAGCGGAACTTTGGGCTCCAGTGTTTCGAAACAATTTTGGTAAGATCCTACGGGAATTAGGAATGGAATCTCAGGGAAACATAGTGAGAATTCCACACGCAGAAAGTTATTCGTTGCTTCAGCTAAATACGACTGACGCAGACTCTCAAATAAATGTTTAGCTGAGCTAAGGAATTTCGTATTTTTAGCAGACCATTCTATGTTTGAGATTAACAAAAATAATGTTGTGATTACAATTTTTTTTTCTCAGTACAAATTCAAATTATCGGAAAATTTTAGATATATTCTTTTACGAAAGTTTTGTACGTGTACTTTATTAATATCAAAAGGTTGCTTCGATTAAAATTAAACGAATTAGAATTAAATGTACTTGACGAGAACAGAAAATCAGATATTCTCGATGTTTTACACCATTCTGAGTGTTCCAACATGAATATCTGAAAAAAAAAGTGAATACAAAGTTTTCTCTTTAGAGAAGAGAAAGGAAAAAGAAAAAAAAGTTGTGGTTACCTCGACGTAATTTTTTTTCTACAAACTAACTGCGTGCTGACGCTATCGAACAGAAATTGGTCCCACCAGCGATTCTGCGTTGTAGAAAATTAGTGGTGATATTCCTGAGATGCACTGTGGGTAGAAATTTTTTTCTACGTAATGTCCTTGGGGAAATTAAAAAGAATATTAAAAAGTAGTTGAAAGATAATGCAAAGTTGACGACAGCCTTGTGCGTTAAATTAATGAACGAAATTGTATATAATTTAGGAGAAAAAAATACGTTTAATTAGAGTTTTAATTTTACACAAATTTTCTTCGCTGTGCAATCGACGTAAAATTAAACGACATTGGAACTTTTCAAGTGGATTAGCCATGGCACAGTTCGTCTGCGTCCAGAGTAACGAGATGCACTGTTGAAGTATATACAGTGCAGCCAAGTGTGGCGTATTCAAAAACGCCAATCAGTCTGTATAACGTTATGTGCATTTTTATGCTTCGTTAGTTCCACGAAATGGAAGCAATTTGACTTTTTGATCGTTTCACTAATAGCCATGCCAATACATTATTAAATTTTAAATGCCGATACTTGAATTGAAATTGTTCGCCGCACCGTTTTTACTTTTGACATATTCGTTTCCGGCTGTTACACAACGTGACTACAAAATAAAATTAAAACCTAATTTACCCACGAATAATTAACCATCTACATAAATTTACAAGGACAGTTCTGTCGGTTTGAATTAAATTTACGTCACATAATTTTTGTAGCTACACATAATTGTCAGTTACACAAATGTACAAACCATATTTATCAGCACAAATGCAGCAATCTTTTCAGCCAAGTCACATAAGCTACAAAATTGTACCAATCGCGTGAACATCTGTGAAAACTCCTGAAATAACGTTCATCAAGTACGTGACTTCGTGGCAGATGTTGCTCTCAGCGATTCCTTTTCAAAAGCTGTTTTGCGCCGGATGTAACGCTGCAAAATGTCTGCCAGGAATGCTGCACAATTTTTTATGCCCCGGAACTTTTTATATCGCATCAATCTCAACTTTTCAAATGTCCCAAGCACTTGCCATTTTCTCCCTAACCGCATGACCCTAACTTGAATCTTTTATATCCACCAACGATGGGGGTAATCTTTTGCGGTGGCAATGAAACTTTCATAGCCCTTCCAGCTATCGTCCTCTTCGTGTCCAGGCATTTGTCCTCGATTGCATCAGTTGACAATGTAGAATGGACATTCGAAGAAGAAGAAAATACAAAGCTACCTCTATGAAGAAGTATGTTAATCAATGTTGGCTTCCTCATCGAAGAATTTTCGTAAAAAAAGCGAAAAATAGTGAGGAAGCAATTTGCAGGGTTTGTTTATGCTCGGAATACATGTTTCTAAAAATTCAAAAAGTCGTAAAATTTTTACCTCTCGACTGATTTGCGTCAAATTTTTACTCAAATATTGTTTTATGGTAGTCCATATGAAAACCATGTAGTGTTTATTGTATTCAGGTACAAACCTATTACAAAGTTGTTAAATCTTAACCTATTAGTACTAAATATTGTATTAAATATAAGTATTAAATATACTTAGCCTATTAGTAGCCTTACCTATTAGTATTAAACATAAGTACCTATTAGTACTTGAATGAAGGAATTTAAATCCTTTTCTTATAAATGTATAACTAAACACCATATGAAAACCAATTTGAATAGAATTTTAGATAAATCTGGAAAAATTTCAAAACTGCTTTTTTTCGTGACGGTATTTTTTTTTTTTTTTTTTTCGTCTTCACCAAAATGGAATTTTACCGACATATCGGCAGTTCCTTTGACTAAATTCATCATTGATAATCAATAATCGTGAAATCATGTCGAAAATTACAGCCGGATATTTTAGAACTTACAGGAGTTGAAGTCTTTGCAGACATTAAAAAAAAATTGATAATTCAGTAAAATTAGAACCACTCTATAGATTCTCGCCCAATTTAGTACAAATCATTTACCTACAAAATTTAGCCCGATATCTCTCAATTTGCAAAAGTTATAGCGGGAAAACGATTTTTTCAAAATTTTCAAAATGCTGTAAAATCTGAACTTTCCATCCGATTGGCGTCAACTAAAATCCCAAACGTTGTTGTATGACAGCTCACTTGAGTACCAAATTTCACGAAGATACATCTATAATTACGACAGTTATCGTGTTTACAAGGAAATCTGCACACACACACACACACACACACACACACACACACGCACATACAGACATTTTTTCTAAGCCACTTTTCTCGACATTTTGGACCATTCTGAGTGTACTGACATGAAGATCTAAAAAAAATCTTTTACGAAAATAAAGCTTCCTCTATGAGGAAGCAAAAAAGAGACAAAAAAAATAGTGTTACATATGCGCGACTATACGTCTTTACGAGGGGCGTGGATATACTTCAGAGGTGAAAAATAAGGAGGATCATCGCGTCGTGACTATGATGCCTCGATGTACTTATATGCGGCTTGGTGGACGACTACGGTTACTGCTGTTACGGTTACGACGGTGGATTAAATAAAAGAGCGACGGTGGTTGGGAGGGAGGAGAGGGTAGAGAGGACGCACACGATGGGAAAGCAAGCAAGGGGTTATTCCACGTCGCGCGCGCGGACGAGCCTCGTGATCGATAGGGTATATCCACCGTATACTCGGGCTCTTCTCTCTCTCCTCCTGTCTCCCCGTGTACCAATACTATACACCTTCCCGTCGGGGTATTCGCCGCTGCATAACCAATCTCTGTTTCGTTCTATATTTCACTAACGCTCTGTCTCCTTCGCTCATGCCCTATTCTCGCCTCATCACAATCTGTCTATTCAGGCTCAGCGAGAGGACAAGAGGCCAAACAGTATGAAAAAGAATGGACGATAAGCGATAGGAGAGCAGGATGGTCAGAGGGAACCATGCGCCCGGAAAATGGTCGCTATGCTTGTCCGTTGTCCTGTCCCTTATTCGTCGGTGCCTCCCATACATTCATAGTCTATTATTTCCAAACGTGTATGCGATCCAGCTTATCCCTGAAACAACATCCAAAGATGTTAGATAACACATCACATTATCCCTTTAGGACAATGATAAGAAATTACAACAGTGAATTTCACACATTTCTGATTCTGAAATTCATGGATCCGAATTCCGGTCGGAAAATACAACCTAATTTTATTTTCTTTGAGATATCAATTTTTCATGATTTCTTTTTAAATACTGCATTTATCCACTTCTGACATTATAATGTAACGACCGGGCTAAATGATAACACGAATCTTGGTTTGTGGGGCGGATATAATTAATTACAAGAGCTTCTATTTCCCCAATCGTTTTGTATCGCACGTCTGTTTGCTGTCAAAGTCTCTACTGTCACTATCATCGTGAAGTTGTTCATCAATTCGTTTGTCGATCGTCATATCGCACCGAGAGAAAAAGTTTCATTGATTCACGGAAATCTTTGCCAATAAAATGAAACACTTGAATTTCAATACTATCTTTTCTTTGAATGATCTCAAACTCAATGAAAAGTAGTGACATTGATTGGAAGAAACATTTCTTTGAATCAATGAACCTTTTTCATTGATTTCAAAGATATCGTCTCTGATTCAATGAAACCTTTTTCTTACCACCTCAAAATTTCGAAACCTATTTTTTCCTGAAGTACGCGGCAGATAAAGCTCAAATTTTGTGAGTATGTAAGGAAGTACGGCAGAAATAAGCTAAGCTTCTGGCTCCTCGAAACTCGAAGCCGGGAGTTCAGGAGAACCGGAAAACAAAAAAGTGAGGTTAGGTACGAGAGAGAGATCAATGAAAACGTTTCTTTGAAACAATGCAACTGTTTCTTTATTATATGCTGTTCTAAGTAAATCTTTATTTACAGGCAATGAAATGTTCTCTTTGCAATTCAAATGCACTATTTCATTGAAATCAAAGAAATATTTCGTTGAAATCAATGAAAAAAAATCCATCCACCCATATCTTTGGCGTCAATGAAATCTTTTCTCTCGGTGTGTAACGACTGGGCTAAATGATAACACGAATCTTGGTTTGTGCGGCGGATATTATTAATTACAAACACTTCTATTTATCCCGATCGTTTTGTATCGCACGTCTGTTTGCTGTCAAAGTCTCTACTGTCACTATCATCGTGAAGTTGTTCATCAATTCGTTCGTCGATCGTCATATCGCACCGAGAGAAAAAGTTTCATTGATTCACGGAAATCTTTGCCAATGAAACGAAAAACTCGAATTTCAATACTATCTTTTCTTTGAATCATCTCAAACTCAATGAAAAGTAGTGACATTGATTGGAAGAAACATTTCTTTGAATCAATGAACCTTTTTCATTGATTTCAAAGATATCGTCTCTGATTCACTGAAACCTTTTTCTTACCACCTCAAAATTTCGAAACCTATTTTTTCCTGAAGTACACGGCAGATGAAGCTCAAATTTTGTGAGTATGTAAGAAAGTACGGCAGAAATAGGCTAAGCTTGTGGCTCCTCAAAACTCGAAGCCGTTCGTTCGGGAGAACCGAAAAACAAAAAAGTGAGGTTAGGTGCAAGAGAAAGATCAATGAAAATGTTTCTTTGAACCAATGAAAACGTCTCTTTAAAACAATGAAACTGTTTCTTTATTATATGCTCACTAAGTAAATCTTTATTTATAGGCAATGAAAGGTTCTCTTTGAAATCAAAGAAATATTTCGTTGAAATCAATGAAATCTTTTCTCTCGGTATGTAACGACTGGGCTAAATGATAACACGAATCTTGGTTTGTGCGGCGGATATTATTAATTACATACACTTCTATTTTTCCCAATCGTTTTGTATCGCACGTCTGTTTGCTGTCGAAGTCTCTACTGTCACTATCATCGTGAAGTTGTTCATCAATTCGTTTGTCGATCGTCATATCGCGCCGAGAGAAAAAGTTTAATTGATTCACGGAAATCGTTGCCAATGAAATGAAATACTTGAATTTCAATACTATCTTTTCTTTGAATGATCTCAAACTCAATGAAAAGTAGTGACATTGATTGGAAGAAACATTTCTTTGAATCAATGAACCTTTTTCATTGATTTCAAAGATATCGTCTCTGATTCAATGAAACCTTTTTCTTACCACCTCAAAATTTCGAAACCTATTTTTTCCTGAAGCACACTGCAGATAAAGCTCAAATTTTGTGAGTATGTAAAAAAGTATGGCAGAAATAGGCTAAGCTTCTGGCTCCTCGAAACTCGAAGCCGTTCGTTCGGGAGAACCGAAAAACAAAAAAGTGAGGTTAGGTGCGAGAGAAAGATCAATGAAAATGTTACTTTCAACCAATGAAAACGTCTCTTTAAAACAATGAAACTGTTTCTTTATTATATGCTCACTAAGTAAATCTTTGTTTACAGGCAACGAAATGTTCTCTTTGAAATTCAAATGCACTATTTCATTGAAATCAATGAAAAAAAATAATCAATCCACCTATTTCTTTGGCGTCAATGCAATCTTTTCTCTCGGTGCGTGTGTTCCTATAAAGCCTAATCTCAATATTCGTTACAATATATACAAGTGTCGTAAGCTTAATTAAATAATATTTGAATATCTCATAAGCATTTTAGATAACGACGAGCAGAACAAAATATCTAACATTGGCCATTTCGAGGATGTTTTATTCAGTAAAAGATTTATGATATTTTGATTTCGTGAGCTTTTTCGAACATGAAGCGAATATTCAGGAGATTCTCCGCATCACTGTCTGTATATTCTGGGTACAAAAGCCCAATCACAATGAAAAAAAAAATAAACGACAAGGGATAGTAGCAGAACGGGCAGTGAACCATGCGTCTGGAAAATGGTCGCTATGTTCCCCTGTCCTGTCCTTTATTCCTCGGTGACTGCATTCCTTCCATACCTTCATACTCTATTATTTTTTAACGTCTCTGCAGTCCATCTTAGCCCTGAAACAATTTCCAACGATGTTAGTTATTAACACATGCCATTATCTCTAATATAGTTATAATTAATTAAAACAGCTTAAAGCTTAAGCAGTTTATCGAAGTCAAAGTGCTTAGAGAAAAAAAAATACATTTTGTTAAATTGCGATATTTACTTCAAATAAATATAATGCATAATTTTTTTACATAATCCTTAATGATTGTTCATTATTTTTGGAATATCATTGGCTTTTACTGAAACTTAAAAATATTTTTAATTCTATGAGTGTTTCTTTCTTCTTCTCTTTCACAATCGTTAAATATAACATGACAATTTCTAAAACTAGAAGTCGGAACTTGCAAACTACTTCCTCCGACGAATTTAACCGAAAGCATAAAGCCTCTCAACGAGGAAGTATTTTGATAAATTTTACCTTCCTCTACCCGGAAGCTTTGTGCATTCAGTTAAATTTGTTGGAGGAAGCTGAGTTTCCAAGTTTCAACTTGCGGATTATTCCCCTTTCTTTTGTCACATACCGATCGCGGCAAAATTTAATATTTATTAACACTGAATATTAGTTGGTTGAAAAACTTACAATAAATAATGAATTTTACAGAACCGTTAAATATAAACCCATACAAAAATTCAGGTACTTTTTGTAAATATGATTTATGAACTTTTTAAACATTTACAATAGATTGCCGTTTAATTCTCAATAACAAAATTTATTATTAATATTCAAATCTCAAAAACAAAATTTATCATAAAAAAGCGTTTTCAAGCAATGCCCAAAAATCTAGATACATACAAGATGAATTTTTCTAACTAAATTCAATAAAATTTTTCATATATTCAAGAAAAAATTCTGCAGAACCATATTTTCATATTTTACAAATTTAACAAATATTTCGATCTATCTTTTCGTATACAGAGGTCGCAAGTTTAATAATACAAAGATTCTATGAGGATTTTTGAGGTAAATTTTTTATAACGTCGAGAACAAAGTAAAATTGATAAATGAGGTACATTAGAAATTTCAAAGCCACATTGTTTTTTGATAAAGGTAAGACGGTTTTGCGTCTTTGGGATTTGACGAAGATGAAGCGAACGTTAACGAGACCTGAATGTGGTAATAGTAAATTGTTCCAGCGTCTTTTGCATTAAAACGGAATTCCTGTCTCAGGACCATGAAAGGTGACTTTGGTATAATGGTATTCGTTCTATTCAGCTCTTTGATGCCTGCATTTTCGCGCATGATCAACGGAAACAATAACCGGACGCGTTTTCTGATAAATTTCCTCGTCCAACGTAATTGGCGCCTTAATTATGGGTCTTTCAACTAGACGCTATTTTGAAAACAATGGTCTCGGAGAATTTCAATCACGTGCAGTTTTTTCCGGGTGTCGCTTGCTTTTTTCTCTCTTTTTTTTATCGTACTTTCTCTGACGTAGGAGAAATACGTGCGTATCACAATATGTATTTTAATTTGCCTCTTCACGCTCTTGATGCTGGAAACATTTATGTGAAATAAACACAAATGTACTGCTACTTCAACCACAAAGATGGCTAATTTACAGCGAGTAAATTTCATCAATTAACAATCATGTATCCTCACAAATTTCAGCACATTTATAAGTCTATCATTAATTTCTCTTGGCGAGAAATTGTACATGGACTTTTATCGCCATTAAAGAGAATAGAAGAATTAGTAATTTCTTGTCAATTTTTTTTCCACATGATTTTTTTCTGTCACTATATTTTTTATTATTATTTACCATACAAAGAAATCAATATGATTTAATCTCTAGGCACTTAATATTTTGTTGTGACCTTTTTTAACCGAGGAGGGCCGTTAAGTTTTTATCTTATTGGTAGTTTTATAGATTGATTAATTAAGCTAACAGGTTTTTTTTTATTGCACTAATTTATTCTCAGCTCTCATTTATTTTTATTATCTTCTTATTATTATTTTCATTATTGCAAATGTCTCGTATTAAATTCAATATAACATACAAGTATGTTGTACAATTATAGTAATTATAAATACGATTTTTTTATAGCTTGTTAACTTGTTTATTGTACTGTATAGAATTTTCTCAGGAACGAGAGTTAGATCAAATTAATTTTTATCTGACTAACTACTACTAACTCTAATTTTTACCCTACTAGACGCCATATTACATCTCTAGGAAACGTAAGAAAATAATAAATATATTCTAAATAACTATACCACAATTTCGATTTGTTGGCAACCATTTAACCATAATTAAAATTCTCAGAATTATAATTCTAACAGCTTAGATCTGCAGTACAAAAGGACTGTCCAGTGTTTCAAGACTGATGGTAAGTGTTCCCGAGTAGACCATGGAAATGTTTGCCGGTTTACCCGGTAACACTTATCATCAGTCTTGGAGCGCCAGAGAATTGTTCCGCATTCGTGATGTAAACTGGTAGACTTGGAGAGTTTTAATTATGGCGGAGGTGGTCCCGGGGAGTCTCGAATTATGGCGGAATTATCCTGTGGTAGAGATATTAGTTACTTTGCTTCTAATAGAGTTTCATTGTAGTAGAGATGTTTTTGTTGGTAGATAAAATAATAGTAAATTTATAAATACGCTCAAATTTTAATATCAATTGAACACATGTTATGCTAAATATTACTGGTAAAACTATTTCTTGTTATGATTTTTTCATTTTTATTTTTATCCTTCTTCAAAAAATCAGTGAATGAAATATCTTGCATTTTCGATATGAGTATTGTCATTTTTTTCGTTACGTAAATGGCTGTCGTATCGGCATGAAGTTGATACTCGTCGGCGAACAATTTCAGGCAAGTTATTCATTTTGACAGTTGAAAGAATTCACAGGTCTGACTTCCGTTCGGAAAATCCAACCTACATGTTTTTTCTTCAAGATATCGAATTTTGGCCTTCACTATCGTTCTCAAGTCGCATATTGTACCTCAGAAAGTACCGGTTACATGCCTTTTTACGACGATTTTTGAAAAAGTCACTTTTGGTCGGTTCTGATGTCAGAATCCACAGATCCGACTTTTGCTCGGAAAATCCAACCCAAAGAACCTAAATTTTTTCTTCTTCAAGATATCGAATTTTGGCCTTCACTATCGTTCTCAAGTCGCATATTGTACCTCAGAAAGTACCGGTTACATGCCTTTTTACGACGATTTTTGAAAAAGACACTTTTGGTCGGTTCTGATGTCAGAATCCACAGATCCGACTTTTGCTCGGAAAATCCAACCCAAAGAACCTAAATTTTTTCTTCTTCAAAATATCGAATTTTGGCCTTCACTATCGTTCTCAAGTCGCACATTGTACCCCAGAAAGTACCGGTTACATGCCTTTTTACGACGATTTTTGAAAAAGTCACTTTTGGTCGGTTCTGATGTCAGAATTCACAGATCCGACTTTTGGTCGGAAAATCCAACCCAAAGAACCTAAATTTTTTCTTCTTCAAGATATCGAATTTTGGCCTTCACTATCGTTCTCAAGTCGCATATTGTACCTCAGAAAGTACCGGTTTTATGCCTTTTTACGACGATTTTTGAAAAAGTCACTTTTGGTCGGTTCTGATGTCAGAATTCACAGATCCGACTTTTGGTCGGAAAATCCAACCCAAAGAACCTACATTTTTTCTTCTTCAAAATATCGAATTTTGGCCTTCACTATCGTTCTCAAGTCGCACATTGTACCCCAGAAAGTACCGGTTACATGCCTTTTTACGACGATTTTTGAAAAAGTCACTTTTGGTCGGTTCTGATGTCAGAATTCACAGATCCGACTTTTGGTCGGAAAATCCAACCCAAAGAACCTAAATTTTTTCTTCTTCAAAATATCGCATTTTGGCCTTCACTATCGTTCTCAAGTCGTATATTGTACCTCAGAAAGTACCGGTTACATGCCTTTTTACGCTGATTTTTGAAAAAGTCACTTTTGGTCGGTTCTGATGTCAGAATTCACAGATCCGACTTTTGGTCGGAAAATCCAACCCAAAGAACCTAAATTTTTTCTTCTTCAAAATATCGAATTTTGGCCTTCACTATCGTTCTCAAGTCGCATATTGTACCCCAGAAAGTACCGGTTACATGCCTTTTTACGACGATTTTTGAAAAAGTCACTTTTGGTCGGTTCTGATGTCAGAATTCACAGATCCGACTTTTGGTCGGAAAATCCAACCCAAAGAACCTAAATTTGTTCTTCTTCAAGATATCGAATTTTTGCCTTCACTATCGTTCTCAAGTCGCATATTGTACCTCAGAAAGTACCGGTTACATGTCTTTTTACGACGATTTTTGAAAAAGTCACGTTTGGTCGGTTCTGATGTCAGAATCCACAGATCCGACTTTTGCTCGGAAAATCCAACCCAAAGAACCTACATTTTTTCTTCTTCAAAATATCGAATTTTGGCCTTCACTATCGTTCTCAAGTCGCATATTGCACCCCAGAAAGTACCGGTTACATGCCTTTTTACGACGATTTTTGAAAAAGTCACTTTTGGTCGGTTCTGATGTCAGAATCCACAGATCCGACTTTTGCTCGGAAAATCCAACCCAAAGAACCTAAATTTTTTCTTCTTCAAGATATCGAATTTTGGCCTTCACTATCGTTCTCAAGTCGCATATTGTACCTCAGAAAGTACCGGTTACATGCCTTTTTACGACGATTTTTGAAAAAGACACTTTTGGTCGGTTCTGATGTCAGAATCCACAGATCCGACTTTTGCTCGGAAAATCCAACCCAAAGAACCTAAATTTTTTCTTCTTCAAAATATCGAATTTTGGCCTTCACTATCGTTCTCAAGTCGCACATTGTACCCCAGAAAGTACCGGTTACATGCCTTTTTACGACGATTTTTGAAAAAGTCACTTTTGGTCGGTTCTGATGTCAGAATTCACAGATCCGACTTTTGGTCGGAAAATCCAACCCAAAGAACCTAAATTTTTTCTTCTTCAAGATATCGAATTTTGGCCTTCACTATCGTTCTCAAGTCGCATATTGTACCTCAGAAAGTACCGGTTTTATGCCTTTTTACGACGATTTTTGAAAAAGTCACTTTTGGTCGGTTCTGATGTCAGAATTCACAGATCCGACTTTTGGTCGGAAAATCCAACCCAAAGAACCTACATTTTTTCTTCTTCAAAATATCGAATTTTGGCCTTCACTATCGTTCTCAAGTCGCACATTGTACCCCAGAAAGTACCGGTTACATGCCTTTTTACGACGATTTTTGAAAAAGTCACTTTTGGTCGGTTCTGATGTCAGAATTCACAGATCCGACTTTTGGTCGGAAAATCCAACCCAAAGAACCTAAATTTTTTCTTCTTCAAAATATCGCATTTTGGCCTTCACTATCGTTCTCAAGTCGTATATTGTACCTCAGAAAGTACCGGTTACATGCCTTTTTACGCTGATTTTTGAAAAAGTCACTTTTGGTCGGTTCTGATGTCAGAATTCACAGATCCGACTTTTGGTCGGAAAATCCAACCCAAAGAACCTAAATTTTTTCTTCTTCAAAATATCGAATTTTGGCCTTCACTATCGTTCTCAAGTCGCATATTGTACCCCAGAAAGTACCGGTTACATGCCTTTTTACGACGATTTTTGAAAAAGTCACTTTTGGTCGGTTCTGATGTCAGAATTCACAGATCCGACTTTTGGTCGGAAAATCCAACCCAAAGAACCTAAATTTGTTCTTCTTCAAGATATCGAATTTTTGCCTTCACTATCGTTCTCAAGTCGCATATTGTACCTCAGAAAGTACCGGTTACATGTCTTTTTACGACGATTTTTGAAAAAGTCACGTTTGGTCGGTTCTGATGTCAGAATCCACAGATCCGACTTTTGCTCGGAAAATCCAACCCAAAGAACCTACATTTTTTCTTCTTCAAAATATCGAATTTTGGCCTTCACTATCGTTCTCAAGTCGCATATTGCACCCCAGAAAGTACCGGTTACATGCCTTTTTACGACGATTTTTGAAAAAGTCACTTTTGGTCGGTTCTGATGTCAGAATTCACAGATCCGACTTTTGGTCGGAAAATCCAACCCAAAGAACCTAAATTTTTTCTTCTTCAAAATATCGAATTTTGGCCTTCACTATCGTTCTCAAGTCGCATATTGTACCCCAGAAAGTACCGGTTACATGCCTTTTTACGACGATTTTTGAAAAAGTCACTTTTGGTCGGTTCTGATGTCAGAATTCACAGATCCGACTTTTGGTCGGAAAATCCAACCCAAAGAACCTAAATTTTTTCTTCTTCAAAATATCGAATTTTGGCCTTCACTATCGTTCTCAAGTCGCATATTGTACCCCAGAAAGTACCGGTTACATGCCTTTTTACGTCGATTTTTGAAAAAGTCACTTTTGGTCGGTTCTGATGTCAGAATTCACAGATCCGACTTTTGGTCGGAAAATCCAACCTAAAGAACCTAAATTTTTTCTTCTTCAAAATATCGAATTTTGGCCTTCACTGTCGTTCTCAAGTCGCATATTGTACCCCAGAAAGTACCGGTTACATGCCTTTTTACGACGATTTTTGAAAAAGTCACTTTTGGTCAGTTCTGATGTCAGAATTCACAGATCCGACTTTTGGTCGGAAAATCCAACCCAAAGAACCTAAATTTTTTCTTCTTCAAGATATCGAATTTTGGCCTTCACTATCGTTCTCAAGTCGCATATTGTACCCCAGAAAGTACCGGTTACATGCCTTTTTACGACGATTTTTGAAAAAGTCACTTTTGGTCGGTTCTGATGTCAGAATCCACAGATCCGACTTTGGCTCGGAAAATCCAACCCAAAGAACCTACATTTTTTCTTCTTCAAAATATCGAATTTTGGCCTTCACTATTGTTCTCAAATCGCATATTGTACCCCAGAAAGTACCGGTTACATGCCTTTTTACGACGATTTTTGTAAAAGTCACTTTTGGTCGGTTCTGATGTCAGAATTCACAGATCCGACTTTTGGTCGGAAAATCCAACCCAAAGAACCTAAATTTTTTCTTCTTCAAGATATCGAATTTTGGCCTTCACTATCGTTCTCAAGTCGCATATTGCACCTCAGAAAGTACCGGTTACATGCCTTTTTACGACGATTTTTGAAAAAGTCACTTTTGGTCGGTTCGGATTCCAGAATTCACAGATCCGACTTTTGGTAGGAAAATCCAACCCAAAGAGCCTAAATTTTTTCTTCTTCAAGACATCGAATTTTGGCCTTCACTATCGTTCTCAAGTCGCATATTGTACCTCAGAAAGTACCGGTTACATGCCTTTTTACGACGATTTTTGAAAAAGTCACTTTTGGTCGGTTCGGATTCCAGAATTCACAGATTCGACTTTTGCTCGGAAAATCCAACCCAAAGAACCTACATTTTTTCTTCTTCAAAATATCGAATTTTGGCCTTCACTATCGTTCTCAAGTCGCATATTGTACCTCAGAAAGTACCGGTTACATGTCTTTTTACGACGATTTTTGAAAAAGTCACTTTTGGTCGGTTCTGATGTCAGAATTCACAGATCCGACTTTTGGTCGGAAAATCCAACCCAAAGAACCTAAATTTTTTCTTCTTCAAAATATCGAATTTTGGCCTTCACTGTCGTTCTCAAGTCGCATATTGTACCCCAGAAAGTACCGGTTACATGCCTTTTTACGTCGATTTTTGAAAAAGTCACTTTTGGTCGGTTCTGATGTCAGAATTCACAGATCCGACTTTTGGTCGGAAAATCCAACCCAAAGAACCTAAATTTTTTCTTCTTCGAAATATCGAATTTTGGCCTTCTCTATCGTTCTCAAGTCGCATATTGTACATGAGAAAGTACCGGTTACATGCCTTTTTACCATGATTTAAAAAAATGTGACCTTCTTCCGTTTCTGATTCCAGAATTCATAGATTCGACTTCCGGTCGGAAAATCCAAACTAAATTTTTTTTTCTTCAAGATATCGAAATTTGTCCTTAATAGTGAGATTAAAAACACGATGAAAAATGAAATTTCGTTAAAACTTTACACACAAACATGCTACATATTCATACTTTATTGCCCACAAATGCATTGCATTAAAGCATAACCTCGGACCAAAGAAAATATAAAAAACCGTGTATCTTCGTTCCAACATCTAAAAATAAACTGTTGAATTTTAGATTTATTTCCACCTGTCTACTAGTACGTCCGCGCGAACATTATTCCCCGTTGTATACCCTCAAGGCAAGCAAGGGAGAGCAGAGGCAGAGAGGCAAAGCTCTTGCCCTGAACCCTCGCCTTATCGCCCGCATATCATTGAGTTACACTACATGTAATGTCAATCTCGTAGACATTCATGAGCCTTAGAAAGAGAGTCTATACTCGTTCGATCAAACCCAACAGCAGCAACAGCAGAAGCAGCAGCAGCAGCAGGAGCTGCACAGGATGCTGGTATGTAGTGCCGAGGCTTTTCCCTCCCAACAACAAAATCACAGAGTCGTTCTATACCTAACCTATAAAGGTGATGCTTCATAGCTGTGCTCGCCTCGCTGTGTGTCGTGCTATAATACTACTTTCCTCTCGATACGACTTGTTCGTTCGACGCCGTGATCGTTCTCGTATCATCGTGGTCACTGTCGTTGTCACGTCGTCGCTCGACTTGGTGTCGTTGTGGTAAACACAACCGGTACGTGATTTCACATATACCGTTACACATATCCACACAAAAACACACACACAAACGCGTAACACACGAGGAGCACTATTGCATATAAACATGTGTAGAGCAGGCGTACAAACACATAGAACGAGGCAAATGGTTAGGTTGGTAGGTTGCTAGGTAGGCATAGGCAGTCAGTCAGCCAACATGCGAGCGGCAAGGGTGTGACAGATTTCACGGGACGTCGAGCTAACGAAAAACTAGTCGGCTGTGAGGTGAGAGGGCAGAGACACCCTCTTCCTTCGTACGTGCGCCACGCTATGGTGCTGCTCTTACTATAGCTTTCTCGTTCGTTCTCTCTTTCTCTCTTTGTCTCTCTCTGTTACACTGTATAGTCGATGTTTTCCCCCTCTTCAACCTTCTCTATCCTCGTTATCGCAACAACCACAACGGCACGACAGCAGCAGCGAGCTTGTGCATGCATCCCTCGTCAACCAGCAGCAGTGGCAGCTTTCTCGCAAAACCCGAGCTCTCCTCTATGCCGCCATAGTATTACGACGAGGTTATAGTGGTACAAGGCACCTATCTGTGCCATTTTCGTTGTGTTGGTACGCGACATGCTCAGCTAGAATTCACGGGATATCCATATATCTATATTTTCTTGGCCATAGTCTCTTGTGACTCTCTCTCTTTCTCTGTTTCTGTTTCTGTCTCTCTCAATCGCTAGTAAATATACTGTATGTATTTATGTGTGTATGTATAGACGTATATGGCTTTATGTGTGTATGTATGGATGTATATGGCTTTATGTGTGTATGTATGGATGTATATGGCTTTATGTGTGTATGTATGGATGTATATGGCTTTATGTGTGTATGTATGGATGTATATATGACTTTATGTGTGTATATGTACAGGTATGAAGCCAATATGTATGTATATATGATGCAACGCGTACCGCTCGTAGAATCGACAGCATTGCAAACGTCGAGTACTACACAACGAACAACGACGTAGTTGGGATGCTTCTCGCAAATATACATGTCAAGGCATTTAAATTCGTGTATACGGTTGTACATAACTGTGGAAGTCAGGGCGAATCTTGCAACGCGAACAAGAAAACCTTTTAGATATGGTACCTTATGTCATGGTTGAATGCTCATAAATCGGCGGTTCATGGGAAATCGTATTTATTCAATGCTAGGTTGTTACTGATACTGACTCGTAAACTTTTTTTTTTTCAATACCACTGCAATATTTACGCGAATTTTTGCCGTTGAAAAATTATGCATGATTAGGTTATAATTGTTTTAGAATTTTTTTGGTACATTATTTGATATTCGATTCGATATGTTTGCGATGTTTGAAATACTTTTCTTAATTTTAATAGGTTTTTGGTTATGCTGTTTGCGATGTTTGAAACACGTTTTTTTATTTGGTTTTAATTGGGCAGATTAATTTTAAAGACCAACCTCGTTATAATTAATTTGGAGAAATTAACTCAATATGACAATAGAGGATTAACATTGATTTACATGGCTAGTGCTTGGAAACGATTTTCTCGTAAAAATATCGTGGAAAACCTTAGAGTTTTCTTAACAGAAGGAAGTCAGAAAAAAAAAAATATATATATATATATATAATAAAACAGTTTGTATGTCACGTGCAGCAATTATTATACCGTTGAGTGAAACTTTAAACTATTTTTGTGAAATTTCGGAGAAATGAAAATCTGGTGTCAGGAAGAAATGTAAAATAATACATTTTAATCTGTACGAGATGAAACTCGACAAGACCACGTGAGACGGACTATTATCGCAAATATCTGTACGTACATATATGGTAGTTGAATTCGCTCGCGCCTCTTTCACTTCGGCTCTCACCGTCGGTGCCTTTCGATTAAACTTTCACCTCCCACCCCCTCAGCCTCGTTACTTACTCCCAACGACCTCCTCTAACTTGGTACGTTACCTTATGTACATAGCGCGCGTTATCGAGCAGCGAGGAGATGATTCGACGAGTGGAATTTCCGTAATCGTGCGAAACCGATTACCGAGAATAATCCTGGAGTGAGAGATCCGAACTACGGGGCAGAGATTGGCACAACGATTGTAGAGGACCCTTGGTTTATCTCAACGCTCCCTCCGGACTCAGCCCTCTTTCTCATGCTTCGCCAGCCCCTTCTGCCATTCCCCTGGCCATCTATCTCATCCCCTCTAGCTTTACAGACGACGAGGGTCGACCGCGCGATGGATACCGAGTCGAGCGAGTGCGAGTGAGTGAGTAAGTCACAGAACGAGTGAACGAGTGAGCGAGTGAGAGAGTGAGCGAGTGAGAGAGTGAGAGAGTGAGCGAGTGAGCGAGTGAGCGAGTGAGCGAGTGAGCGAGTGAGCGAGTGAGCGAGAGAGCGAGTGAGTGAGCGAGTGAGTGAGAGAGAGAGCGAGTGAGCGAGAGAGCGAGTGAGCGAGAGACCGAGTGAGTGAGCGAGTGAGTGAGCGAGTGAGTGAGCAAGTGAGCGAGAGAGTGAGTGACAGAGCGAGTGAGTGAGTGCGTGCGTGAAAGAAAGAGTGAGTGAGTGAGTGAGTGAGAGAGCGAGTGAGTGAGTAAGTGCGTGAGTGAGTGAGTGAGAGAGTGAGAGAGTGAGAGCGTGAGAGAGTGAGAGAGTGAGAGAGTGAGAGAGTGAGAGAGTGAGTGAGTGAGTGAGAGAGTAAGAGAGCGAGTGAGTGAGCGAGTGAGTGAGTGAGTGAGTGAGTGAGTGAGTGAGTGAGTGAGTGAGAGATAGAGTGAGAGAGCGAGTGAATGAGTGAGGGAGCGCGAGAGCGACGACCCAGTCCGATAATTGAGAGGCCAGAGCCACCGCAACGAGCTACCTGTAGAGAGACAACCAGCTAGTATATACGAAGACCAACGAGAGTATTAGAGACGAATGCGATGCTGGAACCGCCACATGTACTTAAAGACCTTATACTCGAGAATATATATGGGGTATTCCTGGCCAATTCAGTAAGCATTCAACCCTGACCCCTACCAATTCGCTCCATAATTTTTTATACTATTCTATATGCACGAAAAAAAACACTTTTAATTTTTTTTTTCACTGATATTTTTTTCGTGTTTTTTAAATAAAAATGCTGTGCCATAATTTAACAATTTGAAATTTCTCTCAGAAATAGTGTATTAGATGTTAACATTTTTGAGCTATGACCCAAAGTGGGCAAACTTTGCGTGAATTTGTTAAACCATTTTTTCGAAAAAAAGAAACCGCCAAATTAATCAATCACAAGAGCGTATTGACAGTATTTATTTAGGATATATCTAGAAAAAAAATTATAAAAAATTTTTTTTCCGTACTAAAGTTCACAACATTTTCAACCAATGAGAATTATTTCAGCAGCATACAATTTTGCAAAATACGTAGTAGAATCTGAAAAAAAAAATTCATATTTAAAAAAAATGTCATAATTGCCGAAAAATTAATTTTAGCAATTGAAATTCATTGTTTTCGCAAAATATATAAAATCAAATAATGACAAAGAAAGTCATAATTGCCGAAAAATTAATTTTAACAATTGAAAGTCATTGTCTTCGCAAAATATAGAAAAACAAGTTATGAAAAAATGTTTTTTCTCAAGTCCACGAAAATATTTATAAAAAAGATCCTCAGAACTTTTGAGTTTTAATTAGGCATTTTCAAGATTCCAAAAATATCCGAGACATTGAAATCTGGAAGTGGCTGGAATGACGTGGAATCTCTCATATATATATATGCATATACAAGTGGCTAAAACTATATACGTACTACCGTTATAATTTCAACTGGACTTTCTATGTTTAAACACGTCGTGCTCTTTTCTATGTCACATATAAGACGTTTTCACTACTTTAAACAACTTTTACCGCAACACATCGGTTTTTCGACTGAATGTCAACGACGTTGTCGGTTTGAAGACGCCATGAATGCTTAAGATGTGAGTTATGAATACCGGGAGATATCGAGTTTTCTCCACTTTTCTCCTTTCCTCTGCGACGCAATTTCGCTTAACCGATGAGCCCATTTATGAATATTGACAGTTGAAGCAATCGGTTACTGCTTCGGGGTACAGCGACGAAGATTGCTTTCCAGAGGACCTGACGTGATTGGGAGAATTGAGGTGGACAGCACATTAATCCTCAGATATAGGCGATGTATTGTCTTGATGCCGAACTATGGCCGACCACACGTGGCAGTTACCACTTGGAGTAAGTGTTTCTCGTTAATTTCAGGAAGCTGTAAATCGGACAATAATATTGCCGGCATAAAATATGAAATATCGAAACATCAATCAACTGTACGGAAATATTAATAAATTATTAACCTGATATCGAGCGAATTTTTGTTGACAAATTGCAATACTTACTTATGCTTTCATATGAAATGTCAATAATTAATGATGATGATTTTCTTTTTCTATATTCGAATTTGTTCAAAATAATTTTTAAACCCTTTTAGCCATGGCTGACCATATGTGACACTTACTACTTGGACTAATAATAAGTGGTTTTAGTTAATTTTAGGAAGCTGTAAACCGGACAATAATATTGTCTGTATAAAATATAAAATATCGATATATTAATCAAATGTACGGAAATATTAATAAATTATTAACCTGATATGAAGCGAAATTTTGTTGACAAATTGCAATAAATCAAATGTCAATAATTAATGATGATGATTTCCTTTTCGTATATTCTAATTTGGTTAAAATAATTTTTAAACAATTGATGTTTTAGCCATGGCTGACCATATGTGACACTTACTACTTGGACTAAGTGGTTCTAGTTAATTTCGAGAACCTGTAAACCGGACAATAATATTGTCTGTATAAAATATGAAATATCGATATATTAATCAAATGTACGGAAATATTAATAAATTATTAACCTGATATCAAGCGAAGTTTTGTTGATAAATTGCAATACTTACTTATGCTTTCATATGAAATGCCAAAAATTAGTAGTGATGATTTCCTTTTTCTATATCCTAATTTGTGTAAAATAATTTTTAAACACTTGATGTTTTAGCCATGGCTGACCATATGTGACACTTACTACTTGGACTAAGTGGTTCTCGTTAATTTCAGGAAGCTACACGACAATAATAGTTTCTGTAGTATATTAGATATTTAATCAACTGTGCGGAAATCAGTTTTTAACCTAATATCGAGCAAAGTTTTGTTGACAAATTGCAATACACTTATGCTTTCATATTAAATGTTAAAACTCAGCTACGATAACTTTATTTTCCTAATTTTCTAACGACGATTGTCCTATTCTAATTTGCTCAAAATAATTTTTAAAAATTTCCTGTTTTATTCATGGCTGACCAAACACGGACGTTACCACTTGGACGAAGTATTTCTCGTTAATTTCAGGAATCTGCAAACTGGATAATAATAATTTCTGCAAAATATTAAACATTAAAACATTAATCAACTGCACGGAAAGGTTAATAAATTTTTAACCTCAATAATAATATTCCCAACCCACAAATAATACTAAAAAAAATTTTATTAAACCAATTATACACCAAGTGCTCCAAAAAAATAATAGACACTTAGAATTCCGACCTGGCCTGGTAAATGAGGATAAATCACGCAAAACGCGTTAAAAATTATAGCAACAAGAGTCGTCATCTGTCACGAGCCCTGTTCGCTTAGCCGAGGGCTAACGATACGTCAACACACACAACCCTAAGCCAGATGTATCTTCGCGTTAGTTGTCAGAGAGCTGTTGATCCAACGGTATAGCAAGCTGGCTCGTAGTATGACATACTATACGTATAGTATATCGTAAGGCGAGGTTTATCACTCGTGTCGCTTCACTTGGTTATACAGTCGCCCATTGCCTGTCCTATAGCAGCTAGAGTATCGTGTAGGTAACTATACATGCAGACGTTAAACCACGCGAGCCGCAGGCAATATCAACTCGCAACGCAGCGAGCTTAACGCATTAAGCTAATGAAGATCCGAGTCCACATGCGTCCAGAACCATTGAGCTTAATTTCTCCTTGTAACTAAGTCGTGGATTATTGGGTGTAGTTCAAAAATCCATAAAGTTCCTCGTAAAGAGATCTATTGTCAATGATCAAACTCTGACGTCAGCTTAAGACAGTCCATTCGTCCACGGTTAGAAAAGTTTGTACAAATTTTTTATGCATAAACTCGCAATCGAAATTTAATATACAATTGTGGTATAAAATGGACTTTTCCAGTAAAATTAAAACAAATTATTAAATTTCAAATACTTCTACTGTAAAATTTAAGTACATTATTGAATGTGCTGTACCATATATTAATTTTATATGACACTTTTATATTAAATTTAATATACTGGTTTATGCATAAAAACTTGCAGTAAAAGTAGATAAAAATTCAGGTCGATTTCTTTTACAGTTTAGTATAATTCAGGGATGGGCATTTATTCAATGAAAATGTATTTGAAATGTTTTCATGTGCCAAATGATTAAGGATTATTAACCTTATTAAATATTGGAATTTATTGAAAAAAAATAATAATAATAATTCATCTAAATTATTCATAATTATTACAGAAATGGGAAAATGTTAGAATAAATATTTAAAATACATTTTTATTGAATGTATGTATACGTATCAATTGTTAAAGAATTTGATCTTCAGAATTAAAAAATTTAAGAAACACGATTTTCAAATATCATATGAAATTCTTAAAAAATTTATACACATTCAAAAAAATTAACAAATTATTTTCATTGAACAAAAAAGGTAGGTTTTTTAAAACAGTTTTCTTTCGTTATTTTGTTAATATAATTTTTAAACATTATTACAAGATCCATATTTTTAGTACTTTCTATATGCCCAATTTTTTTCAGATTTTTATTTCATCGATATTCCACGATTCTCTGTGAATCCCACGCGAAATAACAAATTATTTTCATTAAACAAAAAAGTTAGGTTTTTTAAAAACAATTTTCTTTCGTTATTTTGTTAATATAATTTTTAAACATTATTACAAGATCCATATTTTTAGTACTTTCTATATGCCCAATTTTTTTCAGATTTTTATTTCATCGATATTCCACGATTCTCTGTGAATCCCACGCGAAATAACAAATTACTTTCATTTAAAAAAAAAGTTAGGTTTTTTAAAACAATTTTCTTTCGTTATTTTGTTAATATAATTTATAAACATTATTACAATATTTTTAGTACTTTCTATATGCCCAATTTTTTTCAGATTTTTATTTAATCGATATCCTCTCAATTCTGTGTGAATCCCACGAAGGGTCAGACTGTACAACGTAAAGGGCTACCTCAATGTGTTGTAGAACAGCCGGAAGCCATCGGAGGGATTTAACGATGAGGCCTAGTGGTCGACAGAAAATATTCCGCTTCGAGGATGAGCCACAGCCCATTACGTAGGATTACAGTCGCCTCGTGGCCAACCGGAAGTGGAAGGAAGGAAGGAAGGTGCGCAAAATTGCGCGGTGCCCAGAAGGAATTAAGGACCGTTGAGGGAGAATTTCTCCGCAAAGTGAGGGAAAAAATTACAACAACAAAAAAACAAAAAAAAAAAAAAAACAAAAAAAATACCAAACTTGTCTCGGTGCTTGGAAGAAAAGTTTGGAATTGGCGAAGAGGGGTCGAGTTTTCTCGTTAAAAGCGAGCCGCTGTCGGTAGCTCAACTGGGTGCCGGGCTTTCTTCCCCCTTTCTTTCTCAGCTTATTCTCCAAGCTACAGACGAGTGTCGCCGTTGCTCTGGGCGCTCACGAGTTCCGTCGTACTCAGAGAATATAAGAATTATCGCCCAATGAAGATAAGGAGGCCCTTGGCTGGCTGGTACCGTTGGCTCTCTTGCGAAAACGAGAACGCGAGAATGAAAGAGCGAAGAAGAAGCAGCAGCAGCAGCAAGTGCTTTGAGGTACGATGGTAGGAGGCGATGACGGAGATAGCGAGTGTCATTATGCTGTAAAGTAAAAGCGTTATAGGTACAACGAGGAGGAAAGGCTATTATATTAGGACAAGATTGTGTCGCTCCCTTGGCTGTCGGTTCACTCTTGAATTTAGCCATTCGAAAGCCTTATGCTACTCTGCTTGCTGCCACTGTTTCGAAATGGCCCTGCCCGTTGGATTTCTCGGACGGTGATGAGGTATATAGTGGTCGATGGGTTGTTCATGGCAAATATACGTATACCTATATAGCAGAAGCACAGAAGCGCAGCGGTGGCAACAGCAGCAGCAGCAGCAGCGATGGCAGAGATTCCACGCTAATGTCTGACGGATCCGATGGGGATGACGCGGCCACACCGAGCAAACCAACGCCAAGGGGAGGAGAAAGGGGGTTTTGATGGTGGGACGACAGGAACGTGCGGTGGCAAGGGTCGCGCACTCTCACACACAGATATACATTCTGTACATTGTGGTTATGTAGCCAATCCAAAGAGCCCGTTTTCCCACTGCTCACCTAACCTACAAACTCTCGGGAGATGCGTAATGAGGTAAACGACCCAGTTACTGACATCTTTTGAACCGCAATCCCGGTTTTCTATTGTTTCCCTAACAATCACGACAACTTTCAGAATAACCGTAAAATGACTGAAATGTTGTTCTAATAACCGTGGAAATGACTGAGTTGGTTTTGACCCTTTTAGTGACGCGGAATTAGTCAGTATAACCGTACACGGAGAGAATTTTCTGGTAATCACTATTCAAAAAGTGTGGCGATGGTTCCCATACAGCCAGAGTTGTAAAACCATATTAATTCATGAAATCTAGTTTACAGTACAGTTTGTTTTGTAATTATGATATCATGATAATAATATGTAGTGATTATAAAATAGTGTGAATATTTTAATAGCTGCAAAAAATAGCAATTTCCGCTTAAATATTAGAAGAAATAAGGGGAAAAATGGAAGAGATAGTTAATGTATTATTTTCTTAATGCATTAATTATGTTTCTTCATTTTTACAAAAAGATAATCATGCAATTTTATTACAAAATAATAAATTTTGCAGCTATTCGAAAGTTTAGGCATTGTTTTATAATCGCTACGTGTTATTATTATGAAATCATAACTATAGAGCTGATCATATCATCATCTTTATTTTTATAAGTATTAGGCATTTACAACTCTGCATACAGCATAGTAAACTCGGTTTATTCGACCAGTTTGGCGATGATTGCCATACAATACATTAAACGCGAATTTTTCGTGTCTAATATACAGTATGGCAAACGATGCCAGTTGTGTTCACGAACTACTTACCAAGCTTACATTGTTGGTTAAACGCAGCATAATGAAGATTGCTAGGCGGCTAAATATTTCCTGCTGTATCGTATACCAGTGAATGTCGGAAGTCCGTGCAGTTACAATAATGCTTCAATTAATAGAAAGTAAAGGTATATAAAGATAGGATAGGGTTAGGTTACAAAAATGCAGCATAAAAAAATACACGTTGTTTTGCTTAATTATTAAATATGTATTCATTTTTCTTCAAATAAAATGATATTTTTTTTACCAATTTAAGATCACATAAAAACGCCGTCACGACTTTTTGTCCTGATCTCGAAGGTCACTAAAGAGCAGGTTATGTCACATTGCAAATAGTGAAGGTTATGCACCGATATACGACTGCAAGATGTGGCGATTTTCTTATAGTATAAACGAAGAATACATAGATAATATTCCGGATATAATATATCTTTAAAAAAGACGTGTACTTGCTTTTTCGTTTTCACAATTCCTTGTTAGGTGCGCTACACTACCGAGAAATTTGTTTTTCTTTACTCGTGCATGCAAAATCCTCGTTTGCCCACCGTTCACAGACATGCAAAATGGCCGGTTGACGCACTAGTGCGCAAAACATTTTTCACCACACCTGCGCGGAAAGTTCGACTTCCCGCCCTACGGGCTTTACGTAATTCGAACTTTCCGCTGCAGATATGGTGAAAAATAGTATACTCCACTGGGGAGTGAAAGTAGACTATCCCCAACCGCGTGTTTACCAATCTTACACGCGGTTTAACATAGTCTATTTTCCCTCCCTAGTGGCGTAATATACTATATATTTGATGAAAACTTTATTTCCTACAGATACAAATGTACTGTCGGTGTCAGAAAGTGCGGCAGTGTCAGGAACTGGACCGTTTACCTTATTTACAGACGCGTTATATTATGAAACTGAAAAAAAAGCGAAACAATTCGAATATCGCTCGGAAGCCACTGAAACGTCAGTCGTAATTCTCACTATTAAATTTCGATATGAAATAATCTATAAATACATTCGTATCTTGTAAATATTCGGCATTAAAAAACGCTCTTTATATTGCCTGTAAATTTTGTTTATATTTGACGAAAACCTTTTTTTTACTACAAATATAAATGAACCGTCGGTGTCAGAAAGTGCGGCAGTGTCGGAAACTGGGCCGTTGACCTTACAGTAGCACCTAGCCTAGCAGGAACGTCGAAGGTAAAGCGAGAGCAGCGAGTCCAAGCGAGGATAGAACGCAGCACTCGGCCCTTGACAAATACGATTATCCGTCTCCGGCATTTGCCAAGTTGAACAGTCGAGAGACACGTACCACGTAGCCACGTACGTACTCCTGATATCTCACGGCACTCGTGAATCCAGCGAGCTCGCTGACCTCTCTCTGTCAGCAACTCTACGCTTCGACACTCGATTCTCGGGGTTTCTCTTCTATTCCTCTGATACTGTCCAAGGAGAAAAATTATATTGAGTTTTTCTATACAAATTGCACTCAGGCTTCGTTTCTGTCAGCCTTGGGTTTGTCAATGTCGAGATGTCGGCTCTGGGCAATCGTGCTTGTGCTTTTCTCTTGCTCGGCTGGAAAATAAAATACTTTTTCCTGGGATTCGATCAGATGAATGTATCGTGATTCAAGTGCGAAGAAGAGATGGACCTTTGATAAACTTATTCTGATTTTTTTATGTCGTTTGGGATGAAATCTATAGGGAAAAGATACTTCAAACATGGAAATTTAGCCCTTGTAAGAGTTTTAGGTCCCTTTTACATTATGAAATGGACATTTGTAGCTTAATTAATTTTCTAACAACGGAAATATATTTTCAATCACATTCCAATGCATTAAGACTATTTCCACATTTTTCCAATTAGAGAAAATTTATATTGATTTACCCTATAGAAATTGCACTCAGGGTTCGATTTCACTCGAGCTTGTGCTTTTCTCTTGCTCGGTTGAAAATTAAAATGCTTTTTCCTGAAATTCGATCAGATGAATGGATCGTGATTCAAGTGCGAAGAAGAGACGGACCTTCGATGAACTTATTCTGATTTTTTTATGTAGTTTGGGATGAAATCTATAGGGAAAAGATACTTCAAACATGGAAATTTAGCCCTTGAAAGAGTTTTAAGTCCCCTCTACATTATGAAATGAAATTTGTAGCTTAATTAATTTTCTAACGGAAATATATTTTTAATCACATTCTTCGATAATTTCTGAGAAAAAAAATCGATAAGTATTCTTTTTCATTTATTGTCCAATGCATTAAGGCTGTTTCGACATTTTTCCAATTAGAGAAAATTTATATTGATTTACCCTATGGAAATTGCACTCAGGGTTCGATTTCAGTCGCGCTTGTGCTTTTCTCTTGCTCGGTTGAAAAATAAAATGTTTGATCCTGGAATTCGATCAGATGAATGGATCGTGATTCAAGTGCGAAGAAGAGATGGACCTTTGATAAACTTATTCTGATTTTTTTATGTAGTTTGGGATGAAATCTATAGGGAAAAGATACTTCAAACATGGAAATTTAGCCCTTGAAAGAGTTTTAAGGCCCCTTTACATTATGAAATGGACATTTGTAGTTTAATTAATTTCCTAACAACGGAAATATATTTTCAATCAATGAAATAATAATGAAATGAAATTTGTAGCTTAATTAATTTTCTAACGGAAATATATTTTTAATCACATTCTTCGATAATTTCTGAGAAAAAAAATCGATAAGTATTCTTTTTCATTTATTGTCCAATGCATTAAGACTGTTTCGGCGTTTTTCCAATTAGAGAAAATTTATATTGATTTACCCTATAGAAATTGCACTCAGGGTTCGATTTCACTCGAGCTTGTGCTTTTCTCTTGCTCGGTTGAAAATTAAAATGCTTTTTCCTGGAATTCGATCAGATGAATGTATCATGATTCAAGTGCGAAGAAGAGACGGACCTTCGATGAACTTATTCTGATTTTTTTATGTAGTTTGGGATGAAATCTATAGGGAAAAGATACTTCAAACATGGAAATTTAACCCTTGAAAGAGTTTTAAGTCCCCTTTACATTATGAAATGGACACTTGTAGCTTAATTAATTTTCTAACAACGGAAATATATTTTCAATCACATTCCAATGCGTTAAGACTATTTCCACATTTTTCCAATCAGAGAAAATTTATATTGATTTACCCTATAGAAATTGCACTCAGGGTTTGATTTCACTCGAGCTTGTGCTTTTCTCTTGCTCGGTTGAAAAATAAAATGCTTTTTCCTGGAATTCGATCAGATGAATGGATCGTGATTCAAGTGCAAGGGGAGACGGACCTTCGATGAACCTTTTCTGATCCTTGTATCTAGTTTAGGATAAAACCTATAGGGAAAAGATACTTCAAACATGGAAATTTAGCCCTCGAAAGAAGCAGTTACAGCAGGGTTTGGACTTAATGAAATATAGAGGGTTGAAAGTTGTCCAAAGGAATTGAAAGCGACTCTTCTATATAGAGTCTTTTCAGACCCTCATGGCTTTGCGAGGCTAAAACCTGCAGCAATGAGGCACTTCGAGCTTGGATGCTTATACCTTAAAAGACGTGTTTTATGTACAAAAAGTATCGTGTGTACCGTAAATAAACGTATAAAGGGATATAAACAGCTACGACGCTTATGAAAGGAATTGCAACACTTCTTTGTATACAAGATTCTTCATTGCTATTCCATACAATGTTAAAAATCTGGTGTTAAAAATGACACCAGGTCGGTGTCTATATAGGTCCACACCAACTGTAGTGTTAACAAGCGGTGTAAATCGAATAGTGTTAAATAATCATGACACGAATTTAACACCACTAGCAATCGTGTCATTAGCACCACCTTGGTGTTAATTCTATAACACCAGCACGGTATTAATGTTTTTACACTGTACACTGTACTGTATTAATGTTTTTACACTGATGTTATAATCTGAAAATGTTGTTTCAAAAACTCGTTATAATTAATTGCACCAAACAAATTTTTTAGGTTAGAAATCTCTAATTTTTAGGTTAGAAATTTTGGAATTTTAGGTTCGAACTCTCTTTCATTTTTAGATTAGAAATTTTAGAATTTTAGGTTAGAAATCTTTTATTTAAAATATAGCATATTTTGGAACCATATACATGTCAGTACTATCATATCGTTGATTAACAACATATCCACACTTCTGCTTTAATGTTGGTAATTCAACAACTAAACTAAAACATTCTTTACTTTGTGCTACATTTAATGCTTGACACTCGTTGTTAAAATGTACGGCTGTCTCCTACAAATCTTCGTAGCCGATGAGTCCGTTGGTGTCATTTTGATCCACTGAACTTCGCCTTTAAATTAAAATTTTTTGATCGTTACATACAGAACGGAATAATAATACTTGTCACTTAATTTGCATTTATATTTTACAACTCTCGCACAAACAATACTGATCGCCAAGAACAATACAAGCAAACCGTGATCTTCTATGGATTCCTCGATACACTGACTGTGGCCATTGATCACCGCTGGTTGGCGCCCCACCATTTGCACATGATTGACACCGAATAGTGCCAAATTAACACAAGCGGGTGTTACGGTTACACTGCTATTCGTCGAACGGAGAAAAATCCTAACGTACACCGAGAGAAAAAGTTTCATTGATTCACGGAAATCTTTGCCAATGAAATGAAATACTTGAATTTCAATACTATCTTTTCTTTGAATGATCTCAAACTCAATGAAAAGTAGTGACTTGGATTCGAAGAAACATTTCTTTAAACCAATGAACCTTTTTCATTGATTTGAAAGATATCGTTTCTGATTCAATGAAACCTTCTTCTTACCAGCTCGAAATTTCGAAACTTATTTTTTCCTCAAGTACGCGGCAGATAAAGCTCAAATTTTGTGAGTATTTAAGGAAGTACGGCAGAAATAGGCTAAGCTTCTGACTCGTCGAAACTCGAAGCCGTTCGTTCGGGAGAACCGGAAAACAAAAAAGTGAGGTTAGGTGTGAGAGAGAGATCAATGAAAACGTTTCTTTGAACCAATGAAAACATCTCTTTAAAACAATGAAACTGTTTCTTTATTATATGCTCACTAAGTAAATCTTTATTTACAGGCAATGAAATGTTCTCATTGAAATCAAAGAAATATTTCGTTGAAATCAATGAAAAAAAATCAATGCACTCATTTCTTTGGCGTCAATGAAATCTTTTCTCTCGGTGTAGGTGTTGATAAATGAAATTGACACGGGATTAAATTTAACGAAACGAACCGTGTCAATTTTACACCGCAGAAAGTGTTAAAGTTAACACAATAATGGATCACACCAGCAAAAAGTCCACACCGCAGATTTTTAACAGTGTAACTTATGGAATTCAATAACTACCAACGATGAAGTTCTTATTTTTGAGTGCCAACAGTAGGCACTTTTAATAGACTGTTATGAAGAGACGTGGTAGCTCGGCGTAAAGTACTTAAATTTAAAAAATGTTAACGAGACGACACTGAGATATGTAGCATTGTAACTTCATTGTTTTATTTAATAAAAATTTATCTTGTAATGTACTTAATATTAATAATTTCTCAATAATTACAGCTTTCATAAAATTACGTTCAATTTATGTTGAAATTTTTTTACAAATTTTTACATATATTTGTGAAAAATAATTAATATACCAAATTTGTCGAAAAATGGAAAACTTTGCCCCTTGATTTTCAGAAGCAGAGGAAAATTAATTTCCATTGCTGTTATTAAATTTTTTATGAGTACTAAAGGTTATTAGTATAAAATTCAAATCATGAAATAAATGACACCGAATATTTTAATTTTATAAATCAATGAGGACTTACAATTTATTTATTTATTTATTTATTTATTTATTTACAATAGACGGGACAAGCCCTTGAAAAACATAAATATTGCAGGCAGAAGAGCGAAGAACATGTAAAATTTAATTAATTTCAACCGTACAAAAAATACAAAAAATATACAGAGAAAATGCAAATGAAAATGAAAATGCAACACTGCTGTAGGTCGCCTAAACGGGTTCACTAAATAATTTTAATGCTACATAGTAAAATACAGAAGGTTATGGAGGTTAATAAAACCAACTGAAAATCCGTCATACATAGAAAAAAAATTATATTAAAAATTTTTTAACCATTTTTGCAGTACAAACATCGAGATGAACATTCATGTGAAGAGCTCAAGAGTCTCTCAGCTGAAAGATCAACATAGTCGATATTTTTCTTGCTCACTTTATTCAAAGTCGTTTGATAATTCGAGCGTAAGCCAATTTATGCCGACTTGACAAATGCACTCGAGCGTAATGCACATACTGTCTGTATTTCTGTCTGCTAATAATACGAAAAATCTCAGGGATGTGGAAGTACATGTGGTAAATATTTCGTGTGTCAACGTCACTGTTGGAATTCCAGTCTCAGCGTAACTTCCCGAGTGGAAATTCTGAGCGTTACCTCAGGCACAAATCAGGCTTTTCCATGGCCCTAACAGGGCCTTAACAGCATTAAATTAACGCTTGACGTAACGCTCCAAATTTCCACTCGAATTGTATTAACATTTTTCTGTATGCCAATTTTTTATATGACGATTTATCTATCGATTATTGCATTGTATAACTTTGATATGGATTATCGAAAATATTTTCGTCTCTGACAAATTTTTCTGAATTTGTTTTAAAGTAATATCGACATATCGAGGTTTATGACCCTCGACAAATACGATTAAAGCATGTCATGATAAAAGTTTCAGCATAACTGACAGACCATTTGTACCAGTCGAAACAATTTGCCTTTGATGCGACAAAAAAAACATCAATACATCATTCCATTGTTAAACGGATACTCAATATGTCAGCAGCAATATTCTGAATCCATAAAAGGATACAAAAGAATTAATTTATCACTGAAAAAAAAAAATTTGTCTTAAATGTTGGAGACTTCTGTTTCCGATAAAAAGAGAAAATTGCTTATGGTGAATACTTCTAACACAATTTTTTGGAAACGTTCAAGGTCAGCCATTTCGCAAAGTTTTCAAACCCAAGTTTAAAGAGTTGCCAAAGTTTTCCCCCGCTATAACTTTCCTTAGGAAAATTCAATAGAAAGTAACTTGTGCATTTGTAAATAATTCATGAAAAGTTTCGGCGTTCTCGTTTCGCTTGCACTCAACTGCTATATATATATATATATATATATATAGGTATATATAGGTATATGTAGACTGTGAGAGGAGTTTGGTGTATGCGACTCTCAGTATACACTCTGAGATAGAATATTCACGAGGCAATATAGCCAAATATAGATTATTGAAGATCGGGAGTATTTGCTGGAGAGGCTTGAAGCTATACCCTTCAAGTAGCCCGACTGCAAAAACGAATACATATATACATGCTATTCTATTGTGTTGACAACACATACGAAAATCTTTGGATATATCCCAGATAGGAAAAAAAGAAAATGTACACTGAGAGAAAAACATATTGTTGACTAAACGATTTCACATGATAAAACGAATATAGGAAGGCTTGCAATGTTTTATGGTTGAAGCGATAATACTATAGTTCAATAAACGATACTTGCAAACAGAGTTGTAAATCACCATTAATTCATGAAATATAGTTTACAATACGGTTTGTTTTGTAATTATTATTTCATAATAATAGTATGAAGTGATTATAAAATAGAATGTAAATATTTGAATAGCTGCAAAAAAATATTAATTTTCGCTTAAATATTGAAAGAAATTGTGGAAAAAATGAAAGAGATAATTAATGCATTACTTTCTTAATGCATTAATTATATTTCTTCATTTTTTCAAAAAGATTAGCATGAGATTTTATTGAAAAATAATAATTCTTGTAGCTATTCAAATATTTAGTTATCGTATTATAATCACTACATGTTATGATTATGAAATCATAATTATAGAGCTCATTGTATCATTATCTTCATTTCTATAAGTACTAGCAATAACGCCCACGCTCCGCGTGTGCTACGCTTTGGTGACTTTGCATCTTTATTTTTTTAAGCTAAAATGATCCTGAAGAAACAATATATATGTCTATCCAAAATGGCAGGTCGTCAGAATAACTCTACTTTCAAGACATACTTTTGATATAATCATTACGTATCCTCTTTAAGACTGCTCTACGAATCTCCATCGATTTCAGATACTATAAAAAAGCAGCTTTATTAAACATTCCTCAAAACTGATATCTAATGGACAGCGTTCCTATTTCATCCCACAAAATAATTATATGAAGCCACGAATATTCACTCTATTTGTGAAACAAATTTGAAACTGAAATCTCAAAAAATTGCAGAAGCTGTGTAAAATCTTCGTACGTGGCGGCCATGGCAGAAAAGCGAAAGCGACAGTTCAAAATGCGCGCCATACGCGGCGACTTTGCAGCAGCACCGTCGACAGACTGAAGTTGGCTCTGAAACAGCTGTCGCCGACCAATCGGAAGACTCGAAAAGCGGCTTCAGTCTTTCGAGTTCGATGTGCCATGTCTTTTTTAACCCTTTGATGCACACATTTTTATTTTTAAAAAGTTACTTTTATGTAAAATCGAGAAAGAAAACGTTGAAATATTTAAAAAATGATAATAATCTAGGTGGGATGTTAAACATCCCGCTGTGCATCAAAGGGTTAAGAGAGGATTAGGCATTTACAACTCTGCAAGTTGCAAAGTGTTACGTCGCGGATGTACGAGAATTTGGAATTTCGTTGTTCGATTAATAGTTGAAACTAATATTTCGAATTATTGCGCCCAAAATATAGTTTATTTAATTAATTCAACATAACATTTTTGGTTATAACATTGTAGATAATTATTAGCATAAAATATAACGTCACGGACTACTTTAGCGTGTAGTATTTGCCACACAGACACGCGAGCCTGATAATTACAATTCAACACATGATCAAAAACTGAAGATTAGTAGTTATGAAGAAAAGGAAGAAAAGAATAGTAGGAAAGGAGTAATAATTGAGCTGATATGAATTTACGGAAATCTAATATTAACGTCCGGTCCAATTGAAAAATCAGCATCTGGACATAATAGAAAAAGAAATACCGAATGTGTAGTATCTTAGAGATGCAAGCAATAATTAATTAGAATAATTTCAGTAGATAATAATAATTGGAAATAGGTCGAGAAAAATAGCCAGGACGTAACACAAAGCTATTGCAAAATAAAAGTTGAAATCGTATATGCATCGAAACGGCATATAAAAAACTAGCTAGTATAATTATTTTTTTGCTACATCCATAAAATAGACACGTACCTTTTTGCTAAAACCATAAAATAAGGACGTTCTCCTGGGAATTATAGTTTATTGTTAAATTATCGTCTGACTAACTACATTTTTTAAAAATTACTATATTTTTCTCTTAGTGTATCATATATGCTTAATATATGGTACCAAAAAGTTCTGTATGCTGCATATATTTTACATATATGTGTGCAAAAAGATGTGCAAAATATATGTCGATTATATTGTACATATATTTTTATTTTTATGTGGGATACTATAGGAATTTTTTCAATGTCGTGAAAAAAGTATTTATGAGTTGCGTGACGATTTAGTGGCCCTTTCAAAGAGAGGAGGGTCAAACAACGAGTCACGCTTCCAATATTATTATTCTTTTTTTTTTTTGCAGTTTGAATCAATCTCGAAATTGCACGGGGCAATTTTATGCGAATGAGTGGCCGTTTTTGTTTATCGTCGCTATATCGTGATACTTTTATTGTGGTACACGTTATAATAAAATCTCATCGATGCACCATGATCGTTCCGCAATTTACTAAATCCGTCGTTACTCTTCAAACTCGAGATTTAAAAAGCTGTGATACGGTAAATACGCGGCAGGGTTCAGTGAATATTCAATGGAAAATTTATCCTCTCGAGTTGGGATGAAAATTCTCTCTCATCGACACCTCGGTTGACCCGGAATTTTAAATTATTATGAATTCGCATGTTATTAAACACATCTCCAAACAGTTTTCTTGATAACGTTTTTAATGAGTCAAGATAATATGTTTTATAGGCTATGGAGGAAAAACTGGTTTTTACTTTCTCGTCACGTACGAAGTAATGTAAAAAGAGAAAGTAAGTTTTTCAATCCAAAAAAAATCGGTTCCGGGTTAAGATATTTTTTTTTTAAATTGTTATTCTTATTTTTTATTTTTATTCGGGAATTCCGGAAAAATGTAACACACGATGGAACTTCATTAAAAATCTATCCGACATTTTAATTTCTTCAGATAATGAATTTTTGAAAAGGAAAATTTTTTCCACTTTCATTCGACAATTTACTAAATCCATCGTTACTTTTTAAACTCGAGATTTTAAAAGCTGTAATGCGATAATTACGAGGCCGGATTCAGTGAATATTCAATGGAAAATTCATCCTCTAGAGTTGGGGTGAAAATTGTCCCTCGTCGACACTTCGATCGACCCGGAAATTCAAATTATTACGAATTCGCTTGTTATTGGATACATTTCCAAACACCATTATTACTCGTAGAGCTTAGATATATACACGTATTAAATTGCAAAGGTACTAATGAACAGATTGTAAGCCCAGCTAATAATGTAGTTCTATTAGCGATAATGTTATGCACTCATGAACAGAATATTCCAGGTATGGAAAACACACAATTACCTACAAAGACAAAAGTAAAATTAATAATCAGTGTATCAAATAAATTTGATATTAATTGCATTTATGCAATTAGGAGAAGTGGCTTAATGTAGTCCTTTTGCAGTACTTAGTCAAATGAGATCATTTGATCATAAAACCATCCATTACACTCGTTATTCGTACTTTCTTTATTTATCGCGTATTTTTTCAAAATAAAGAAAAAAATTCTGAAAAAATTCATATGTATTCGGAAAAATTGACAAATCATTTTCAGTCGAAAAAAACGTTAGGTTGTCGGGTGAGTTGTTTAGTTTTTTTTCATTCATCAATTTGTTAATAATATTTTTAATTAACATTGTTAATAATAACATTCAACCCGCTGTTCTAAATAAACATTTATACGAAAGTCTGTACGCGGCGAATTTAGTTGAATCAGCCAATCACTTTTCACGGTGAATGTTCAGTAACTGTAATATTTTAGAAAAATTCATAAATTGCTCTATCCATGATTCGGCCGCATGGATGAATAGCCAAACTTTAATACTGGAGCAGCTGCTCCTCCGCAGCCTCTGCTCGACTCTACAATTTTTCTTATCCTATAATATCCGACAGATTTGTTATTTGCCCTGAACTCCTCAGTTCCGTCACCGTCTCTGTCCCGATGCGTCATGTCCGTAACCATGCGATTTTTTTCACACATTATCATCGTACTAATTATGGTTGCAATGAGCCGCTAACGCGAATCTTTCGGGATGGCAATGCTGCCTCACTGTTTATTGACTTTTTTATCTCCCCACTTTTGGTTTTTATGTATTCTTTAAATCAGTATATTAATTATACTTAGAGACCCCTCATAGTAATCTCAAGTTTGTGAATCTGTCCTAAGTTCAGACTTAAGCAACAGTTTGATTTGTGTTATAATATGTAATAATGTGTAATGCGCCTTCTTTATTATGTTTTTCCAGAGTTTTGTCCCGTTCACTGGAGAATAAATAAATTTAAAATAAATCTTCAGACGGGGAAGTATAGTGATGTAAAGCCGAAACGTGACCGTCACGTGACAGTCATATGACTGTCACAGAACCGTCACATGACGAGTGTTAAAATGGCGAACATGACAATAATGACCAAGATCCGAAAAATAAGGTGTGCATGAACACATCGTGACGGAAAAAATGACAAAAAATATCGTGACAGTCATTTTACATCTATATAGATGCACGTCATGCTGGTCATATCACATTACGTGAATGAAAATGACGGTTATATGACATGACGTGAATGCAAATGACGGTTATGTGACATGACGTAAATGAACATGACGGTCATTTTTACTTAGAGAAATCGGCATGATTGAAAATGACGTCACGTGACGATAATAATGACGCGTTACTGACGCAAGTCGAGAATGATGGTCATTTTACATCTCTGCGGCAGTAATTGACAATTCTGTTGTCGACAGATAATGGAAAGTGTGGTTATGGTCCACCAATGGTTTACTGTCTGTACTAATCCATAGGGAGAGTCTCAGACGCTTCCTGACGGTTTGTCAGCCAACTATCATCACTATAACCATGCGATTTTTTACACACATTATCATCGTACTAATCATGGTTGCAATGAGCCACTAACGCGAGTCTTTCGGGATGGCAATGCTGCCTCACTATTCATTGACTTTTTTATCTCCCCACTTTTGATTTTTATGTATTCCTTAAAATAGTATATTATACTTAAAGACCCCTCATAGTAATCTCAAGTTTGTAAATCTGTCCTAATTTCGGACTGCAACAGTGTGATTTGTGTTATAATATGTAATAATGTGTAATGCGCCATCTTTGTTATGGTTTTCCAGGGTTTTGTCCCGTTGACTGGAGAATAAATGAATGTTAAAAAAAGGATGCAAAATAGAACCTTGCACATTGCTTCCTCATTATTTTTCGCGTTTTGCAAAGCTACCTCTATGAGGAAGTATGTTACGCCATTTTTGGCTTCCTCATAGAGGAAGCTTTGTAAAACGCGAAAAATAATGAGGAAGCAATATGCAAGGTTCTACTTTGCATCCTTGTTTTAATTAGATAAATATACATGTTGTGGATCCGCTTTTTCTATTTCGTTATTACGTTATTTCGTGATTATTAAAGCGTTTCCGAAAGTGATTGTGATAATGTATATTTTTAAAAATAATTCAACATTCCATGAAATCAAAAATTTCATACCGTTCGTCACTAAATTATACATATATAATGGTTGAATATTGTTTCATTTATATACAAAATTTGAGCTCGCTATCTTAAGTTTTGCAAAAGTTACAATAGAGCGATAATGTCAATTTTTTGAAAAATTCAAAACATCATAAAATTTTAACGGTTCAACCGATCTTAACCAAATGCAATAGCGATCACCGGCGTATGAAAGCTCACATTCATACCAATTTTAAGATCAATATCTCGAAAATTGAAAGAGTTATCGCGTAAACAGACATTTTTCAAAAAATTAAAAAATACGTAATAATTTAACGATGAAGTGGATTTTAACAAAAATCTGTATGAACGATGAGGCTTGATCCCTCTATCTATGGTCCAAATTTCAGCTTGATATCTCAAGACATTCCCAAGTTATAAAGGTTTACATTTTTCGATCGTGTAACATACACACATACACACACACACACACACATACAGACAATTTAAAAAAATCACTTTTCTCGACGTTTTGGCCCATTCTGAGTGGTAAATGTCCCCGTTCCCGTCCATGCTCCCTCTGCCGACCACTTCGACGGAAATAATTATTTACGCGAGTGCTGCGCAAAAATAACAACAATTGAGCATAGTACAATATTCCGAGGAGCCTATGTGTGAGAGTATTACAACGTAAAGAGTAAGTACAATAATACAATCCAAGTTTTGTTCGTATTTCCAAACGCTTGTCGCGAACCGAGCGTATTCTTAACAGTGAGGTTAAATTCCGTCGACCGCTTCAATAGTCCGTACTGCATCCGGAATTTGTAAAAATCGAATAATTTTTAGTGCAAACGATAGATTATGAGTTCAATTACTGATCCAGCAAAAAAAAGTTAAAAATAATTTATTTTTCATTTTTTTTACGGTGGTCGAAGTTAGGCACAACGAAATGCCTGGCTGCCCCCATTACCGTAAACGTTATTTAGGCAGTCAAAAAAATTTCTTTATTACAAGGTTTACTTTCTCGGTGATAAAAAAGATTGATATAATTCAATTCTTACAGGATCGCTGCGAAGGACTTGGACTTTTTTCCCTCACTGATCAAAATTTTGAAATATCTCAATTTTTACAGCATCGTAAAAAAAAAGTGTATGTGGAGACGGAAATGTAACATAAGTTCCGAAAAATGAAGTTTTTTTATAATTATGCAATAAAAATATTAATAGTACAATCCCGGATCATGTTTATTTATTTTAAAAAAAATTTTATTACTCTTCGGGATCTCCGTTTCCCTAGTGGTCGAAAATGGGGTCATCGCTGGTCGGGATTGGGAACAGCTGTGTCGGCAGAGGGGACACTAATAAGCATGAATTAATCAGCCTCTATCTGGTGAAATAATTGGCGGAATCGATTGAATAATCCATTTTTAGAAAGAGAATTAACTGAATTTTACAGTGGTGCAAAAAAAATCTCCAAATTTAAATTCGTCACAACGAAAAAAGACATACATTTGTCTGGTTGGCCTTATAGGGTACGGGAATGGGGACATTTACCTTACTGACATGAAAATCTCGAAAAAAAAAATTTTCATGAAAACAAAGCTTCCTCTATGAGGAAGCAAAACGATCTTTAGACGGGTCAGTAATTGTCAATTGTGTTGTCAAAAGATGATGGAAAGTGTGGTTATGATCCACCAATGGTTTACTGTGTGTACTAATCCATAGGGAAAGCCTCAGACGCTTCCTGACGGTCTGTCAGCCAACTATCATCACTATAGCTGTACAACAGCGTTGCATTATACATGTTAGTGAAATGGGACGTAGCCCAACGGCTCCGCCTTTGGATAAAACGAGCATGCAGCCCCGATAAACGCCGCATGACAGGTCTGGCCAAAGTGCTGCCCGCTCTCGGGTCAATCCTTCCCTCCGCTTGGCTGCTGCCAGTCCGAATGCTTTGCCTGTTCGCGAACACTCGGTTAATCGAATAATCGCATCATTTCCCGTGCTTCTATATCGGCACGATAGAAGAGAAGCGACTGGTGAATGGGCACATTACAGCGCTTCGTCATTGCGCATCGAAATGCACTATATAAATATAAAATATATAGTAACATATAAAATATAATGTATATCATTATTGGAATTTTTACGTCCGGGCATATTTCAATTATTCATTTTTTTTAAATTAATTGATTATCATAAACATTAAATAAGAAATGTTACGCCCTGACTATTTTTCTCGTCCTATTTCCAATTATTATAAACTACTTAAATTATTCTAATTAATTATCGCCCCCAATTCTAAGATGCTAGACATTCGGTATTTCTCTTTCTGTTAGCGTCTTTTATACAAAAACCAAAGGGAAGTTTTCCAGACGCTCATTTTTCAATTGTACCGGATATTAATATTAGATTTCCGTAAATTCATGTCAGCTTAATTATTCCTCCTTTCCTGCTATTCTGCTGGTCGCACGTGCAATTTTTTGGGCGCGATAATTCGGAATATTAGTTTCAAATATTAATCAAACAGCGAAAACTAAAAATTAAAAAATATAATCTTTCGTAATTTTTATTGCTTTTTAAAAAATAATGTTATTTAATATATAATCGAACTCGACCCCCGAAATAATACAATGTGTTTTCATACCCGCGTAAAAATAATTATGTCAAATTGAGATCACAAATCGACATATATCAAAAAGCGCCATTTTTGAGATGCGTTAAGACGAAATATCTTAGAAAATTTCAAAGCTATTTTGAAATCGGTTTGATATCAGATTTACTGATATCAAATTACATTACATCTGCGTCTAAAAAATGGCACTTTTTGAGATATATCAATTTATGATCACAATTTGACATAATTATTTTTACGCGGGTAATTATTTGAACTGTTTTTTATATACATATAAAAAGAACAATAAATGTTATTTCGTGAGTCATTTTTTATAATAGTTCTTTTATCTATGTTTTTAATAAATTCAATATTCTCGATTACCGATTTCGTATAAAAGTTATTTAAAAAAAAATACCAAACAATCACCAGACCCAAAACATTTTTAAAAAATTGCTTTCGTTGCATCATTTTCAAAAATCCATGACGTAACAGGAATTTATTTTCATATATAAATATAAATATAAATATAATTCCAATTATATATATATAACGTGCATACCTGGTTTATGCAAATGGATATAATTATTGGAACAGCCAGTTTAGCTCGGGGCCACGTTCTTTGCGCACAAGGCAATGGGGATGAAGGATCCGTGGTAGACTAACATTCGAATAAACGAATCCGCAGTGCCTCACAACTGTTATCTACGTCGATACCTATATCGATTAAGCGTCAAAGAAAGATCTCAACGCGATCCAATCATGCCGACCGATATTCCGTTTGTACAAACGGCGAATAACCCGCTTATCCCGTGTCGATCGCCAGCAAGCTCCTTTCCGTTTACACGTGTTTGATGTCTAGTATCTAGATTGTATTATTCAAACTGGTATTACGATTCCATACATTTTATATCTTCAATTATGGAAATATTTAAAAAAAAACAATGAATTATGTGTAGACTGAAATTTTGAAATTATTTTTATACTAAGGTAAACGTACCAATGGTGGGACAGGTCCCAATTGAGGGACACTAAAGGGATATTTGTAGATACTAAGAGTTTAATGGATAAAATATTAAAAAATAACTCTTCCAATTGTATCTGTTATATTTAATTAACATACGTGAAAAGATTTCATGTTTTTCATCGTAAATTGAAAATGTAAATAATCAGTATATTAGCGAATCTATGGTGTTCGAGCTTTTTCAGCAAATCCCTAAACCAATTAGCTAAGGAGAGCCGAATAATCATTAATATGATACCCCGGAGATTATAGTTCGTTCGAGACTTTCCATAGGTATTTCAAATTCAGAAATTCTTAAAGTTTAAGATTACACTGTCAAATGTTACGTACAATATCTTAAAACTCGTAATTTTTGTGTCCCGTTATTGGAGCTGACCGAATATACGTTGGCATCACTGTCCAACGTATGTTCCGCGACTGGGGCAAGTAGTAAGCAATCTCGCTGCGACCCAGAGCCGGGACACAATCGCACGATTGACATTTTGACGCGGATGTTGGGTTATGCGGTAGCAAAAACTTCATTCATAATTTACTAAAATATATATATGTATTTTATAAACATATATGTTTTATTTATTGCATCATAGGTGTAAATATGTGAACCGCACATTGTTTGGCATTTCTTTTCAAGCAGATGCATTAAAATTTGTAGATGTCCACCGATACGCACATTTGGTGTCCCGGCAGCGGGACATGCACAAAAATACCCGTCCCGGCGCTGGTACATCTGCATTTTTCAGCGTTTTAATCAATAACTATTTATCAAACAATCAGAAATATTTTTATTGTATACTTTTTGGAAACTAGAAACTCTAATCTTGCAATTCGTTACCACCATTTGCAAAATAATTAATATATGCATGCGGAAATTGGCATACAAAACAGACACCGCCTTAAACGTCCCGCCATTGGTACGTTTACCTTACACGGAGAAAGTAAAAATATAACCAAAAAACATTTAGTTATTGTTTAAGCGCACTAAATACTTGATTGTTTTACCAAATCCTTGATTATGTTAACCAATAACTTGGTTGTGTTTACCAAATTTTCTTGATTATTTTTCCCATCCAAATTTCGACCAATGGAATTGCACCATTCGACGTCACGTGGGGCAAGCTACACGGTATTATACTGATAATGTTTTGATAATTTTGCGTGTTGGTTATATATATAAAACAAAAAATTATTTAGCCGCGTCAACCATCTGTCAAACTGACAGATTGAATTTTATTGTGGCAGTCAAAGGATTTTTATTTGATATGAGTAGTTATGGAGTTGAATCCTTGCAAACTATAGATGAAAAAGTAAAGGGAAATGTCCGTGTTAATACGATTAAATCGAAAACCTCAGTCTGGAATTAATATACAAATGTCTATAACAATTGTGTATTTAACTGCAATACTTTAAACATGAATTAAAAGGTTTTTGATCTGATTATGAAATTTCCTTGTCAGAATGATAATTTTTGTCTCATGGTGCAATTCCATTTGTCGCAATGTGCATAGAAAAAATAATCCCCCGAATACCACTCGAGCTTCGAAATTAATCTGATATTTCCCTCCAGGTTCCCTGCAAACAAATAAACTCGTCAAGTTTTCCAGAAAAATCACTCGCGCTACGCGCTCGTGATTTTTTAGCCTGGTACACTTGATTCGTTCATTTGTTTGCAACGAACCTGTCAGGAAATATCCGATAATTTCAAAGCTCTTGTGATATTACAAGTGATAATTTTTTTAACTATTGCATTGACAATAAATAATTAGCATAGATACATTTTAAAAAATACCTAAGGTTATATTTTACTATAAATTTATAGTTTCCAGTATCTTTTTTATAAAATTATTATTTATAAAATATAACCAAGAAACATTTAGTTATTGTTTAAGCGTACTAAATACTTGGTTGTTTTACCAAATCCTTGATTATGTTAACCAATAACTTGGTTGTGCTTACCAAATTTTCTTGATAATGTTTTTAACTATTGCATTGATAATAAACAATTAGCATAGATACATTTTAAAAAATACCTAAGGTTATATTTTACTATAAATTTATAGTTTCCAGTATCTTTTTTATAAAATTATTATTTATAAAATATAACCAAGAAACATTTAGTTATTGTTTAAGCGTACTAAATGCTTGTTTGTTTTGCCAAATCCTTGATTATGTTAACCAATAACTTGGTTGTGCTTACCAAATTTTCTTGATAATGTTTTTCACTATTGCATTAACAATAAATAATTAGCACAGATAAATTTATCAAAATGCCTGAGGTTGTATTTTACTATAAATTTATAGTGACCAGTATCTTTTTTATAAAATTATTATTTATAAAATATAACCAAGAAACATTTAGTTATTGTTTAAGCGTACTAAATACTTGGTTGTTTTACCAAATCGTTGATTATGTTAACCAATAACTTGGTTGTGCTTACCAAATTTTCTTGATAATGTTTTTAACTATTGCATTGATAATAAACAATTAGCATAGATACATTTTAAAAAATACCTAAGGTTATATTTTACTATAAATTTATAGTTTCCAGTATCGTTTTTTTTTCTCAGTGAACTAGCCACGCAACAAAGCCTCTTTTTTCCTTCGAATCTCTGTTTGCTAATGTCAGTGGATTTCCCACCTACATTCTTCATTGCAGATACAATCTCGGCGACAAAGAGCCTCACTTTCTATAAAATATAATAATACGTCCTTTAACACAATCTGTGCGTATGATAAAATATTGTCGTATTGAAAAGCAAGTGACAGCCACGTCATTTAATCATCGTGAAAATATATTGTATCTTAAGTTTGTAATATATTGTAGGCGTGAAGTAATTTATTTAATCGCGAATAATAAAAAGGTATATATCACTTTCTTGTTCTTTCTCATTACTCATATATCAAGAGAAAATGTGGCATCACGTCGTCGAGCATTAAAAGACATTAAAACGCATCATAAAATGCTGTTTTAAACGAGCTACTTGTGCTCTTACTTTCTCTACTTTTAAATTGCCATTCGAAATCTCTAATGGAAAAACGTTTCTGATGGAAGATTTATCTGCATCAGCTTTTTTATGGTTTACTGCTTTGTTATCTTCAATGTCGCCGAGTTACGATAAATAGTTGAATAACAGAAACATTACTAAGCGATAATCGTGTTACTGCAAAAATAAAAAAAATATAAAAAATTAATTAGCCCATTGTTATTGCGAAAAAGTTTAAAAAATGGTTATTAAATTTTTATTTGAATTCTACATAAAATAAAATAAAATAATAAAATTGTATTGTATGAGTCAACTAACTCAAAAACTAAGTCTTTATAATAAATTAGTACCTAATACAAATAAATAAAAATAATTGACGAATACTACCAAAAATCTTCAAATGTTATTTTAATTTTTCAGAAGCAGAGTTGTAAATCTCCAATTCTTCTAGAAATATAGTCGATGATATAATTGGCTTTATGATTACGTTTCCATTAAATTAACATGTGGCAATTCAAAAGTTTAAACATAATATTATTATTATGTTTAAACTTTTGAATAGCTGGAAAAATATTAATTTTCAGTTCAGTTTCATGGTAATCTTCTTGAAAAAATGGAGAAAAACAGTTAATGCATTGCGAAAATAATGGAGGGTTGTATTCTTCCATTTTTTACGCATTTTTTTCCAAGGCTTGATTGAAAATGAGATTTCTTTTCAGGTATATAAAAGTTTACATATCGTTTCATAAAAGCTGCAGGTTGTTATTGCGAAATCGTTACTTCAAAACGAATTGTACTTTAAACTTTATTTCTTAAAGTAATGGGACTTTACAACACTGTTCAGAAGCATTAACATTTCTAAATGAATAGTTAAAAAAATATATAACAAGCAAGTACTGCTTAAATTGTGTTCTCAAGTGTTAGCAGCATAGCTTAGTCCACTCACATATTGATCTGTTTCCCTAAACGCTGTTATCCTGTCTTCCATTCTTCGGTTGAGATAATTTAAAGCAAACAAAAAAAAATTCGATAAAACATCAGATTACGTGCAGAGCTTCAATTATCAAGATTTTCGCAAACGAAGTCAAGTATTGTGACGTTATTTTTTATGGATTACACTCATGCAAGATTCTACTTTGCATTATTGTTGTATATAAATTCGAAAAATTAAAAGTCAACGAAATAATATAATCCGAATCTTTCTACCGATCTTCACTAAATTCTGCATCTAACATCAATGAATATTATTCCATTTGCGTACAAAATTTGAATTCGCTAATTAATGTTTTCCTAAAATTAATGCAATAACGTAAATTTTCTGAAAATTTCAAAAAATTCATAAAATCCAATTTCAGTTAAATTCAGTATCAAACAATATTAAATATATCTTCACTCATGAAGAACTATTTAGCAAAATAACGCAAATTTTACAAAAGTTAGAACATTCATGCTCTTTTTTGAGAAAATGAAAAAAAAACCACAGAATCTAAATTTCTGCATTCATTTGTTAAAAATTGCATCAGGTGCATCAAAGGAGGGGTGAAATTTGGAAATCCTGAACAAACACACGAAATATATACGAACATTTTTTCTAAACCATTTTTCTCGATGTTTTGGAAAATTCTGAGTGACAAAAAAAAGTTACTTATCAAAATAAATGTTTTTAAAGGTGGAAGTAATAAATAATAAATAATTATTCAATTTATAATTAACTTGCGGTTTAATTAATTATAGTTTCATAATTAATTCACCAGAAACGTTACCGCAAGTAAGATCTTGCGGTTTGTACACTTCACGTCTTAATCGTACCCTTTGGCTCAGTAGTTCTTGCACTCAGTAAACAGAGCATGAATGTAAACAAGCACAGTGTGCATACACGGTAGTAGTCCCTGTAGTTTGTGCCTCTTCCACAACCGCCGGCACGAGTTAATTAGTTTTTCGTCGGTTACGTGGGTGATTCGGAAATTTGCAGAATTAGTCCGGGATTTTAGGAACGTGATTGCAACGACAGAGGTGACGACTAAGCCAATGGGCGAGAGTGAGATTTTCGTTAGAAAAGGAAGAAGAGAAGAAAAGCTCGTGGGAGGGTCGAAAGTGTCCAGAGTGTAGACGGGGCATTTCATGCCAACTCGACCAACCATCGACCCTCAATTTTCCAAATATGGTTCGCGAATTTTTATGTTATTCTTCCACATAAAAAATGCATGTAGAATTTTTTACGGATTTTTTTTTAACGTCGTTTATTAATTATAAATATTTAGAGGTGAGCAAGAAACGTTCATTTTTTTTAATTATTAAATTTTTTTGGAAAATGTTACGATGGACAATAACATTTTTTATCTTAAGTGGAGACATAATTTTTTCTATTTTTTTTGTACTTTATGTTTTTTTTTATAAATCCATCTACACAAAATCTATGAAAATTATTAAAACTTTGATGGAAGGACTGTTATGAAAATTATCAAAGACTTCGGGCTCTTTGAGCTAAATATTATGCCAACTCGACCAACGGCTGAACCTTACTTAACCAAATATGGTCCTCGATTATCCGAAAAATACCATCAATACTTTAAAAAAATGCAGAAGAAATTATTTTTCCACTTTCGTCTGTAGATCAAAATCTTGTTGTTTATGGTGGTATTTAAAAAAAAAAATTTGGATTTGACTTGTGGACCAAATATCGTGTTGTTCATTGCAGTATTTAAAAAAATCCAAATTTTAATAAAAAATGGCGTTTTTGTTTAACTTTAAATATTTATAATTGAAAAACAACGTTAAAAAAAAATCTGAAAAATATTCTACATGCATTTTTATCTGGAAGAATAAAATAAAAAATCCATATTTGGGAAGTTGAGGGTCGGTCGTTGGTCGAGTTGGTATGAAATGCCCCATCTATAAAAAAAAAAATCATAAAAAACAAAAAAAAAAAAAATAGAAATAATTTTTTCTCCATGCTGTCTTGTGGATAAAAAATTTTGTTACTCATCGCAGTATATTTAAAAATAAATTTCACATTTAAAAAAGTTACGTTTTTCCTTAGCTTTCAATATTTATAATTGAAAAACGAAGGTAAAAAAAATCTCCATACATTTTTTATGGGGAAAAGTAAAATAAAAAATCGCGTACCATATTGTGGAAGTTGAGAGCCGGCCGTTGGTCGAGTTGGTATGAAATGCCAGATTTGTAAAAAAAAAAAAAAATCATAGAAAACAACAAAAAAATAATTTTGTCTCCACTCTGTCTTGTGGATCAAAAATTTTGATATCCATCGCAGTATTTTAAAAATTAAATTTCACATTTAAAAAAATTACATTTTTCTTTAGCTTTCAATATTTATAATTGAAAAACGAAGGTAAAAAAAAATCTCCATACATTTTTTATGGGGAAGAGTAAAATAAAAAATCGCGTACCATATTTGGGAAGTTGAGGGTCGGCCGTTGGTCGAGTTGGTATGGAATGCCCCACATACAAGCTGTGAGCGAGAAAGAGAAAGAGAGTGAGAGAAGGAAAAAAAAAAGAAAGTTGTATAGCGCGAGCGAGGGAGAAACAAAGCGAGTGGAAGGGTGGAAGAGAAAGAGTCGAGTGGGAGGTGACGAGCCGTTTGGCGCTCTCTGCGCCCTCGGCTGCGTTCATGGGGGTTGATCGGGGGCTCGCGGGTCTCCGCTCGGGGTGCGGAGCACCAGTCAGTGCGCGGCGAGGCGCGCCAGCTGCCGCACGTCATGATTCTACCCCAGGTGAGCGACAATGACTTGTGTACACCGATATAAACTCGATATTTCAACAAAAACTAGTCACTCTCTCATTCTCTCTCTCTCTCTCCTTCAGCATTTAGACACTTGCACCCTATTTGTCCAATTAAGTACCACCCCACCCCTATTCCTCCCCCTCCTATTGTTGGGATTGTATATATGCACCCACATCTTATTATGTACCTGCCGATTCACCGGCAAAGATACACGCCACTTTACATTCCTTTGTATAACAATTAATTTCTTTTTTTTTTTTTCTCAGCCTGGACATACGTAAAGCACGCTAAAATTTTATCCCTCAATAAATGTAGCACACCTATCGTCGTTCGCAAGGTAAAATAACCGATAAACGTACACTTCATCCAATAAATTGACCGTTTTAAAGTTTTGATTGAATTTTCCAACTCGCGGAATAGTGGAAGACAAACTATCGGTCGATGTTATCGGAACTCGAGACTAGAATTTTGAAATACTATGACACGAAAATGTTATAGAGATTAAGTGATTTTACTTTTATAACGGTTTGATAAACTTTTGATTACAAATATACTGTTTTGATTGAATTTTCTAACTTGTGAAATAGTGGAAGACAAAATCGGTGCACGTTATTGCTACTTGGGCTATTGAATAGAATTTTGAAATACTATGACACGAAAATGTTATAGAGATTATGCGATTTTATTTTAACTACGGTTTGATAAACTTTTGATTACAAATATTCAGTTTTTATTGAATTTTCTAACTTGTGAAATAGTGGAAGACAAAATCGGTGCACGTTATTGCTACTTGGGCTATTGAATAGAATTTTGAAACACTATGAGATGAAAATGTTATAGAGATTATGCGATTTTATTTTAACAACGGTTTGATAAACTTTTGATTACAAATATACAGTTTTGATTGAATTTTCTAACTTGTGAAATAGTGGAAGACAAAATCGGTGCACGTTATTGAAACTTGGACTTTCGACTAGAATTTTGAAATACTCTGACACGAAAATATTATTTTAATAACGATCTGATAAATTTTTATTCCAAATATTCCGTTTTAATTGAATTTTCCAACTCGTGAAATAGTGGAAAAAAAACTTGGTGCACGTCATTGAAACTTGGGCTTTTGACTAGAATTTTGAAATACTCTGACACGAAAATATTCTAGAGATTAAGTGATTTTATTTTAATTACGATCTGATAAATTTTGATTCAAAATATTCCGTTTTAATTGAATTTTCGAAGTCGTGAAATAGTGGAAGAAAAACTTGGTGCACGTCATTGAAACTTGGGCTCTTGACTAGAATTTTGAAATACTCTGACACGAAAATGTTCTAGAGATTAAGTGATTTTATTTTAATAACGATCTGATAAATTTTTATTCCAAATATTCCGTTTTAATTGAATTTTCGAACTCGTGAAATAGTGGAAGAAAAACTTGGTGCACGTCATTGAAACTTGGACTTTTGATTAGAATTTTGAAATACTCTGATACGAAAATGTTCTACAGATTAAGCGATTTTATTTTAATAACGATCTGATAAATTTTCATTCCAAATATTCCGTTTGAATTGAATTTTCCAACTCGTGAAATAGTGGAAGAAAAACTTGGTGCACGTCATTGAAACTTGGACTTTTGACTAGAATTTTGAAATACTCTGACACGAAAATGTTCTAGAGATTAAGTGATTTTATTGTAATAACGATCTGATAAATTTTCATTCCAAATATTCCGTTTTAATTGAATTTTCCAACTCGTGAAATAGTGGAAGAAAAACTTGGTGCACGTCATTGAAACTTGGACTTTTTACTAGGATTTTGAAATACTCTGACACGAAAATATTCTAGAGATTAAGTGATTTTATTTTAATAACGATCTGATAAATTTTCATTCCAAATATTCCGTTTTAATTGAATTTTCCAACTCGTGAAATAGTGGAAGAAAAACTTGGTGCACGTCATTGAAACTTGGACTTTTGACTAGAATTTTGAAATACTCTGACACGAAAATGTTCTAGAGATTAAGTGATTTTATTTTAATAACGATCTGATAAATTTTCATTCCAAATATTCCGTTTTAATTGAATTTTCCAACTCGTGAAATAGTGGAAGAAAAACTTGGTGCACGTCATTGAAACTTGGACTTTTGACTACAATTTTGAAATGCTCTGACACGAAAATATTCTAGAGATTAAGTGATTTTATTTTAATAACGATCTGATAAATTTTGATTCCAAATATTCCGTTTTGATTGAATTTTCCAAGTCGCAAAATAGTTAAAGACAAACTCGGTGGAGATCGTCGCAAATTAGGCTCTTGACTAAAACTTTGAAATATTCTGACCCGAAAATCTTACACAGTTTAAGCGATTTTATTTTAATAACGATCTGATAAACTTTGATTCCAAATATTCAGTCTAATACAACTTGTTACTAAAACTTCATTTAATTTAAATATCGAGCATAAATAATTATATGTTTTAAAGTGAAATTAAGCTCAAACTTTTTTTTGTTACTAAACTCAAATAAATAGTAGTAATAATAATAGTGATTTATCGACAAAATCTCCATAATTATTTTGGTCCGAATATTGCAAATTATAATTATAATTCCTGTTGTTTTACATAATATTTACCAACTGGTCATCTCCCGCGTTTCTTTAGCCTCCAAATAAATATTTTCTTCAATAGTAATAAACTAGAGTATTCATACTTTACCACGTTGTAACCCGGTGCCCATTAGTTTAATCTGCACAAAGAATCTACGATACGTTCTATATTCATTTATCGATGTACAATAGAATGGCGCATGCATTATAGTAACCTCGTCCGATTCTGCACGGCATATCTGATGGAAATTACCGTTTTGGGAAGAGCCGTTAAACTGCCAGTTGCCGCGCAGTAATCGCCAATCTACCCAATAGCGTCAATTTCCTCAGTGCCGTCATTGATTTTAAAACCATTCCTGCATCATCACATCAGCATGGTAACATTTATCCAATCGTATGACACTGCAAATAAATATACATTAGTTTGTAAAATGCATCAAGAAAATCTCGAGGGAACAAAATGTTTACAAATCCATTTGCTTTCATCGTGAAACCTTTGAGAGATTTATCTCTTGAATATACGTGTATAAAAGAGTATAATTCCACGCAGGAATAAATACGAAAACGATCAGTATCCTGAATAACCAGAGTTTCAGTGAAAAACTGCAAGTCGTATTTGCAACAGGTTCCGACGGCGAAAAGCGTCGAGCGAATTCCCCGAATCGTGTTACTCCACACAGACACAATCTCCGTCTCTCTCTCTCTCCCACTCTGCGTTTGTTATGCTCAGCTTTCCTTCGGGATATGGCCACTCGACTGCCGGCGTTTCGTGCGTGCTTCGTCGGTTCATTCGCTTCGTTAAAGGGCATCTTCGCATTAGCAATTAACCGTGAAAGCGTTTTGCCTTTGAGCTTTCATAATTTTTCATTTTTTTTTAAGGTTACGAGTTTACGAGAGTGTAGTCAATTTGTCAAGTGCAGTGCAAGTGGATTAAAAAAACAATGAGAAGAAGTAAAAAAGAAAAGAAAGAAGAGGTTTAAAGCGTTAAAGTGGAGATGTGGTTGTGGACGACGTACAACGCCACGTAAAATGACATTGTTAGAGGATATAGCGCTGCCATCGAATATGTTGGCGAGGTCGGTGCCGGTGGATCTCTCTGTTGGTGCTTGCTGCTCCTGGGAATCGATGCACGCGCGTTCACTTCGTCGTAGTCGCCATTTTGAAAAGAACATAGAACATCGCGCGGCGCGTGACTATCGCAAAATATGTACATACATTGTTGCTATGGGTATATCAAGCTGTATTTTTTACTTATAGCACCGCAGCGCCACACGTGAGAGAATTGTTATTTATATAGCTTTACGTATTTTTGAATTAATGAATCGTCCGCGAGAGGACGATTATCGCGCTCACTCTGTGCGGTTAGAATGTTGTACTGTATATACGGTTTATGGAAATTGCAACGCGCTCGCCAATCGAAATTACTGTAGGTTGGTTCGCCAGCTGAGCTATTTGCTATATAAACGTAAGCGGCCCGACCGATCGACACGCACCGTTGGCATATATCACGGCGGTGCTGCTATTGCTTTACCGGCAACAATGCACGCAACACGTATCGCATTTCTCAACGAGTCGAAGGGCTATGCAGGGCTGGAATTTAACGGCGATCTATTCGATCGAATTCCTCCTCTACGTCTATCGAGTACGCGTTTGGCTGACTTCGTTATATTCGGGACTGAGATCCTGCCACATTCCGATCGTGACCTGTGTTGGTGCAATGGGAAAAGTGTGTTTGATCATCGGTTAAAGCGAATTTTAAGCGGGACTTCCGGAGGAATTTTTGCGGAGAAGAATGACATTTTTGGAAGTTTTAGGATTTTTCATGTGGGCAAAATAAATAACGTGCTCAGAAAAAAATTAATAACAACTTTTACGCTTTATGCAAGTTCTAAATTTTCACATATTCTCAATGTATCGAGAGATTAACTGTGATTGATTTGCAAAATATTGCCTGTTTTCTAAAAAATTCTAATAAGTCGCGTTTTCGTCAGATTCCGATCGTGACTTGATTATGTTGTATTGGGCAAAGCGAATTTTAAGGTCGCGGGACGTTCGAACGAATGTTTATGTAGAAGAATGAAATTTTGGGAAAAGATAATATATTTGATGTGGGTAAAATAAATAACGTGCTCAGAAAAAAATTAATAACATCTTTTACGCTTTATGCAAGTTCTAAATTTTCACATATTCTCAATGTATCGAGAGATAACTGTAATTGATTTACAAAATATTGCCTGTTTTCTAAAAAATTCTAATAAGTCGCGTTTTCATCAGATTCCGATCGTAACTTGTATTATGTTGCATTGGGCAAAGTGCTTGATTGGGTAAAGCGAATTTTAAAGTCGCGGGACGTTCGAACGAATTTTTAGGTAGAAGAATGAAATTTTGGGAAACGATAGTATATTTGATGTGGGTAAAATAAATAACGTGCTCGTAAAAAAATTAATAACAACTTTTACGCTTTATGCAAGATCTAAATTTTCACATATTCTCAATGTATCGAGAGATTAACTGTGATTGATTTACAAAATATTGCCTGTTTTATAAAAAATTCTAATAAGTCGTGTTTTCATCAGATTCCGATCGTAACTTGTATTATGTTGCATTGGGCAAAGTGTTTGATTGGGTAAAGCAAATTTTAAGGTCGCGGGACGTTCGAACGAATTTTTATGTAGAAGAATGAAATTTTGGGAAACTATAGTATATTTGATGTGGGTAAAATAAATAGCGTGCTGATAAAAAATTAATAACTTTTACGCTTTATGCAAAATCTAAATTTTCACATATTCTCAATGTATCGAGAGATTAACTGTGATTGATTTGCAAAATATTGCCTGTTTTATAAAAAATTCTAATAAGTCGCGTTTTCATCAGATTCCGATCGTGACTTGTATTATGTTGCATTGGGCAAAGTGTTTGATTGGGTAAAGCGAATTTTAAAGTCGCGGGACGTTCGAACGAATGTTTATGTAGAAGAATGAAATTTTGGGAAACGATAGTATATTTTATGTGGGTAAAATAAATAACGTGCACACAAAAAAATTAATAACAACTTTTACGCTTTATGCAAGTTCTAAATTTTCACATATTCTCAATGTATCGAGAGATTAACTGTGATTGATTTACAAAATATTACCTGTTTTCTAAATAATTCTAATAAGTCGCGTTTTCATCCGATTCCGATCGTGACTTGATTATGTTGCATTGGGCAAAGCGAATTTTAAGGTCGCGGGACGTTCGAACGAATGTTTATGTAGAAGAATGAAATTTTGGGAAACTATAGTATATTTGATGTGGGTAAAATAAATAGCGTGCTGATAAAAAAATTAATAACTTTTACGCTTTATGCAAAATCTAAATTTTCACATATTCTCAATGTATCGAGAGATTAACTGTGATTGATTTACAAAATATTGCCTGTTTTCTAAAAAATTCTAATAAGTCGCGTTTTCATCAGATTCCGATCGTGACTTGTATTATGTTGCATTGGGCAAAGTGTTTGATTGGGTAAAGCGAATTTTAAAGTCGCGGGACGTTCGAACGAATGTTTATGTAGAAGAATGAAATTTTGGGAAACGATAGTATATTTTATGTGGGTAAAATAAATAACGTGCACACAAAAAAATTAATAACAACTTTTACGCTTTATGCAAGTTCTAAATTTTCACATATTCTCAATGTATCGAGAGATTAACTGTGATTGATTTACAAAATATTACCTGTTTTCTAAATAATTCTAATAAGTCGCGTTTTCATCCGATTCCGATCGTGACTTGATTATGTTGCATTGGGCAAAGCGAATTTTAAGGTCGCGGGACGTTCGAACGAATGTTTATGTAGAAGAATGAAATTTTGGGAAACTATAGTATATTTGATGTGGGTAAAATAAATAGCGTGCTGATAAAAAAATTAATAACTTTTACGCTTTATGCAAAATCTAAATTTTCACATATTCTCAATGTATCGAGAGATTAACTGTGATTGATTTACAAAATATTGCCTGTTTTCTAAAAAATTCTAATAAGTCGCGTTTTCATCAGATTCCGATCGTGACTTGTATTATGTTGCATTGGGCAAAGTGTTTGATTGGGTAAAGCGAATTTTAAAGTCGCGGGACGTTCGAACGAATGTTTATGTAGAAGAATGAAATTTTGGGAAACGATAGTATATTTGATGTGCGTAAAATAAATAACGTGCTCGTAAAAAAATTAATAACAACTTTTACGCTTTATACAAGTTCTAAATTTTCACATATTCTCAATGTATCGAGAGATTAACTGTGATTGATTTACAAAATATTTCCTGTTTTCTAAAAAATTCTAATAAGTCGCGTTTTCACCAGATTCCGATCGTGACTTGTATTATGTTGCATTGGGCAAAGTGTTTGATTGGGTAAAGCGAATTTTAAAGTCGCGGGACGTTCGAACGAATGTTTATGTAGAAGAATGAAATTTTGGGAAACTATAGTATATTTGATGTGGGTAAAATAAATAACGTGCACACCAAAAAATTAATAAGAACTTTTACACTTTAGGCAAGTTCTAAATTTTCACATATTCTCAATTTATCGAGAGATTAACTGTGATTGATTTGCAAAATATTGCCTGTTTTCTAAAAAATTCTAATAAGTCGCGTTTTCATCAGATTCCGATCGTGACTTGATTATGTTGCATTGGGCAAAGCGAATTTTAAGGTCGCGGGACGTTCGAACGAATTTTTAGGTAGAAGAATGAAATTTTGGGAAACGATAGTATATTTCATGTGGGTAAAATAAATAACGTGCTCAGAAAAAAATTAATAACATCTTTTACGCTTTATACAAGTTCTAAATTTTCATATATTCTCAATGTATCGAGAGATAACTGTGATTGATTTACAAAATATTGCCTGTTTTCTAAAAAATGCTAATAAGTCGCGTTTTCATCAGATTCCGATCGTAACTTGTATTATGTTGCATTGGGCAAAGTGTTTGATTGGTTAAAGCGAATTTTAAGGTCGCAGGACGTTCGAACGAATGTTTATGTAGAAGAATGAAATTTTGGGAAACGATAGTATATTTTATGTAGGTAAAATAAATAACGTGCTGAGAAAAAAATTAATAACATCTTTTACGCTTTATACAAGTTCTAAATTTTCACATATTCTAAATGTAAGATATAAACTGTGATTAATTTACGAAATTTTGCCGGTTTTCTGAAAAAAATCTAGGAAGTCGCGTTTTCACCACATTTAGGTGGTGACTTATATTATTTTGCATTGGGCAAAGTGTTTGATTGGGTAAAGCGTATTTTAAGGTCGCGGGACGTTAAACGAATCTTTATGTAGAAGAACGGAATTTTTATTTTTTCTACATCAATCAACCGCTTTGGGAAATGATATTATATTTGACGGGAGTAAAATAAATGACTTGCTGAGAAAAAAGTTTAACTGACAGCTCTTGATCACCGTTTTTATTAGAAGCCTACACAAGTGCTAAATTTTCACATATTCTCAATGCATTAAGACATAAACTGTGATTGACTTACAAAATATTACCTGTTTTCTGAAGAATTCTAATAACTCTCGTTTTCACCACATTCAAATGGTAACTTGTATTATTTCACATTGGGTAAAGTATTTGATCGAATAAAACATATTTTATCGTCGGAATGTTTATCTAGAAGAACGAAATTTTTATTTTCTCAACATCAATCAACTTTTTTGTTTGAGAAATGATAGCATATTTGACGTGGGTAAAATAAATGACGTGCTGACAAAAAGTGTAATTGACAACCCTTGATCACCGTTTTTAGTAGGAAAAGTCTCTTTTACTCTTTACAAAAGTGCTAAATTATCACAAAAATAAGTAAATTACGTGCTGATAAAAAAAATTATTTATCAGTTCGTGTTTACTGGTCAAAAATTTGAGATGACATTTCCGCTTTAAGTTAAGACAAATGTATGTTACATTTTTTAAGCACTTTTGAAGGTAATCAATTGATTCGGAAAAAAGTCTCAACCTATTAAGACATACATTTCGATTGAATTGCAAAAAGATTTTCAGTTTCCTCCAAATTGTGTTTGACTCGATTTTTTTAAATCAGCAGAAGTCGACGCGTTGTTGATGTGTGTATTTGGTGGTTTTCCATTTTAAGCATCATTTCGTGCTGCCTGTGCTTGAATGGGTGGCCGCTTACCCAGACATGGGTTCGGGCGCCAACGACTAACGGGAGAGCAGTTTTTCTGTGTTTTTGGTGCTCATGGTGCAAAAACTCGGTGAAATATATAGCCGCCTATATCGGCCACGTTTTTCGCGCAGTTTTCCCTGAGCTCTTGTGTAAATACGATACAGTAGTGAATTAGAAAAGAACGTTTGTGGGAAATAACCTGGGAGGATCTCTGAGGAAATAAATGGAATGGAAAGGGGTCAATGGGATTGGTTACAAAAAAAAAAACCTGAAAGCTTTTTTTTTTAAAGAATAGTCTATGCAGTTAAGCCAATACTTATTGGCTTTTGTGTTCTATATTTGTTGATACAGACTTTACGAATTTACCGCATTTTTTTAAATATTGTCCTACATCGAAAAAAAAAAATTGTCATTGATTTTAAGAAAATATTTCTTTGCTTTCAAAGAGAACATTGCATTGATTCAAAGAAACGATTTACTTGATTCAAACTCAAATTTAATACTGCATGAAAATAAAAAAAAAAATTTAACCTTTTCAGTATTTTTCATTTATTTACCGACGTGTTATTTATTATGTTATAAACGACGTTGATAATTTATTACAGAAAGAAAATTTGCATAATTCTCCCATATTAAAAGAGAAAAAATTATTTTCATAGTTATCAAAAAGATAATACAAAAACTCAACACAGCCAATTCAACACAAAAAATTTTAACTTAAGAAATGATCGGGTATCTTCTTATAAACAATCTCTCCTACTTATTATGTATGTAATAATAACCTTAACTTGGAAGAAAAATTGTATTAATCATAAATAAATTTAAATAAAGATCAGTTTTGCATTAGATTATCTCGGAATTAGAGTCAATATCTATCAATACTCACTTTTAAGATGTCTCTGAAAATAGATACAAACTGATTTGCCAATTGTAAATGTAATGTAATAATAACCTTAACACGGAAGAAAAATTATATTAATCATAAATCTAAAAAAAAAAACCGATCAATACTGCATTAGATTATCTCGGAATTGGAGTCGATATCTATCAATAACCACTTTTAAAACGTCTCTGAAAATAGATAGAAACTGATTTGTCAATTGTAAACGTAATGTAATAATAACCTTAACACAGAAGAAAAATGATATTAATCATAAATCCAAAAAAAAAAAACCGATCAATACTGCATTACAGTGAGATAAAATTATGGTATTAGTAACTACACCTCGAGAAAAAGTTTCTTGAATTTCAATACTATCTTTTCTTTGAATGATCTCAAACTCAATGAAAAGTAGTGGCATTGATTCGAAGAAACATTTCTTTAAACCAATGAACCTTTTTCATTGACTTCAAAGATATCGTTTCTGATTCAATGATACATTCTTCTTACCAGCTCAAAATTTCGAAACTTATTTTTTCCTTAAGTACGCGGCAGATAAAGCTCAAATTTTGTGAGTATGTAAGGAAATACGGCAGAAATAGGCTAAGCTTCTGGCTCCTCGAAACTCGAAGCCGTTCGTTCGGGAGAACCGGAAAACAAGAAAGTGAGGTTAGGTGTGAGAGAGAGATCAATGAAAACGTTTCGTTGAACCAATGAAAACGCATCTTTAAAACAATGAAACTGTTTCTTTATTATATGCTCACTAAGTAAATCTTTATTTACAGGCAATGAAATGTTCTCTTTGAAATTCACACGGACAAAAAGGCTTGGTTGAAACTACCAAATGCTATGGTTATATATGTGCCAGACAATTAATTGGTTAGACCAACCAAGTAATTTGTTAGGCTACCAATTTCTTGGTTGGTCTAACCAAGTCACTTGGTTAGCTTACCAAGTCACTTGGTTAGTCTAACCAAGAAATTGGTCGGTCTAACCAATTAATTGTCTGGCGCATATATAACCATAGCACTTGGTTGTTTCAACCAAGCCTTTCTTTCCGTGCAAATGCACTATTTCATTGAAATCAAAGAAATATTTCGTTGAAATCAATGAAAAAAAATCAATGCTCTCATTTCTTTGGCGTCAATAAAATCTTTTCTCTCGGTGTATAAAGTGACAGCTATTCATTTTTAGTTCGTGCTACCAATTTTTGAATAGTTGCCATAACTATCAAATAGTTACTATAACTACCAAATAGTTACCATAACTATTTTCATAGTTACCGTAACTATGAAAATAGTTGCATGGACTAAAAATTAATGTCACTTTATAGTTGACTGTACAACTACGATTTCTCTGAGTGTAGATTATCTCGGAGATAGAGTCGATATCTATCAATAACCACTTTTAAAACGTCTTTGAAAATAGATAGAAACTGATTTGCCAATTGTAAATGTAATGTAATAATAACCTTAACACAGAAGAAAAATGATATTAATCATAAATCCAAAAAAAAAAAAACCAATCAATACTGCATTACAGTGAAAGAAAATTATGGTATTAGTAACTATAAAGTGACAGCTATTCATTTTTAGTTCGTGCTACCAATTTTTTAATAATTGCCATAACTATCAAATAGTTACTATAACTACCAAACAGTTACCATAACTATTTTCATAGTTACCGTAACTATGAAAATAGTTGCATGTACTAAAAATTAATAGTTGTCACTTTATAGTTGACTGTACAACTACGATTTCTCTGAGTGTAGATTATCTCGGAGATAGAGTCGATATTTATCAACACCCACTTAAAAAAAGTCTCTGAAAATAGATAGAAACTGATTTGCCAATTGTTAAGTATTGTGTCCCCTCATCCACCCAATTTCTCTTGACAATTGGTTATGATTAGTAATGTAGAATTTTCACAGCCTTTCTTCCTGGTTCTCAATTGTCATTTCCTGACACGTGCCAGATCGTTTGTAATTTTTGTCGCGTCCTATCTCCTGCCATATACTTTGCCGACGAGTTTCAGTCCCCTACGACAGTCGTACGTACTGAGAAGTTCTTCTCTTGCATACAAAAGCCAACTTCCCGAGTATTTTCCCCTCATCTTTTTGAGTTACCCTCTTCGCAACGACGAGACCTCTGATATTAATACTATCATCTTGAGAATCTCTCTTGCGACTTTTGCTGCGCCGGGCGAACGAACTCATGCTTCTCTCCGGAAAACCCATCTGCAGTTCCCGTGGGAACGATAAACGAGCTGAAGAACGATGCCGCGTGTGAGCTCTACCTTCGCCCACAAGATTCTTAGCTGTGCTGCGAGCTACAACAAGCTTTCGATCCCTCAGCAACGGTGCGATACAGCCAACGGTGCGCCAATCCACAAAAAGGTAGCCAAAGAGCACACAGCCTTCTTTCGATTTCGTCGAGACGCCGGATTACCGCGATAAATGGGGGTGCGATGCTGGATGTTCGTTCATCCCTCGATTCTACACGCGAGATATTGTTGTTATTGTTACACGTTCACTCTACAGGAATTTAACAACACGTGGCTCATTTTTTTTCTTTTTTTTTTTCTATATTTATATCGAGCTTCATGCCCAATTTACTGCAATGGCCCTGTGGTTAGCGCGTTATTATAATTTTCTATATTTTCCACCAAGTGCACTTGAGTGCTGCATAAATGGCGGTTAACCCTTCGATATGAGCACTAAAATCTCGGATAATGCAATTTTTTTCTTTTTTCAACGGCAAGACGTGATAAAGTTTGTTTTTATTTTTTTTTTTAATGATTATATTATGAAGGCGGGTTTAACTCAGCGCTCAACGTTGATTAAAGTTGTTACAGTGCACAAAGAATATTTTGTCAAGGTAATATGATTAATTACTCGTCCCAAGGAAAATGGGTTTTTGAAAAAGGTTTTGCTTTTAGTTTAGAAATAATGAGTAAACTTTGTGTTCTAATTATATTATGTGTAATCGTCTCTTAAAGTATATATAGTCTTGGAGGGGTTGAATCAACCACTTCACAAACTTTTCAGAAGATTTTATAAATTCTTTATGAGAAACTTTGGATTTAAAAAAAATATATATTTAGCTTCACTTTGTACATTTTTCAGAAGAGCTTTTACGTTTTTTGGGAACCACTAAATATGTTTTTTACCAAAAATAGTTTTTTTAAAAATAAATTCTGAATTAAAGTGGTTAAAAAATGGCAATTTTGAAGGATCATTATTTTATTTTTTTCCTACTTTTTTCAATGTAAATAATTTTTTTTTTTATAAAATTTCTCGTGGAAATAAATAATTGAGGAAGATATTTTTATATATTTGATGCTGTAAAGAAACACATAGGGTTAAGGAATTGATATGCATGTATTAAGTTAGAGGAATTTACTAAGGCAATTTTCGGAAAATCACTCAACTTTCGAATCTTTCTATTGATTTTTCAATTTTTGCGACATAAAAATACCTAGGATTTAGGTAAAGCCGGAAAGCGCGTGAAGGGCGTAGGGTATACCCTACGCCCTTCCTTGGAAGTGATAAAAATAAAGTGCCTCGAGTATATAAAATGTATCCTACGAGCCTTTCGAAGGTTTATGGAGAGAACATGATACCAACAGTTGATTTGAATTTGTATAACTGAATTTATGATGTTTGAAATCGTATTTCAATCCCAGTTTACAGAAATTCTAATTATTTATTTTCATTATAGTAAAATAACTGAACTTTCAATATGCAGGCTGCGAAAAAAAAGTTTAATTAAAAATTCATTTAATTAAATCTTGAAACACGGTGGAAATAATTAATAATAATTCAACACACATTAATTTTTTAAATAATTGAGTCTGTTCAAGAATTGTGAACATTTCTTCCGGTGGGAATTGTAATTTTTACAGTGTACAAAAATTTTAATTAGTGAATTATATAAAATAACAGAACTTTATTTTAATATGCAGGTGAAGAAAAAAAAGTTTAATTAAAAATCCATTTAATTAAATTTTGAAACACGGTAGAAATAATTAATAATAATTCAACACACAATAATTTTGTTAATAATTGAGTCAGTTCCAGAATTGTGAACTTTTCTTCCATTGGGAATCGTAATTTTTACAGTTTACAACAATTTTAATCAGTGAATTATATAAAATAACAGAACTTTATTTCAATATGGAGGTGGACAAAAAAAAGTTTAATTAAAAATCCATTTAATTAAATTTTGTAACACGGTGGAAATAATTAATAATAATTCAACAGACATTAATTTTGTTAATAATTGAGTCGGTTCCAGAATTGTGAACATTTCTTTCGGTGGGAATCGTAATTTTTACAATTTACAAAAATTTTAATTAGCGAATTATATAAAATAACAGAACTTTATTTCATTACGCAGGTGAAGAAAAAACAGATTAATTAAAAATTCATTTAATTAAATTTTGAAACACGGTGGAAATAATTAATAATAATTCAACACACACTAATTTTGTTAATAATTGAGTTCGTTGCAAAACTGTGAACATTTCTTCCGGTGGGAATCGTAAATTTTACAATTTACAAAAATTTTAATTAGTGAATTATATAAAATAACAGAACTTTATTTTAATATGCAGGTGAAGAAAAAAAAGTTTAATTAAAAATCCATTTAATTAAATTTTGAATCACGGTGGAAATAATTAATAATAATTCAAAAAATATTAATTTTGTTAATAATTGAGTCAGTTCTAGAATTGTGAAAATTTTTTCCGGTGGGAATTGTAATTTTCACAGTTTACAAAAATTTTAATTAGTGAATTATATAAAATAACAGAACTTTATTTCATTATGCAGGTTGCGAAAAAAAAGTTTAATTAAATTAAATTTTGAAACACGGTGGAAATAATTAATAATAATTCAACACACACTAATTTTGTTAATAATTGAGTTCGTTCCAGAATTGTGAACATTTCTTCCGTTGGGAATCGTAAATTTTACAGTGTATAAAAATTTTAACGTAAAAATTTTAATTAGTGAATTATATAAAATAACAGAACTTTATTTCATTATGGAGGTGGAGAACAAAAAGATTAATAAAAAATTCATTTAATTAAATTTTGAAACACGGTGGAAATAATAATAATTCGACACATACTAATTTTGTTAATAATTGAGTCTGCTCCAGAATTGTGAACATTTTTTCCCGTGCGAACCGTAATTTTTACTTCCAGCACCCCTGATCGTGAAAAAACATAAAAATTATTGCATATTTCAGTAAAAATGATTTGTATGCGAGCAAAACTTATATTTTACATCCTCATAAAATAGCGGGTATTTAGGCATTTATTAGTGTGCTCTACTCCGGACATTAATTTGCTACCCATCGTCCTCATGTATACTTTCATACATTCGGTCGTAAAAAGTTTGGCGCGATGCCAGTAATAATTTAAAAAGAACATTTTATGCATTTTGCTTCCTCTCAACAGGAAGCTTTCTTCTCGTGAGGAAAAATCACGATTTTAGTGTCGCTTCTCTTAAAATTGTCTAAAACCTAAAAAAAAAAAAAAAAACATTACTCGTTTTAGTAATATTTAAATAAAAAAAATTTCTTTATAAAAATTTGTATATAAAAATGCAAAACAATATTAAAATTCTTCCAACAAAATAAATAAATAGTTTAAAAACAGTTGATTTATATTGTGTTTGGCTAAAATCAATAAAAGAGTTAAAAAGGTATAATTTTTTTTACAAATAATATTAGAATCAATTCAATCCTTATAAATTCGATAACGTTAAGACATATGGGGTTTAAATTTGTCACGCGAGTGGAATACTTATTATCCGGATGACATAGACATTTCAATTGAAATTCATAAGACGACGAAAATTTTATTGGACTTTTAGTTTTATTGAATAATGTAAAACGATCTAAACTAGGTAAATCCTGAAAATGACGTTGCTATCGAATTGAAATAAGTTCTTTCTGAATAAGTCGCTTTATGAACGAAATTATGAAGGAATAAATTTAATCTAGGTCGACAATGGGGCTCAAAAGTTATGAAACTTACCTATTTTTAAAAAGAGTGTAAAGACAGGCTTTGCACACTGCTTTCTCATTTTTCATCTTTCACAAAGCTTCTGCTATGAGAAAGTCAAACTTAAGCAAAATGTAGGAAGGAACGTGCAAGTTCCGACTTTTTATTTTTCTTAATACTCGACGTGAAGTAGCTACTGCGACTTTTAGTGGCGGCAATATTTTTTATTGCGTCACGTTTTACATATATAAGGAATATAAGCTTGTGTTTCATATGTGGGTGAGCCATCGACCGAAATCCTTCAGCCCTCGTCACTTTTAATAAAAATTCCTCCGCTTGCATCGCAAATTCGACAATTAATGGAAATTACAGTATAATGCACTGAAAATGGCGACAATTATTGATATTTTCTTATTTCTTTGGTATTACAAACATCTACCGAATTCTACCAAGAGTATTTAACCCCACATTGCATAAATACAATTTGTGGTAGAATTATTTTCATCATGATAATCTGCATTGCTTATTAATAATACGTTTTTATTTTTTACTAATTACTATGTTTATTAATTTTCAATAAATGTTCAGAAAAAATTGGGACAATATCCATGAAATTTTATTTTCATCAATATATTTTAACATATTTTTAAAATAGCTGCAAATAATTGTTTTAGAAAAAATAATATTTCTTTTGTTTGAAGTATCCGAAAAATTATAAGTCGTACACAGCAACTATTTGTTGTTGTTTATCAATAACAATAATTTTTTAATTTTTTATCTGATTAATTACCAGGAAGTAGGAAGAAAATCTGGCCAATTGTGAAAATTATCTGAGGGGTTTAAAAAAAATTGAAAAGAAATTAATTTTTCCCAAAAAACAGTAAACCATTTATTTTTTTTTAATTTGATAAATTAACAGGAACTAAAGATTTAAAAATTAGCCAATTGGGAAAAGTATCTAAGGGGGTTGGAAAAGTATCTGAAGGGATTATCCGAATTGCCAGAAAATGCCGCATATACATATCTTTACAAAATTTCTCTTCCTGTACGTTCATCCTATTTCTGCAGTTTCAGTTAATTGTCACTAATTGCCAAACTCCCACGCACAGTTTGCGTAACAAGCAGTCTCAGGATTCCCAAAATGGATTTGTACTGCGGTTCGCCACGCGGTACATCTGTGACAAGCGTGTATATACGTTGGTAACACGTTGTCGGCATCATCGGCACTTGTCCCCTTTTCCCCTGGGCGCCTGCAGCAGTCACAGCATTACTAGAACCATATTGCATTTGCCTAGCTAGTTATTGTGTGGAGTTGTCAAATGATTGTCCCGTTTCTGGAATACAATCAATGACGTCAGTGGATATGTGCGTTAATTGAATTGTCCTGACTGCACTAGGGATATTCTCCAATATTCGTTGGGTATTGAAAAGATCCATCTAAATACGAACTTTGGTTGACAAATTTACGAATTACATTCAGAAATTAACAAAACACTCAGAGAAATTGTAATAGTATAGTCAACTAAAGTGACAATTATTAAAAAATTGTTCTTACGAACTAAAAATGAATAATTGTCACTTTATAGTTACTAATACCAAAATTTTCTCTGTGTAGAAATCCTAAAAGTTTCTGCCATATTCTACAATATTATTATAAATAATATACTTTTCGAATTTAATTGAATAATAAATATACACGATCGCAGGGATAATATAAAAATTAATAAATGTTTATTTATTATTAATAATAAATATTATTAATATAATTTTCTCTCAGTGTAGAAATCCTAAAAGTTTCTGCCATATCCTATAATATAATTATAAATAATATAATTTTCAAATTGAATTGAATAATAAATATATACGATCGCAGGAATAATGTTGAAATAAATAAATATTTATTAGCCATTCTTGCCTATTCGGCTTTAGAATTTTTACATAGTTTCAACAATTTTTATATATTTCTTAATACTACATTCTTTGTTTGTTTTCTTAACGTATATACATTTCATGACTTATGACTTTCTTCTCTCACTCTTATCTCCGCAGGAGTAATATTAATAATATCACATTTTTCATTTAAAAAAAAGTTTCATTCACGAATCTTTGGATTCAAGTATTTATCATAGTCAAGATTCATTATGATAGACTTCCTATAATTGTGAAATTATTGTATTAATGATAGAAAATTGTTTCATTTGTATCAGGATTTTACGATAGAAAATTAGCTTAATTATTCAGCTAATTTTTTAGGCGTTTGTCAAAATTAGAATCCTATTATTAAAAAAAATTTTTCCAAACTATGCAATTCCATTATGAATATATCCTATATTTTTATTTCATGAAAGAAAAACGATTTATACGAGAAAATTAAAGACTGTAAAATTTTGAAACTTGTAATTTATAATTGTTATCAAATTTGTAATTGCAGTTATAAATCCTATGTAATAGTATTCAAACTTAAGGGGAGGGAGACAGGTTAAAAAAATTGATTTTGAAATTCAATATCATCCAAATCCTATTGCATATAAAATGCCCAATGCACTATATTGTTGGTGCTCGATGAAAGGATTTTTTACTGTCGTCTGACTTGCATATGCTTTTCAATATTATCTTAAACAAAGTTGTTAGGTTTTCCATTCTGCGCATGATTCAGATCAAACTACTAGGCAGATTGGAATGGTTGACGTCTCATTTTCTTCTTCATGAAAAGATACACCGGCTAAATGGAGCAAACTATTTTTTTTCATTCTGAAAGCAAAGTTAATCACTGATTTAGAAAATAGCATAAAATTTATTTATTAATAATTATGTCACTTAAAAAATATTACCTTTTATTAACATTTGCCCCATTTTGCCGGTGTATCTTTTCATGAAGAAGAAAATGCGACGTCAACCACTTCAATCTGCCTAGTAGTTTGATCTGAATAATGCGCAGAATGGAAAACCTAAGAACTTTGCTTAAGATAATATTGAAAAGCATATGCAAGTCAGACGACAGTAAAAAATCCTTTCATCGAGTACCAACAATATAGTGCGTTGGGCATTTTTATATGCAATAGGATTTGGATGATATTGAATTTTCAAAATCAATTTTTTTTACCTGACTCCCTCCCCTTAAATGGATATGTGAGTTAATTGAAATGTCCTGGCTGCACTATGTATATTCTCTAATATTCGTTTGGAATTGAGGAATCTCAGCTGGTTTCATGCACACTATTGCCAATGTCTAGCCAAGCTCTACTGCAATCCCAATTACTGGGCCGACGAATAATTTTCTCTCTCGCTCGTTCATCATCCGAGTCAACATCCAGTCTCTCGCAAATACACAACCGCAGGCCATCACAGCCTTGGGTAAGGCGAGAGCCTTAAAATACTGGAATACGTGTTTATACCCACCGTAACTCATAACAATACGATAACCTACATCACAACAAGAATTATTGCTCAGAGGTTCACGCAACGTTACATGTGCTTGAGTCTGTATGCTTTAAATACATATATATATATATATCTATCTATTATGTTATACCCAGTTTCAAGTACTTTTGATAAGTACTTTTCCAATTCTCGTTACTCTAACTGATAAGAGTCACTTAACCTGGCATCGAATTGGCTGCTCGGCTTTTGCCTCGTATTATTGTGGGATTCTATTTAACTTGGTGGTGGTATTAGCTGTTTGTGTGGAACATCGCATTTTTCTTCACCCTCTGTAGATTCGAGCGGGGTCATCTGACACGTTTCGGCTTTAAGGATATATGATAGGTAAAGTTCCAGCAAACGTGCACTGAGAGAAATTAAGATGGTACTGGTAACTAAACAGTGATAATTATATTTCATTAGTCCAGGTGACTATTTTTGTAGTTACATTAACTACGTTACTATTAATGTAACTACGAAAATAGTCACCTGGACTAATAAAATATAATTATCAATGAATAGTTATCAGGACCATCTCAATTTCTCTCAGTGTGAGATTCAGAGAAAATTTCGAACACTTCCCGAAAAAAATTTTCACAATTTTTTCTTTATTTTGAATTTTTATTTTTTTATTTTGAAAAATGCGTGAAAAATAACAAATTTTGGATATGCGCTTGGCAAAAAATATTTTAAGTGTAATGGATGGTTTTTTTGCCAAACACATATCCAAAATTCGTTATTTTTCCCGCATTTTTCAAATTAAAAAAAAAATTCAAAATAAAGAAAAAATTCATATGTACTCGGAAAAATTGACAAATCATTTTTATTCGAAAAAAAACGTTAGGTTGTTGAGTAATTTGTTCCACAATTTTTTTATTCATCAATTCTTTAATAACATTTTGGAATTATTATTATGCAAAATCGATCTTTTCAGCACCTTTTACATGCTTGACTTTTTTCCGATTTTTATGCCATCGGGAAGGCTTCCAATTTTTCTCTGAACCTCACGTTTGGCAGGACTGTACCTATCGTACATCCTTAAGGTGGTTGAGGGATAAGCATCTAGTAAGATGAGCCAACTTTCTTTCATTTTTTATCCTCAGGATATATATTTTTTTTACATTAACTGTGGACAATAAAACGAATCATGAATTTAGCTTATAAAATATAATCGAGTTTGTGATTTCAGCGTTGTAGCAAAAGTGATTTTGGCTCATAAATAAATTACGTTTGGTTGTAAATTACCCATTTGAAAGCACAAAAATAATATGCAGTTTTCAAGAATATTCTAATGGACAGCATCAGAAAAACTACAAAAAAAAATGAAATAAACTCCAGTTCTTATTCTTACAATTCGATTTAACATAAAAATAATAAAATATTGTTTTGCTTAATTGACAGTTATTGTTTCAATCTGTTATAAAATTGTATAAATTGGAAGCAAAATTAAATTGATAATGCTCGTTTTTGAATTAATGAATTTTTTTTTAGTCTAGAACTCGATTTATTTTAAATAATATTCAGTTCGTTTGATCGAATTTTTGACAGTGTAAAGAAAATATTTACTTTCCCACGTGCAACTGCAAATTTTGTTGATTTACTTAAGTTTTTTTTTTTAGTGTATCGTAAATCGGGTCACTATAAAATAATATATATATATATATCATACGCTGATAATAATTTATTGCATTCACCTGAAAAATGTGATTTTCTTAGATTGATCTGATTCACACATATTCACTCGACTATAATTTATGAAATGAACTGAAAGCGTGAAATCTTAGCTTGATTTCTTTTTTTTAAAAAAGTATAGCGTTAGGAGTTCATTACTGCGAATAACCTGGAGCCATTCGAGCGAAGGATCGTAAATTTTCCATTTTCTGTCAGACGCAGATACATATTTTCTTTTCAAGCGCTCATATGCAATAGTCGACAAACCGTACATATATTTTCTTGGCTACATTTACGTCCAAACAGTCTGAACTGGAAGATTCAACCATCATTTCCATTCCGCTGGATCCAACTCAAGGTTGTCTCCGTAAATATATTGACATTTCTGCATCTAAATATTCTTTTCAATCAAATAAAGTACATCGTATGTTTTAAAATAAATATTGAAAATATAGATGCAAAGTTCGAGGATCTTTTCTACCTTTTTTTACCACTTTATTTAATAACCTTTTCCATTTAAAAAAAAATATTTTTTTTAAATTTTGGACACTTCAGAATAACAATAGTATAAAACGACAGTTCTTGAATTTCTACCTGTAAATTTATTTTTATTTCATGAAATTAAAATGTAGAAAAAAGTCACAATTTTTGTATTGAAATTTATTAAAAAGATGATTTAAAAAATTCAGTTTTTCTAATTGTAGCATAATTGTTACATAAAATTGGTAGTTAAAGAATTATCTAAGAATTTTGTAGGTTAATTAAAATTTTTTTTAATCGCAATTTACTTTGTGTTGTACTTATAATGTTATAAGTTCGTAGATACTTTTCTTATTTTTGGTTCTTCAATTTTAGATGATCGATGGATATTGCATTACGCCGCTGTGCCATATTGCCCCGTTCTCTTCTACCGTATTGTAGGGGCTGAGGAAAATTGCACGTATCACTTCAATTTCACGAAATTGGATTGAGACGCTTGAAGAGTTCTTCGATAGCGGAAACACAACTCGAATACGCGAGTGGAATGCACTTCACCGAACAACTGAATAATTGCTGGGATTCACGAGAAGTAATTTGCCGTGCAACTATCGAAAATGGCGAATTTCACACTTCGTGTCACCACGAATTTTGCGCCAAGGATTAAATGTTGTGTCCATTCAAAATTCGCCTACACAATCGGCGAACATGATGGATTTTACACTTCGTGTCATCACGAATTTTACGACAAGGATTGAATGTTGTGTCTCTTCAGCATTCGCCTGTGGAAATTCGCCTACACAGTCGACGAGTGTTAAAATTGTTTTACTACTGCAAACGCTCAGATATATTGGATTTATAGTGACAAGAATATGAAAGGTGGAGTGATGTGTGAGCTTCACGTTTGTCTCTTATTCCACAAGAGCATCGTGACCTGCATTCATGTGCAGTAAAAATATTTATTCCGACAGGTATTAGATCTTCTTCTGAAATATGCGAGATTTTCCTGGCAAACTCGGTACATTTTTTACCCTGATTTCTTTGCTTTTTTTTTAAATCATTCCTATTTTCCAAAAAATCATTCTTTTCGTTTTTTCTACGAGCCAATTGAATGATTTAAATTAAAGGAAATATGAATTGTTGCTTGAATTCGAAAATCTGTTTCGTTTTTTAAATCCAGGGTTTCATAAAACGTTTTATAAGATTATTGAGGACGTAGATAACATTTTTTTGTAATGACTATTTTATTAAATAGTAATTAAATTATTATTACGTTTGTATTATTAATTCGATAATAAAAACCATAATAATTATTTTTTCATTGGCGATTGCAGCGATTGAATCTTGTTCAATTATTAGAGGAAATTCAGGGATAATTGTAGCTAATCAAAAACAGATAGCACGTAATTACGTGTATGCATTTGTGACTGTGAAATTGCTACTCATTTCATGAACAATTGTCGAATTTCCAGTAAAGCGTGTCCAAATTTATCGCAGTCCATACACGGAGAGAAATAATTGGTTGTCCTATCAACTCACATAATGAAATACGCTTCAAGCGACTAAATTGGCTGGGTTAACCAATTTTTTCGTTGGACCGATAAATTAGTTGATTGTGTTTTTAGCCCAACCGATTTCATCACTTGGATTTTTTTATTTTATCAATCAAGTATTTTTTTCGGTATACAATCGCTAATGAATTTGTAAAGTGTAGTAAAATTTTTTATCGAGGAACCAACAATATATAAATGTAAAATTTTATACATTTATATATTTTATACTTTTATACGTATATCAGTAAATTCGTACGATGAAAATAATTCGAACTTTAAAGGAAAACTTGATTAATCATGATATACATTTTTTTTAAGCAAAACAACTCTTAGTTGCTTAATTTAAAAAATGAATAGATTCAGATATTTATTACCGCGAATAATTTATTTCGAGAGGGGAATTTTTTTAAATATGTCATAAATCCAATATAAGCCTATAAAATAGAGATTATTTTCATGCCCAAGTAAATCATGTAAAATCGTAACATTATACGATAGTATACGAATGAAACGTTTAAAAAAGATTTTAACTTTACACATATACTAAAAACCGTGATGTATTATTTTTATAAGCAAACACGGAGCAGCGTGCTCATTTGAAAGTAAAAAGAGTAACAACTTCAGAGAACAATGCCATGAAACGTGGAATAAAATGGCCCGGTACTCGTGATAAAGATTCATACGCAAATAAAAAAATAAATAAATAAATTCCCAGATAAATTACAACCAATTATTCATCCGCATATATTCCTTAACGATCTTTAGGATTCTCCGGATGGACAAAATACACTTATTCGCCCAGATAAGAAAAATCGATGAAATTTTGCATAAAAACAATCTTCTAAAAAAAAGATTAAAATTCGACCAATAAATAATGTTTAAAAAAAAGGAGTGAATTTGACCGATAAATAATGTTCCATTACAAAAATGAGTGTATTTCGCCAATAGTTATTCATCTGTAAAAAACTTCTCTAAAAAATATGACGCCCAAATTTAGCAAAAAAAAAATACGATAACTTTTCACGCAAGATTAAATATATTTCCTATATTTGAAAGTACAGTCGTGAATATATCCTGAAAATTTCATTGAAAAGTTAATTTACACTGTAAATAAAATCTATTTTAAATTTAATGTACTTGTTCTGGAAGTTTTTATGTATAAACTTGTATATTAAATGTAATATACAAGTGTGATATAAAATTAATGTATGGTACAGCACATTCAATAATTTACTTTAATTTTACAATAAAAGTACTTGAATTTTAATAATTTTCTTCAATTTCACTGTAAAACATGAATACATGAATTTTATACTTCCTAAATAATTTCTTATACTAAATTTAATTAATTATTAAAACTTCCGGCCTTTTCTAATATTATATTGGTATCTAACTAACTTGTGGGCAGGATTGAGACATAATTCTAACTTCCAGCTCAATGAAGTCGAGCTTATAGCTCAATAAGTAGCACACTGGGTAGAATGGATATACAATAGATATTGAGTGTGGCAAAGCTTGTATCTACACACTTGTCGACATGGTGGAAGCCGCGTGCGGAAGTCATGTGAGACGTGTGGGTGCAAGCAGCAAGCAAACTGGGGATGCTACAGTATAGTCAAAGGGGGACGTTCGCCGAGAGCCGAAGCGAGTAATTAAATCCAGGAGGTAACATACGCGTGTATCGCTCGCTTCTCCCTAATTGGATAGTTAATTCTGCCGAATGGCTGAATAAATGGCTGGGACGGCTTGATAAATCTCATTTGGTTACTCGAGTTAGTTTAGGTGGCTGTTGTTTGAGCGTATACTATATCTTCGCTCGGGCTGCAGTTGCCTATCTCTGTCGGTGCCTATTCGTCCTGGCACCTCGTCCTTCTAAGTCTCCACCTCTCTACAACCACCGTTTTATCGTAGTCGTTAGAAATGCGCACCCTCGACTTGTCCCCTACTATATCCCTATTATTCTGCTCTTTTACTGTATACTGTGTAAAACCCATGCGTACAAAATTACATTTTTGTACGCGGTTAAACTTATTTATTTTTTTTTTATGCGTATCCTCGACTTGCCCCCCACTATATCCCTATTATTCTGCTCTTTTACTTTACTGTATAAAACCCATGCGTACAAAATTAAAATGTTGTACTCGTTTAAACTTATTTATTTTGTTTTATTTTTTTATGCGTATCCTCGACTTGTCCCCCACTATATTCCTATTATTCAGCTCTTTTACTTTACTGTATAAAACCCATGCGTACAAAATTAAATTTTTGTACGCGTTTAAACTTATTTTTTTTTTTAATGCGCATCCTCGACTTGTCCCTACTACATCCCTATTATTCTGCTCTTTTACTTTACTGGCTTTACTGTATAAAACCCATGCGTACAAAATTAAAATGTTGTACGCGTTTAAACTTATTTATTTTGTTTTATTTTTTTATGCGTATCCTCGACTTGTCCCCCACTACATCCCTATTATTCTGCTCTTTTACTTTACTGGCTTTACTGTATAAAACCCATGCGTACAAAATTAAAATGTTGTACGCGTTTAAACTTATTTATTTTATTTTATTTTTTTAATGCGCATCCTAGACTTATCCTCCACTATATCCCTATTATTCTGCTCTTTTACTTTACTGTATAAAACCTATGCGTACAAAATTAAATTTTTGTACGCGTTTAAACTTATTTATTTTATTTTAATTTTTTATGTGCATCCTGGACTTGTCCCCACTATATCCCTATTATTCTGCTCTTTTACTTTACTGTATAAAACCCATGCGTACAAAATTTAATTTTTGTACCCGTTTAAACTTATTTATTTTATTTTAATTTTTTATGCGCATCCTCGACTTGTCCCCCACTATATCCCTATTATTCTGCTCTTTTACTGTATACTGTGTAAAACCCATGCATACAAAATTACATTTTTGTACGCGGTTAAACTTATTTATTTTTTTTATACGCATCCTCGACTTGTCCCCACTATATCCCTATTATTCAGCTCTTTTACTTTACTGTATAAAACCCATGCGTACAAAATTAAAATGTTGTACGCGTTTATACTTATTTATTTTTTTATATTTTTTTATGCGCATCCTCGACTTGTCCCCCACTATACCCCTATTATTCTGCTCTTTTACTTTACTGTATAAACCCATGTGTACAGAATTAAATTTTTGTACGCGTTTAAACTAATTTATTTTTTTTTATGCCCATCCTCGACTTGTCCCCCACTATATCCCTATTATTCTGCTCTTTTACTTTACTGTATCCCAGTAAACACGGTAATGTTACAGCAATGTTACAGCAATGTAACCCAATGTAACAAGTAACATCACGTGTAACTTACATGTAACTTACATGTAAGTTATTATTTCCCACTCAACAATGTTACCATGTTATGTAACATGCGTTACGTAACCGTTACATTTCAGTTATGTTGCGCGCACGTTGCGTAATGTAACTGCTATGTTTCACAATGTAACCGCAATGAAACAGCAATGTAACCGAAAGTTACAAGCAACATCACCTGTAACTTACATGCAAGTTATTACTTCCCACTCAACAATGTTACCATGTTATGTAACATGCGTTACATAACCGTTATAATTCAGTTATGTTGCCTGTACGTTGCGTAATGTTACTGATGTTAACAAGTAACTTTTGTCGACTGAAAGTCCACAAAAGTCCACGGGTTGTGAAATCGCTACCCTTAGAAGGTAAAAAAATAGTTGCTACAATTAAAAGTAGAACAAGCTATTGGCGAATAATGCCAACCAGTTAGGTAACCTCCGAAGGGTCTCCCACTGTTTCTTTTGAACTGCGAAGTCGCTCAGTCTTATACACGCTAGGGTCACGAATCGCTTGCGAGAAACTTTTAAGTCGTTAGCCACCTAGCGGACATAAGATTCTGTATGAATATGTGACGTTCTTACAACGTTGCCATGTTACATAACTGTAACATGACCGAACTATCGGCACAGTTACATTACAATCGTTACATACATGTTGCATTACCGTTACATACATGTTGCATTACCGTTACATACATTTTGCATTACCGTTACACACTTTCGTTACACAACTGTAACGTAACTACGACATATAATTGTTACATAACGTGGATGTTTACGATGTTACATATCCACTGCAATATGCAGGTTACGTAAATGTTACATTCTCGTGCAACGTTTTTGCAATGTTGCCACGTTACATAACGTTAACATTGCGTTGCGGTTTCATAACGTTTGCTATGCAACTGCAACGAGAATATGTTACATAACAGTAACATTACCTGCATATAACAAATGAAACATCGCATGTTACTCCTACGTTACATAGCCGCAACATAACGCAAGCGGTACATTGTTACAATCACATGTAACTTCCAGGTTACGTTACTGTTCAATTATGTGTTTACTGGGACAAAACCCATGCGTACAAAATTAAATTTTTGTACGCGTTCAAACTTATTTATTTTATTTTTATTTTTTTTTATCCGCATCCTAGATTTGTCCCTTACTTATATCGTTGGAATAGAAAAATCGGACAAGAAAAGTTCAATGATAATTCAATAAGTTTTATTTTCAAAAATTGCAATTTTAATTTTGCTTATAAAAAAAAGATTCCTAGAATTAATTTTTTAAGTGATCTATATGGAATTTCAAGTAAATAACGTTTTCCTTACTGTACAAATATCCGAATTTAAATTTTGAAAAATATGGATATTTTTCTCATTCTAGAAATCAGCATCGTTATTAACAAAATTTAATAACTGCCATTTTTCCGACCATCGTCCAAGATTACTAATTACAAACTTTAAACAAAATTTCAATAATTCCGCGTTACTTTAGCCAAACGATCAGTAGCATTCACCTTGTCCGGTAATTGAACTTTCATTCTGAAAGTTTCGATCAAGTTCATTAAGCCAGCTCGGTTAATCGTGAAAATATGGATTGAAAATTGAAGGCAGGTAGGGAAAGTTCATAATCATAAACCTTTGATGCCAAGCTCGTTATATTTACGGTCATACTTATCGAGAGTAACGACTTTCAAACTGCTTATGTAGTTAGGAATTGTGATGGAAAAATCCTGAATAAAAAATTCGTATAGGCAACAAAATCTCCAGTGATCCAGCAAAAAAGAATATGGCGACACCATTGATCCACTGGGAACGTTTAACGCCATAAGCTTCCACATAAACATCACAATGCTGGATAATATAATGTCTTTTATATATAATATTTTTTTTTATGTGGAATATATTGCAGAGACTTTTTTGAACGTGCGATATTTTCTCTTGCTGCTTCTACTTACAAAGAAATATCGTACGTTTGGGACAGAATTAAGCCCCCTGAGCCACTGTTCAGAGTTTACGTATAATTTCTTGGACGTTATAAGAGCCATTTCATTCTTCTGGATAAAAGTAAACAGGACTATTCGTTTCCGGTGGAAAAAAAAATTCGCTATATCACTGAGGGATTAAATCCCCTCGTGATGTCTCTGGCAACCATGTTGTCAGATAATGTCAAGGGCGATAAAACGTATCCAACATTTTTGAAAGATTAATGAACACAAATCGCCCTGAGTGATAATGTATTTATAAATCTATGTACAGATAGTTTTTAGGGCAGATGGGGCAAAACGTGCAGGGGGGCTGAACGGGCAGCTCCATTAAAAATCGGGATTGGGGGCAAAACGGGCACCGTCTCAACTTTCGTAAAAACAATTTCTCTCAGTTTTTTACGTTCCTTAGATAGGGAAAGTGCGGAAAATACGTCAAATTGGTGACGAAAAAAAATTGATAATCTTCATCAGATCAGAATTTTTTTAACCATCCGATCAGAACTTTTTTTCGATACTTTGTTGAGCAAAGAAAAAAAATATAGTCAAATGAATTTTTCAAAAATTTTATAATGAAATTAATTCTTTGAAAAAAAAGTCGGTATATCATAAAGAAATCAATTAGAACGAAATTCTCATTTTATGATTTGGTGCCAATTTTGATCCCGATACTTATATTTAGCCGAGATGCCTGTTTTGCTTTCCTGCCTGTTTTATTGACATCACCAATTATTTTCCGAAATTTTCAAGTAAGAAATGTCAGGAAATTGAAAAAAGTCGTGTTCGAAAAAGTTGAAACGATGCCCGTTTTGCCCCCAATTGTCATTTTCAGTCGTGATGCCCGTTTTGCCCCCATCTCCCCTATACAAAATAAATGGACAGAATACGTATTATAGTGTATATGTTGGAGAGACAGTATTTTGTCCTGGGTTTTTTCCGTCAGTTTTTGTTAAGAATTCAATTAAATCAAGTGCTTGTTCAAACACTCGAAATAATGCCTTTTAGGTCGCTTAATAATAATTTTCGACTATCACAATTCTGGAAAATATTTATATCTACCGATCGCCTGCTTACAATTTGTTAGTGGCTTTATTACTTTGGTGACCAGAAAATGTCAATATTTTTCTCAGATTTCCTTCGAAATTGATTTTCTGCAATTAATTTATTTAGCAAATAAATTGCAATTAATTAATTCTCTTAATGTTTTCTGTAAACGAGAAATTATGGGCTATATAGCTATTACTACCTTAATATATATATATATATATATCATACGCTATATGGTTAATTTTTTATATACTAAAAAAAACAGGTTATTCGGAATAACCAAGTTATTGTTTAAATATTCACCAGCTGATTAATTTATTTCGATAAATTTTGTTGTCATAACTAATAAATTAGTTGGTCTAATTAATTAATTATTTGGCGCATATTCAACCCAGAAATTGGTTATCTCAATTAAATTTTTTTTTTTCGTATAAAAATGCCAAGTACTATGTGTTTGATACACATGGTACTTGATGAGCTTTATCATCGAGGCTAATTTAACAATATGCTCCACTTACATTTACGAAAGATTATTATTATATTATCGCCCTGAGTGATAATGTATTTATAAATCTATGTACAGATAGTATTTATACGAAATAAATGGAGAGATGTTGGAGAGACAGTATTTTAGCTTGGGTTTTTACCGTCAGTTTTTGTTAACAATTCAATTGAATCAAGTGCTTGTTCAAACACACGAAATAATGCATTTCATGTCGCTCAATAATAATTTTCGACTATGACAATTCTGGAAAATATTTATATCTACTGATCGCCTGTTTACAATTTGTTAGTGGCTTTATTACTTTAGTGACCAGAAAATGTCAATATTTTTCTCAGATTTCTTTCGAAATTGATTTTCTTCAAATAAATAGAATTTCTGCAATTAATTAATTTAGCAAATAAATTGCAATTAATTCATTCTCTCAATATTTACTGTAAACGAGAAATTATGGGCTATTCCTACCTTAATATATACAAATATATATATATACATATCATACACTATATGGTTAATTTTTTATATACTGAAAAAAACAGGTTATTTGGGATAACCAAATTATTGTTTAAATATTCACCAGCTGATTAATTTATTTCGATAAATTTTGTTGTCACAACTAATAAATTAGTTGGTCTAATTAATTAATCATTTGGCGCATATTCAACCCAGAAATTGGTTATCTCAATTAAATTTTTTTTTTCGTATAAAAATACTAAGTACTATGTGTTTGATACACATGGCACTTGATGAGCTTTATCATCGAGGCTAATTTAACAATATGCTCCACTTACATTTACGAAAGATTATTATTATATTATCGCCCTGAGTGATAATGTATTTATAAATCTATGTACAGATAGTATTTATACGAAATAAATGGAGAGATGTTGGAGAGACAGTATTTTAGTTTGGGTTTTTACCGTCAGTTTTTGTTAACAATTCAATTGAATCAAGTGCTTGTTCAAACACACGAAATAATGCATTTCATGTCGCTCAATAATAATTTTCGACTATCACAATTCTGGAAAATATTTATATCTACCGATCGCCTGCTTACAATTTGTTAAGGTAAATGTCCCCATTCCCGTCCATGCTCCCTCTGCCGACCACTTCGACGGAAATAATTATTTACACGAGTGCTGCGCAAAAATAACAACAATTGAGCATAGTACAATATTCCGAGGACCCTATGTGTGAGAGTATTGCAACGTAAAAAGTAAATACAATAACACAATCCAAGTTTTGTTCGTATTTCCAAACGCTTGTCGCGAACCCATCGTATTCTTAACAGTGAGGTTAAGTTGCGTTGACCGCTTCAATAGTCCGTACTGCATCCGGAATTTGTAAAAATCGAATAATTTTTAGTTCAAACGATAGATTATGAGTTCAATTACTGATTCAGCTAAAAAAAGAGTTATAAATAATTTATTTTTCATTTTTTTACGGTGGTCGAAGTTAGACACAACGAAATGCCTGGCTGCCCCCATTACCGTAAACGTTGTTTAGGCAGTCAAAAAAATTTCTTTATTACAAGGTATACTTTCTCGGTGATAAAAAAGATTGATATAATTCAATTCTTACAGGATCGCTGCGAAGGACTTGGACTTTTTTCCCTCACTGATCAAAATTTTGAAATAATTCAATTTTTACAGCATCGCAAAAAAAAAGTGTATGCGGAGACGGAAATGTAACATAAGTTCCGAAAAACGAAGTTTTTTTATAATTATGCAATACAAATATTAATAGGACAATCCCGGATTATGTTTATTTATTTTTTAAAAAATTTTATTACTCTTCGGGATCTCCGTTTCCCTAGTGGTCGAAAATGGGGTCATCGCTGGTCGGGATTGGGAACAGCTGTGTCGGCAGAGGGGACACTAATAAGCATGAATTAATCAGCCTCTATCTGGCGAAATAATTGGCGGAATCGATTGAATAAACCATTTTTAGAAAGAGAATTAACTGAATTTTACAGTCGTGCAAAAAAAATCTCCAAATTTAAATTCGTCACAACGAAAAAAGACATACATTTGTCTGGTTGGCCTTATAGGGTACGGGAATGGGGACATTTACCTTAGTGGCTTTATTACTTTAGTGACCACAAAATGTCAATATTTTTCACAGATTTCTTTCGAAATTGATTTTCCTCAAATAAATAGAATTTCTGCAATTAATTAATTTAGCAAATAAATTGCAATTAATTCATTCTCTCAATATTTACTGTAAACGAGAAATTATGGGCTATTCCTACCTTAATATATACAAATATATATATATATATACATATCATACACTATATGGTTAATTTTTTATATACTGAAAAAACAGGTTATTTGGGATAACCAAATTATTGTTTAAATATTCACCAGCTGATTAATTTATTTCCATAAATTTTTTTGTCATAACTAATAAATTAGTTGGTCTAATTAATTAATCATTTGGCGCATATTCAACCCAGAAATTGGTTATCTCAATTAAATTTTTTTTTTTCGTATAAAAATGCCAAGTACCACGTGTATCAATTGATGAGCTTTATCATCAAGGCTAATTTAACAATATGCTCCACTTACACTTTACACCTTTTCACTGCTAAATTAATATCGTAGATACTACGTACTAAACGATAGTCGCAGGTATCATAGTGAAGATCACTAATTATCGTTTAATGAAGGTCGGACTGGGGATCTCGAGGATAAGGAAGCTCTTATTAAAGTTTCGCTTGAGGCTCTCATTACTACTCTTGAAATCGACACAGTACTCTGCCTTGGACTACCATTCATAACTTACTAGATAGTAAAATAATAGTAACTAATTATCCAGCGGTCATACGATGACGTGAATGGATGATTAAATTTTTGTAGCTATATTTTTAGTTTAATCATTTTCTATAAAAAATTATCTTCAATTTTCAATCTCCCAAACTGCAGATATAAAAACCTAAGTAGAATTAAAAATAAAACATAAATCCTACACACAAAATTATAATAATAGATTTGTTTAAAACATTCAAAATTTTATTAGAGTCCAATTAATTTGTAATTGTCAAAATTTAATCAATCGATCCTGTAATTATTTCGATGAAACATATTATGCAAATTTCTCTGCATTAGAATTTCAATTAATTATATTAAATTCTCCATACTATAGAAATATTTCAAGGATCAAACTGCGATTGCGTTTCAACAGTAATACAATTTGTTTCAATTCTAGTTTGTCGAAGTCTATTTTATCGAAATAAAATCCTATCATTCCGGTATTTATTGAAGAAATAGCTATAACGATTTATTGAATAAAAATAAAATTTTATTCGATTGAGATACATTCTGTATTTGATTCCGATAAACTCATTACACTAATTTCCGTGGATAAATGCAGTGAAACTTACCAAGTTTCAGTCATCAATCAGTGTTCCAGTAATATATTGTAGCAGAATCTATAGAATTATACCACATCTGTCGATCACATACTTCGCTTCGACTTCGATTTGCTTGGACGTGAGGTAGACGACGAGACTTGGAAACGATGGCAGTTTAGTGCGACGGGAGTTTAACATATTTCAATATCAAAGTCCTGCTTTCAGTTTCTCGTTGATGGGAGTTTCGATCGGCGGAAGTTTGGATGTACGGGATTCAGTTTATACCCGATGGCACTTTATATAGCCAGGAGTTCAAACTATTGGACTTGCTACTATCGCAGAATTTCACCTCCGATTTCATGTATTTGAAAATCAGTCGTTGATGATCATACGGGACTCAATTGCAGTGAAATTTCTTGTAGGGTTCGTACTTTCTCATATCTTATGATTAGAAGCATTTGAGATTTGTCTTATCAACGCAGAGACACAAACGAAGGTAAACGTTGATCGCTAGGGTAGTGATTGACCCTCCCAATAGCTTGGTATCTCGTATAATCTTGTCCTAATAGCTTGTATCCACAGTGAGTATGATATGAGAGTTTCCAATGTAAGACCTATAATCCTGTTGATATTTCGTGGGAATATATGCTAAATCCTTGTAGGATCCTAAAAGATCCCGTGGGACCTTAACTGAAGTTGGTTTTGGGGTCAAGTTTAAACCCAAACTTTGAATAAGGTTACGGTTGATTGGTGCGGCATCGAAATGTCCTTAAAATTGAGCTGCACTATTGTGATGCGCCCAAAATCAATGTGCACTATTGTGTTGCGCGCAAAATCAATGTGCACTATTTAGATGTGCATAAAATCAATGTGCGCTATTGAAATGTGCATAATATGGATGTGCACTTCTGAGATGTGCCAAAAATCGAGGTGCACTATTGAGATGTGCCTAATATTGATGTGCACTATTGAGATGTGCCTAATATTGATATGCACTATTGAGATGTGCCTAAAATCGATGTGCACTATTGAGATGTGTCTAATATTGATGTGCACTATCGAGATGTGCCTAATATTGATATGCACTATTGAGATGTGCCTAATATTGATGTGCACTATTGAGATGTGCTTAATATTGATGTGCACTATTGAGATGTGCCTAAAATCGATGTACACTATTGAGGTGGTCTAAAAATCGATGTGGGCTATTGAGATGTGCCAAAAAGCGAAATGCACTATTGAGATATGCCTAATATTGATGTGCACTATTGAGATGTGCTTAATATTGATGTGCACTATTGAGATGTGTTTAATATTGATGTGCACTATTGAGATGTACTTAATATTGATATGCACTATTGAGATGTGCCTAATATTGATGTGCACTATTGAGATGTGCCTAATATTGATGTGCACTATTGAGATGTGCCTAATATTGATATGCACTATTGAGATGTGCCTAAAATCGATGTGCACTATTGAGATGTGTCTAATATTGATGTGCACTATCGAGATGTGCCTAAAATCGATGTACACTATTGAGGTGGTCTAAAAATCGATGTGGGCTATTGAGATGTGCCAAAAAGCGAAATGCACTATTGAGATATGCCTAATATTGATGTGCACTATTGAGATGTGCTTAATATTGATGTGCACTATTGAGATGTGTTTAATATTGATGTGCACTATTGAGATGTGCCTAAAATCGATGTGCACTATTGAGATGTGTCTAATATTGATGTGCACTATCGAGATGTGCCTAATATTGATATGCACTATTGAGATGTGCCTAATATTGATGTGCACTATTGAGATGTGCTTAATATTGATGTGCACTATTGAGATGTGCCTAAAATCGATGTACACTATTGAGGTGGGCTAAAAATCGATGTGGGGTATTGAGATGTGCCAAAAAGCGAAATGCACTATTGAGATATGCCTAATATTGATGTGCACTATTGAGATGTGCTTAATATTGATGTGCACTATTGAGATGTGTTTAATATTGATGTGCACTATTGAGATATACTTAATATTGATATGCACTATTGAGATGTGCCTAAAATCGATGTGCACTATTCAGGTGGGCTAAAAATCGACGTGCACTATTGAGATGTGCCTAATATTGATGTGCACTATTGAGATGTGCTTAATATTGATGTGCACTATTGAGATGTGCCTAATATTGATGTGCATTATTGAGATGTGCTTAATATTGATGTGCACTATTGAGATGTGCCTAATATTGATATGCACTATTGAGATGTGCCTAAAATCGATGTGCACTATTGAGATGTGTCTAATATTGATGTGCACTATTGAGATGTGCTTAATATTGATGTGCACTATTGAGATGTGCCTAAAATCGATGTACACTATTGAGGTGGGCTAAAAATCGATGTGGGCTATTGAGATGTGCCAAAAAGCGAAATGCACTATTGAGATATGCCTAATATTGATGTGCACTATTGAGATGTGCTTAATATTGATGTGCACTATTGAGATGTGTTTAATATTGATGTGCACTATTGAGATGTACTTAATATTGATATGCACTATTGAGATGTGCCTAATATTGATGTGCACTATTGAGATGTGCCTAAAATCGATGTGCACTATTGAGGTGGGCTAAAAATCGACGTGCACTATTGAGATGTGTTTAATATTGATGTGCACTATTGAGATGTACTTAATATTGATATGCACTATTGAGATGTGTCTAATATTGATATGCACTATTGAGATGTGCTTAATATTGATGTACACTATTGAGATGTGCCTAATATTGATGTGTACTATTGAGATGTGCCAAAAATCGAAGTGCACTATTGAGATGTACCTAATATCAATGTGCGAAAAGAATATTCTTTTGATCGAATGAAATATGTAATTGATCGAAGCAACAGCTGATCAATCCAAACATTACTCGATTACCATTGCTAAATATTTTCTTCAATTGACAAAATATTCTTTTCGCTGCCCGCAAGCGCACATTTTGTTGGTTTTAACAATTTTTTTCTCAGTGTCCACTATTGAGATGGGCCAAAAATCGACGTGCACTTTGGAGATGTGCCAAAAATTCACATACCCAAGGCTCGCCTAATTCGGCGACGAGACTGTCCCAATCTTTCATTGCCATTTCACTGTCATGTCTCTGTTGTCTCAAGTCAGGGAAACATGTGATTGCCAAAATTCTCGTGTGGTCCTTAGTTGTGGCAAAAACCATACATAGTAATGCAAATATCTTCTATTAAAAGGTTTTGACATGGGTCTTCCAACCTTTGCCCAACACTTGATAGTAGATTTGTCCTTACATATTGTATACGATGTATGTAGTTACGCACCCGTAATTACATCCACTCGGCTTTTCGTATGTGTTATTTGCGGCGTGGACTCTAGCGAGGATGTCTACACTCAGACCACCAATAAGAAACACTGTCTGAAAAAGGGTCCACACCCAGGACCGAAACGTTACAATTGGGGGAAAATAGTACATTACGTTACAAGGGAGGGAAGTGCAACTTTTCACCGAGAGTGAAGTTAGAGAAATTCACACGAGGTGAAAAGTCGCACCCCTCCCATGAAACGTACCATACTTTTCTCCCGATTTCGCTAAAAAAAGACCCACATTTCGTGTGTGCAACAAGGACGGAAAATAAGCTCATTTTTAATAAATGACGACACGCATGCGTAGTACGATGATTACCTCCCTCGGGAGGTAATGAAAGCGGACTGCGCATGTGTACGTCATTCGTAACAAATGCACGGAAAAAAAGACTTGGTTGGAACAACCAAGTTCCTTGGTTATATATGCGCCAGACAATTAATTGGTTAGACTAACCAAGTAATTTGTTAGGCTATCAATTTCTTGGTTGGACTAACCAATTCTTTTTTTCCGTGTGAGCGATTTGCCGCCCGCGTTGCGGACACGAAATGGGGTTATTTTAGCGAAGTCGGGAGAAAAATTGTTTAATTTGTTCCTCTCGCTCATGCTGAAAACTGGGAGTTGGTCGACTGTAGCCGCTAACACACATACATCTTGTAAAACTCTCGACCGCCTATCTATAAACTATTATTTCATTGCCATTATCATAGGCAACCCAAGATTTTCCGAGTTATGTATATTCCACGAAAGAAGCCCATGCTACTGCCTTAATCCAACGATGGTTTCAGGAGTCTGGGCCATCCTTTGCGTCCAAGGGGAGATCAGAGAGGCAAAATCTCCCCGGACGAGAGCAACAGTTGGATGTCTTCTTTCAGTTGCTGATGCAAGAGGTCGCGTCCATTTACCCTATCCAAGAATTGCCCTTGCTCGCACAGCGGATTCTCCTCTCGTTAGTTGCCTCGCATATCCATTATCCGTGAGCACGCTCGAACCATGGACCGTACTCAGCTTTCTCATCGTTCTCTATTCCGCGAACCGTGCGCCTTCCAAGAGCTATTGCTCCACCGTTCAAGCTCTATGGCTCAACCTATTCACCATTTCACCCTCTATGTAGCGCTTGACGAGCTATGTACACTCTACGTCCGACAGAGACTTGCAGTTCAACGAAGGTTCATACTCGATCGTAGCTCGTGTCGGCCAAATTCATTGTACGGTCAAGTTGATCACCTGCAAGAACTGTGTGTCAGAGACTGCAGTAAATCGATCACCTTCGCCGTTACCTCACCCGAAGTCACATATATCTTTCGCAGGACCATCTGAAGCAAATGGCTGTAGCTGCAGGTGATGCTTATGATTCCAATTTATATGCCCATATGGATAGAACGCTACTGATGAGTAATACTATCGAAACATGTCTCATTGTGATGTATCCATCGTATGGAAAAACCAGTCTACATTTTTTTTTCTTTAAAATATCGAATTTTGGCCTTTTATATCGTTGTCAATTAGCATATTCTACCGCAGAAAATACTGGTTACAAGCCTTTTTACCATGATTTTTAAAAAAGTGACTTTTTTTCGTTTCTGATTCCAGAATTCATAGATCCGACTTCAGGTTGGAAAATCCAACCTACATTTTTTTCTTCAAAATATAGAATGTTGGCCTTCACTGTCGTTCTCAAGTTGTATATTCTACCTCAGAAAATACCGGTTACAAGTCTTTTTACCATGATTTAAAAAAAAGTAACTTTTTTCCGGTTCTGATTCCACACTTCATAGATCCGACTTCAGGTTGGAAAATCCAACTTAAATTTTTTTCTTCAAAATATAGAATTTTGGCCTTCGCTGTCGTTCTTAAGTTGTATATTCTGCCTCAGAAAATACCGGTTACAAGTCTTTTTACCATGATTTTAAAAAAAAGTTACTTTTTTTCATTTCTGATTCCAGAATTCACAGATCCGACTTTTGGTCGGAAAACCCAACATAAATTCTTTTATCTTCAAAACATAGAATTTTGGCCTTCACTGTCATTCTCAAGTCGCATATTCTTCCTCAGAAAATATCGGCTACAAGCCTTTTTAGCAGGATTAAAAAAAAGTGACTTTTTTGCGTTTCTGATTGCAGAATTCACAGATCCGACTTCGGGTCGGAAAATCCGACTTATATTTTTTATTCTTCAAGATATCTAATTTTGACCTTCACTATCGTTCTCAAGTCGTACACGCAAAAAAAGGCTTGGTTAGAACAACCAAGATGCTTGGTTATATATGCGCCAGACAATTAATTGGTTAGACCAACCAAGTAATTTGTTAGACTACCAATTTCTTGGTTGGTCTAACCAAGTCACTTGATTAGGCTACCAATTTCTTGGTTGGTCTAACCAAGTCACTTGATTAGTCCAACTAAGAAATTGGTAGCCTAACAAATTACTTGGTTGGTCTAACCAAGTCACTTGATTAGTCCAACTAAGAAATTGGTAGCCTAACAAATTACTTGGTTGGTCTAACCAAGTCACTTGATTAGTCCAACTAAGAAATTGGTAGCCTAACAAATTACTTGGTTGGTCTAACCAAGTCACTTGATTAGTCCAACTAAGAAATTGGTAGCCTAACAAATTACTTGGTTGGCCTAACCAATTAATTGTCTGGCGCATATATAACCAAGGCACTTGGTTGTTCCAACCAAGCCTTTTTTTCCGTGCATATTCTACCTCAGAAAATACCGTTTACAAGAACTATTATTAAAAATGAATAAATAATATAGGAAAATAATATTTATTACTATTTTGTATTTATTTATATTATTGCATATTTGTATTTCACCTCGTATATAGTCATTACGCCTGTTACAGGCTCGCCCTGGGTCAGTAGCCGATCAGTACTTGCGACCTTATTACTCCAAAGAAATGATTATACTCGAATATACCCAAAGCTAGGGAAAAAAATTGGGTGGGTTATTTTTAGGGTGACTGAACTCCGGTGGAACGCCACATATACTTGGAGATACATCGTATCCGAATATATTTATTTCCAGCGAAATTACGACTCCCGGATTTGAACTTTCGACCTACCGATAGCTATGGTTTAGAGCCAAGCACGCTAGCCAATGCATCGCAGAACCGATTCTGTTTACTACTGATAATAATTGAAAATACAAAATTCAGTACAAATACAAATAAATAGCTGCATAAAAACAAATATGTCATTCAACAAAGCCGTTTTTTCGAATACGAAATTATAAATTAATAATTCCCAATACGACTACTGGGTTTGTGTGTACAACTTTTTTTTTTTTTTTGTTAATCCTTTATTTATAGTCGCAACAACAACATGGTTTTTAGCGACTATGCGATGGAAATGGTGTTAAATTACATACTTTTGTGTTGGTACGCTAAGAAAAGTTGTTAAATCAGTTCATATATATATCAATCATTTTACAAAATCGTAGTATTTTCTTGATGTTGATTTCATTTGCGAAGCACTCTTTCACCGAATTTGGTAGTCGTAGAGATGTTCGAGTGGCTCGGTGTCGTTGGCATTCCATCAAAAGGTGTTGGATCGTCATTAGTTTTTCGCATGGCTGGCAGATGGTTTGCGGGGTTCTCTCAAAGAGATGTCGGTGGTTCAGGTTTGTGTGCCCGTTTCGAAGGCTTGTGGAAACTGCCTGGTCCTTGCGGGTCGAGAAGTCGGGCGCTCGTTCGAATGTGGATTCTCTGATAGCGTGTAGTTTCGTGCGGTGTTCGTTGGCCCATGTGTGGTTCCAATTGGCGCGCAATGCTTTAAATATCGTCTTTTTGCGTTCACGGCTCGAGACTTCAATAACGTTTAAAGTAAACGGCCCAGTTTGTGACGATGTAAGGCAACCCTCTACTTTGCCTATGTAAAACCATAGGGTAAACGAGGAGCTAACGAGTGTCGCAGTTTGTGACGCCATCATTTACAAATTACTATTGGCTGTTTTTTGTGGAATGGTGGGGGAAGCCGCCTATGCTAAAGTAGCGCGTCAGGAACCGGAGCGTCAGAAACAGGGCCGTTTACCTTATATTGTTGGTTCCTTGGGTTGTGGCTTTTTTTGCAGCTGCGTCAGACTTTTCATTACTCTCGATCCCTTGATGTGTGTACAACTAATTGGTTATATTATGTATAATATTGAACAATCTATATTGTCCTGGCTAGCTAAAACCCTATAGAATGTTCAATATTATACATAATATAACCAAATCTTAATTAACGAAACCATTAATTTAATGTTTTGTTTTTGATGGAATATTAGCCTATTTAGAGTCTATTCAACAATAGTACATTACGATACGAGAACGGAAAAACTTTTTCTCACCTCCGGGCCGAAAGCGACAACTTTCTCGGTTTTCGGCTCCGTCGATGAGAAAAATCGTATACACTCCTCGGGCAGTAAATAAGAAAGCCTCAGATCACATGTTTATCGACCTCGGCTTCGCCTCGGCCGACAATTACATGTGATCTGAGACATTTCTTACTTTACTGCCCTAGGTGTGTAATATACTATTTCTGACGAGTGTGAGTTTGCAGCACGAGCCGAAGGTGAGTGTTGCAATCACACGAGTTCAGAAAACGTTTTTCGCATGAGTATCGTACAAAATTTTATTTCACAAGGTGTGTAAATGAGGTTTGACGCACGCGAAGCGTTTTTACACACTGAGTGAAATAAAGTATTTTTCAGTACACTATCGGCCAAAATTTTTTAAAGTAGTATACCCCAAGTAAAAAAGATTATATATAAAAAATATAATAAATATAAAAGTATATAAAAAATATGTAGCCATTTCCACACCGAGAAAAAGTTTAATTGATTCACGGAAATCTTTGCCAATTAAATGAAATACTTGAATTTCAATACTATCTTTTCTTTGAATGATTTCAAACTCACTGAAAAGTAGTGACATTGATTGGAAGAAACATTTCTTTAAACCAATGAACCTTTTTCATTGATTTCAAAGATGTCGTCTCTGATTCAATGAAATCTTTTTCTTACCACCTCAAAATTTCGAAACCTATTTTTTCCTGAAGTACGCGGCAGATAAAGCTCAAATTTTGTGAGTATGTAAGAAAGTACGGCAGAAATAGGCTAAGCTTCTGGCTCCTCGAAACTCGAAGCCGTTCGTTCGGGAGAACCGGAAAACAAAAAAGTGAGGTTAGGTGCGAGAGAGAGATCAATGAAAACATCTCTTTAAAACAATGAAACTGTTTCTTTATTATATGCTCACTGAGTAAATCTTTATTTACAGGCAATGAAATGTTCTCTTTGAAATTCAAATGCACTATTTCATTGAAATCAAAGAAATATTTCGTTGAAATCAATGAAAAAAAATCAATCCACCCATTTCTTTGGCGTCAATAAAATCTTTTCTCTCGGTGCATATATCGAACGATATATTATTTTTGTACTTGGAATAAGTCGGACTATATATAAATTTTTTAGCGTGGACCGAAATCTCTTCTCCTTTTCACATATATCTTTCACAGAACCTCTGAAGCAAATGGCAGTAGCTGCTGCTGCGACGGATGATTCCAACTTGTACAGCGATATCGATAGAATGTCCCTGATGAGTAATACCAGAGAGATTACTATCAGTGACAGCAGCAGCATACGCCACAAAATTCTACCGGAAAGTATAGTAAAAAAAAAGAAAAAAATGTATAGGTACGCGATGGAATATCGACCAAAGTCCTCGCGAGCGTTGTTTTCTCTCTCAATTCCTGTTCTGTGGAGCTCCCTACGTTTCAACCCACCCGAGCCGCCGCTTTCAATCTACGCGCAACTGGCGAATTTCTCGCCTGAGCGAGTCTAGCACTTTCAACATTCGCGCGCCTCATCCATCGCAAAGCCACATGTAGCACTCGTGGTTTCTCGCTCACTCACCAAAAACTCAGCAACATCAACCATTCCCCAATGTTTATTTGATTTCACGCCACTTTTCACCGCCAGTTCGACGTTCCACGTCTATCGCCTCTTTGCACACGCGTATTCGAAAATCTTTTTCCACTCGTTGCGTATTTACATACTCGTGAGTCGAAAACTTTGACATGAAAGTGCATGATTCAGTCGCTAGCTTCACATTGCTAGGATTATCTGAATCAGAGGGAATAGTGGAACAGTACATCCAGAGAAATTTCTAGTAGAAACCGAACTAGATTTTTGGTGTTTATTTTAGTTAATCAAATTTTTTTATTTGTATTCCGGCCTAATAGGACTGTAATTATTTTAAGTAAATTTTTCATTCCTTATAGAGGATGCTCTGTTTTCATGAAAATTTTTTTTTTCGAGGTTTTCATGCCAGTATGCTTAGAAATGTCCAAAACGTCGAGAAAAGTGGTTTAGAAAAAATGTCCGTGAACTATTACTCAGTAACCGTTCGAGTGATATGGCTCAAATTTGGCACGCAAGTGGAGTAGTTGTCCCGCTTGGAATGTTGAGATTTTTGAAAAAAAAAATCAGCCATTTTGATTTTATGGTACTTTTAATTTTTTGAAAAAGGGCGTGGTCGCTCTAACTTTCGTAAAAATTAGACGTTTTTGCTAAATAGTTGTTTATAAATAAATATACGTTCAATGTTGTTTGGCATTGCATTTGGGCGAAATCGGTAAAGCGATTCAGATTTTATAGATGTTTGAATTTTTCGAAAAAAATCATTTTTTTAATAAATCACGTCGAATTTCACCAATTTAACCGAAATGTTTTACAGACGAAAAGGAACATGCAGCTATGCCACGTACCAAATTTGACGATGATCGGTAAAGTGGTTCAGATTTTACGACATTTTGAAATTTACAAAAAAAAAAAACGATTTTCGCTCTAGCATCAGCAAAAGTTGATAATGCGAGACAAAAGTTTGTACTCAATGGAAATAAGAATGCAAAGTAAAACTTTACACATTGCTTCATATATAATTTTTATTTTTTAAAATTTATAATGACCGCTTGTCCCAAAATAGAATTGCTCATAACTCTCGAACGGCATGACGAATCGAGATGAAAATTTACACAAAAGAGGAGGATAAACTCCGTTTTCGTTAGTTCGGTTAAGGTAGTCTTTGCGCATTAAGCTGAGGTCAAATAATTTTATTTCAGTTGAGTAATTAACATGAAATAAATATGTTTTTGACACAAATGAATTTTTTTTTATCATGCTCGGTATTAATTACAGGATTATCTTTTACAATGAGTCATTATGCAATAATATTAATAATATCGTTTTATTGATATTGGACAAAGGTAATTGTCCACAGACAAATGTTATCAAATAAACGTTGATTTCAATAAATTAATCTATTTCGGATGTATGTAATGCAATAATTAAAGCAAGTCGATATATACTGGATTGAAAGAAAATTTTAGTTAATGCAAATAAAGACGATTTAAATGTATAAATTGAGTCACCCTAATCAGACTTTTTTCTGAGTGTAGCTTTGGCACTAAGGTCATCAAAAATATCGCCTAATCTCGATTTGTTCATTAAAAAAACGTCATTTTTATATCACGATCTTAAAATCAATGACTAAAACATATAAAGAGACTCTTTTTTCAAAATATTCAAATATGCATTAAATCGGAAATTGTGTATTCTCGTGTAATTTGTTAAAAATTTGAACAATCAAAGATGTTGTGTACCAATTTTTAACTCGATAGTTAAAACCATTCTTCAATTACAGGGAATTTAATTTTTTCAGACGACTTTTCTCAATGTTTTGGAAAATTCTAAGTGTCCTCACATAAAAATCTCGAAAAAAAACACTTTTCATGAAAACAAAACTTCCTCTATAAGAAAGCAAAAAAAATCAGAATAAACTGTTCTTAAATTGAATTGTTAATTTAATGTATGAAACACATTAATTCTTTTTAAGCCATCTATAAATATATACTCAAAGTCTCCAACATGAAAATCTCGAAAAAAAAACATTTTTCATAAAAACAAAACTTCCTCTATGAGAAAGCAAAAAATTAACTATTAAATAACTAAAAAAATAAACTGCTCTTGAATAAAATAATTAATTGGACGAATGAATCACATTAAACCCTTTTAAACCAGCTATTTTAATAGCTTCATGTTTCCATACAATTGCGGTAAATATCAAAATCTCCAACATGAAAATCTCGAAAAAAAACATTTTTCATAAAACCAAAACTTCCTCTATGAGAAAGCAAAATATTAACTGTTAAATAACTAAAAAATAAACTGTTCTTGAATAGAATAATTAATTGGACGTATGAAACACGTTAAACCCTTTTAAACCAACTATTTTAATAGCTTCATGTTTCCATACAATTGCGATAAATATCAAAGTCTCCAACATGACAATCTCGAAAAAAAAAACATTTTTCACAAAAACAAAACTTCCTCTATGAGAAAGCAAAAAATTAACTGTTAAATAACTAAAAAATAAACTGTTCTTCAATAGAATAATTAATTGGACGAATGAATCACGTTAAACCCTTTTAAACCAGCTATTTTAATAGCTTCATGTCTCCATACAATTGCGATAAATATCAAAATCTCCAACATGAAAATCTCGAAAAAAAAACATTTTTCATAAAAACAAAACTTCCTCTATCAGAAAGCAAAAAATTAACTGTTAAATAACTAAAAAATAAACTGTTCTTGAATAAAATAATTAATTGGACGTATGAAACACGTTAAACCCTTTTAAACCAGCTACTTTAATAGCTTCATGTTTCCATACAATTGCGATAAATATCAAAATCTCTAACATGAAAATCTCGAAAAAAAAAAAAAAAAATTTTCATAAAAACAAAACTTCCTCTATGAGAAAGCAAAAAATTAACTGTTAAATAACTAAAAAATAAACTGTTCTTGAATAGAATAATTAATTGGACGTATGAAACACGTTAAACCCTTTCAAACCAGCTATTTTAATAGCTTCATGTTTCCATACAATTGCGATAAATATCAAAGTCTCCAACATGAAAATCTCGAAAAAAAAACATTTTTCATAAAAACAAAACTTCCTCTATAAGAAAGCAAAAAATTAACTGTTAAATAACTAAAAAATAAACTGCTCTTGAATAAAATAATTAATTGGACGTATGAAACACGTTAAACCCTTTTAAACCAGCTATTTTAATAGCTTCATGTTTCCATACAATTGCGATAAATATCAAAATCTCCATCATGAAAATCTCGAAAAAAAAAATTTTTTTATAAAAACAAAACTTCCTCTATCGGAAAGCAAAAAATTTCAGAATAAACTGTTCTTAAATAGAATTATTAATTGGACGTAAGAAACATATTAATCCTTTTTGAACCAGTTATTTTAATAGCTTCATGTTTCCATACAATTGCGATAAATATCAAAATCTCCAACATGAAAATCTCGAAAAAAAACCATTTTTCATAAAACCAAAACTTCCTCTATGAGAAAGCAAAAAATAAACTGTTAAATAACTAAAAAATAAACTGTTCTTGAATAGAATAATTAATTGGATATATGAAACACGTTAAACCCTTTTAAACCAGCTATTTAAATAGCTTCATGTTTCCATACAATTGCGATAAATGCTCTATATAACACCTATGTATTATTCTGAACGTCGTATGTGCACATATTAGCGGAATTAGGAGCGAAATATATAATACAATAGAGACGAACACGAAGCTTGTTTGCATTATGCCGACTAATCCTGCGCGTGATTCTGCTCCGCATGTTCACGATGAGCCAAGCATGAGTTGCTGCCACAAGTTGTGACACACTCTCTCTCTCTCTCTCTCTTTCTCTCTCTGAATAATGCGGACCTCGCTCTTGTATATATGTGTAGACTCTCGACACATTACCAAGAACGGTGCATCACACCTTTTACCAGGCTCAGAGCGAAAGCGCCCATTGAGTTTGTAAGCTTCACGTGGATACATACCTAAATCTTGTTATCGCTTATGGCCGCGTAGTACCAGATTTTCTCTTCCAAGCACCGCTAATCTACAGCGTCGCACAAGTGCATCCGCTTATAGAGAGTGCAATATGAGCCTCATTTTGTATCCGTTAAACGACGGAATTAATTATGTACTTGGATTATTTATTGGATAATTCGTTTTCGACATGAGTGAAATATACGTGAAATCTACTAATTGTATATATATTTTTGCGAGTCACGATGCATTTATCAAATTAATTATAAATAAGGAAAGTTGTTTATTTGACTTTTACTTTTTCACCGACTGAATAGAAAGGTTTTAAACAATTAGGTTAGCAATTTTTTATTTTTAATGATCAAGATCTTGTAAAAAAATCATTTTTCTTGAAAGTTGGATTCTTTTCTGAATTATAATGGTGAAAAATGGGAGTTTGGAAAAAACATTTCGTGCGCATTTTATTTTTGTATATTCAAATAAGAAAGTATAAAATTCTCAAGATGCTTCTGAAAAACCGAAAAAAATTGGGTTACGTTTACTTTGTCGAATACTTTGTTTGAGAATACAAAATTCTGAAATAAATAAATATTTTTAAAAGTCCTTGCAGGATTTCTTTGACATTGTTTTCAAAGACTTCGTGTGCATACAACGAGTTAATTAACGACCAAATCGGAAGCTCCATACAAAGAAAAACCTCGGCAACCGCCGAGTTCTCAGTTTCAATTATCTACCACCAACACAGACAATTTTTTTCTCCAAACTATAAGAAGAAACCATTAATTAACAGTGGTGCTATAGGGATATCAGAAAAAAAAACGACGTACGGTAAATTTTTATTCTGAGAGAAAAAAAAAGATACTGGTAACGATAAATTTATAGTGAAATACAACCTCAACCATTTTTAAAAAGTTATCTGTATCAATTATTTATAGTCAATGCAATAGTTAATAAATAAAATTTAGTGCTAGATGCGAGGTAATATTCATAAAAAAAACATCATCACAAACATAGAATTCTTTGAGAAATTATTCAACAATTTTGAAATGGACATTCCAACAAAAATAATAAAGTTGCATTAACTATAAGAAAATAGCTAAGGTTGTATTTAGCTTATATTCACTGTTAACATAACTACAAAGTTATGTTAACAGTGAACATAACTACAAAGTTATGTTAAGCCAACTATAATTACAGTAACCATAACGAACTAACATAGTTGGTGTAACCATCAAATCAGATAAAATAACTATTCAAATTTTAGTATGCAGGGAAAAAAAATTAGTTGCCATAACCAAGAAATGAGTTTACACAACCAATCGAATATTCTATTTCCCTAGCAACTCAAATGGTAATACCAACGATTCAAATGATATTACCGACGATTCGAATGGTAGTGCCAACTATTCGAGTGGTAGTCCTAACAATTGGACTAGTTAACCTAACTAATCCAATCGATTGGGTTAGTTAACCTAACTAATCCAATCGATTGAGTTAGTTAACCTAACTAATCCAATCGAGAACTAATCGTGAATAGTTGAGGTTACTATTCGATATGGTTGAGGCAAATAATGTTTTAGACATTGTGTACAGCAAATCGAAAACGTAGTTGCTACAACCAAACTTTTTTTCCGTGTAGTCTAAAGATCCAGTTATGGCTTAATAGTTGCCTGAACTACCACGATTTCTCTCAGTGTAACAAATAGACACTTCACCATTGTTCAAATTTTTAACGTAACAAACCGACCACAATACTTTTTACCTTTGAAAAAAAATTGAGGTTTAAACTTCGAAATTGTTTTCAAAGACTCAGTGCGCACACAGTCAGTTAATTAGTGCAAAAATCTCAAGCTCCATTGAAAAGAAAAACCTCGGCGAGCGTTGGGTTCTCAGATCCAATTGTCTACCATCAACAAAAGTATCAACTTTTTGCTGGAAAAAAAAGAAAAAGAAGCTATTCTTAGCTAGCTATAGGGTTATCAGGAAAGCTTTTTCGCCAGCGATCCTAACAGGATTAATAAAGTAACTCTCTACAAAGAGTTACTTTATTAATCCTGAGAGAGAGAGAAGATAAAGAAAATGAAGCGAAAACTTTGAACAACCGTTTTTCTTGGTCGTTGCAACGAATGTTTAGATTGGTGGAGGGCGTCAGGCTCACAGGGAAGGTCAGTGTCCGACCTCAGTGAATGGCTGTGAGGCCGACGGCCGCGGTAACGTCTCCTCGTTCTCACTCCCTTCTTTCCTTCGATTCACGCCTGAAGGGATTGTGGTGGTGGTGATGGTCGCACGTCGTTGCTCCCAATAATACAGAGCGACGACGAGACTACATACATGGGTGGTGGTGAAAATGATCTAAATAGCGAATGGCTAAAATAGCGAATTTCAAAATAATGAACGTCTGAATCTAGAATAGCCATTGTTATGGATTTTGGTATTTTCCATGAACGCAACGAAGTTAAATTGATTTTCCTTCATTTTTGAGCGGAATGTGCCGCCTCAGGGATTGGAGGAGTGATCTGGTGATTTTATATTTTATTCAAATACATACATACAGACACTGAGAGAAAATTATGGTATTAGTAACTATAAAGTGACAACTATTCATTTATGGGTGGTACAACAATTTTTTTATAGTTGACATAACTATCAAATAGTTACCATAACTATTTTCGTAGTTATCGTAACTATAAAAATAGTTGCATGTAATAAAAATAAATAGTTGTCACTTTATAGTTGACTGTACTATTACGATTTCTCTGAGTGTACATGGGTGGTGGTCAAAATTATCAAAATAGCGAATGGCTAAAATAGCGAATTTCAAAATAATGAACGTCTGAATCTAAAATAGCCATTGTTATGGATTTTGGTATTTCCCATGAACGCAACCAAGCTAAATTGATTTTTCTCCATTTTTGCGCGGAATGTGCCGCGTCAGGGATTGGAGGAGTGATCTGGTGATTTTTATATTTTATTCAAATACATACATACATGGGCGGTGGTCAAAATTATCAAAATAGCGAATGGCTAAAATAGCGAATTTCAAAATAATGAACGTCTGAATCTAGAATAGCCATTGTTATGAATTTTGGTATTTCTCATGAACGCAACGAAGCTAAATTGATTTTTCTCCATCTTTGCGCGGAATGTGCCGCCTCAGGGATTGGAGGAGTGATCTGGTGATTTTATATTTTATTCAAATACATACATGCATGGGTGGTGATCAAAATGATCAAAATAGCGAATTTCAAAATTATCAATGTTTCAATCTAGAATAGCCATTGTTATGGATTTTGGTATTTCCCATGAACGCAACGAAGTTAAATTGATTCTCCTCCATTTTTGCGCGGAATGTGCCGCCTCAGGGATTGGAGGAGTGATCTGGTGATTTTATATTTTATTCAAATACATACATACATGGGTGGTGGTCAAAGTTATCAAAATAGCGAATGGCTAAAATAGCGAATTTCAAAATAATGAACGTCTGAATCTAGAATGGCCATTGTTATGGATTTTGGTATTTCCCATGAACGCAACGAAGCTAAATTGATTTTTCTCCATCTTTGCGCGAAATGTGCCGCCTCAGGGATTGGAGGAGTAATCTGGTGATTTTATATTTTATTTAAATACATACATACATAGGTGATGGTCAAAATGATCAAAATAGCGAATGGCCAAAATAGCGCATTTGAAAATAATGAACATCTGAATCTAGAATAGCCATTGTTATGGATTTTGGTATTTCTCATGAACGCAACGAAGCTAAATTGATTTTCCTTCATTTTTGCGCGGAATGTGCCGCCTCAGGGATTGGAGGAGTAATCTGGTGATTTTATATGTTATTCAAATACATACATACATGGCTGGTGGTCAAAATGATCAAAATAGCGAATGGCTAAAATAGCGAATTTCAAAATAATGAACGTCTGAATCTAGAATAGCCATTGTTATGGATTTTGGTATTTCTCATGAACGCAACAAAGCTAAATTGATTTTTCTCCATCTTTGCGCGGAATGTGCCGCCTCAGGGATTGGAGGAGTAATCTGGTGATTTTATATGTTATTCAAATACATACATGGCTGGTGGTCAAAATGATCAAAATAGCGAATGGCTAAAATAGCGAATTTCAAAATAATGAACGTCTGAATCTAGAATAGCCATTGTTATGGATTTTGGTATTTCTCATGAACGCAACGAAGTTAAATTGATTTTTCTCCATCTTTGCGCGGAATGTGCCGCCTCAGGGATTGGAAGAATGATCTGGTGATTTTATATTTTATTCAAATACATACATACATGGGTGATGGTCAAAATGATCAAAATAGCGAATAGCCATTCGCTATTATAAATATATGTATAAAAATGAATAGTTGTCACTTTATAGTTGACTGTACTATTACGATTTCTCTGAGTGTACAAGGGTGGTGGTCAAAATTATCAAAATAGCGAATGGCTAAAATAGCGAATTTCAAAATAATGAACGTCTAAATCTAGAATAGCCATTGTTATGGATTTTGGTATTTCCCATGAACGCAACGAAGCTAAATTGATTTTCCTCCATTTTTGCGCGGAATGTGCCGCCTCAGGGATTGGAGGAGTAATCTGGTGATTTTATATTTTATTTAAATACATACATACATACATAGGTGGAGATAAAAATGATCAAAATAGCGAATGGCTAAAATAGCGAATTTCAAAATAATGAACGTCTGAATCTAGAATAGCCATTGTTATGAATTTTGGTATTTCTCATGAACGCAACGAAGCTAAATTGATTTTCCTTCATTTTTGCGCGGAATGTACCGCCTTAGGGATTGGAGGAATGATCTGGTGATTTTATATTTTATTCAAATACATACATACATGAGTGGTGGTCAAAGTTATCAAAATAGCGAATGGCTAAAATAGCGAATTTCAAAATAATGAACGTCTGAATCTAGAATAGCCATTGTTATGAATTTTGGTATTTCCTATGACCGCAAGGAAGCTAAATTGATTTTCCTCCATTTTTGCGCAGAATGTGCCACCTCATTGGATGAGTGATCTGGTGATTTTATATTTTATTTAAATAAATAAATTCTTCAACAACATTGCAATTTAAACACACAACAACAATATATTTTTTATTGACTGGTTAAAACACAAATTATTATTTTTTTTTGTATTACCAAAATTAAAAGATTCTGCGACTATAAATTTTGAGGGCCGACTGTCGGGTTCGGCCCCCGGAGTAGAACTGAATATGAGAAATTAAAAGTTGTGCTGAAAGCACAGCCCAATAATACAAAAAAGGAAACGATTTATTTAATCTTATTGCTATTTATTTTTATTGAATGAAACAACAATAATCATTTTTCAAAATTATTGTTTGTAATTATTTATTTGCTAGTTAATTTTTGAATAATCAAAAATCTGCCCGGACGTCACACTATCATCATTAAATTTGCTATTTAAGCCATTTGCTATTTTGATTGCATTTTAATAGGATATCTCGAGCCACCAACTTTTTAGAATAGAATCAATGTCAAAATAGCAAATGGCTGAAATTAGCGAATTTAAATATAATGAACGTCTAAATCTAGAATGTCCATTACTATAAAATACTATATTATAGCCATTCGCTATTTTGATCACTCGCTATCTCGATATAAGATTAATATACAAAAAAAAATGAAACTTGAATATACGTGTTGCAAAATGACTTAAGTATTTTTTTTTATTGGTTTCTTCCGTATGTATACCTTCTTCAGGCTTTTACGTTTCCCCTCTCCCCTTTTCCCCGTTCCTTCATAGAGACCCCTCTAGAGTGTTGTCCGCAGCCACTCATCCTAATGCACTACTGTATCGCATTTGCACGAGGGCGGCAATACGTCGTTTCTACAGAATCCGATTCTACACATCACCGACTCAACACCACCGACTCTACACAACGGCAATTCGACACATGCCTCGATTCAACACAACAGCAACTGTAAACATCACCAACTCGACACGTCACCAACTCGACACATGCCTCAATTCGACACAACCCCAATTGTACACAGCCCCGATTCTACACAGTCACAACTGTCACGAGCCAAATGCACAACGGCAACACTCTACACAGTCCCGATTCTACACAGGCGCAAATGTCACGAGCTAAATTCACAACGGCAATACTCGACACAGCCCCGATTCTACACAGGCACAACTGTCACGTGCTGAATTCACAAAAGTCCCGATTCAACACATCACCGATTCTACACCGTCACCAACTCACATCCAATCATAGTGCGCCGATGAGTTGGAATGCTTGAACGACATACGCTGATTGGATGTGAGTTGGTGACGGTGTAGAATCGGTGATGTGTTGAATCGGGACTTTGGTGAATTTAGCTCGTGACAGATGTGCCTGTGTAGAATCGGGGCTGTGTAGAGTATTGCCGTTGTGAATTTAGCTCGTGAAATTTGTGCCTGTGTAGAATCGGGGCTGTGTAGAGTATTGTCGTTGTGCATTTGGCTCGTGACAATTGTGACTGTGTAGAATCGGGGCTGTGTAGAATTGGGGTTGTGTCGAATTGAGGCATGTGTCGAGTTGGCGATGTGTCGAGTTGGTGATGTGTATAGTTGCTGTTGTGTTGAATCGAGGCATGTGTCGAATTGCCGTTGTGTAGAGTTGGTGGTGTTGAGTCGGTGATGTGTAGAGTCGGGTTCTGTAGAAACGACGTATTGCCACGAGGGCACAGGGAAACTGCGGAAAACCTGGCCGATACAGTCGGCTTTATTTTTACTGAGTTTCTATTGTATGAGAATACATTAGAAACTCAGAAAAACTGCCTTCCGCTCAGCAGTTGGCGCGCAAACCAGTGCAAGGCTAAGCGGTCACCCATCCAAGTTATGACCGCAAATAATGCTGCTTAACTCTGGGGACCGCCGAAGCCACACACCGACCGCGCGTCCACTGCTGTCGGTCAAATGACTTAAGTAATTTACTTATAAATTAGCTTACATTAAAAACCCGACTTAATATGCCATAATATTTAGTATACTCTGCACTAAATATACACAATTATAATTTGTAGGTAAATAAACTTATCTAAACTAAAGTTAATAAAAACTTACTACACATGGAGTACCTTAAATATTTCCATCAGTGTACATACACACATACCTTCATAACTATACGTAGACAGTCTTTCGAGTAGTTCGCACCACAAGTATAAACAACTATATAGCTACTAAAGTAAGAGTTTGTTTTCGGGTGTCCGAGCAAAGCTTCGAGGACTATGTTTCTTGGGTCGTTAGCCAGGGCAAAGGCAGTCCGACACATGGGAAGCAAGCCAACACATCCCTATGCTAGGCGTGCAACTTCGCCGCCTCCTCGTTTCCCTTTCATGCGAGCTGCACTATTACCGCTTTGGGATTTGAGGCAGCTGCGAGAATGATGTGGGTGTGGCAGAGGATATACATTGCCACTAGCACTGCGTGTATGTCAAATACTACCAACAGTGGCAGCAACAACAACAATAACAATAACAAAGTTGCTGCGGAGCATCGATCAGGCTAGGCTAAGGAGAGGGGAAGGTTGCCTCTCAAATGGTGTAGCCTCTGTCCAACACATAGTGTTGTGACCTGCACACAGTGTAACAGTGACGCGCGCACGAAAGCCCCGAGCCTCTCAAGCTGAAAGAGAGTCACCTCTATCCCAGGCTTCTCAGCGCTTCGCGATTCCCTCACTCTGTCATTCTCCTCTGCGTTCATCCTTTGCTTCGACGCTTTTATTTTTTTTATTTACCCTGCCACACCACGACCGGAAAATCCTCGCTGCTCTTGCTTTTCTCTTTTGCCTCCTCTTCCATTCAGGCGACTTTTCACTGTTAAAAAAATTTACTAGAAAATTAAAGTAGATAACTAAAGGAAAGGTTTTATTCACAAACTGAACACGTAAATTTCTTGTCCATCTGTATTAGTTATTTTAAGTAACAATACGGAAAAATATTTGAGAAATTTGTAAATTTATTGTTACAAAATATTTTACTAGGTATTTATATTCCGTATGTTTTTTCGCATTTTTTTTCGCATGTTGTTTTTAAATTTCATGCATTGCTTCGACGCTTTTATTTTTTTATTTACCCTACCATACCACGACCGGAAAATCCTCGCTGATCTTGCTTTTCTCTTTTGCCTCCTCTTCCATTCAGGCGACTTTTCACTGTTAAAAAAATTTACTAGAAAATTAAAGTAGATAATTAAATGAAAGGTTTTATTCACAACCTGTACACATAAATTTCTTGTCCATCTGTATTAGATATTTTAAGTAACAATACGGAAAAATATTTGAGAAATTTGTAAATTTATTGTTACAAAATATTTTACTAGGTATTTATATTCCGTATGTTTTTTTCGCGTGTTTTTGAATCTCATGCATTGCTTCGACGCTTTTATTTTTTTATTTACCCTACCACACCACGACCGGAAAATCCTCGCTGCTCTTGCTTTTCTCTTTTGCCTCCTCTTCCATTCAGGCGACTTTTCACTGTTAAAAAAATTTACTAGAAAATTAAATTAGATAATTAAAGGAAAGGTTTTATTCACAACCTGTACACATAAATTTCTTGTCCATCTGTATTAGATATTTTAAGTAACAATACGGAAAAATATTTGAGAAATTTGTAAATTTATTGTTACAAAATATTTTACTAGGTATTTATATTCCGTATTTTTTTTTCGCATGTTTTTAAATTTCATGCATTGCTTCGACGCTTTTATTTTTTTATTTACTCTACCACATCACGACCGGAAAATCCTCGCTGCTCTTGCTTTTCTCTTTTGCCTCCTCTTCCATTCAGGCGACTTTTCACTGTTAAAAAAATTTACTAGAAAATTAAAGTAGATAATTAAAGGAAAGGTTTTATTCACAACCTGTACACATAAATTTCTTGTCCATCTGTATTAGTTATTTTAAGTAACAATACGGAAAAATATTTGAGAAATTTGTAAATTTACTGTTACAAAAAGTTTTACAAGGTATTTATATTCTGTATTTTTTTCGCATGTTTTTTTTTTTCAAATTTCGTGCACTTGCTAATTGTAAAATCAAAAATCACCTAGAATGATAACAAAATTGTTTCCTCTGAATTTCTTAATTTCTAATTTCTGAAATTATAGTCGTGGTCGACTGAAAATTTATTAGCCGCATTCAACATTTTTATTCGCAAGATGCGTGACGATGAACTTGTAATTTTTATACAGATATTAAAGTCCTGCTTCGAAGCTTTTAATTTTTATTTACCCTACCACACCACGACCGGAAAATCCTCGCTATTCTTGCTTTTCTCTTTTGCCTCGTCTTCCATTCAGGCGACTTTTCACTGTTAAAAAATTTTACTAGAAAATTAAAGTAGATAATTAAATGAAAGGTTTTATTCACAACCTGTACCATAAATTTCTTGTCCATCTGTTTTAGATATTTTAAGTAACAATACTGAAAAACATTTGAGAAATTTGTAAATTTATTGTTACAAAATATTTTACTAGGTATTTATATTTTGTATTTTTTTTCGCATGTTTTTTTTTTAATTTCGTGCACTTGCTTATTGTAAAATCAAAAATCACCTAGAATGATAACAAAATTGTTTTTTCTGAATTTCTTAATTTCTAATTTCTGAAATTACAGTCGTGGTCGACGGCAAATTTATTAACCGCATTCAACATTTTTATTCCCAAGATGTGTGACGATGAACTTGTAATTTTTATACAAATATTAAAGTCCTGCTTCGAAGCTTTTAATTTTTATTTACCCTACCACATCACGGCCGGAAAATCCTCGCTGCTCTTGCTTTTCTCTTTTGCCTCGTCTTCCATTCAGGCGACTTTTCATTGTTAAAAAATTTTACTAGACATTTAAAGTAGATAATTAAACGAAAGGTTTTATTCACAACCTGTACACATAAATTTCTTGTCCATCTGTATTAGATATTTAAAGTAACAATACTGAAAAATATTTGGGAAATTTGTAAATTTACTGTTACAAATTATTCTACTAGGTATTTACATTCTGTATTTTTTTTCGCATGTTGTTTTTAAATTTCGTGCATTTGTTTATTGTAAAATCAAAAGCCACCTAGAATGATAACAAAGTTCGAATTTCTGAAATTACAGTCGGGGTCGACTGGAAATTTATTGAACGTATTCAATTTTTTTTATTACACAAGACGCATGACTCGTAATTTTTATAGAGATATTAAGTAACTGAAATTTTACAACTTTGGTCCTGTAATAACTAGGTTACTACAGATAGTTTTTAATTTCCATTAAAATATTTGAAAAATTAATCTTCACGTACATAAATTTACTCTACTACTGTAGAATTATAATTCATGTAATTTTTTCAGTCCAAAAAAAAAATCCGTTTTTGAATTGAAAAAATAATTCCTCTGTTTTTCGATAAAAATCATACCGGAACGTGACAAATATTTCGAACATTCCGCTGGAAAACTAACAGAAAAACAACAATTTTTATGTGGAGATATTTTTTTTCAGTGACTTCAAGTTTCCGAGATATTTGTACTTGAAAAAAAACGGCATTTTCTGAAATATTGTTTTAAAAAATCTGAAAAAATTCACATACAGTGTCTTTTAGTGGTACTTTGATATAACCAATTATGGTGCAGATCGGAGATGGTTGAAAAAAAAGTGGCTGAATCGACACAGAATGCTTCATATAAGAATCCAACATTGGGAGCGCGCTCATAAAACCCTCAAGCTAAAACAGAGTCACCTCTATCCCAGGTTTCTCAGCTTTTCGCGACTCTCTCACTCTGTAATTCTCCTCTGCGTTCATCCTTTACTTCGTCGCTTTTATTTTTTTATTTACCCTACCACACCATGACCTGAGGAGCCTCATTGCTCTTGCTTTTCTCTTTTGCCTCCTCTTCCATTCAAGCGACTTTTATTTTATCTCTTTAAACCGCGTAACTCTTGCCTTCCTTTATTTCGTTTCCGCAATTACCCTTCCCGACGTTGGATTTTGCCCTCTGGCATGAAAGGCCATGATTCGATCTGCTGTACCTGTGTTTAACAGCAGATTTTTCGATAACAGCCGTGCTTTCAAGCTTTTATGCAATTTATTTGGCTTGGATGAAATACGAGCGTTGTACGGGATTCCCAAATGCGCTATAATGTACAATCAAAATCGAGGGTTTTATGGAGACCATGTATATCACTTTATGAGACTGCCTAAAAGAAAAAACTTCTTTTTTGCTTCCTCATAGGGGACGCTTTGTTTTCGTGAACATTTTTTTTCGAGATTTTCATGTCACGACTCTGAATGGTCTAAAACGTCGAGAAAAGTGGTTTAGAAAAAATGTCTGTATGTGTGTGTGTGCGTATGTGCACAATTTTTTGTTAGCACGATAGCTGTCGCAATTTTTAAGATATCGGGCTCAAATTTGAACCACGAGAGCGAAATTTGAACCACCTCGAGAGAAAAGATTTCATTGACGTCAAAAAAATAGGTGGATTGATTTTTTTTTCATTGATTTCAACGAAATATTTCTTTGATTTCAATGAAATAGTGCATTTGAATTTCAAAGAGAACATTTCATTGCCTGTAAATAAAGATTTACTTACTGAGCATATAATAAAGAAATAGTTTCATTGTTTTAAAGAGACGTTTTCATTGGTTCAAAGAAACGTTTTCATTGATCTCTCTCTCGCACCTAACCTCACTTTTTTGTTTTCCGGTTCTCCCGAACGAACGGCTTTGAGTTTCAAGGAGCCAGAAGCTTAGCCTATTTCTGCCGTACTTCCTTACACACTCACAAAGTTTGAGCTTTATCTGCCGCATACTTCAGAAAAAAATAGGTTTCGAAATTTTGAGCTGGTAAGAAGAAGGTTTCATTGAATCAGAGACGATACCTTTGAAACCAATGAAAAAGGTTCATTGGTTTAAAGAAATGTTTCTTCGAATCAATGTCACTACTTTTCATTGAGTTTGAGATCATTCAAAGAAAAGGTAGCATTGAAATTCAAGTATTTCATTTCATTGGCAACGATTTCCGTGAATCAATGAAACTTTTTCTCTGGGTGTAAACTGTCGTTAAACAAGGTATGGGATTGAATTTGGAGTTAATCCATCAAGGTTTTCAAAATTTATGGCATTTTGAATTTTTTTGAGAATGTTAGCTCGGGCTCTAACTCCCGCAATTTTTATGATATCCGGCTCAAACTTGGACCAAAAGTGGACGGTTATCAAATAGTGTTTGGGATTAAATTTGGTGTCAATCCATTAAGGGGTTCACAATTTATGCCATTTTTACATTTTTTGATATTTTTTATTCGTGCTCTAACTTTTGCAATTTTTAAGATATCGGGCTCAAATTTGGTCCACAAGTGGACTGTTATTAAATAAAATTTGGGAGTGAATTTGACGTCAATCCGTTAAGGGGTTTAAAATTTATGGCATTTTGAATTTTTTGTTTGTGCTCTAACTTCCGCAATTTTTAAGATATCGGGCTCAAATTTGGTCCACAAGTAGAGTGTGGGAAAATTAAGCATCAGTTCGAATCTGGCGAGAATCTGTCAAGGGGTTCGAAACTAATGACATTTAAAATTTTTTCAAACAAGGCTGCAAAGTAGAACTTTGCAAATTGTTTTCACTTGCCACAACAAAAAAACTATAGTCTGTATCTTCATATTGTTCCTCGATTTTTTCTTAACATACGATTCTTTTTTATACCGATACAAAAATCTTCAGTAAAATTCTAAAATAATCTTGCGTTATGTACAAAATGTTTACGCAACCGACGATCATGAACTGCCATCTTGTTTAATTTCTTTCCATTTTAATTTTTTAATTTTTATAAAATGGTTTAAAAAATCGACGCAAACGTTTGTCCACTCAAAAATATTGATATCTAATACAGGACTTTTGAGAATAATGTCAAATTTTTAAATTGGGACGCAAAATTTTTATTTAGAAATTCATGAAAAAAAAAGTTTCAGTATAAAAAATTTTTAAAAAATTGGAAGTATTTTTTCAAGCATATATAATGGTATAAAAAATTATGGATCGAATTGGGTTAAAAGGGTTAAACGCTTACTTGGCCAGGAATAGCCCATATACTCTACGTACCTTTATAAAAATTGTAGTACGGCTGGGAAGGCTGCGGTCGTGGAATATGAGGATAGAATGAAGCTCTATAAAAAATGTCGCAGTCAGATGTAACCCGAGCTGTGGTACATCAATCACATTCTGTATGAAAATTGTGAGGGCTTACAGCTCACCGCGATGCTATATTGCTAAAACTTTTTATACGAGCATATGGAAAGACTCTATTACCGGCTTGTTCCGTTTCCGAAATTTTGGCGAATTTTGACGCACGGCAAAAAGATTGATGGATCAACAAAATCTGGTTGACATGAACTGTCAAATAAACGTTTATTTACAGCAATGACATTTTTCGTTTTCACAACCGTTATTCAGTTCCGCGTGTTAACACATGTTGAATACGAGCAAAAATGTGTTGGATAAAATAAAAATTAGAACCTCACGTAAAAAAAATAATAATAAAAAACCACCCAGAGGAATCGGTTTGATGGGTTTATTTGAATCAAATACGGGATCTATTTGAAATTCATAAAATTTTATTTCGATCAAATAAAACTTGCTTGAAATCAATAGGATTTTTTAAAATGAAATAAATTTTTTTCTTATTAAAATAAAATCCGTTTATGGTAGCATTTGAAGAAGAAATTTATTTAATGATTGGCTTAATAGGATTTTATTTCGAATAAAATTTATTGCATAAAAATCAATCGTATTCATTTTTTATAAAATTTATTTAATTCAAATAAAATTTCATTTGTTTAAATTTTATTGCAAATGTTACATGCTAATTCAAGACAAAAAAATGTGTAGTTTATTTTGTTGCTCCAACAAATCTGTATTCTCAGTGCAGGGGTTGAGAAACTATTCACCCTCAGTTTCAGTATAGGGGAGAAACGAGGTAATACCGAACACCCTTATTCGCAAATGATTTAAAGAGGATATCATCAGAAAACACGTTCTAACTTTTCACTCATACCAAAATAACGTATTTACGCTTTATTTTATCATTTTACTTGTTGCAGTAAAATATTATAAATCAAATATTTATTTGAGCTATTTCGTTTCTAAAAACCTGCAATATTTTATTTACAAAAAATATAATTTTCTATCACTTGTATAAATAATTCTTCAGAACTGTTTTTTGATCTTTATTCTCACACTTAACTTTTTAGACACATTATTTTAAAAAAACGACCCGATGGAGACAAAATTTTTTTTTTAATTGTAAAAAATTGGACGTTTGTTTTATTAAAAAATCTAATTTTTAACAAAATTAGACACGGATTTTGGTCCAAATATTCTGAAGACAGTTCTAATTTTGACACTTTTTTTTTCAAAATAAGTATCTAATGGCAAAATACAAAAAATACAAAATTGAAAAAGGACTTTATCTCTTCTACATAAGAATCTATGCTAAATCTTTTGGCTTTAAATTTACTTATTTATTGGAAATTTCGTTTGAAGACTTTGTTTAATTTTTTTCTTTTTTTTCCACACAAACTCTTCTGTGCATTATTTTATATACTAAAATAAAATTCTCTCTCAAAATATAAAATAATCAAGCTGGTGACTATAATACCAGCGGTGATTTATGAAATAGAGAAAACGCTGACAAGGCAAATGTAACGTTTTGACATTCCCTATATCATGAAATGTGGAAAAAATACACATCCGGCAAGGGCTAATTCTGTTTTTAATTTGACCGTATGCAGACTTTTAGGTATCGTAAATGTGTGAGTAACACTTGGTCATATTTTTTCATTACCCAGCTATGAAAGTTACGAGAGCCTGATGTGTTGGCCGATTTTACATCGAATGGTTGGCTGTCGGTGACAGCTCCATCTCTCGTTGCACTCAACTTTTTATATATGTACCTTTTATCTCTCAGTCACAAATACCCCAGAGACAATTCGTCGACTTTGTATCGTGAATATCACTTCATCGTTCAGAATTAAAAAATTTAATTCCACGAGCTAAATCCTGACATTGCGCTGCGTTTATTTGAATCGAATATAAGATTTATTTGAAATAAATGAAATTTTATTTGTATCAAATACATTTTATGAAAAATTAATACGATTTATTAATATGCAATAAATTGTATTTCATCGAAATAAAATTCTATTAAGCCAGCGATTAAATAAATTTCTTCCATAAATGTCAGCATAACAGAATCTTATTTTGATCAAATATAATTTATCTAATTTAAGGTAGTCCTTCTATTCATTTCGCCTGCTATTCATTTCGCATAAGTTCGAGAAAAATGAGAGAGAATTGCAAATACTTCTCGATGGTATAAAAATCTGAAAAAATTCATGCGCTTTAAAGGTACTAAAAAGAATAATTTTGCATAATAATAATTCTAAAATGTTATTAACAAATAGATGAAAAAAAAAATTTGTTCAACAAATCTTCCGGAAACCCACATTTTTTTAAATGAAAAATGATTCGTTCATTTTTCTGAATACGTATGAATTTCCACAGATTTTTTAATTCACTTTGAATTTTGTGTTTTTTCACATATTTTTTCCATATAAAAAAGAAAGAAATTCACAATGAATTTTCATTTTAAAAAAGTTCGAGAAAAATGAGAGAGAATTGCAAACACTTCTCGATGGTATAAAAATCTGAAAAAATTCATGCACATCAAAGGTACTGAAAAGATTAATTTTACATAATAATAATTCTAAAATGTTATTAACAAATTGATGAAAAAAAATTGTTTAACAAATCTTCCGGAAACCCACATTTTTAAAAATGAAAATGATTCGTTCATTTTTCTGAATGCGTATGAATTTCCACAGATTTTTTAATTCACTTTGAGTTTTGTGTTTTTTCACTTTTTTTTCCATATAAAAAAGAAAAAAATTCAAAGAGAATTTCCATTTTTTTTAAATGTCGGTTTTCGGGTAATTTGTTGAACAATTTTTTTTTCCTCATTTCATCAAGACTACCTTAAATAAAACGTATTGATTTTAAGTAAGTTTTATATCTGATCGAAATAAAATGTTATTAATTCGAAATTGATTCTGTATTTGATTCAAATAAATAAATATATTTGTTATAAACTCTATGTACAATTTTTTTTCACTTGGCTAGTAAATATTATCAAAGCATGATTTTGGGTGACTTCCTTTAATTTTTTTGTGATGTATAAAAAAAGTAGCGATTAGCCACTTGACATAAGTCGTTTGAGAAATTTCATACTTTATGCCCATGACGACAAGCATATGAATTAATAAATATAGTACGAGTGTTGTAATCGATAAAACAAATTATGATCGATCGGGCATAGAGAGAGAGATGAGACGTTAAGAGAAAGAGAAAGAGAGAGAGAGAGAAATGGGGAAAATAGTCAATCCCAGAGAAGCATCAGCTTCGATTTGAGACGGCTTTATTCGAGAACTCGAGTGTCGCTCCAGCGATAAATTGGGAAATCGTGAGGGTGAGTCGACGAGAGAGCTCTCGCGTGATATTCCAGCTGGGGAGTGCTATGCCGAATTATATAGCACTATCTCCAGTGCTAGAGTTATACGTGACTGTATGTGGGAACATAGTAGTCGTAACGTAGGTAGGAAGGTGAAATAGAAGGCTTTACACGGCAATCCCGATGGGAAATATTTAATCTGTTGGCTCGCTTAATATACCTATAGCTACTGCTCGTTCCACGCTCATTTTGACCCGAATATTTAGTTGCATTGTTATACTCTATGCTTTTTGCGTTTGATTGCAGAGTAATCTGACAGAGGGAGAAGAGGATCTTCCGGACGGCGCCTTCTCGCTGTTTTCGCTGCTTCTCGTTGGTGGGCTTACGCAATAATTAATAACCTTAATACAACTACTACTACTACACTACACTGAGAAAAATAAGAATTTGCCGGGGTCAACTGGGACATTAGGAAGATAATAAAAGTTGGCTTGAATTATTCATTTGTTAGATCCACTAAATTATTTATTGTAACCGCTAACTTATCTGGTGATCGAGATAAGCAATTTGGTCTCTTATTTACTATTCATTTTCTAGGTTCTCGATTTAGTTCCTCCAATTATTATTATTCATTTTCTAGACCTTGATGTAGTTCTTCCAATTGTTATTATTCATTTTCTAGACCTCGATGTAGATCCTTTAATTATTATTATTCATTTTCTAGACCTCGATTTAGTTCCTCTAATTATTATTGTTAATTTTCTAAGCCTCGATGTAGTTCCTTTAATTATTATTATTAATTTTCTAGGCCTCGATGTAGTTCCTTTAATTATTATTATTAATTTTCTAGACCTCGATGTAGTTCCTTTAATAATTATTATTAATTTTCTAAGCCTCGATTTAGTACCTCCAATTATTATTATTAATTTTCTAAGCCTCGTTTTAGTACCTCCAATTATTATTATTAATTTTCTAAGCCTCGATTTAGTACCTCCAATTATTATTATTAATTTTCTAAGCCTCGATTTAGTTCCTCTAATTATTATTATTAATTTTTTAGACCTCGATTTAGTTCCTCCAATTATTATTATTAATTTACTAGGCCTCGATTTAATTCCTCGAATTATTATTGTTAATTTTCTAGGCCTCGATTTAATTCCTCCAATTATTATTATTAATTTTCTAGACGTCGATTTAGTTTCTCCAATTATTATTATTGATTTTCTAGACCTCGATTTAATTCCTCGAATTATTATTGTTAATTTTCTGGGCCTCTATTTAATTCCCCAATTATTATTATTATTTTTCTGGGCCTCGATTTAGTTCTTCCCATTATAATTATTAATTTTTTAGCCCGCGAGTTAGTTCTGGCAAATCTATTATGTCTCTCAGTGTATTACTATGCTAATACTATGCTACTATTGCAATATTACTATTACTACTATTATTGCTAAATCGCCATCTATGTGTACGGTACTAACGACAGTTTTATGTTTGAAATGTAATCACAATTATATCTATACTTCTGCTAAGTAGGATAAGCTACAAATTTACTCAGTATCGATCAAAGTCTTCACAGAGAAAAAGAGCAAATTGTTACAACAAAATGAATGGTTAAACAGGTCCCACTTGAATTATTTGTTTGTGACAGCTTCTGCTAATCATCTAAATTTTTGGGGCAACTAATAATGTTACATCAACCAAATAATTATCCAGGCAAATTATTAATTCGTTATTACTACAACTAAATTATTATTTAATCAAATCATTAAATTTTGATTTCAACGAACAAATAAGTTCGGCTTGCCAATTAATTATTTCTTGACCGAAATAATTAGTTAAGTCTGCTAATTAACAATTACTTAAACCAAATAATTATTTGTGTAACTCATTAAATCGAGGTTTCAATTAAATTATTAATTAGGCCTCAAATTGATTCTCACTTCAATCTTATAATTATTCGAATAACACACAAAATTGTAGGTTTAAGGTAGTTCTGTCGCTTCACGCTCACTTCGCATAAGTTTCCGAAAAATGAGAGCGAATTGCAAACACTTCTCGATGATATAAAAATCTGTAAAAAATCATGCATATTAAAGATGCTGACGACATTAATTCGGCATAATAATAATTCCAAAATGTTATTAACAAATCGATGAAAAATAAAATTGTTTAACAAATTTTCCGACAACTTAATTTTTTTGATTCGGTGAAAATGATTTGTTCATTTTTCTGAGTACGTACGGATTTTTTCAAATTTTTTTCTTTGCTTTGAATTTTTCGATTTTTTACATGGAAAAAATCACAAAATTCAAAGCAAAGAAAAAAATTTGAAAAAATTCATACGTATTCAGAAAAATGAACGAATCATTTTCATCGAAACAAAAAAATTAGGTTGTCGGAAGATTTGTTGATCATTTTTTTTTTTCATCAATTTGTTAATAACATTTTGGAATTATTATTATGTCGAAATAATGTCTTAAGTATCTTAAATATGCATGATTTTTTTTAGATTTTTATATCATCAAGAAGTGTTTGCAATTCGCTCTCATTTTTCGGAAACTTATGCGAAGTGAGCGTGAAGCGATAGAACTACCTTAACTGAGACTATTTTTACCAATCAATTTGTTGAAGGCCGCAAGGAATTCATTCTTTTGGACGTATCAAATAATGATTTTTTTTTCTTTTCTCCGTATACGGGATTTTACACGATATTTCGGTTACTGTCGACGAGGTGAAAAACCGAGTCTACACCTGGCGATTTCACTGCCCGACTACGATAAAATCGATGGGAAACCGAGTCTTTCCGAAAGCAATTCTCACCGACCCTCGTCTCCACGGAATCTATGGATCAATTCTACGCAGGTCTGAACTCTGTTATTTGACAGGTTGGAGTTAAACGGTTCAACTTTAACACGTTCTTAATAAAGCACATACGTGACTGTAAGAGTAATAGAGTCGCGCCAAGAAAAGTAATAGCGTCGGGCTGATGAGAATTTTGCTTTGGTCCCTCAAAGCTAGACCCAAATTAAAATGTAGACCCTTCAAAAACCCTTCGTGGAATTAAAGTGGCTAAAAAATGCCACTTTTAAAATTTATGTCCACTTTACTCGGATCTAAGAATCTCATCTCACTTTCTAGAACCTAATTAGAGGTCATACAAATTTTATAACAACACTGTTAGAAAAGACTGGAAGTTTTTATGCATAAATTCGTAATCGAAATTTAATATACAATCGTGGTATAAAATTCATGTACTTTTTCAGTAAAATGAAAGCAAATTATTAAAATTCCAGTACATTTGGTGTAAAATTAAAGCAAATTATCAAATTTCAAGTACTTTTACTTTAAAATTGAAATTAATTATTGAATGTGCTGTTAGATCCTCAAATGCACGAGATTTTTATTTTTTCAAAATTTTTTCTATGAAAATTTTATTTTTTTAATTTTTTTAAGTGTCATAAGATGTTATAATTTTAAAATCTGAAAAAATTCACTTGTATTTTAAATTTAATATACAAGTTTATGCATAAAAACTTTCAGTAAAAGTACATTAAAGTTCAAGTAGATTTTTTTACAGTAAAAGCTTTTCCAAGTGAAAATATTATACAAAGATTATATTAAAATGATATAGAAAGATTTTTATAGAATCTATATACAAAATTGGACATATACATACAATCTTCATATATTTTCTATAGTCAATATGAACTTATAAAATTAATTTCTAAAATACTATATACAAACAAATATTTTTTATATAGTATATATATATATATATATTATAGCTCATATTCGTATTTTTGATAGCGGATGTAATCCATATATGAATTATATCGATATCATAGATTGTCTGTCAACATTTTTTTATGTGAATTTCATAAATACATGGACGAAGTTTGTTGATGCTATATAAAATATATTTGCTTTTATATAGTTCTTTACAAATCAATTCTATAAATTATATGTCCAGTTTCGTACATATCTTCTATAAAAAATCTTTATATATAATTTTAATATAATCTTTATGAAATATTTTCACTATATCTGGAGGAGCTAAGACCTAAACCTACAACGTCTAATCCTACATGTGTAATATCCTACAGAAAACCGGCACGAATGTAAAATCCTACATGTGCAATTTTCTACATTTGTAATATCCTACATCGAATTAATTTCCTCTAAATGAGCATGTTGTAAAATTCTACACGCGAAATATTCTACAGACATAAAATCCTACACGCGTAATATTCTACAGGAGTAAAATGGTACATTCGCAATATTCTACATGAATAAATTATTCAGCGAACGAATTTGGCTCCGATGCAAAATCCTTCATGCGCAATATTCTACAAAAGTAAAATCCTACATATGAAATATTCTACAAAAGTAAAATCCTACATTCGTAATATTCTACAGGAGTAAAATCCTACATTCGCAATATTCTACATGAATAAATCATACAGCGAACGAATTTGGCTCCGATGTAAAATCCTACATGCGTAATATTCTACAGGCGTAAAATCCTACATTCGCAATATTCTACATGAATAAATCATACAGCGAACGAATTTGGCTCTGATGTAAAATCCTGCACGCGCAATATTCTACAAAAGTAAAATCCTACACGCGAAATATTATACACAAGTAAAATCCTACACGCGTAAAATTCTACAGGAGTAAAATCCTACATTCGTTACATCGGAGCCAAATTCGTTCGCTGTATTATTTATTCATGTAGAATATTGCGAATGTAGGATTTTACTTCTGTGGAATATTACGAATGTAGGATTTTACTTCTGTGGAATATTACGAATGTAAGATTTTACTACTGTAGAATATTACGCGTGTAGGATTTTACTTTTGCAGAATATTTCGCATTTAGGATTTTACTTTTGTAGAATACTGCGCATGAAGGATTTTACATCGGAGCCAAATTCGTTCGCTGTATGATTTATTCATGTAGAATATTGCGAATGTAGAATTTTACTCTTGTAGAATATTACGAATGTAGGATTTAACTTTTGTAGTATATTTCGCATGTAGGATTTTACTTTTGTAGAATATTGCGCGTGAAGGATTTTACATCGGAGCCAAATTCGTTCGCTGTATGATTTATTCATGAGAATATTGCGAATGTAGGATTTTACTCCTGTAGAATATTACGCATGTAGGATTTTACGCCTGTAAAATATTTCGCGTGTAGGATTTTCCAATATGCTCATTTAGAGGAAATTAATTCGATGTACACCGAGAGAAAAAGTTTCATTGATTCACGGAAATCGTTGCCAGTGAAATGAAATACTTGAATTTCAATACTACCTTTTCTTAGAATGATCTCAAACTCAATGAAAAGTAGTGACATTGATTCGAAGAAACATTTTTTTAAACCAATGAACCTTTTTCATTGATTTCAAAGATGTCGTCTCTGATTCAATGAAACCTTCTTCTTACCAGCTCAAAATTTCGAAACCTATTTTTTCCCGAAGTACGCGGCAGATAAAGCTCAAATTTTGTGAGTATGTAAGGAAGTACGGCAGAAATAGGCTAAGCTTCTGGCTCCTTGAAACTCAAAGCCGTTCGTTCGGGAGAACCGGAAAACAAAAAAGTGAGGTTAGGTGCGAGAGAGAGATCAATGAAAACGTTTCTTTGAACCAATGAAAACGTCTCTTTAAAACAATGGATCTATTTCTTTATTATATGCTCACTAAGTAAATCTTTATTTACAGGCAATGAAATGTTCTCTTTGAAATTCAAATGCACTATTTCATTGAAATCAAAGAAATATTTCGTTGAAATCAATGAAAAAAAAATTAATCCACCCATTTCATTGGTGTCAATGAAATATTTTCTCTCGGTGTAGGATATTATAAATCTAGGAAATGGCACATGTAGGATTTTACATTCGTGCCGGTTTTCTGTAGGATATTACACATGTAGGATTAGACGTTGTAGGTTTAGGACCTCCTCTATATCTGCCAGAGGTTCATGACCCTCGATTTACTCGGTAGAATTGCCACTTTTAGGTTTCGCAAAAGGGTCTAAATTTTAACTCGGGTCGGTTTCCCACAGGATTTTCGTAGGACCTGCTCATTGCATTCTAGATCTGTGCCACGAACCCGTGACCCAACATCAACCGTATAAGATAGATTGTGACCTATTCTACGCTGTTCAATTATGGTCCTAACGTAGTTGTAGATATCTATAAATATATATCGCGTGACTAAAGTTATAAAGGCGTATCGTCCACTCACTACACGCTATGTTGTGTTTGCGACTTCGACGACCTTATTTTTTGATTGTCGGAACATTGGATATCTTCAGATAACGTAGCGTAACCTCCGAACTTGGAATCACCACAACCATGATTTTAGTCACGCGATATATCATTCATTGTGTAACTTCTCGAGATCCTGACGACCTCTCATAATTTTTTGCCGATTATATTCAGATTTGTGACTATTCCATTAATTCCAACTCACGCTATTTATTTGTTCATTGAATTATTCAAAGCTAATTTATAATTATTCTTTCAAATGATTTGCCCTCTTAAGAATATTTGGATATTTAATTTGCCAATGATGGAAATTTTTATATACGAGGGGGAATATTTTATTAGCATTTAATTACGTTTTAATAATAATATGAAAATTACAATGAATTTTACATTAAATTCGTATCACACTTTTATATCAATTATGATATAACCGTTTATACTTACAGAATTTACAGATATAAAAAATTATGGAACTGAAAAGTTGAATTTCAAGCAAATGCTTTTTAATGTTTATTCCATTGGCTGTAAAATATTTGAAAAACAAATTAAAACCATCTTTTTATTCTCCATGAATTCAATTTTAATGGTTTTAAAAATGAATTTTCATTGGCTACATAGCATTTTTTTCCATAACTCGTTTGAATAATTTACTCGACGATTAAAAAATAACAATAATAATAATTCCTCAACAATTTAATTACGGAAAAAAAATCTCTACTACATTAAAACAGAATCAAATGACAATTTTATCGTGAAACAATTCTGCTCAATGTAAAAGACCGGAAATTTATCTCGTGAAATAATGTTGCACGAAATTGAAAAATAAATTGAAGAGTGATTATGGAAGGAGTTGCAACACTGATTGAATCGCTAATTGAAAAACTCCGGTACAGTTAATACTTTTTCTTCGACTCTGACATTCTCATACGATGCAATAAACGTGCAAGAAGTTTCAAGCAAAAGAAAATTAATGGTCTCTTCATCAAGTTGTTACGACATTTTGCTGCTTCGATTGAAGCTTACAGTTTATGCCTGGAAAGTGTTGAAATTAGACACGAGGGGTAGCATTCCATTTGTTATCAAAGCGTATTTCGTACCGCACTTCAAATACCTAACAATTTCGATGGTTTCAATTCCACTCAATCCCTCGACTGTTACTAACTGCCATTGCTAGTCGCTTTGTCCTCTATGCTTTGCGGCGCTTATTGACTCTGATAGCACAGTGGGAATTTGCTACAGAACAGCTTCAGTTGAATAGTAATTGCATACCTGACATATATCGAGATTGAAGATAGGGGCTAGTTGGAACATATTTGTTTTGCCATTTTTGCTTCCTCATAGAGGAAGTTTTGTTTTCGTGAAATTTTTTCTTTCGAAATTTTCATGTCAGGACACTCAGAATGGTCCAAAACGTCGAGAAAAGTGGTTTAGGAAAAATGTCTGTATGTATGTGTGTGTGCGTACCCGTGCAGAAATATAGTTGGGGCTCCAACTTGGCCCTTTCTAGTTTGCCCCAGTTCTATTAGGGGCCCTACTAGGCTAGTCACCCTTGAAGTACGGAGCCGTTAGAGGCTCAATATGGGCGACCCTAGTGAGGGTTCCACATTTAAGCCTGATTAGGCCCCGAAGTTTGTCGTGGCCGCCTCTGTTGAGCCTAGTAGGGTTCTAGAGTAGATTCCCTATTGTGGATGCCACATTTATACCTAAAAAGGCCCCTTATTTAATCGTGGCTGCCCGAACTAATTTCTGCACATATATGTGCGTATGTGCACAATTTTTTGTTAGCACGATAGCTGCCGCAATTTTTAAGATATCGGGCTCAAATTTGAACCACGAGTAAACTGTCGTTAAACAAACTATGGGATTGAATTTGGAGTTAATCCATCAAGGTGTTCAAAATTTATGGCATTTTGAATTTTTTGGAGAATGTCAGCTCGGGCTCTAACTCCCGCAATTTTTATGATATCCGGCTCAAACTTGGACCAGAAGTGGACTGTTATCAAATAGTATTTGGGATTAAATTTGGTGTCAATCCGTTAAGGGGTTCACAATATGGCGTTTTTAAATTTTTTGACATTTTTTGTTCGTGCTCTAACTTTCGCAATTTTTAAGATATCGGGCTCAAATTTGGTCCACAAGTGGACTGTTATTAAATAAAGTTTGGGAGTGAATTAGACATCAATCCGTCAAGGGGTTTAAAATTTATGGCATTTTGAATTTTTTGTTCGTGCTCTAACTTCCGCAATTTTTAAGATATCGGGCTCAAATTTGAACCACGAGTAAACTGTCGTTAAACAAGGTATGGGATTGAATTTGGAGTTAATCCATGAAGGTGTTCAAAATTTATGGCATTTTGAATTTTTTGGAGAATGTCAGCTCGGGCTCTAACTCCCGCAATTTTTATGATATCCGGCTCAAACGTGGACCAGAAGTGGACTGTTATCAAATAGTATTTGGGATTAAATTTGGTGTCAATCCGTTAAGGGGTTCACAATTTATGGCATTTTTAAATTTTTTGGCATTTTTTGTTCGTGCTCTAACTTTCGCAATTTTTAAGATATCGGGCTCAAATTTGGTCCACAAGTGGAATGTTATTAAATAAAGTTTGGGAGTGAATTTGACGTCAATTCGTTAAGGGGTTTAAAATTTATGGCATTTTGAATTATTTGTTTGTGCTCTAACGTTTGCAATTTTTAAGATATCTGGCTCAAATTTGGTCCACAAGTAGAGTGTGGGTAAACTAAGCATCAGTTCGAATCTGGTGAAAATTTGCCAAGGGGTTCAAAACTAATGCCATTTAAAATTTTTTTAAACAAGGTTAAAAATTGCTTCTTCATTTTTATTGGATTTTTACAAAGCTTCTTCTATAAGGAAGCCAATATAGATTAACATGCTTCCTGATAGAGGTAGATTTGTAAAAATCCAATAATAATGCGGAAGCAATTTGTAAAGTTCTACTTTTTTTAATTTATTTAATGACTCGCATTAAAGTAATTGATTAAAGATTAAAAAATTTTGTGTAGTTTATATGGCTTCGATTAATTGTGGCAATAAATAATTCAAGAATCGGTGAAGTGTTCTGCCAATCGGATAATTTCAAACGGAGAAACTTGGATTGGTGTAGAAATTCATATAAACATTTATTTGTCAAAAAGTATAAATTATTGTTTTATCTGAATTATGATATTTTTCTGAACGTCAGACAAGTCGTATTTACACTTTTTTAACTCACTTTTTACTTGTCGGGGTTGGTAGCGATTTGTCGCAATAAATATAAAAGATATTGGAATTAACGTCATCGATTAAATTTTTCATGAATTTCTGGATAATTAGAAAAATTAAAACGATAACGTTTCAGCATTTTTTTTAGATTTTAAAATTATGACATGCTGGTGCTAGAATGTAGCTTGTATGGTGCTGGAATAGTCTTAGTTCAGAAAAATTTGAAAAATTCCTAAAAATCTGAAAAAATTCTTTTAAAAAATCCGAGTTTACATAAATAAACGTTTGACAAGTCGCCTATAGTAGATTAATTTTGTTTTTATTTTTTAAATGATTTTCTTAAATGAAAAAAACTTTAAAACCATACGAAGAAAAATCTTGCTCACTTTAGCTATAATCTAGATAATTTTGATATTCAATGCAGTATTTTTCAGAATTTTTCATATTTTTACATTATGGCATTCGATATGAATTTTTCAGAATTTTTTTTAATTTTAAATTATGGCATTCGACGTGTCAATTAAAAAAAATATTAAAACAAAATTTTTATAGAAAGAATAGAAAAAAATAACAATCTGGTGCATTTGAGGGTGTAACAAATCCTACAAAAAATTACGAGTCAAATCGGGGAGATTGAGGGTCAGACCCAGATCGAATCGGGATGCAATGCCCCATATATAATAATATATAAATATACGAATAGTTGTGACTTTATAGTTAATAATTTTCTCTCATTGCTCGTACTGCCTCATATAAATTGCGTATTTAAATCCTGCTTTATATAATTCCTTATATAAATTATATAAATCAACTATACATGATTGTGGTGATTCGTTTAGGTTTCCTGCTATTTGTCCTGATATTCCTGTCGGTGGCGGGAAACGTGCTGGTTTGTGTGGCGATATACACGGATCGAGGGTTGCGACGTATCGGCAATCTTTTCCTGGCCTCCCTCGCGATCGCCGATCTTTTTGTCGGTTGTCTCGTCATGACATTTGCCGGCGTCAACGATCTACTCGGCTATTGGGTATTTGGCCCGCGATTTTGCGATACCTGGACCGCTTTCGACGTAATGTGCAGCACTGCCTCGATTCTCAATCTCTGCGCCATTTCCCTCGATCGCTACATCCACATCAAGGACCCTCTAAGGTAAACTATGTTCCTTTCGATTTTCACTCACTATTGTTGATTTTGGATTTCCCACCGCATTGCCGTGGATATCCCCTTATCGTACATTACTTCACTTATCCTTCTCCACTTCTGTGCCCAAGGTTCAGATATAATGCGGTCACAAACATGATTATTAGACCCATTATTGCATTTTTTATATTTTTCAAATAATACATAAAGAAATCTATGTGTAAAAAATTTTAATTTACGTGAAATAAATAAATCTAAATAGACTTTGGATTTCCTATCCTGTGTTCAAGGTTCAGATATAATGCGGTCACAAACATGATTATTAGACGCATTACTGCATTTTTTATATTTTTCAAATAATACATAGAGAAATCTATGTGTAAAAAATTTTAATTTACGTGAAATAAATAAATCTAAATAGACTTAGGATATCCTATCTTGTGTCCAAGGTTCAGATATAATGCGGTCATAAACATGATTATTAGACGCATTACTGCATTATTTACATTTTTCAAATAATACATAGAGAAATCTATGAACCTAAAGAACCTAATTTACGTGAAATAAGTAAATCTAAATAGACTTTGGATTTCCCATCGCATCACTGTGGATATCCTCTTATTGTAAATTATACTCCACGTATCCTTCTCCACTTCTGTGCCCAAGATTCAGATATAATGCGGTCACAAACATGATTATTAGACGCATTATTGCATTTTTTATATTTTTCAAATAATACATAGTAAATTTACTATATGTAAAAAAAATTAATTTACGTGAAATAAATAAATCTAAATGGACCTTGGATTTCCTATCCTGTGTTCAAGGTTCAGATATAATGCGGTCACAAACATGATTATTAGATCCATTATTGCATTTTTTGTATTTTTCAAATAATACATAGAGAAATCTATGTGTAAAAAATTTTAATTTACGTGAAATAAATAAATCTAAATGGACTTAGGATATCCTATCTTGTGTCCAAGGTTCAGATATAATGCGGTCACAATCATGATTATTAGACGCATTACTGCATTTTTTACATTTTTCAAATAATACATAGAGAAATCTATGTGTAAAAAATTTAATTTACGTGAAATAAATAAATCTAAATAGACTTTGGATTTCCCATCGCATCACTGTGGATGTCCTCTTATTGTAAATTATACTCCACGTATCCTTCTCCACTTCTATGCCCAAGGTTCAGATATAATGCGGTCACAAACATGATTATTAGACTCATTACTGCATTTTTTGTATTTTTCAAATAATACATAGAGAAATCTATGTGTAAAAAATTTTAATTTACGTGAAATAAATGAATCTAAATAGACTTAGGATATCCTATCTTGTGTCCAAGGTTCAGATATAATGCGGTCACAACCATGATTATTAGACGCATTACTGCATTTTTTACATTTTTCAAATAATACATAGAGAAATCTATGTGTAAAAAATGTTAATTTACGTGAAATAAATAAATCTAAATAGACTTTGGATTTCCCATCGCATCACTGTGGATGTCCTCTTATTGTAAATTATACTCCACGTATCCTTCTCCACTTCTATGCCCAAGGTTCAGATATAATGCGGTCACAAACATGATTATTAGACCCATTATTGCATTTTTTATATTTTTCAAATAATACATAGTAAATTTACTATATGTAAAAAATTTTAATTTACGTGAAATAAATAAATCTAAATGGACCTTGGATTTCCTATCCTGTGTTCAAGGTTCAGATATAATGCGGTCACAAACATGATTATTAGACTCATTACTGCATTTTTTGTATTTTTCAAATAATACATAGAGAAATCTATGTGTAAAAAATTTTAATTTACGTGAAATAAATGAATCTAAATAGACTTAGGATATCCTATCTTGTGTCCAAGGTTCAAATATAATGCGGTCACAAACATGATTATTAGACGCATTACTGCATTTTTTACATTTTTCAAATAATACATAGAGAAATCTATGTGTAACAAATTTTAATTTACGTGAAATAAATAAATCTAAATAGACTTTGGATTTCCCATCGCATCGCTGTGGATATCCTCTTATTGTAAATTATACTCCACGTATCCTTCTCCACTTCTGTGCCCAAGATTCAGATATAATGCGGTCACAAACATGATTATTAGACGCATTACTGCATTTTTTATATTTTTCAAATAATACATAGTAAATTTACTATATGTAAAAAATTTTAATTTACGTGAAATAAATAAATCTAAATGGACCTTGGATTTCCTATCCTGTGTTCAAGGTTCAGATATAATGCGGTCACAAACATGATTATTAGACTCATTACTGCATTTTTTGTATTTTTCAAATAATACATAGAGAAATCTATGTGTAAAAAATTTTAATTTACGTGAAATAAATAAATCTAAATAGACTTAGGATATCCTATCTTGTGTCCAAGGTTCAGATATAATGCGGTCACAAACATGATTATTAGACGCATTACTGCATTTTTTACATTTTTCAAATAATACATAGAGAAATCTATGTGTAAAAAATTTAATTTACGTGAAATAAATAAATCTAAATAGACTTTGTATTTCCCATCGCATCACTGTGGATATCCTCTTATTGTAAATTATACTCCACGTATCCTTCTCCACTTCTGTGCCCAAGATTCAGATATAATGCGGTCACAAACATGATTATTAGACTTATTACTGCATTTTTTTATATTTTTCATATAATACATAGAGAAATCTATGTGTAAAAAAAATTTATTTACGTGAAATAAATAAATCTAAATAGACATTGGATTTCCCATCGCATCGCTGTGGATATCCTCTTATTGTACATTATTCCACTTATCCTTCTCCACTTCTGCGCCCAAGGTTCAGATATAATGCGGTTATACTCACGATTATTAGACTCATTACTGCATTTTTAATATTTTTCAAATAATACATAGAGAAATCTATGTGTAAAAAATTTTAATTTACGTGAAATAAATAAATCTAAATAGACTTTGGATTTCCTATCCTGAGTCCAAGGTTCAGATATAATGCGGTCACAAACATGATTATTAGACCCATTATTACATTTTTTTAATTTTTCATATAATACATAGAGAAATCTATGTGTAAAAAAATTTAATTTACGTGAAATAAATAAATCGAAATAGACTTTGGATTTCCTATTTTGTGTCCAAGGTTCAAATATAATGCGGCCACAAACATGATTATTAGACCCATTATTGAATTTTTTATATTTTTCAAATAATACATAGAGAAATCTATGTGTAAAAATTTTTATTTACGTGAAATAAATAAATCTAAATAGGCTTTGGATTTCCCATCGCATCGCTGTGGATATCCTCTTATTGTACATTACTCCACTTATCCTTCTCCACTTCTGTACCCAAGGATCAGATGTAATGCGGTCACAAACATGATTATTATATCCATTACTGCATTTTTTATATTTTTCAAATAACACATAGAGAAATCTATGTGTATAAAATTTTATTTACGTGAAATAAATAAATCTATATAGGCTTTGGATTTCCCATCGCATCACAACTGTGGATATTCTCTTATTGTACATTACTCCACGTATCCTTCTCCACTCCTGTGCTTAAGGTTCAGGTAATGCAGCCATAAATATGATTATTAAAGTCAGTACTGTATTTTTTATTTTTTTCAAATAACACATAAAGGAACCAGTGTGTGAAAATTTTATTTACGGGAAATTAAATCTAAGTGAATTCAAATCATATTTGATTTAAGGATGTTCGACTGTTTTACACTAGTCAAATCAGTGCTAAATTTTTGTAATTGTTTCTTTAAAGTTTAATGTATTAAATAACTGTATTTGAGCGTTAATTTGTATTGAAGCATGTACACTTAACTGAGAGAAAAATGAATAGTGACGAATTTGCATAAAGATTAACTGATTAACGTTACTTTCCAATGGGCTACATTTTCGTTCAGTTTTTTCCAAGAATAATCTATAATTTTTTGCCAATTTTGATGAGTGATGGCTCATTCTCTTTTTTAAAAGATGCTCTACAAATTGACCGGCTGGATATTTGATATTATTGATCGTTTAATAATTATAGCTATTTGTTTATAAAAGTATTTTGATTTTTGTTAAACAACCGGCTATAATTATTAAACGATCAATAATATCAAATATCTAGCTGGTCAATTTGTAGAGCATCTTTTAAGAAAGAAAATGAGCCATCACTCATCAAAATTGGCAAAAAATTATAAATTATTCTTGGAAAAAACTGAACGAAAATGCATCCGATTGGAAAGTAACGTTAATTAGTTAATCTGTATGCAAATCCGGCACTATTAATCTTTCTCTGGGTTAAATGTACATGATTCAATTCAAACTTCTCTCTATTATTGTTATTTAATGAATTCAACATTAATGAAACAATTATAAAAATTTAGGACTGATTTGCCTGTGTAAAACAGTCAAACATCCTTAAATAAACTCTTTTTGCTCTGTTTGCCTTTTTTTTTCTCCATGTTCCCAACTAAGAGAATAATTCCTTAACAGTTAACAAATCTTGTTTAAATATGGCGAAATGAACCATTTACTTATTCTTATTGAATTTCACTTGAGCCAAATAAGATTTGTTAACTATTAATAAATGTCAGCGAGCTTCATTTGCGACAAGCAAATTTTAGTTAGCTCAAGTGAGATTCAATAAGAATAACTAAATGGTTAATTTCACCATATTTAACCAAAATTTGTTAACTGTCAAGAAATGTTAACAAACTTTTCTCTAAGTGCAAACTTTTTTTTCTCCGTGTATCCTATTCAGAGTTGTAAATGCCTAATACTTATAGAAATAATGATGATGATACGATCAGCTCTATAATTATGATTTTATAATAATAACAAATAGCGATTGTAATACGATGAGCAAACTTTGGAATGGCTACAAAAATTATTATTTCTCAATAAAAATTTACGGTAATCCTTTTGAAAAAATGGAAAAAAATAAGTAATGCATTAAGAAAGTAATGCATTACTTATTTCTTCCATTTTTTCCACTATTTCTTGCAATATTGAAGCGAAAATTAGTTTACACTCTTTTTTATAATCACTACATATTATTATTATGAAATCATAATTACAAAACAAATTGTACTGTAAACTATATCTCATGAATTAATGGGGATTTTCAACTCTGATCCTATTATTGTAAGCGCATCTGATCATCCTTCTAAAAAATGTTAACAAACTTTTCTATCAGTGCAAACTTTTTTTTCTCCGTCTGTCCTATTATTATAAGCGCATTTGATCATCCTTCTGAAACACCAATATTCTTGATCTATAAGCTATAATGCCATTGCTACTGTTCGATGTGCTTTGCATAACGTTATTAGGTATGGTCGATGGGTGACTCGGCGGGTAGCCGTAGGTAGCATCGCGACAGTTTGGCTACTGGCTGGCCTCATCTCCTTCGTACCTATCAGCTTGGGCCTTCACAAACCGGACCAACCGATTGTCTACACGGACGGGGGGCAGGTACGATTACTCCTTGTAGATTGTATCGCATATATACGTACATATACTGTTAGTAATAGTAGAGGCAGCAGTAATAGCAACCATGAAACAGATGCCTACCTTCTATATACATATATTGTGTTAGTACCTGAAGTAGAACCTAAAGCAAGTACAGCAAGTAGCACGTCCCAACGCACGCTTAATCTCATTACGTAGTTTACACCGTAGTCTGCAGTATCCACACTCTATCCTATTGGTAGCTACTAGCGAGTGAGCAGCAAAGAGTAGACGCAAACGAGCGAAAACTCGAGAGTAGATATACGACTTTCGAAAGTAGAAGATAGTGGGGTACGATGAGCTATGGGACGCCATGTTTAACATCTGTTTATTTGTACACATTTTCCCATAAATTCACATATGTTTTTTTTGTCCGTTTATGGAAATACCACAGTGTATAATACGTTTATTCATATGCACAGAAAATTCGCTATTTTAACGGCTAATCCTTTGGATAAACTAATGTCATCAACCATGAAAAAAAGTAAAAATTTACTTGCACAACAAGAATTTTATCGTCTTAGCGAATTTATCTACTTCGTGTAGCGGCAACGAAAGCTCTTTACGGTAGTAAAGTTCTCGCTGTATCAGCCAATCTTCCGATCCGTGTAGATATTTTTTTTTACGAGTTTTGCTTATGGGTTAGCAGTCAAAGTTATCATCTACATAACTAATTTTATTATGGTAACAACACCTTTTTTTCTTATTGTACCTCGTCGGATCCGAAACGAATAATGAAAAATTGAATATAGAAAGACAGATCAGCATCAGTTATTTTTTTCCATGAAACTGTGAAGTTTATTTAAAGTCAAATTTAGTTTGTAGTCAAATGAAGTTTATTTAAAGTCAAATTTAGTTTGTAGTCAAATGAAGTTTATTTAAAGTCAAATTTAGTTTGTAGTCAAATGAAGTTTATTTAAAGTCAAATTTAGTTTGTAGTCAAATGAAGTTTATTTAGAGCCAAAAACCTTTATTCTATGCAAATACACAGTATCTATGTACAGTAGAGCGTCGATTATCCGAACGTCAATTATCCGAAACGTCAATCATCCGAACGATGATTTGGTTTATCCGAATCGTCAATCATCCGAACAGCGATACGGTTTATCAGAATTTTCGGTTTTCCGAACGAAAAAAACGAAAAAATTCTCCATTTTTTTCCAAGAAAATAGCATATTATATAGAGCACGGAGGTTTTATCAGAATATACAATATATACTAAGAATGATATATTTAAAATATTAATTTTCGATAAATCCATACATATTATATATATATATGTATAATATTATACGTATATATTCTAATATTTTAAGCATTTCAGTTCCTCCCTCCACCTTCACAAAATATTGATGTTCGGTCATCCGAATTTTCGATTATCCGGACGATAGTCGGTCCTAATTAGTTCGGATAATCGACGCTCTACTGTAATTAAACTTGTCTGGCAGCGCTGCATGGTACGAAAATGCACTAAGCTTTAACAAAATCGGTCCATCGAGTGTTTCGAGCGTTTGTAACATATAAGCTTGGTGTACGAGTGTCAAAAACCTTTATTCTATGCAAATACACAATATCTATGTGATGAAACTTGTCTGGCAGCGTTGCATCGTACGAAAATGCGTTAAGCCTTAACGAAATCGATCCATCGAGTGTTTCGAGCTTTTGTAACATATCAGCTTGGTGTATGAGTGTCAAAAATCTTTATTCTATGCAAATACACAGTATCTATGTGTTGAAAACAGTTTGGCAGCGTTAAACAGAAAGAAACTCCGAGAGTTAACGAAATCTTAAATATCTTAAATCTAAAATATGCATATAGAGCGTATGTAGACTATATATGTCCAATTCTATGTTTAAAACTATATATTTCTTTTATATACCCTATATATAATGTTTTTTTTACTTGGATACTCACGACTGCGAAAATATATGGAACCTACGATGCTACTACCTACTTTGTAAATGTGTAATCCCACGTATGAGACGGTATATCTTGCCGTATATATGTACAAGAATAGTGAATAAGAGAGGATGTACGAGGGTAGGTTTCTCTTGGCTTCAGGAATATCCGACTTGCGCTCTCGATCTGACACCGACCTACGCCATCGTATCTTCCTGCATATCGTTCTACGTGCCGTGCATCGTCATGCTCGGCATCTACTGCAGACTCTACTGCTACGCCCAGAAGCACGTAAAGAGTATACGCGCAGTGACCAAACTACCGGATCCAACATCACTCGGAAAAAGCTTTCGTGCAAAAAGCACACGCTGCAAGCTCGTAGCTGCTAAACCAAAACCCCCAACAAAGACGAAGCCCACCAGCCCCTATCACGTGTCAGATCACAAAGCCGCTATCACCGTTGGAGTTATCATGGGCGTTTTTCTCATATGTTGGGTACCATTCTTTTGCGTCAATATCGTTGCTGCATTCTGCAAAACGTGCATACCGGATCGAGCTTTTCAGGTAATACTACTAAAACTACTAATATTACTATACAATCACTTAAGAGGATGCTGGAGTAGATTTTTTTACCGACTTTGGTCGGTAAAAAGGTTCGGTTTCGTAGTTTACAAACTACGTTCTTAAGGGGATGCTGGAGTAGATTTTATTACCGACTTTGGTCGGTAAAAACAGGCTTTTTCGTAGTTTTGATTATTCTTCGTTAATACGCTACAAACATGCTTCAAATTGTACACGGTTGTAATATCAACATAAACGAGTGGACGTACATTCGAATATTTGGTGAAAACGTACAATAAATGAAAAAAATCGTATAATACTAAACCTCCCGAAATCAAAATGGCCGCCAGGGTTTGACAGCATCGCCTGTTTGGTACGATATAAAATATTCTGGAATTCACATATGTTAAATCGAAATGTACGTCCATTCTTTAGCGTTCTCTGAATATTCTGCGAGCGTCGAAAAGTCAATTACACAAAAGGAATCCACGCAAAACCGAAACTACGATCACGTAGTCTGTTTGCGATCCCCGCGATGATCCAGGCTTAGTAATATACGAATATCTTCATTCATTGTACGTATTCACCCAATATTCGAATGTACGTCCACTTGTTTATGTTGATACTACAATCGTGTATAATTTGAAGCATATCTGTAGCGTATTAACGAAGAATAATCAAAACTACGAAAAAGCTTTTACCGACTTCGGTCGGTAAAAACCTGCTTCTGCACTCGACTCCAGCTTCCCCTTAAGGGGATGTTGGAGTAGATTTTTTTTATCGACTTTGGTCGGTAAGTTTCTCGATTGTGACACAGATGGCGCCGACGTAGTCTGTTTACTTTTGGCAAACGATACTGAATCTCCCAAAATTCAATATGGCCGCACAGGATATGGCAACAGATCTTTGCTATTAGATATAATTGTTTCTGGAAATTAGATATGTAAAATCAGACTGGACGTCAATTCTGTGATGATTGCTGAATATTCCAAAACCATCAGAATGTCAATTACACAAGCCAAATCTATATATAGTGTACTACGTTCGTGTTGTACAGGCTCGGAGCTTTTCAAAAGTAAACAGACTACGTCGGCGCCACCTGTGTCCTAATGGGGAAACTTCATTCACGCTCTTCTCGACCTACTCTGATCGCGAACAAACTGCGTAAACGTACTTTACAAACTACGTGCGCTTCTTTTGTGCTATCGCCAATCCAACAGTCTTACAAAATGCGAAGAACCTCATAGAATCGGCGTCCACGCTCTTTTTTAAAATGTGATGTCTAGAAATGTTTATATAGGACGAAATAGGTGGTGTTGACAGTTCGATCGGCCATATTGGTTATCGGTAGGTTTACAAAATTACGATTTTCTTTATTTTTCAATTCTTTTCATCCAAAATTCGAGCGGACGCCGATGCGATTATGTTGATATTATAATCCTGTGCAATTTGAAACATATTTGTAATATATTAACAACGTAGTTTGTAAACTACAAATCGAAGCTTTTACCGACTTTGGTCGGTAAAAAGGTTCGGTTTCGTAGTTTACAAACTGCGTTCTTAATATAGGCCTCAGGCGTATCTCCGACACTGGCGCGCTCGAGCGGCCGCTGAGTGCAAAACAAGATGATCATCTGTTCTTAGTTCGGCGCACATTGGTCCGATTTTCCAAGCTCCGCCCTGTCCGCCTTATTTCCTTGGAGCTTGGAAAATCGGACCAATGTGCGCCGAGCTAAGAACAGCTGATCATCTTGTTTTGCACTCAGCGGCCGTTCGAGCGTGCTAGCGTCGGAGATACGCCTAAGGCCTATAGTACAATTATGTTTCAAATTGCACAGGATTATAATATCAACATAGGCGCGACGGTCTCCGCTCGAATTTTGAATGAAAACACTTGAAAAATTTTAAAAATCGTAATTTTGTAAACCTACCGAAAACCAATATGGCCGCTCGACCTGTCGACACCACCTATTTCGTCCTATATAAACATTTCTAGACATCACAGTAAAAAGAAGAGCGTGGACGCCGATTCTATGAGGTTCTTCACATTTTTTAAGACTGTTGGATTGGCGATAGCACAAAAGAAGCAAATGTAGTTTGTAAAGTACGTTGACGCAGTTTGTTCGCGATCAGAGTAGCTCAAGAAGAGCGTGAATGAAGTGTCCCCATTAGACACAGGTGGCGCCGATGTAATCTGTTTACTTTTGGAAAAGCTCCGAGCCTTTGGAACGCGAACGTAGTATAAACTATATACGGATTTGGCTTGTGTAGTCAACATTCTGGTGGTTTTGGAATATTCAGAAATCATCACAGAATTGTCGTCCGGTTTGATTTTACATATCTAATTTTCAGAAACAATTATATCTAACCGCAAAGGTCTGTTGCCATATCGTGTGCGGCCATATTGAATTTCGGGAGATTCAGTATCTTTTGCCAAAAGTATACAGACTACGTCGGCGCCATCTGTCATAATCGGGAAACTTATCGACCAAAGTCGATAGAAAAATCTACCCCAGCATCCCCTTAAGGGTTGTAAATTGCCATTCAGAGTTGGGAATCCCTAATCATTTCAGAAATAAAATGGATGCAACAATTGCCTTTGTACTTACGTTTTTATAATAATAACTTGCAGTGATTATAACATTATGTGTAATCTTTTGAACAGAGGCTAAAAACATTAATTTCCCATAAGATTTCACAGTAATCTTATTTATTTGTTGCAATTCCAGAAAAGTTCAAACATTCGCATACAAGCACTGCAGATTATTACTATGGAATACTTGTTATGAAATTAATGATATTATAAATTATTATTTCCTAAATTACTTAAGGTTTACAATTCTGCTGCTATACGTAATTTTCTATAAATCCGTGAATGATAAGTAAATATATAAATCCACAATTTTGAAGATCCAGTGACATAATTTTTGTTGTTGTTTTTTTATCACTTTAATTTTCACATGGAATAAAATTTGTGATAAAAAGATTCGAATACATAGAATTATTCGTAACTTGCTTAATTTCCAGTCGCATGTCTATCTTAAGGTTGCATTTAGCTAATATTAATCTAAAGATCGAATTTCTTAAAAGTCGGCTTTAAGCTCCTTGTTTGTTTCATCATGTAATTTGGTATTTCTTCTTTTTTGATCATCATTTGATGATGATCTTCACAGGTGCTGACCTGGCTCGGTTACAGCAACTCGGCCTTCAACCCGATAATCTACAGTATCTTCAACACCGAGTTTCGCGAGGCGTTCAAGCGAATATTGACAAAAGGTGCGAGAGCACGAGGGAATCAACCGTCGACGAGTGAATGCGGAGAGTTTCGTTCGGTGATCGTGCAAAAGCGAAACGGATCAATAATCGAGTGCAACATCAGTCCAAGATCGAGCGCTGACAGCTGTCACGTTGGTCCAATGATTGGACAGAGGCATCGAGATACGATAGTTAGCGCAATCTGAGCCGTCAACTCTCGAAAAATCGTCTCGCCGCTCTTCCCTATCCCTAGATTTCTTCCCCTGCTGCTGCTATCACGACCTGAATCATCCACGAGTTGCTACATTCATCACGTGTTGTCTGGCTGTGGGACCATGCCAATGACAATCATCAAACCAAACAACAATAGTGCAAAACCATATCTCTTAAGGATTCGGGGCCTCTTGTATTACCTATTTGCAAAATACAATAGGATATACATAAGAGGGGGTCCGTTGGGCCGCGTATATCGACCGCCTATCGTCCAGGGTTTAATCGTCTGATTGCACATATTAAAATTAGTGGCGTACTTGAAAGACGGTTTAATCGGCGAATTAAAAGTTCGCCCAAAATATGGCGTTACAATCATTTCTCTCATCTTGTAAATGATCATTTATTTATTTTTCTATTTAAAGAAAAGAAAACAAATGTGGGCGATGCAACAAGAATTGACAACGCCGACGATGTTTGTTGTAAGCGCCCGCCAGCAATATTATACTTGGTAAAGTAAAAAAAAAAATGAAAAATGAAAAGAAAAGGAAAAGCTTGGATATGGAGAAACAAGGTCGTGCCGCACACGCTGGCGACTCTTCATCTGTCGCTTCGGTCGAACGACGTCAAAGAATCCCAAGTATCTCTCCATCACTCTCTGTAAATACATACCTAGGTTTATTGTATTAGATTATACGAGACACGTGTAAAGAAGCGATTAATATATGAATTTCTTGTAGAACACCCACGTAAAGTAATCCGCATTATGTTTTAATTCTTCGGAAAACGATTGCGCTTGAGCTGGGATCAACTTGGCGCGATTGAGTGCCTCTTGAGATTTTAGTGTTTTCCCAGGTTCGTTCATCGCTTGGTACTCGAAAGTAATCGAGTAAGTTTGAGCACAAGTTTGGCACAATTGGCAGTAGCACCAGAGCGCTTATCCTGCACGCTTCCAGAGCGAGAGATAAGACTGCCTCGAGCTGGATACGAGATTCCTCGTTACCCGCACTGCTCTCTTTCCGCAATTGCCACGGTTTGTGATGCTCCACCATCTTATTCGCCGCGTGAAGAGACTGCATTACCGTATCAACGACATGGTGCAAATTCACTTCATCGTAGGATTTCTTTGCCTCATCGCTAAGACCTTCCAGCAGTTCCAGAAGTCGTTGAGATGTTTCAGATTTCAGGGTATCGAGATGCTGCGCTGGATCGATTATCTCGCCCGTTGGATTTACACTCTTACCCATGCATCGACTCACCAAATTACCAAAGGTATCAGCAAGTTCGGCATTTAAAATTCGTCGAATTTTTGTATCGCTGTAATCTGAAATATAAAAGTTAATGTCAATGCACATTATCAGTTACAATATCATGATCTTGAGGTAAATAAACTGGATATCAACTGTGCCGAAAAAAAACTTTTTTTCGTAATCTGTACAAGTCAGGGATTGCCTGAAATTCCTGGGAATGTCAGAAAAATAAATAATGGTTGGAAAAAAAAACTTCTATAAAAAAGGAAAATCTGAAGATTATTTTTCACGTTCTAGACATATTATTAATATATCGCTGCTGAAGGGCTGATAAATAAAATCAAATGTGGAAAATTAAACTACGTTTACATTGAAACATTATTTACCTTTCACAAAAAACTTGAGCCTGTATAAGAATTATAATTTAGTCAGAGGGAAGTCAAGGAATTTTCTCCACAATTTGCAGTAAAAATTACATTTGCATTAACTTGATTAAAAAAATGTACTCGGCGGTTTTCGAATTTTTAAAATTCAAATCAAACCGAATAAATTTAAATTACCGAAATTAAAATTTTATTTGCATATTACGTACTAGTTAAATTAACTAAAAAAATATGATGTATTTGGTCGTTCTCGAATTAAATAAGTTCAATTCAAACCGAACAGATTTGAGTACAAAAATGAGAATCTTGTTTGCATAGTTACGAACGTGAATATTCTTTAGACAATAAAGGCGATGATGAAAACATACTGGCATCATTATGAGGCACCGCTTCCCTCAACAAAAAATATCTGAGGCCATCTTTCGTTAATTCATCAGCAACTTGAAAAGGTGATACGACATTCCCCTTGGATTTTGACATCTTTTCATCTTCTACCGTCCAATGCGAGTGGCAAAGAATTGTTCTCGGGGGTTCCAATCCAGCAGCGATGAGGAAAGCTGGCCAGTAAACGCCGTGAAACTTCAATATATCCTTGCCAATGACCTGCGGCAGTTATTGATGGAGAAGGTGAACAAGTAATCTAGCATTTAATTAGTCTCATTTCTCCAAGTGGGTGGAGATGGCTGGGCGTACGAGCGAATGGTCCCAGTAGGGCAGGACCACTTACTTGAATGGAGGGAGGCCAACATTTGTTAGGAAACTCCTGGTTCGGATAGCCCATCGAAGTTAGATAATTGACAAGTGCGTCGAGCCAGACATATATAGTGTGCGCGTGGTCGTCCGGCACTAAGATTCCCCAAGGTGCTCTCTTCACAGGTCTCGAGACACTAAGATCCTCCAAGCAACTTCCCTCCTCTATCCAATCGTACAATATTTTATGGTATACTCCTGGCCGAACTGTTTCAACTGCAGAGCGAAAAAAAAATTGTAGTTCCTTCATCTCACTATAAATCATCGTCAGGCTCTTCGAATCCTACCATTCTTCAGCCAATACTTGAGATCATTTTGACAGGCACTCAGCCGAAACTTGTAATTCTCCTCCTCCGTCCACTCAACAGGATGGCCCGATTCTGCCGATACTTTTATCGTTTCGCCGGAGGGAATTTTTTTTTCGGCCAACTCTGTACTCGGTACGAAAGTCTCGTCCGGTACACAATACCATCCGCTATATTTACCTAGATATATATGCTCGCCCTTCCGCAATGTGTTCTACAATGAAATACCGACGAACAATTATTCTACTCCAATGGGAATATTAATTGGCCACCGGAAACTCGGCGTGAAGTCCATTAAATATTAAATGACTGACTGTTGTAATACTACAATGCTAAGCGGGTTTTAATTGAGAGTACGAATTAGTTGAATGGAAACTGGCAGGGTTTGAATTAATCACGTAAATGCATTTGTGAAGATTTATGGTGGCTGTAGAAGATTCATCTGCTTTTATGTAAAGATTAAAGATTTTTTTATCGAATTATGTGCAGAAAAATAATGAGTAAACTTTGTATTTTCACTGTGTGAAAATATCTTTCAAAGTAGTTGTGAATCGATTTCATATGTTTCATACTTCTAGCAAAATTATTTTTCATTCCATTCATTTTTATGGATAATCTGTCGATGTTCGAGATTCTAATTCATGAAAAATTCTGTTTTTCGTAAATAAAATCAATTGAGTTCAATATATTGTCTTATCTGAGTGCAGTCTTTAAAAGGATCTACGATTTCCCTAGGATTAGTTATAGCTATTTCATTCGCGGCAAAAATTTGCCAAAAGGAATAATATTTTGCTTGTAATAAAATTTTCCGAAGCCTAAACCAACCCAAAAATGATGAACAGCCTCGCGATGTTTTTCGTCTGTAGTTCTTATAAAATGCGTGTAACGAACGTCAAAACGATCGCACATTTCCTTGAATTCCGATGAAATTGTCCGGCAATAATCTTGAACCGGAAGTTTGGCAGCTGCCGCAGCATTCTCAACTTTGTTGCCGTGTTCGTCGGTGCCGGTAGACAAAATAGCATCGTAACCAAGCATAGAGTGATAGCGAGTCATTGCATCGGCCAAAACAGCAGTGTAGAGATGTCCAATATGAGGTCCTACCGATTCATACATAAACATTCATCTTTCCACTATCCACATCTTTTTTCCCTTCCAATATTTAAAAACAAACATCAAGTCTACGATTGAGCGGTAATAAATCGTTCAATTAAATTTACTCCGTCAGGGACAAACATAGTTTCAATATAAATACTCCAGATAAAATTATAAAATTTTAAGTCCACTATAAACATATATTCGTCAATAATGACGTCTTGGAAATTTATGTAATTTACAAAATCCTCCAGGTACAAAAAAACTTCAGAATTATTTCTGTAAATTTAGTTGACCGATTTATTACCGTAATACCGTAGAATGAATTCTTTTTACACGGGCAATAATCTAAAAAAAAAAACTCGTACCGGCATTCACGTAAAAAATTGGAGTAGTGACATGAAATGGATGACTCCTTCTTTCCCCATATTGACCATAAGATCGTGCTGTTAGTGAACGAGAAAAGCCCTCATATCGTTTCACTCGACCACGGCTCCATTTATTGTTTGGTAAGTAGAAATCGCTTCGTTTTGACGCCCCCCAATCGCAACTCTTTGACAAGGAGACTGTAAATAAAAAAAAGAACGAAGTTTGTATTTTTTTCCAAATAAATTTTATTAATATACTGAAGTTTACATTCAGTGATAAAACAGTAATAATAATAATGTACAATAGCGCTAATTCGCTAGTGGCGAGGCGAGTGCTCGAGATTTCATCTCTCGCGACGATCCAGATTTGCAGCTGCATCTGCTCCCGTCAAGGAAATAGTTTCCAACTGTGCGATAAGATCCATGTGCTTAAACTCGTCAGGCCGTTCCGTAAAAGTTTCCAGCAGTTTAATACGCGCAGGATCGTCGGTAGAATAGTACAATTGAATTTCGTTTGCCAAGCACTGAGCTTCACGGGCAGTCATTGATTTCGAGTCGAATTCACCGCGCATCAAGACGACGCCTTTGCTTTCTTTCAGATCAAGATAGTGAACCATCGTTAGACATTCTGGAGCATTTTCCTTGTGCGTTTGATACCATATCAGCGGTGTCATATGTATTTCCGTACCGTGAAATTGGCATACAATAAACTCGTAGCCATTTTCTCGGGGCAGTGGCAAAAGAAAGGTCGAATATTTCTTTGCTCTCTCGAATATTTTGTCGAATTGTTTCGAATCCATTGCCCCGCTAATGCAGTCCCTAAGTTTATGATAATTTAGCCAAATTTCAATTATTTCTTCCTTGCCTTTGTCCTCGATGAGATCCAATTTCATAATGTCGTTTAGCGATTTTTTCGAATCCATCGTTGCACTTCCGGTTGGCTTTGCGTTACATTGCTGTTGAAATTTACGCTCCATTGCACGTTTTTCTGTAATAATGGATTATGCATTTATGTCTGGATAATTCCTTAAATATACTAATTAGCTTTTTGGGAACCCATTGAAGTTCTTGTCAAACATAAAATAACATTTTCACTGTTATGACAAGAATATCTGACAAATTAAAGAATCAATGTAGTAAAAATTACACAATTCATTGTATTAGTTTAAACAGAAAAGATTGATAGTTGAAAAAATCCAAATCCAAACATTATTGATTGAATTACTTTTCCAATTCTTATGAATATATCAAAATAATTTTACAAGACCACCAAACTTAGACTTGAGTTTTCCAGGGTTTATAATTTCTTTCAAAATTATAATTGTGGTATACCTTTTTGTTGTTGCGTAAGTTTTTCTCTTTGCTCGATGCGTGTTAAAAATTCTTCAGGACTTGTTTCTTGAAGTTTAGCTATGCTTTTAGCATATTTTTCAAAGTATGGATTCGTTTTGAGATGCTCCAGTGCTTTTTCCATTCTGGTTAGAGACGTCATGATTGGTCTTGATTGATTATTTGACAATCCCACAGGCAAATATTGAAATAATTTTGACTGTCTGCTGAAATGTGAGGATTTTCCCACAACGTTGGAAAAACGCAATGCCATGGATCGTTGGAGCCTTTGTGCAAAATAAAGAAAAAACAATCGTTAATATAGTTATTGGAGCCGATACTTACTATTGTATTTATTTGTATTTTGCCTCACGGGGTAAAATCCCCATGGCAAAAGGGTGAGCCGATTACAGTGTTTTCGTAGTTTTACATGTTACAATTTATTTTCTCTTAATTTCTACCTTATAGAATATGCACATTTCACAATTATAATATTTGTGTAATTTATAAAAAAAATTTGTTAAAAGCAGGGTCTAATGATTCAGGAATACTTACTATTGATAAGCTCCGAAAACACGTATATTCGATATAGACATGAATTTTTGTATATTTTTCTAAGCAGTTGAATTAAAAAATATTAAAGATACAAATCAGATTTTTTCTTGATAAATTAATTGTATTAAAATGAGGTAAATTCAAAGAGAAATTATACTTACAAAATATTGTCTGTTTGTAACCTTAAATTCCGGTTTGTCTCTCCAGACGTTGCTCCACCGATCAGCGATAGCAGACTAAATCTAAAACGGTGCTCTTTTTGGTATCGCCCTCTTCTGGATCATTCGTTACTTTCTGAACATCTTCGCTGATGGTAAAATGTAAGAAAATTGTACGCCGATAAAGAGGGTCATTCGTACGTAGGTAAAATAGATTTTCTACAGAATTATCAAACTTTCGTGCACGGGGATAAAAATAGACATTACAATTTTTTTTAAATGCCTGACAGTTAATTTATAATTACATTTATGATTTTTGTTTAAAATGACAAGTTTGAAACCTTTTCTAAGATAGGCGTGAGCTTAGAGCAACAGTTAACATTTTTTTTAAATTCTGTAGTATTTTGGAATTTAATATAAGAACACGTATCGTTATATTTTTTATAATTTCTTATTTTTTTATTTATTATATGGCTAATTTAATAACTAAATTTAATATACACGTGCGATGTAAAATTAATGTATGATACAGTAATTTAAATAATTTACTTGAATTTTACTGTAAAAGTATTTTAATTTTATTGTAAAAATATATTTATTTTATATTACAATTGGACATCAAATTTAATTTACAAGTTTATGCATTAAACTTGCATCGATATTTTCTAACAGTATAAGAGCCTAGGAAAAAAAAACCATAAAAAGGATGCAAAGTAGAAACTTGCACATTGCTTCCTCATTATATTTCGCTTTTTACAAAGCAACCTCTAAGAGGAAGTATGGTAATTGATTTTGGCTTCCTCATAGAGGAAGCTTTGTAAAAAGCGAAATATAATGAGGAAGTAATGTGCAAGGTTCTGCTTTGCATCCTTGTTTAAAATAAATATAAATAAGCGCACACTCTCGCTTTGTGAAAATATAATAAGGACAAACGGTCCAGAAACTCCCTCGAATACTCTATCATCTCTGTTTTTTTTGTAGAAAACGATAGAAATCGGTGGTTTCCGCAATTTCATTGGAAAGCAAGGATATGGATAGTTTATACGACATAAATCGCTACTTTTCGCAAAATAGACTGTTCAACATCGCTATGAAAATATGTTATCGTTCAACATTTTTGGGCTATATCTGACGTATTTTTCTGTTAATCATAAATCTGGCACCTATTTAACTCCCGGCTCGATATTTGATACCAAAATTCGCATCGCAGAAAAAAAATCAAAAAATTAAAAAAATCAAAATCTCATAAAATTTTAACGTTTCGACCGATCTTAACCAAATTTAATAGAGATCATCGGTGTATGAAAGCTCACATACATACCAATTTTGTGCTTAATATCTCGAAAATTAAAAGAGTTATCGCGTTAACAGAAATTTTTGAAAAATTCAAAACCGCGTAAAAATTTAACGATCGTGGGGATTTTTACAAAATTTGGTATGAATGATGAGGATTGATCCATCTATCTATGGTGTAAATTTCAGCTCTATATCTCGAGGCGTTCCCGAGTTATAAAGGTTTAGATTTTTTGAGCGTGTAACACACACACACACACACAAACACACACACACATACAGATATTTTTTCTAAATCACTTTTCTCGATGTTTTGGACTATTCTGAGTGCACTGACATGAAAATCTCAAAAAAAAAAAATTTCAGGAAAACAAAGCTTCCTCTATGAGGAAGCAAAAATAAATTAAATGTTAGTACTATCAAGTATCTAGATGTTTAATTTGTAAATCATCTTCCAAGAAAAAGATGAAGTCATCAGGCATCAAAATGTATTAGTAATGATGAATTATTCTTGCGATAAATCTAAGTAAAACGTAGCTTCTCGGTAATTAACGTTGAATATCCAATGCTTCTTGCAAATCTGACACTATCAACGTTTCTCTAGATTAAGACGATGTGCTACATGTTATCTGTCTACCTTAAATAGCAGCAAGTGCGAGTAAGGTAGTTGAATCTTCCTAACGTAAATTTCTCCGTTACGGTTGATGTCTCGAAAAAAATACGGGAACGGTGAACTGCGGAATAGTGGAACGTACTTCACCGTTCTCGTATTTTTTTTTCGAGACATGAAAGATAGCAGAAAAATTTGCATTACAGTTTTTGTTCTGACCGAGGGGCAGCACATTACTGTATGGACATATCTTGTAACGAAAATTAGACTTCAGTACTGTTGCTTATTGCCCAAGGCTTAACTTTCTGTATTTGCAACTAATTAGCACTAATTTGACTACTGTGGTAAAAATAAATAATAGAAAGCGATTTTTTTTAATTTACGAAGTACTGTATTATAGATTTATGATCAAAATCCTGTATGTTAGGATATGGATCCTATAATATTATTATGAAAAATATAATTTTGCTTCCTCATAGAGGAAGCTTTGCTTTCGTGAAAAATTTTTTTTTCGAGATTTTCATGTCAGTACACTCTGAATGGTCCAAAACATCGAGAAAAGTGATTTAGAAAAAATGTCTGTATGTGTATGTGTGTGTGTGTGTGTATGTGTGTGTGTATGTTACACAATCGAAAAATGTAAACCTTTATAACTCGGGAATGCCTTGAGATATCAAGCTGAAGTTTGGACCATAGATAGAGGGATCAAGCCTCATCGTTCATGCAAATTTTTGTTAAAATCCACTTCATCGTTAAATTATTACGCGTTTTTTAATTTTTTGAAAAATGTCTGTTTACGCGATAACTCTTTCAATTTTCGAGATATTGATCTAAAAATTGGTATGAATTTGAGCTTTCATATGCCGGTGATCGCTATTGAATTTGGTTAAGATCGGTTGAGCCGTAAAAATTTTATGATGTTTTGAATTTTTCAAAAAATTGACATTATCGCTCTATTGTAACTTTTGCAAAACTTAAGATAGCGAGCTCAAATTTTGTATATAAATAAAACAATATTCAGCCATTATATATGTATAATTTAGTGACGAACGGTATAAAATTTTTGGTTTTATGGAATGTTGAAATATTTTTTAAAATATACATTATCACATTCACTTCGGAAACGCTCTAATAATCACGAAATAACGCAATAACGAAATAGAAAAAGCGAATCCACAACATGTATATTTATCTAATTAAAACAAGGATGCAAAGTAGAACCTTGCACATTGCTTCCTCATTATTTTTCGCATTTTACAAAGCTTCCTCTATGAGGAAGCCAAAAATTGAATAACATACATGCGAAAAATAATGAGGAAGCAATGTGCAAGGTTCTACTTTGCATCCTTTTTTAATTAAATTTAATAATAAAAATATATGATCGTTGGAGTAATATTAATAACACATTTTTCATTTAAAAAATATTTTATCCACAAATCTTTGGTTTTTTGATTTTTTTAAAATTATTAAAAAAGAGAAAAAAAATTAATCTACTACAGGCAACTGGTCAAACTTCAAACAATTTATGTGAACTTGGATTTTTTCGAATTTTTTCAGATTTTTAGTAATTTTTCTAATTTTTCAAATTTGTTTTGACAAAAATATTTTTACATAATTTTGCATAAGAAGAATTAAAAATGAAATCTGGTGCATTTGAAGGTCTAAACAATCCTTCAAAAAATTACGAGGTCCAATCGACATGGAATGCCCCGTGTATTGAATTTTATCTAAACACAACTTTTATGAAGTGTTTAGTATGCATGTTAATTTTACAACCATTTTTTTTTGTATATTAATCAATATTTGTATATTAAATTTAATATATGCAAATATCCGCAAAAAAACTTCTGTTCCGTAGGAAGCAATACATAAGTACTAATAAAATTATAAATAAGAAGAAAACGATATGTTTCGTGTCCCCGAGAGTCAGTTGTCAATTAAAAAAGACAATCTTTTGTTAAAAATAAAAATATCTCTCGTGTTGTGGCAACGAAAGAAAAAAAAAGTTAGTCTATCTCGAGACGTTAGATCATTAACAAGTCATTCGGAGTAACTCGTGAAACCCATAATTGAGTAATAAAACACATCACAGCGCATCTTAATCGTGTTTTCCAACACATCAAAACAATTTTCTGTTTGGTCAACCGATCCACGGCCCGAGCCGTCTGATCCTCGCTAATGAGCGCGAATTACTCACACAATTATACGGTTTCGTCACACCCACTTCATTATATTTTCCATGTTAACATGTTCTTCTTGACTTGATGGTAAATAAATTGGGTTTTTTATGCCTTTATGGTTTTTTTCCCAAGCAAAAACCCTTGAGTAATTATTTCATAAATAATGAATAAACATTAACAAAAAATCAAATAAATACCGACGAAACAACTTCCAATACTTTATATTAATTTTCATACAAAAATTTCCAATAGTGTCGCCAAAAACGATGCATCTACACCGAGAGAAAAAGTTTCATTGATTCAGGGAAATCGTTGCAAATGAAATGAAATACTTGAATTTCAATGCTACCTTTTCTTTGAATGATCTCAAATTCAATGAAAAGTAGTGACATTGATTCGAAGAAACATTTCTTTAAATCAATGAACCTTTTTCATTGATTTCAAAGATGTCGTCTCTGATTCAATGAAACCTTCTTCTTATCAGCTCAAAATTTCGAAACCTATTTTATCCTGAAGTACGTGGCAGATAAAGCTCAAATTTTGTGAGTATGTAAGGAAGTATGGCAGAAATAGGCTAACCTTCTGGCTCCTCGAAACTCAAAGCCGTTCGTTCGGGAGAACCGAAAAACGAAAAAGTGAGGTTAGGTGCGAGAGAGAGATCAATGAAAACGTTTCTTTAAACCAATGAAAACGTCTCTTTAAAACAATGAAACTATTTCTTCATTATATGCTCACTATGTAAATCTTTATTTACAAGCAATGAAATGTTTTCTTTGTGTCTGTGTTTACGTTCTTCACGGAAATCGTTGCCAATGAAATTAAATACTTGAATTTCAATGCTACCTTTTCTTTGAATGATCTCAAACTCAATGAAAAGTAGTGACATTGATTCGAAGAAACGTTTCTTTAAACCAATGAACCTTTTTCATTGATTTCAAAGATATCGTCTCTGATTCAATGAAACCTTATTCTTACCAGCTCAAAATTTCGAAACCTATCTTTTCCTGAAGTACGCGGCAGATAAAGCTCAAATTTTGTGAGTATGTAAGGAAGTACGGCAGAAATAGGCTAAGCTTCTGGCTCCTCGAAACTCAAAGCCGTTCGTTCGGGAGAATCGGAAAACAAAAAAGTGAGGTTAGGTGCGAGAGAGAGATCAATGAAAACTTTTCTTTGAACCAACGAAAACGTCTATTTAAAACAATGAAACTATTTCTTCATTATATGCTCACTATGTAAATCTTTATTTACAAGCAATGAAATGTTTTCTTTGTGTCTGTGTTTACGTTCTTCACGGAAATCGTTGCCAATGAAATTAAATACTTGAATTTCAATGCTACCTTTTCTTTGAATGATCTCAAACTCAATGAAAAGTAGTGACATTGATTCAAAGAAACGTTTCTTTAAACCAATGAACCTTTTTCATTGATTTCAAAGATATCGTCTCTGATTCAATGAAACCTTATTCTTACCAGCTCAAAATTTCGAAACCTATCTTTTCCTGAAGTACGCGGCAGATAAAGCTCAAATTTTGTGAGTATGTAAGGAAGTACGGCAGAAATAGGCTAAGCTTCTGGCTCCTCGAAACTCAAAGCCGTTCGTTCGGGAGAACCGGAAAACAAAAAAGTGAGGTTAGGTGCGAGAGAGAGATCAATGAAAACTTTTCTTTGAACCAACGAAAACGTCTATTTAAAACAATGAAACTATTTCTTCATTATATGCTCACTATGTAAATCTTTATTTACAAGCAATGAAATGTTTTCTTTGTGTCTGTGTTTAGGTTCTTCACGGAAATCGTTGCCAATGAAATGAAATACTTGAATTTCAATGCTACCTTTTCTTTGAATGATCTCAAACTCAATGAAAAGTAGTGACATTGATTCGAAGAAACGTTTCTTTAAACCAATGAACCCTTTTCATTGATTTCAAAGATGTCGTCTCTGATTCGATGAAACCTTCTTCTTACCAGCTCAAAATTTCGAAACCTATTTTTTCCTGAAGTACGCGGCAGATAAAGCTCAAATTTTGTGAGTATGTAAGGAAGTACGGCAGAAATAGGCTAACCTTCTGGCTCCTCGAAACTCAAAGCCATTCGTTCGGGAGAACCGGAAAACAAAAAAGTGAGGTTAGGTTCGAGAGAGAGATCAATGAAAACGTTTCTTTGAACCAATGAAAACGTCTCTTTAAAACAATGAAACTATTTCTTTATTATATGCTCACTAAGTAAATCTTTATTTACAGGCAATGAAATGTTCTCTTTGTAGTCCGTGTTTACGTTCTCGACGAAACGTGACGTAGCTCCGGTGTCGTGAGGCGAACTCGAGACCGGCTATATCGGCATAGATTTACCGCAGTTTCCCTATGCCCATGGCAGAAATGCTATGGCGAATGCGATATAGAGGAGGAAGTCGGATGCGGCCGCATGGGGGCCTGGTTACTGATCCGGACCAGACCCTCAGGGGGGACTAGCTACTGATCCGGACCAGACCCTCAGGGGGGACTGGCTACTGATCCGGACCAGACCCTCAGGGGGGACTGGCTACTGATCCGGGCCGAACCGGCGGGCGAAATGCAAATAAAAAAAATTAAAAAATGAATGTTCTCTTTGAAATTCAAATGCACTATTTCATTGAAATCAAAGAAATATTTCGTTGAAATCAATGAAAAAAAAATCAATACACCCATTTCATTGGTGTCAATGAAATCTTTTCTCTCGGTGATACATTACATAGCGGAATTTCGCGTAACCACATCAACCGTTTTAACCATCAAGCAGGTTAAAAAACTAAAACACAAATTACTGGAATGTCCGTTGGCTGTCTATGATTCGCAAAATTAGTCCCTCTAACACGGTATATTAATTTTCCTGCGCCGGAGAATAAATGTATGTAGCGCAATAGATGGGCGTCTATCCTCCCTTAATATATGGTAAATCAGTGCAGAAGTAGAGAGATGCAGACGGCAATATAATTGACCAGTTGCAAAGAGCAGTCGATAATGGTTAGGTATTAGTTACACGACTATAATAAGATATCCTATGGGTTGGATGATTATTGGATAACGGAAAGTTGTAGGGGTGCCGGTACATTGGAATAGTTCGTAATTGAGTTAATTCCCAGCAAGGCTCACGTAAACGTCGTGGCGCTCGCTACTGAACTCTCGACAGCAGCAGACTTTGCGGTATTCTCGGCGTTTCAGACTGTTATGGTTTTTTTTTGTCACTGTCCTCTACATTTTTTTTACCCTATTATATAAACGCAAAGCCGTGGCAATCGTTTTTCTTGTTTAGCCTTTTCTGGCTAAAATCTACTCAGTTTAATGTAATGATTATGTTAAACCAAAATCTTCGCACTACATTTAAGGGGAGGGAGTCAGGTCAAAAAAATTGATTTTTCGAAATTCAATATCATCCAAATCCTATTGCATATAAAAATGCCCAACGGACTATATTGTTGATACTCGATGAAAGGATTTTTTACTGTCGTCTGACTTGCATATGCTTTTCAATATTATCTTAAGCAAAGTTCTTAGCTTTTCCATTCTGCGCATGATTCAGATCAAACTACTAAGCAGAATAGAATGGTTGACGTCTCATTTTCTTCTTCATGAAAAGATACACCGGTTAAATGGAGCAAATGTTAATAAAAGGTAATATTTTTTAAGTGACATAATTATTAATAAATAAATTTTATGCCATTTTCTAAATCAGTGATTAACTTTTCTTTCAAAATTAAAAAAAATAGTTTGCTTCATTTAGCCGGTGTATCTTTTCATGAAGAAGAAAATGAGACGTGAACCATTCCAATCTGCCTAGTAGTTTGATCTGAATCATGCGCAGAATGGAAAACCTAACAACTTTGCTTAAGATAATATTGAAAAGCATATGCAAGTCAGACGACAGTAAAAAATCCTTTCATCGAGCACCAACAATATAGTGCATTTGGCATTTTTATATGCAATAGGATTTGGATGAGATTGAATTTCCAAAATCAATTTTTTTACCTGACTCCCTCCCCTTAATTAAGTGCTGCAAACCCGCGGACATAATGTTAATTTAATTTAATGTTAATTTAATTCAATTACTTTCTTTCTTAAGTTTTGTTAGGCCAAAAAATGTATCTTCTTGCTAAAATTTATATGACTTGTTATTTGTTAATAAATACTTTTTGGAAAAAAAAAATTGCGGTATTCTAATAAGTTGTGCCTGGTATTAGTTGGTAAAGTAGACGGCCCAGATCCTGACACTACTACACTTTCTGATACCTACGGTACATTTATATCTGAAATAAATAAAGTTCTCATCAAAAGTATTTAAAAAATGAAAATTTAAGAGCCAATAACATTTTTAATAAACATTATGTTGCACTTTGCAAACTAAACATAATTTCCAAGATATTAACGATTAAAAATATATAAATCCCAAAAAATTCAAATTTTTACAAAAATCTGTGTGACAAAAATATTGGTCGTATCGCCAAACAAAAAAAAAAGTATCTTATCTTTTTCGAAATAGGAGAGAACGGGGGAACCGCAGTCACCGGGTAATGCCGGTCACCTTATTTTTGCATCAACTAGTGAATATATCATACTTTTTTTTTGCTCAATCAGCTTACGTATATACTAATTAACTAATTTAATACTCCGTGCCAATTATACTACGAAAAAAAACAAAAAAAAATGGTTTTTAGATTATGCACTCTTTTTTATAAGAAAAGCAGTATTTTAAATAAGGGTTTTGCGTAACTTATTGATGTTAAAATCACATCTAACCATTTTTCATGTATTTTTCGAACTTGTAGCATCAATTTCTCCATGTTGATTCCGTAAATCAATATATTGAAATTTCGTATAAAAAGTCCTTGCGGTTATGGGGGTAACGAAGATCGCATGCGCGGGCCAATGGTAGTTGAAGGACGCCAGTGAGCACCAGTGCGTTAGCAGGACGATTCGCCGACACACCCCAATTGTTCGGCGTAAGAATCACGGTAAGTATGCATTAATAATAGAAATTCCGTTCAACTAATGACTTAGTAATAACTTAGAAACGAATAGGAATCGACGAATTGAAAAATATACGTAGAAATGTGTTCAATTTAATAGCGATTTCAGTATTGAGATGAGGCTAGAATTGTTGAGGTTAGATCTTTTATTAAAAGAAACTGATAGTACAGTAAAGTTGCTTTGAGGAAATTAGTCTCAAGTTAAATGTTTACGTAAGGCAGTATAAAATGAGTTATAGTAATACATTTTAAGAGAGGATAGATAGCTGTACCAAAAGACTGTGGTTTAGAATAGGTATATTGGTAATCGTTATATTTTAACGAAGAAATAAAAAAAAAAGTAAAAACAATTATATTTTCCATAATATAAAAATAGTTCTCAGCTAAACAAGAAAAGATGTTAGAATCCAGGATTTTTATCTTATATGCATATCAGGAAAAGCAACTGGAGGTTATACGCAGGCGTCAATGGTAGGGAGGGTCCGTGGAATGATCAATAATAATGGAATGAGATAGGGGAACCTCGTAGGTTCGCTTGCCGGTTCCTTCACAGTTACCGGTTTTACCTTCGCGAGTGCGCGTCTCTTAAAACCATTTTTCGTGTGTCTTTCATACGCATCTTTGTGTAAACATCGAGTCTACCATCAACCAACTTCAGCAATAATTTGCCTAACCGAATTGCCCATCAAAAGCTCTTGATTCTTTCGAGATCAAAAAAGCGATTACCTCGAAAACAGAAACGCGATTCTCTCGAGAATAAAAAAAAGCAATTCTCTTGAGAACATAAAAGCGATTCTGTCGAATCTCTAATAAAAGCTGCTTGGTCTACGGTTTTGCACGATTTCGTTGCAGAAAGGTGGTAATTCAAACAAAATCGATTGTTTATTCTGTTAGATGTAATACACACACACATAACACTAATAGGATCTGAGTATATCAGAAAGAAAACTTGCAGAAACTTCAAAGGGTTACGTTTCTCTATCGATGGTTATTACAGAGAAATGAAGGTTATGTTGATTTATCAACAATCGGTTTTTTATTATTTTTTTATTATGTTGACAATAGTCAATCCCTGATTATGGTGATTATTTATATTCCGCCAAAATATCAGTCAGGACTAAAAGACAATTTTTAGCATGTCTGTGGTAAAAGTACGATGGATAATCAAATACTCGATAGAATTATGAAGAATTTTTATTCTAGCGGGTATTGGAACTATCATAATAGAACCATCGACCTTTTACCATTGGACATCGTTCACATGGTTTAGGCCTACTGGGGATCCCGCCATGTAAAACAATGGGAACGCGTTTGAGTGCAGTACCTCTTGGGTGACGCGGAAAGCTGCGCTATCTAGAAATACCGGATCGTGGATTTTAAAAATCGAACTTCAGTATTGCATTGTTTCTGTCTGGTCATATATCGATTTCACAATATATCGATGAGAACAATATCGATAGAAATAAAAAGAAATAATATTTTATTGAATTTTAAATTTCGTTAATTTATTCGCCGGGTCTACCGTCACACAATCGTGACTTTTGTATCAATACTAAAGTCACACACTCCACGTGATTTTTAGTTTTTGTGCTTAAATCACACAAAGTTCTCGTGACTTATAGTTATTTGCAAAAGTCACACAAAATCTACGTGGCTCATAGTTATTCGTAAGAGTCACGCTGATCAATCTTAAAAAAAGTTAGTCGCGGTTCACGTCCTGATACAAGTACTTACCGTCGTTCTGCAATACTAAGCGTATAGTATATTGTGGCCCGAGGGAGGGAAAACACATTTCTGAGAAAATTTTTTCCTCCCGAGTATTGCATACAATTTTACGTTACAAGACGAGGAAAGAGAGTTTTTCCGTGCCGCAGTGATGTAAACTTTTTTTTTCCAAGTTACGTGCATAACAGGGTTACACCGAGAGAAAAGATTTCATTGACACCAATGAAATGGGTGGATTGATTTTTTTTTCATTGATTTCAACGAAATATTTCTTTGATTTCAATGAAATAGTGCATTTGAATTTCAAAGAGAACATTTCATTGCCTGTAAATAAAGATTTACTTAGTGAGCATATAATAAAGAAATAGTATCATTGTTTAAAGAGACGTTTTCATTGGTTCAAAGAAACGTTTTCATTGATCTTTCTCTCGCACCTAACCTCACTTTTTTGTTTTCCGGTTCTCCCGAACGAACGGCTTTGAATTTCGAGGAGCCAGAATCTTAGCCTATTTCTGCCGTACTTCCTTACATACTCACAAAACTTGAGCTTTATCTGCCACGTACTTCAGGAAAAAATAGGTTTCGAAATTTTGAGCTGGTAAGAAGAAGGTTTCATTGAATCAGGGACGATATCTTTGAAATCAATGAAAAAGATTCATTGGTTTAAAGAAATGTTTCGTCGAATCAATGTCACTACTTTTCATTGAGTTTGAGATCATTCAAAGAAAAGGTAGCATTGAAATTCAAGTATTTCATTTCATTGGCAACGATTTACGTGAATCAATGAAACTTTTCTCTCGGTGTACTACATTTCTGTACAGCACAAAAATATGCGTCGAAATTTAACTTCGCACCACTTTTACCTTTTGTCGTTCATTGACACCAATGAAATGGGTGGATTGATTTTTTTTCATTGATTTCAACGAAATATTTCTTTGATTTCAATGAAATAGTGCATTTGAATTTCAAAGAGAACATTCATTGCCTGTAAATAAAGATTTACTTAGTGGCATATAATAAAGAAATAGTTTCATTGTTTTAAAGAGACGTTTTCATTGGTTCAAGAAACGTTTTCATTGATCTTTCTCTCGCACCTAACCTCACTTTTTTGTTTCCGGTTCTCCCGAACGAACGGCTTTGAATTTCGAGGAGCCAGAATCTTAGCCTATTTCTGCCGTACTTCCTTACATACTCACAAAACTTGAGCTTTATCTGTCACGTACTTCAGGAAAAAAATGGGTTTCGAAATTTTGAGCTGGTAAGAAGAAGGTTTCATTGAATCAGAGACGATATCTTTGAAATCAATGAAAAAGGTTCATTGGTTTAAAGAAATGTTTTCTTCGAATCAATGTCACTACTTTTCATTGAGTTTAAGATCATTCAAAGAAAAGGTAGCATTGAAATTCAAGTATTTCATTTCATGGCAACGATTTACGTGAATCAATGAAACTTTTTCTCTCGGTGTACTACATTTCTGTACAGCACAAAATATGCGTCGAAATTTAACTTCGCACCACTTTTACCTTTTGTCGTTCATTGACACCAATGAAATGGGTGGATTGATTTTTTTTCATTGATTTCAACGAAATATTTCTTTGATTTCAATGAAATAGTGCATTTGAATTTCAAAGAGAACATTTCATTGCCTGTAAATAAAGATTTACTTAGTGAGCATATAATAAAGAAATAGTTTCATTGTTTTAAAGAGACGTTTCATTGGTTCAAAGAAACGTTTTCATTGATCTTTCTCTCGCACCTAACCT